>JAWWTY010000106.1:60256485-60279560 GCA_035222235.1 Margarornis squamiger | reverse complement strand
AACAGATTACTTTCAAAGGTGATGAATTTACAAAGTAACCTTCAAAAAAGGCAAGTATCAGATTTGCTTTATATTAGTGTGTAAACTACCACAATTAGAAGCCAAACATAACCTTGTCAGGCATGCCCTGGGCAATGGGAAAGACAGGCAAAAACAAGTCAGAAGAAATATGTCTGCTGTCAAACAACAGTAGGTGACTGCAAAAAAAAGCTTAAATTATCAATATACAAAACATACAAATGGCAAAGAAACAAGAAGGGTACAAATGCACCTGTACTCCTACAGCAACATTTGATGACAAATTCTGAACTATAAGAACAGCACCAAATTATAATAATTTGCAAAGACATATCACATTAAAAACATGCTAATTCACCATGAGTGTTCTTTTTTTCCTCACAATTTCATACATAAGTTTATTATCTCAACAAATTAAAGATATATTGTTCCTAGTCAAGCATTTCCCATCCCGTTCTGTAACACTCACCAGCAAATTACACATGTCAGAGAGAAGACACACAGGAATTCAATTTCAGAATATTTTTGTCACAAAAACCACTGTTCTTCACTCTAATGTATCTCTCAATGCATTCTGCATGTCACATATACTTTTTGCCGAGAAGTGCTTTGACTCCATATAGATTCAAAGAAAGTGCCTCAATATGCAGAAGTCACATCAATTTCATTTTAGCTAGATTTTAAATTGCAATAGATCCCTCTTTATTTATGTAATAGATGCTAGGTTTTCACATGTATCTAATCCATTCCAAATAAATTGAAATAGTTCTAGTTAGAATAAAATGTACATCTTGAAAATTTTTTAGTGCTTTAACAAATTTCATAATTGGATTGTAGTTTCTACTGTTTCAGCTTTTTTTTTTTAGATAGTACATATATTTGGTTTCTTACAAATATTTGCTCCCAAAATTCAACTCCCTTTTGAAGACTCTAGGGTAAAAAAAAAAACAAAAAAAAACCCAAACGACATGATATCCTATGCAAAACTTACTTCTACTCTTGCCCTTTTCAGCTGAATGTAGCATTAACCCTTGCTTACAGGTGATCTTGCCTTGTTAAGACTATTACAAATACAGTTCTGTGGTAGCCAAGACAGAAAACAAGGATGTCAACAAACAAGTTCACTTCAGTCATGTTACAATTACAAGACTTCACCTCTTCACTTAAATTAACCCCTCTACTTATCGCAGCTTTGTACTACAGAACTCACATGTTTCAGAATATAGCTGAACTCAATTTTCAGCAAGTTAGGATATCCACTTGTCACTTGGTAAATACTAAATCTCTAAAAAGGTTCAGTGAAGCATGGAGAGCAGAGTCCAGAACAACTTCTATAGAGCTTTCGCTGCTTAGGGTAAATCTCCACAATAATACACTCTTGAAAAAGTAATTCCAGGTGAACTCTTTTGTTGGACATCAACCTTAGGCAAAAATATCCAATTTTTAAGTTTGAAGAAATTCTCTTTCTACATCCAGTCATCTTTGAGAAATTAATCTAATTTAATTTGTACCAAACATGTCACTTTGCAAAATAAAGAACAAGATCAGCTTCAGCGTTGGGAAGAGGGGAAATGAGGACAGGGAATGGTTGTGCATGTGTGTGAAGAACTGGTTTTCTACAAGACATATGAAACAAGGTATTGTTTGTTCCATATCCAAAATTAAAAGTCCTTGCTATAAAAAATTAAGTATGTTGAAGTGTTTTAAAGCACTGGAGCTGAAAAAACATAGCCACAAATATGTCTAAAAGTAAATTAAGCTCACAAAGCAAAAGGAAATATAAGCAGGATAGAAATCTATCATGTGGACAGCACTTTAGAGAGTGTTTTCTGTTCTACTGAAAAGGCATTTCTTCCTAAGCACAAAGACTATTGTCATTGACTATTCTGTTCTCTCAAGAAAAATTAAAAACAAGACGGACAGAAGAGACAATGGAAAATAAAGTTTAAAAAAGTCTGTCAGAACTGCACAGCTAACATCTGAACCTGCACTAAGATTACTTTGTAAAATAAGGGAAATAAAAAGATAGATGTCAGATTAAACAACTGGTGTAGACCAGGGAATTGAATGAGCACTAACAAAAGAGCTGCTATTTTAGAAGTTGTTAACAGAAACTGCTAAGGCTATTATGCCTGAACTCATCTGTCCTCCCAAACAGTATGAAGCCTCAAAGTGCAGTCTTCCAATTGTACAAGTGTGGAACAAAGCCTAGGAGTCCTTAATTATTTAGGGCTTTATTGTCTTACTTCAAATAAAACAAAAAAGAAAAACAGGGGCTTGGACAACAGTGATAAACAGGTGAGATTGAATTGCTTTCTCCTACAAGTGAAAAAAAAGAGTGAGGAGTAACCATCTTGCTAAAAAGACCATATACCAAACAAACTTTTGAGAACCTAAGACAACATTAAAAAGTTTCCATTCATACTCTAAAATATGAGAAATAATATGATGTTTCTCCATTCACTTTTTCAGCACTGCACCTTTTCAAGTAATCTAATTATTTCCAAAGTATCTGCAGTACCTTTTTGGAGTGAAAATTTTAAGTCACAGCTGGCATGAAGGTTAATATTTCATTGAAGTGCACAAGACAGAAACCTCAATGATTTGCCACACCACAACAGGCAGTACTTGAAACCCTCCAACATAACAGAGCTTCAAATCACCAAGACCAGGTACGGGAAGAAGAGCTACTAGGCTAGCATATTTGATAGTTCCTTGCAAAATGCCAAGATGGTAATGTTAAACAGGAATCAGTGCAATGTTTTTTAGGGGCAGTTTGCATATCAGCACTGCAATTCTTACATTGTTACTCACCTTAATAAATTTACAAGTATGCCATTGGGTTTATTTCTTTAGCAATAATTGTATGTAATACAATCTATCATCAGGTTTTAATTGATAGAGTATGTGTGCAATGTGCATGATATTGACTTAGCATATTTATAGTAATTCCTGAATTATTCTCCTACAATGGTGAAACATAGCTAAAATTATATACATTACTTGAGGTTTGAAGGGACCTCTCAAGGCCATCTAGTCTGAAATTCCTGCTCACAAGTTTGTCAAGGCCTTGGAAGATTTCAAAGGGTGATAACTCCACAACCTGTCTAGGCAAACTGCTCTGGTGTTTGATCACCCTCCAGGGATATACACTCACCTTCGTCTTCTCAATTGATTCCCTGTATTTCAGTTAATTGTGATAATTTCTTTTCACTCTGTCATTGGGCACCACTGAGAAAAGCCTGGCTCCATCTCCTTTACTCATCCCTCAGCCAGGTATTTACACAATGCTAAAACCTCCCTGAGCCTCCTCCTCTACAGGCTAAACAGTTCTACTTCTGTCAGTCCCTCCCCATATATCACTATTAAGGCACTATTAATCAGTGTTGCAGTCCTTTGCTGGGCTCTCTCCAGAATGTCCACACCTCTCTCACAGTGGACAGCTGAGGACTGGACCCAACACTCCACGTACTGAGCAATGAGTGAAGGACCATCTCCTGGAACCTGCTGCCAGCATTCAGCTACCAAAGGCCAGGAAGCTGCTGACTTTTGCTGCAAGGGCCCTCTGCTGACCCATGGTCACCTTGTCTATTAGGACACATGCACAGAGGTCTTCCTGTGCAAAGCTGATTTCTAGCCAGTCAATCCAGCCTATGCTGCTAGGTCTTATTCCTCCTTGGATGCAGGGCGTTGTATTTCTCTTTGTGGAAATTCATGAGATTTCTGCATGCCCATTTCTCCAGTCTGTTCAGGTCTCTCTGATATATCACAGGCACTCCTCCCAGTTTTATCATCACCTACAAACTTTGTGCCATCATCCAGATCATTAACTGCCTCAGTATCAGTGCCTTTAGTATAGCATTAGTGGCCAGCCTCCAGCTGGACTTCAGGCTGCTGATCACAACTTAAGCCCCTCCGTGGAGCGAGTTTCTGGTCCACCCCTCTGTACACTTTGATCATACATC
Organism: Margarornis squamiger; assembly: GCA_035222235.1. Taxonomy (NCBI): domain Eukaryota; kingdom Metazoa; phylum Chordata; class Aves; order Passeriformes; family Furnariidae; genus Margarornis; species Margarornis squamiger. The sequence goes on along the minus strand of JAWWTY010000106.1, from coordinate 60,275,577 downwards.
ATCTATTTGACTAGAACAAGTTAAAGGAAAGTGTCAACGCTTGCTAAAGCTGAGATTATATCCACAGATTGCCCCTCATCCACAGAGGCAATCACCACATTGTAGAAAGTATGGTTTCCCCTTTGTAAACTCATGCTGACTACTCCCTAACACCTTTTTGTCCCAAAGAAGTTTAGAAATGACTATTTGCACTATAACCTTCCCAAGGACTAAGCTGAAGCTGATCAGTCTGATATTTTCAACCTCTTCCTTCTTGAAAACAGAAATGGCATTTGCTTTTTTGGCCCTGCAGCAACACCAGCCAGCTTACTCATTAGTGGGTGTGTTTTAGAAGGTCCCACAGGACTTGTGTCTCTAGCTCAAATGCTCCCTAACACAACCCTTCCTTCTTCCTTGCTTTTGCCTTTAACTCTTTACTGATCAGAAGATACTCAAGCTGGAAGAGTAAAGACAAAAGGCTCCAAGCAGAAGCCTCCACTACCACGTGGCTTGTAATGAGTGTACCTTGTCAAAAATTGAATGATTTACATTAGACAAAAATGGGAATATTTTCAAGGCATCAGCTGGGTCTAGGAAACGTCAATAACATTGGCACTGTTTTGTCCTGAGATCAATATGAAAGATATGACTAGTTTTAGAAAAAGCACAGATTTTAACCACTCCTCCTAACTCAGTTATTTACCTTAGGCATCACCCAGTGATTTACAGTTGTAAACAAGCAATCCATGCAGCCATGGAAATTAGGAACTAGAACATAACTTTAAAGATAATTTTTTTAAAAAAATAATGAATTAACTCAAAAAAACTTTATTAGCATATGACACACTACCTTCAGGAAAACTTCGATGTTTTACAAGAAAAAAAGTAAAAAAAAAAAAATAATCAAGTTTGAGCTGTCAGGAAGGATGTGCTAGTGTACCACACAGGGCATTTTCAAGAATAAAGTGATATGGTCTTAAAGATGGAGCTTTCAACTGAAATGTCAATTGACCTCTAATGATAATGTGAAAACACTTAGCATAATGAAAGCAAGTTTTCTTTTTCCCCATAGGAAAAGCTATTATATAGAGACTTCATGTCTTACCTCTAGGTCACAGCTGTATTCTGAGCCATCCAGAAGCATCACTTTACACTGCACAGTTTTGATTTTCTTGGGAGATTTCTGAGGAATGCTATCTGTTTTAATTTCAGCTGTCTGCACTTCTTTTGTCTCCCTTTTTTCTTTCTCTTCATTTTCTTCCTTTTTCTCTGCAGCTTTCTCTGTTTCTTTACCATCTTCCTTAACAGGCTATATAAAATACAATCAAACAATGACAAAGTCAGGAAGGTGGATATTTTTAACTTGTTCATTTCTTTTATAAGCTACTAAAAATGACATTAATCTTTTATTAAAGTTATGCATATACTAGAAGCACAAAAACCAGCACAAGCATTAAGCTCTTCCTCTGGGGACCAGATATTCCTGCTCTCAAACCACAGAAGATGCCTTTTTTTCTTTCCTTGAAATCAGGTAATTTTTATGTTTTATTGTCTTTTTTCCTAAGAATAAAAAATAATCAAGAGGCTCCAGGAATTACACTAAACTAAACCCCTGTGTTTATGAAGGACAAGTGATACACAATCAGAGACTGGTTGAGGTTGGAAGAGATCTCAAGATCATCCAGTCCAAGACCACAGCTATACTGGGTTTTCAGTATCTTCCCAGGCAAAGACTCCACAACCTGTGGACTCCCCTCAACCTCCACTCTCTGGACAACCTGTTTCAATGCCTGACCCAGCCCTCTATTACTCCTGGGAGGCCTGTCATCTGCACCACCATCGCATGGGCTATGTGCTTTCCTTACCAAGGAAATGTCCTACCACCATCACAGTAAAAACAATTTCTTTTGCAATTTGAAATGCAATCTCATGTTTTTAAGTTGGGTCCATTGTCTTTTGTCATCTCACTGCATACCACACTGATAAGATTCCATTTGATCAGTCTCTTCCCCAGGCTGACCAGTACCAACTGTCTCAGCCCCTCCTCATATACAATATTCTCTATGTGCTTAATCTTTGCCACCCTAGAACGTGAAGTTTGAATGTTAAGAACTTGCATGCAACTTCACAAAAATCAAGACTGGAGCCTAGCTAATGGAGTAGCTAACATTTTTGCCCCAATATGATCCTAACAAAGCTTTGCACAAATTACATCAATCATGAATCAGGTTTCATTAAAATTACTCCCAAGTATCTATGAGACTTCCCACATGTACCTGTGTTTCAGCACTACTGACAGACTGTTTTTCTTTGTCATCTGCTTTAGCATTATGCTGATTTTCAGCTGCCTCTTCCAAGCTCTTTCTTGGCTGAGCCACCCCCTCTGGTGTCTGGCTTTCACTTTCTTCAATTACTTGATCCTCCCCTGTGGTTCTTTTCTTGAGCTCATCTTTGGGCTCTGCCAAGGTGTATGATTTTTGTTTCTTAAGCCAGGGGGGAAGGAAACGAGAAATACCCTTGCTTTCAGGTGAACCTTTCTGCTTTTTCTGGCTACTTGGACTACTTTGGCTAGTTGGTGCTGGGACAGAAGAATCTAGAGCTTCTTCAGAGGATGCTTCCTTAGACCGTTGATTTTCTGGAGTCTCTGATGCTTCTTCAGGCTTGTCCTTGGCTTTGTCTGGTCCCAGCTGCTCAGAATCTTTCTTTACTTCAGTCTCTGAGCCAACTTCAGTTGTCATTGTCACAGCGGACACTAAAAGAAGCAACAAAAATAGTTGTGTTACATAGCATCACTACTTTTACTGAGTATTTGCAGTAACTTGGAAACTCTTGTAGAATATTAAACTTATTAGGGTTAAAGAAATACTTCTTGTTAAAGAAATACTACTTTTCAAATTCTCAGTTCACAAGTAAAATCAGTCAGCTAAAACTTCACATTCTGCAGATAAAGATTTTTAACACACCAAACTGGACAGATAGACCTACAGATAGTTTTTTTCTCCTTGGTGTTCACTGAAACGCATTTGTTTTATTATAAGCTACTCCTAATGTTATTGGCCAAGACCACTTTACATATAACTTGTCTTGTTTTCACCGGGCTCCTTGGCTGACTCACGAACTGAAATTTCAGAAGAGTATCCACCTTCTCTAGTAAAACTGGTATATACAACCCCCTTACTATTCAATGACACATTAATTTGAAAGAAATTATTGGAAGAAAACTAAAGAGCAAGACTACCAAAGACCAGGACAAAAGCATGGTGAGCACAAAACTGAGTATAAAAAATTGGAAATCATAAGTCAGTGATACTACTGAAATTACTAATAATGCTATAAGCATACTTTATTATTTAAGGTAAGATTGGGTTCTTAATCAGGAGTTCATACCAGTTAACAAAAAAAGAATCATACAGAACTCATACTCTAATCACTTCTCTAACCCTTCAGTAAAATTAAAGACAAATCATAACACTGTAAGAACAGGATATGCAACAATAATCTTTAATTCTAACATTAGCGGTATTTATCAAAAAATATTAATTAGAATGAACAAATTTTGTTATCTGCGTGGCACTGGACTTTGCTGCATTGCTTTGATAATGTAACAACTTTTCTGCAATTTATTGAAGTGAGTCAACAAAAGTAAGCACATGAAGGTCCAACAAAAGTTTAACATTGTTAGATTCCATTAGACATCACTGGCATTTACTTACAACCTTCTAAAAAACAATGAGTTTTAAACTGATGGCCTGTTTGTCTGGCCTGAAGTTTAGCAGGTTAGTTACAACATACCATTTTTATAACATTGGACCCCACTTCATTACAACTGATGGCCACCACTTGCATGCCATTAGAGCAAGATCCTTTTAGTTAAGGACTCCTGCTAATCTCAACAGCTGCTGCCTTCACCCCTGCCCAAAAAAGAGGCAAGTACATTACCTCGATCAGGCTTGATGCAATTAACTCACGCAGAACTTTTAACTGCACTTCAAGTCAACTGGGAACTAGTTTAGAACACAAGGCAGCAGCAACACTTTGCCTCCAGGTTACCAAAACACATACATAGGCAGTCAGAAATCACTAAACTAAACCATCCCCCAAGGAGGGGAAAAAAATTAAAGGAAACTAATAGACACCTAAATATACAAGAGAAGCTATTCTGGCAAAAGAGATGAGCAATACTGAGCCAAAGTAAACAATCCTGACAGTTATCTTACAAAGAAGCTTAGACATAGGAGCCTTGAACCACCTACAGGCAAATTCATACTATGCAAGCATCTGAAGACCAAAAGTAGCTACATGTTGTAGGTGTTTCTTTATTCATCACTTAGCATTTCACCATCTAAAACCAGAACATTCGCCAACAGGGAAATTAAAGGAAAAGTCAGTATCTTTACTGGTACACTAGAGACTTCTGAATACATTCCAAGCTTAAATATTACAGTTACATAGCTATTTCTATCACTTTTTATGAAATACTTCAAGTTTTAATATTATTAATAAAGCTTATAGTGACAGAGTATTATACATCATGTCTGTATTGTTTATCTCAGAGGTAACAGGCCTCTGAGAGGCAGCTTTCCATTTGATTGTTGAGATTAAAGAATTTGGTATTTAAAGCCATGTATCATTATGCTAGTTTTAAGGCTAGTACTAGTCAAGTTACATTTTGCTATCACCTTTTTTTACACAAAGATGCTGCTGTTCTTTCTTAATGGTAGGTTGTTTCATTAATATAATATAATGTAAAACTTCATTATCAAAATGAAAAATTCACAATATACAGAAAACCAAAATCAACTTTCCCTGAGAGAAAAATCAAAACTTATGTGGATCAGAGAATAACAATCCATGCTGCTTTAAAAAAAATTCATAAGGGAGGTTTTGTTATTAACAGATGGTGGTGATTTTTTTCCTCCCACATCTCTAAGAAAGAACTAATTTCTTCTCAGAAAGTAGCTAAAACAATTTTAGGAAACTTGATAAACAAATCTTCAAAGAAGTTACAGTAAAACCACTGTATTTCCTGCATATTTTTTTTTTACTACTCAAAATATGCAGAAACGCATAAAACACATGTATAAACTAATAAAAATTATATACTGCTTTCAAAATTAAGATGATATTGGTCAAAAAGGAGACATCTCCAGAAAATCCCTTAGAACTGAGCAAAATAAATCACCCTGTAAACACATTCCTTGTTTAACAATAAAAACCTGAGGATACCGTGTTCACGTATCTTAAATTTAGACAGGATAGCAGTGGGTGGTACTAACTTGCTCACTGTGAAACAAGGAATGTTCTGCATCTTGATGTGTCCAGGTTTTCATAAAGGTATAGTTAAAAGAACCTGGCTTTATACTGCAGAAGCAAGGGAAACTTGTTACATTCCCTGCCTAGTCTGAATAGCTCTGTCCACGTTCATTTAATGCCTTCATTTGATGCCCACAGCAGGAGGCGATTTCTTTCAGGAACTCAGTTTTCTATAAACTTGTTTGTAGGGTAAAAAAAAAATTAACACTAGAGAGGAAAACCTACAAAACAAAACACACCTGTCTGCTAAGCCTGTATATGTCTTTATACTCCCAGTAGTCTTTGAATTGACTGTGAAGAAGTAGATGACTATTAACAAGAGCACTAACCAAGAGCGTAAGGTACAGTCTTCCCAAAATGCCTACCATCTCTACTTCACATTTCTTTTTTCTAGAGTTTCATTTTAGTATGAATTAGGCACCCATTGAGAAACAGAAAAAACAGGTCTACCTGCCCTCCCTGTACCTCCCTGTACTCCTTTTTCAATGCTCTGTCAGATCCTCCAGTTTCGTAGTTGACAAAAAAAAAAAAAAAAACACACACACAAAAAACAGGTAGTAGGGACAAAACTCTAGAGTTCTGCCATCAGTCTACTGCTGCAGTTTGTAAAGCCTCTGATGTTACTTTCACTACAGACAAGCCGATCAAGTAACCACGTTCTCCGGAAACTGCTTTTTCCTGATCCCCTCCTGCCCTGATAGCAAAGATCTCACAAGATCCCACCCAGCCCTGTGTCCAACAGCCAACAACACACCAGACTGAAAAAAAAAAAAAGGAATACGGAGTAGACAGCATTTATCTCAGACTGGGAAGACACAAAGCAAATTGAAATGAAAATTTAGAGTTCTAAGCTTCAACTGCATGTTTTCTTCTCCTGGCTCCAAATAAACTCTCATTTGCTCTTACTACATAGTGTTAAGCACACTACATATTTTTGCCACTATAATTTTTTTAAGCCCTGTAACAGCTGCAGCAGGATAGGGTTCTCCTCATCTCACCTTTTCTTGTATTGCAAGGTAACATTAAATCTATATTTTGTTTAGAATTGAGGAAGGAGAATAAGAATCTTGCAGCAAGATTAGACAACAGAGAAGGCATCTTAGGGATATTAAGATTACCAACATCTGAACAGAGGAAAATAAAAAAAATCTTTGTAGATTTTGCAATTGACATTAAACCTATGCACAATATACCGCAAGTGATAACATCTCCATCTGTTGTAACCCTCCTGTAAACTCATGCAGATTCAATGTCTACCCAAACTGCAAAGACCAAGGTGAGGGTGGGACAGCAAAAAAGTACTGGAAACAACATGGCAATTGCTGAAGAGAAAGTGAGTTTCTTAAAACAGGTCCCACTTTTACAGGGAGCAGATGATCTACACAAATCATAAGTCTACCAACTTCCTCAAGCAAGGGTGCTGACCAGGAAGCAACTGAAGACAACAGATATTCTGTCTTTATTCACCCCTTCATCTCTCTTTTTATTCCACTAAGATACTAATGCTGGCCAGAGTTCATGTTGAAGACTGAACGGAATGCTAAATTCTTTCCTTACCACTCTTTCCTCTCAAATATATAGATTGGTCAGTTGGTGGATACCTTTCTTTCAGTTCCTAGCAGAAACTCTTGAAATACAGCTTTCTGACCAGAAGGATTCCTACCACCACAGATGAACTATAAACAGAAGACATATCATGTATAACATGAGGCCGGAGAGGGCGGGGAAGGAAGGAAAGAAAGGAGTAGCTCCAAGATCGGAAAACACTGAACTAAAAATCAACTGTGGTGAAACAAAGCTTTCTATGATGACCCACATTTTAATTTGCTGCTTCTATTATGGCATTTCTTATTTATCAGTATAGACAGACAAATCCAAATCCTATTTACATACATTCCTGGATCTCATTTTACTAGCATATAGAAGTAGAAGGCAGCAATCCCAAACTTTTTTTTTTCAGTTTGTTACTGAAATGTGTAGCAAAATCAAGACATAAAAATTGCTTTGATAGTTATACGTCCATCAGTCTTCTAGGATTCACAAAGATCATGTCATGCAAACAAACAAAAAAAAAAACCCAAAAAACCAACCAAACAAAAAACCAACAAAAAACCAACCAAACAAAAACCACCAAACAAACAAAAAACCAAACAAAAAAAACCCCCACAACCTACTTCTGGTAAAATAAATTACAGCTCAGTGCACTAAAAGCCAATGTGTGTCTGCGCAAGTCATGTAACTTCCTGGATCACTATATTATTTATTTTTGAAATCATTACCTTCATAAATATTCCATATACTTAAGTTCACATGAGGTACACATAAAAGCTAAAAAGATAGCAAATAAAATATTCAACTTCTGAAAAAATATATATGAAAACCTGAAACAAGGTCAAGTGTACTTCAACTGCCTAAAACAAAGTAAAAAAGCTCCCAAATAAAGTTGTTTATTTCTTGTCATGTTATTGATCTGAAGCACAGCAGAAGACTGCTCTGTGTTTCAGTTTGTAAGGGCACATCATTTATGAAAAATATGCTTGCTGCTTTCTACACAAGATTTGTTGATATAAAAGCCATAAAGAAGTAAAATCCTAGCTGAAACAGTCATTCAAATTTTAGACTGTAAAAGTCCAGTTTAACCAGTAAGTAATACCTGAGGAACTTTGTACTACACCGATTTTTTCAAAAACATAAATTCTTTTTTTTTCTGCAAAGTACAATAACTTATATTTCAAATCAGGCTGAATGTACTAAGTATCCTTATTTTAGACTCATTAAGTTTTAAAACTTGTACTTTATCACCATTACGTAAACAAGAAAAATCACGGCATCCCCTAGTTCTGTGTAGCATCGTTTTGCTGAAGGTGGCAATATAGTCAGCACACATTCTACCAGCAGACAAACCAAAAAGTAAACCCAATTTCTCCTTTTAGTCATTGTTCAGATGGATGACACAATTGCAAAGACATGGAGAACTCTGAACACAAAGGAATAAATTAATGATTCAAGAACACAGTTTTCCATTTTGAGACAGCTAAGAAAGCAAAAGTATCCCTAAAATTATCTTAGTTACATCAATCTGAAACATTTATATCATATGGTACCCAATTAAATATTGTTCTGTGGTCAAATATCAACCCAAAAAAACCCAAATTCTCCCATGGGAACTTGCATCCTTCTCTGTGTTTATAAAAGACACAGAACTGCATATTCATACAAATACACTTTGAAAACTGCATCCAGATTGCAATCACATTCATTTTTAAACACATTCCTAAAAACACAACAAAAAAAACAACAAAAAACAAACAAACAAAAAATAGATGAGCCTGAAGTCAAAGATCAACAATTTAGCAAACTACTGAACACAATAAAACATTACAGCAGAAATCCCACAGGAAATGGGTACCTCTTGCATGTACAAAAATCTAATCATCTATTTTTCAATGATTACTCAAAGATGCTCTCTAGCAATTGCACCCAAACCTAGGTATTTACATGCTGAATATGACACTGCTTCAGTTTGCTCCTTCCCTGATGATCACTGTGCACAAAAATCAAGGTTAACTGCAGAGGCTGAAGAGACACTGCAGAGTTGGCTTTTCTGTGAGTCTGTACAGCAGCCACAGGGCAGAAGCTTATCATAGTCCATTGGTTTCCCAGGCTGTGACAAGACCACTGGAGCTGGGGCCTGAATTCATCTCATGCTGTCACGGCTCCTCTGCTTAGGCTTAGAAAGTAACACACTAATAAACAGACTAGGAAGAATAATCTTCTATGCCACATATAGCTACAAAAAAAAATAAAAATAAATTCCTTCTTTTAAAGCTTCACAGTTCACAGAGAAGCCTTAAGCAATAACCCAGGTGACTAGACAACTAAACCTGTGTCATGATTCAGTCTTTTGCCTCCTACTAAAAATATTTTTTCCCAAACATAAGCCAACTAAAGAGAATCACCCTTTCTCCCCATGGAAATTTATTTGCAAGGAGGTAACCAGGTGAGCAAGCTGACATTGTCAGTCTGTATATTGGTCAGCAGATGGTGCCATAATAGTTCTAAAAACCAGTAGCATGTTTCAAAGGTCAAACCTTAAATAGCAACAATATTCCAATTTCAAGGATAACTCCCAAATTATGACAAGTAATGGAATACTTTCATAAAAGCATTAACAAAACATTTTAATAAATACAGCTTCAGAGACAGACAGTGAATTACAACTCTGTGACAATACACACTAGTTACATTAGTGACCAATTACTACATTAACACGTATGTGTCTAAATACATACACATACATAACATCTAAGCTGATCTCCAAGAGCAGAAATAGGACAAAATTGTCTTCCCAAAAGACCCTATATCTATCAAATCTAGTTTCCAGGGAATTACAGGCAAGTCACAGTGGCTAACAGCCCCAGAATTTGTAGCAACTATACTCATAAGCATTCTCTTATGTAGATAGTGAGGTCACTGTTCAAAGTAACAGGTCTTTCTCATTAGCCTTCATGTTTACATCCATGTCATCCATATACTTGATTATTTGCAAGCATGCAAAGTTCCTCTCCCATTCTTGTCTTTATATTAATATCGAAAATCATTAAGTCTCTAGAACTGATTTTTGTACTGCAAGAAAATTATTGTAGATGTGTCACCATTTCTTGCAATGCACAAAATACATAGAACTCACCAGAAAAGCACTGACAAGTTTCTATATAGAATGATGAGAAATTAAAAGGCAGTTCTCAAACAACATAAGACAACTATGAAAATTGCTGTAAAGCAAAGAAAAAACCAAGGATAGAGACAGCAGATGAAATGTGGCAGAGAAAGCTACTTCTGTCTAAAATTGCAGAGTGAGTATCTGCAGTCTAGATAGAATATTTTCACAATAAAACTATTACACTGGCAAATTCCTATAAAGCAACTCTAGGGAAGTCACCAAAACTCTTTGTAAACTCAAATTAGCATCCAGGAACATTATTATTTCTCAATATACTTATTCCCATTAAAGCACCACAACACACATTTTACTTAGCACTCAAGTGCCTCATTTTTTCCATAAAACACCTGCTGCAGGCTATCTCCATTTTGCCTAGTGAATAACTTGGTTATTGCAATCCATATACTACTTTAAAGGCTTCATTTTAACTGTTAAGTCAGTTGAAGGGATACTTCTAATTTTTCCAGAAAGGGAATAATACTACGAGACATGAAAATAAGTGAGAATTCTTTATATACTATTTTGTTTCTCTCCTGACACTAGGTAGAAATCTCAAAGGTACAATAAAACATAGAAAATAATAATAGAAAGTACTGTTTCCCAAACTAAATGAAAAGCATTGAAAACTGCGTTGTCTGTCTAACAGCACCCATAGAACACGTAAAGCTCAACCCCAAAGCTTTCAACAAAATCAGAGTATAAATATCTTTCAAGTGTTACATGAAACCAAGTTGCGATGTCCACATTGAAATCTGAGATTAAATTTAAGTAAATATACATACAGGTCATATACAGACACAGCTCTCTTAGTGCTATCTATACCATATCCAGAGTTAACCAAAATCTGTTCCTTCTGTATTTTCAATCTGCAAATATGCTGCTATATCAAGGCAAAAAATAAATCTCAAAGAGCAACTTAGTTTAAATCAAGAAATCTTTTTGCCAGATTACATATACACAAATCTGTTTACGAAGCTAGTTTTGTGCTGTTCCCCAGCAGTGAAAGAAATGTTGTAAGCTGATGAGAATCCAACAGTCATTCTGAAAAGCTGAATTGAACAACAGTGACCCCACCCAGGCCATGACACTGCTAGAGAAGGACATGCTCAAGTGGAAAAATGGGATTTAGTTCCAAATTCATTCCAATTCAGAAAATGAACATGGGTCAAGTGACAGCTCTGTTTTACTGTTATCTGTCCAAAGAACAACATAGTTTTTGAGAAAAATCTCTCTCCTATTTTTAAAATCAACTTTGCAAGTTCACCGTGGGTTTTGAGTGCTCACATTAAACCCTCAAGGTAACCACAATTTTAGAGATTAAAAACAGCAGTGAGCATTCATTTGTTCCAAGCAACGCTGTCCCTCCACAATCTCTATTCCTATCCTTCCACTCTATCCCACCTTGCCAAATGGCTATTTCTATAACAGTGCCAAAACTTCACTACAGCTCATACTTACATTTACTCCCCTCCCCTGCCCCTGCTTCTTATTAAAGAAACTGGGGAGGTGGAGAACAACCACCTTCCTTGGGTGCTGTACATTAATTACCTTGCTTTGATTTGGATGCTACAATAAAAAAACCTTCTCCATTTCCAATATTCATTCTTTCTATTTATAATGTATTGGCAAGAATAAAAACAGTTTCTTTTTATACGGACAACATTAAGTTCACTCTTGCATACAGTATGCTTCCAAGGCGCTTACAATAACATGGGTAATCAAAGCACTTGCCAACTCTGAAAAATAATGTACTAGTATTTTTTGTACTGCAAACTGAAAGGCCTCAGCATAACAAAGTTCCCGGATGCTAGAATTCCAGATGCACATTATTGTTTTGAAAAGCATCTATTTCCTCTCCAGTGGAAGTCATACAGAGAATTATTACCCTTTCACATGTTTAGGAGGTGTACAACAGCATGCAAAAAGAGAAACCTCTGGAATACCAGGATTCAGTGTCAGGAAGCAACTAGCCTTGCTTTTGGTAGTGACAGACCTGTGCAAGCACATTTAAAACTTACTTCCATATGCAAAGAAAACCACTAACTTTATTTCACCAGTACATTGAGGCTGAATGTCATACAGATGTGGACACTACTGAGATCACATTGAAAATTCCTGTTAGCTTTTCATTTCAGCTTATCCAACTTCGGAACAATGGCTAGAAACCAACTGACAAATGCATTAAGACAGTTTGCTCTGTCACATACAAGACAAGAATTCAACAGACAAATGTTTTTTACAAAGCTTTAAGGTATAAATATAGCCACAAAAATGTCTCTTTTGGCAGCAATATCAGTTCTGTATTTCCACTTTAAAGGGGACTTCATTTTTGATATTGTCAAATATAAGTCTCATAGAAGGTACAGTTCTCCTCAGCAAGATACTTGAACAATATTGGTTGATGCTTGCCATTACCCATGAGAGTTGAAAAAAGTGACAATAAAGTTAAAGTCTTTTATACAGAGGATAGGTGTAGAATCTTCTCCTGCCACTAATTTTTTAATGTCTGTTTTGCTGAATCAGGATGCGAGATTAAAAATGAATATGTGAAAATAATACTAATATTTTAAAAATAATAAATTACAAATAATCAAAATAGGATAATTCTCAGCTCATGCTGCAATGAATAAATGCTATTCCATATTCCCTGACTACTATCCCACGTTCCTTAAATGTCAGGTTAGTCACCTGAGATGTCTTGTGTTGGTATTTTAATTTCTGTTTGCAGCTAACTTAAGTAAACCAAGTCCTTTATGTGCTACTGAAACAAAAGAATCCCCTTGAAAAAGCAGAACCAAAAGCAGAACCAATTTGCTCAGTGTTTCCTATCTACTCTGAATAATTATGATGCACCTCAAATGATATACGTGAAGCATAACACTACAAACTATTTCCAACATTTCAGTTGACTGGACTATGTAGCAAAGTACTGAAACTACAGTTAATACTGCTCTTCAAAAAAGTATGCATCTACTGATCTTGTGGGAGTTAACTCTGCCAATCCCAAGCAACAGAAAGCAGTGGAGATGCCTCTTTGCTGAGCAAATAAAACGGGCAGCCAAAACTTCATTGCTCCCATGGGCTCTTCTGAATGCTGGTATTTGATCAGAAGAGCAAAAACATGAGCAACTTTAAGAAAGTTTCCTACTTTTCACGGCAGACACTTCACAACTAACAATGCTGCAACCGCTGTCACATCTCTGAGCTACGCAGAAACAAACCTAATTAATGTCTAAAACCAGAGGTCAGAAACAAGTTTAACAGGGAGGAAAAAAGGCAAAAGACAGTGCTAATAATGCTGGTTTTGTGCCTGGACTTCAGCACTTAACATGTTTATTAGTCATCTAAGTGCTTTAGTTGTTTTGTGCTTTTTTGGAAGGACATTCCCAGCAGGAAAGATTGTAATATAAAACAGATAACAGGATATGCATGGAAGTCCCAAGGGAGTAACTATTTAAACAAAGTTTTCTTTGGAGAGTTAGGGAATGACAACAGATAAAGATTTAAAAGAATAATTCATTTGTGAACACCATGAACAAGGTGGGGAGGAGTATTTAGAACTGTCCTGTAGACAAGAAAAAAAGAATGTTGACTTGCCAAACCATGACTGCAACGACATTTCCACATAAATATAAGAATATACATCACAAACTGCAGTTTACCAAAGCAGCCTCACCCATTGCAGAAAAGCATTTTAATGACCACATACAAATGGGGATGGTGTATTATTACAGTAAGCTTTCAGGGCAAATTAAGCAGAGGCTTTATTCTGCCTTCTTGGGCTACATTTTTGGGCTACATTTTCAGCTCTCATTCTGTACATCCCGATACGTTTCAAAGCTTGGAAACAGTCCTTTGCAAACACAAATCCAAGTTGACAACAACTTATCATCTTACAATTTTATTACACAAACACATACAGCAGGACATTATGAACTCCATGCCAAAGACTTGCTTGAATGAACTGCCAGTCTGCAGTGGTTTGGAGGTTTCTCTGCTCCTTTCAGCCTCATCAATTTAGGTGCTGACTGAAGAAAGACTTGAAAGCATATTTACCCTGCTATTCTTTATGGGTATGCTTCTCTTGCATTAAATGTGAAATCCAAGATGACGCTTGAGCTCACAGTCATGGATTTTTCCCATCCTATCTTGAATTATTTTTAACTCCTAAGTACTTTGAAATATAAAGCAGTGAGAAAGGGAAAATTGGTATAAAGACACAGACCAATCTTATTTCAAAAACTGGTTCACAACTGGGGGGTTTTGTAAGACCATATGCCTGCATGGAAGCAATAGAAAGTATATATTAACAAAAAGGTCACTTTAAACAAGACCAAATCTTTTGTCATCATGTTCTTTCAGAAATCAAGACTACTTGATCAGCTCCCAAAGTGAGATGTCAGAGACCAAGGACTGGAGTTCTGGTCTGGATGAAGTCTGAGGCATGCTAGTCTCAGAAGTCTGCCTAGATACATAAAGCTCAAGAAATAAAAGCATTAAAACTTCAAGCACTTAGAAAATAAGTGTGTCTGGCTCTGTGTTAAGACAGGAGAAATACATCCACGTGACAGACTTGAGTTTTGGGAAACAGTATGAATACCATGCAAATTAACATTTAATAAATAACAAGAGGATACAGAAACTCACTAAAAGGGAAAGACTGATGCTGTAGCTCTCAACTCTTTCTTCCTCTCTACCTTTTATAACGAAGAAAAAACTTGGGGAAAAAAAAACAAGCTAACAATAACAGAAAGTAAAGACATCAGTGGAAAGAAAGTCAGGAATAAAAAAATTATGGGGTGGGGGAGGGAAGGAAAAAACAGGAAACAGACACTGAAGACCAAACAGGAAAGAAGGTCATGATTTGTTTAATAGCCAAAAAACTGCAGTGAGGCCAGAGAAGGGGGCAGGGTGGGAAGACACCAGAACCCCAGTATAGGCTACGTTACATTGTGGAAGCTATTGGTAGAGCAGGGTCTCCTGGTCCTTCAAGTGCTAAGCTGCAGGAGATCCAGCAACTATATGCCTCGTTTTTAAGACTCTTCCAGTAGCTTTTTCATTTTTGTACATTTCCTGACTTGTTTCTCTATTGTAAGATTTAAACAGAGTATTCCTCCCTTTGCACTTTGCAGTTACTTTCTGGTTTTACTTTTAAGCAGCAAATTATTGCTTTGGATTATCTAATGAACTAAGTAAAAAGTATTTCCTGGAAAATCTGGGTTACTGCATCTCCAAATCTTTAAAATTAAAGAATTTTAATTTAGTTCCCTTTTGGTTTTCTGGTTTATCAACACATTCTTAAGTGTTTTGGTTCCATTCAACACTGAGATTAGAGGCACAATATCTCAACAATTCAACTACATCTTTGGCTCACCAGTTCCTACACAGTAGGCTTCCTTCTGCTCTTAAACTATTAATTGTATCCCATTTACTTTTTCTTGAAGGGTTCAAAGACCAAACACCTGGGTAAAATATCTACATGAAAATGGGCTGTTTTGGGGTAGTTATAATGATCCATCTACAAAGATATTCTGATTCTAGCAAAAAAGTAATTTTACAGACAGAGAAACTTAAGTACTATGAGGAGAAATTGACACATAAGACATGCTCACTAAGACAGCAGGAGAACCAAAACAGTTCAAGGCCTCTATGCTCAAATACTGACACCAAGTATTTCTAGATATTTCATGTAAGGAGACAACACTGTAGTCTTCCACTTTTCAGTTGAAACCCAGGTCTCTTCTCCCCAAAAATACAAGGTTGATAGTCCGCAGGGGAAGTTGAGTTTTCCTTAGACAACAGCAATACTTCATATAGAAAAGAAAAACAGTCTTTTTGACCTGTTTATATTATGAGATCCTGCAGACATGCATAAAAATTTTATTACATGCTCAGAGTGTCAGAACTTGTTTACATTGGAGTTATGAAACCTAGAAGAATTATGAAATGAGCTTTTTAACTTCTAAAATTATAAACCAGAAGTATTCCCAGCTCAATTTCTACTGAAAACTGTTACACAAGCTAAAAGTCTGTGTGCATCAACTGAT
This sequence comes from Margarornis squamiger, assembly GCA_035222235.1. Classification (NCBI taxonomy): domain Eukaryota; kingdom Metazoa; phylum Chordata; class Aves; order Passeriformes; family Furnariidae; genus Margarornis; species Margarornis squamiger. The sequence goes on along the minus strand of JAWWTY010000106.1, from coordinate 60,259,515 downwards.
GTACCATTTTCATGTTGCACATTGTGAGCTAATTCATGCTGTGTGACATCACAAATAATCTGAGGTCCAGTTCAAGTTTGGACAAGACAGACAACACTAGCTATACATTTCAATTCAACAGAATTAAATTTCAACACTCTTATGCACAGATGAACCAAATCCTCATCAGGTGAAGAATTTTGTGTTAGCGGATATCTTTTATGAGGTACTGATGTCATCATGTAACTCCCTGCAACTTCATTAATCACCATAACCACATTTGCACAGAAACAATTCAATACTCGGAGCAAAATGAATAAGCAGTCTTTTTTCCGCAAAGAAAAACTGCAGCATTTCTCATGCCAATTAAAACAATGTTTCATTGTCTTCTTTAACAAAGGAGAATGAATTTTAGACTGCACATGTGTACTGCAATGCTTGAGATAAAAATTTTAAATATTAAACTTGGTGGAAAAGGGAAGCAGAGAATGAAACTGAAGGCATTCCTTTTAAGATATACAGATAAGCAATACAGCACACGTGGTGTGACTTCCAAATAACAGTTTCAAACTGATGAAGAGACAAAACAATTTTTTGTCCCATAAACATTATATGAACCAAAATACTGTACCATACTTCACATAAGATAGTAAGTATGCTAAGCTACCAAAAAAGACTTTTAAAAGCTGCTAAGTTAAATAACTCTCATTCTGAAAATGTACTACCAGCTTGTGTTTACCCCATGCTAAGATGCACATTGAAGCCTTTTAAATGTATAGATACAGTCATACAATCATGAGACATTTAGATAAAAATTGTGAAGAAAGAACTATGTTGAAGCACAAAGTTCCATAATCCTATAATGGGAAACAGATTCCCTAAAACTCCCAAGACACAGCAACAAGGCTGTTTTCAAGGTACGATGTGCAGGCTTCACCATTTGCAGCATGCTGAAACCCTTCTTACTTAATACTAGTTTCACACATAAGCATCTCTTCCATCCTCTTTTCTTCTCCCTCCCCTCTTGTACCTTCACTTAATCTTACTTGCTTTTTTTAGAATCTTCCTGATTATCATTTAAGTACCATGCCTCCCACTCTTAATTCCACAACCATTGCTAGAAAGCCAGGGTGCCAAACTGTCAAAAGCCAGGCTTACATTTAGACAGTTTATCAACTCACCTGAACAAAGATCAAACAATTCAATATACAAGATGGATTTTTCTTTCAAATCATATCCAAAGAACAAGCAAAATAAGCTGTTCACAAAGTTATGTGAATGTCTTTATTTGCCAGCTGATTAAAACAAAAACAACAAAAAAATCAACCATAGTACTTAAAAGCTGTTCAACTAATAACAAATTAAGCCACAGGCAAATACATAACATGAATGAAACAGCTTCAGAAATAGGTAATTCTTTTCTGCAGCTAATTTTTAAGGAGAAAAGTACTACTGCCTAGTATTGGGAATTTCTTTCTGCCCAAAACAACTGGAAACCAATATAGCCAACACATCACAAAGATGTCCTGGGAGGCTGAAACAGAGATTCAGTTTTTCCTCTTCTGTATATCACAATATATGTTCCCATTAGTGTTCTCAACAACCCCAATAACTGGGGAAGTTAGATATATTCTTAAAACAGAAATAGCCAAATCTGAGAACATTAAAAATCATCAGATTTTTCTGCTCTAATCTCTGAGTATCTTGTTCTGAAAAGCATAGATGGATTACATTCTTGGTCCATAGCCTACAAAGACCCCTGCATTCCCTAACCAAAGGGATTATAGGCATCAAAAACTAATACTAGACTTCCTTTCATAAGGAATCTCTTCCAGAACGGCCCCTGATGAATGGAGATGAAAGTGGTAGGCCTAAATAGTTCTGATTCTGCCTGACAAAAAACCCAAGGCAAAGTCTATGTAGAAGGAAAGGATTGTAAGCTCTGTCGACATTGTCAGTGACCTCCTTTAAACTGTCATGGCTGGGATGAATAGCCTAAGTCACCAATCCATTTTATGACTGCTCAATCTGAGCCAGGGTTTAAGCAGCATGCTGTGCGGCACAAGCTACGTTAATCTCAGTACATGTTAAGATACATGGAGAGCTGCAATCTGCTCATGCCCAGTAAATAAAGAATATCCCTCATCTTCACTCTAATTGAGGACTGTGCTTATTTAAGGAGTAAATTTTCCAGTTCAAAGAATAAATATAGTTTCAGCAAAAATACATATTCTTTGTTACTCAACTCAGAGGAGGTTCTACTGTTTGCAGACCTCATGCAGAGGTGATAGGAACATCCCATTCTTTTTCTTCTCTCAATTTTGACCATGACACTACTTTAAGAATTGGCTCTAACTAATCCGTAGTAATCCTTTAGTATATGAAAATAAATATATCCTTCAGTAAATGAAAATAAACCCAGCAGGAACAAAAACTAATTACCAAAAGAAAAACTGTAAGAGGGAAAGATGCAATTTGTCTTTTCACTTATTCCTAGCATTACAGGCCTGCAGAAAAAGAAAGAATACTGAAGTCTCTTGGAAGATGTGAACTATTTCTTCTATTTAGTGTTTAATCCCTTCAGAAAACACAGCAAGAATAAGAGGAATGCAAACAAATTTTAAGAAGCTCTATTACAGCAAATTTTTCTTCTAGCTCTGAACACTTTGAGAATGATCCAATAAAAGTCTAACATTTTAAACATTAGGTTCATGGAAAAAAGCTAACATTTATAAATGCTTTTGAGAGAAAAAGAATAGGTTATTTTGTTAAGAAATTTGTATTACTGCGTTTTAAAAATTCTTTTAGGCTGCTTTAGTTACAGATATTCAAACAGATCTGACAACTAGTTTTAAAATATTAAAATCTTCAGGCTGATTAATGAAGTGGCCATAATATTCCATAAAGCCATCTTCTATAAGTGTTCCAAGCTGTCATTTGCAACATCTGTGAAGCCCTTCTAAAGCATTCAGTCTAATCTTTCAGGAGCAAAGGGAGGCTTTTTCTGAGAAGAATAACCAGGAATCATTAGTTCTATGTATGGCAAAGCAA
>JAWWTY010000106.1:60229731-60256385 GCA_035222235.1 Margarornis squamiger | reverse complement strand
TAATCTTTCAGGAGCAAAGGGAGGCTTTTTCTGAGAAGAATAACCAGGAATCATTAGTTCTATGTATGGCAAAGCAACAAAAAAACCTCAAGGTTAGATGCCAACTTTTAGGTATGTTCCAAATAGAGATGGAGCTAACTACGGGCTCAAACAGAGAAGTTGTATTTCTCAAACAACCAGAACAAACCTCAATATGTTACACATCCTACTCTTAAATCACTTGCCCTGCAGCCAGTATTCATTGATGAAGTCCACCAAGAAGAGGGTGAAAAGCTTGTCACCTTGCAAGGTCAACAGAGCCTGTGTAAGGGCATCTTTTCTGGGCATTGTCTAAACACACAGGTTGTCTTAATTTGATGATAAAACTATGTTAAAGACTATGTCCCAATTTCAGTTGGTTGGCAGTAGTGCTCTATCAAACTACATGAATATGCCTGCACTTAAATGTTTGCATGATTTTTCTCAAAAAACATCCATTTCTTTTTGTTCAATAGTTGTTAAAATGGGTTCATTTCAGCAATAATGTAGTATCACACTTGGCACTGCTGTTGTGATCCTCAATTACCCACACGGTGGACCCACAAGGTCACTTACAGTATACAAAGTAGCAAGGTCTTTTCCCCACTCCTACTCTCTAATCTCTTGCACACATACCAGGTAATTCCACTGGTCCTTTACAGCTCTGCCACAGCACTAACAGTCTGTTGCTCTTTTCTGAAGGGTAAGAAGATGTACTGTAGGTTCTACCAAGCCTGCCAGAAGCTTAACAATGGGTTAGTTTATTAGTACAAACATATGCAACCAACGTTTGAGCTATCTCTCTTTGTTTCCAAGTATCTATATTAACATCAATACCTAACAGACAGCATTTAGTTCCCAAACAAAACTACCTATCGCTTAAGACAAAACACGTTATATCACAATTTCCAGTGCTATTCCGGACACATGCATCAGCACATGAACTTGTCCTTAGGCTGGTAATTACTAAAGAGCATCAGTACCTGACATACTGTTTTTACTGATCTATCCACATCACAAAAACTGGTACAGTTGAAAAACATGGATTTCTTATCCAACATTTACATTGTAGTGAATAGGGTAACATCAGGCTGGCATCCAGTCACTAGTGAGGTTCCACAGGGTTTCATCCTCAGCCCAGTACTCTTCAACATCTTCATTAACAACTGGGACACCGGATTCAAAGGAATACTAAGGAAGTTTGCTGACAACACTAAACTGGGAGCTGTCAAATCACTAAAGGCCAGAGAGAGCTCCACAAATGATAGATGGGCAAGCACAAACCACCCGAAGTTTAACAAGGGCAAGTGACAAATTTGGCATGTGGGATAAGGCAACCCTGGTTGTACGGACTGGAGAATGAGAAGTCAGAGAGCAGCACTGCAAAAAGGGACCTGGGAATCCTGGCTGACAGCAAGTTGAACATAAGTCAGTAGTGCCCTGGCAGTCAGGGCGGCATCAGGCACAGCATTGCCAGCTAGTTGAGGTAAGTGATTGCCCCGCTCTGCGCTGCACTGGGGCAGCCTCACCTTGAATATTGTGTGCATCACAATATAAGAAAGATACTAAGCCATTAGAGAGTGTCCAAAGGAGGGCAACAAAGATGGTGAAGGGTCTGGATGGGAAGCCTTATGAGGAGCAGTTGAGGTCATTTGGTCTGTTCAGCCTGGAGAAAAGACGACTGAGGGGAGACCTCATTGCAGTTACAACCAGTTACAACTTCCTCATGAGGGGAAGCAGAGAGGCAGGTACTGATCTCTTCTGTCTGGTGACCAGTAACAGGACTCAAGGAAATGGCATGAAGCTGAGTCAGGGGAGGTTTAGGTTAGATATGAGGAAAAGGTTTTTCACCCAGCAGGGGATTGAGCATTAGAAAAGGCTCCCCGGGAAGTGGCCACAGCACCAAGTCGGAGTACAAGAACTGTCTGGACAACACTCTCAGGCACATAGTGTGACTCTTGAGGTGTCCTGTGTAGGGCCAGGAGTCGGACTTCATGATCCTGATGGGTTCCTTCCAACTCAGCATATTCTATGATTTCCCTTTTTAAAATTTTCTCTAGAAAATATGTTCCCACAGCTGCTTTTCTCCAGTATCTCAAAGCAACAACTACGTATCTGTATACACCCAAAGTACTTCAGAAACTAGCAGTTGTTAAAAAGGAAGAACTGTAAAAGTCAGATACAATCATTACATTTTGGGTCCCATACCTCAAGTTGCAGTATTTTTGGTATTTCATCCAATTCCTTAGCTACATCAACAGCACCTACAGTCACATTTTTTACTGTAAAATAAATACATCCTAAAAACATCCAAAAATAGCATAGACTTGGCCACTGGAAAGAGAGCCAGTCAAACTTAATTTCCCTCACCTTTGTGAAATTACCAAAATGTAACCAGCAAGCAGGCAATGAGACTAACTCTAGGCAGAAGAGTATTTTGACTGAAGTCTTGAGTCAAAGACGCTCTTAGTGAGCCAATAGATTTATTTAAAATGTGAACAAGACACATGACTACTAGATAAATAATGAACCCTCCTCTAGGTTTAACCTAGAGATCACCAGTGCCAAAAGAGATATAACAATGTCTGATCCCTACAGCATATGTTACCAAATCTCCCTCTTTTCTAACCCAAACTTTAGCAGAACAAGGCTCTAATATGCATTATTCTACACATGGCTAATAAATTGAGCAGTACCACACCACAGACTTTTCCTTAAATACAGCTATTTCTTTTTGTGCTTAAGGTTGTGTGCTTAAGAGTAAAACATGGAAGAAAAAGATGACTGAGCTATTACTGAACCAGACTCTCCATTCTGAAAGTGTCTTAATGAACAGGGTGGAGTTTAAAAAGAACTGTTAGCTCTGATTTCCCAGTTTGTACCCTTCACATAAATCTCACGTGAATATCCAATGTATTTTGCTTCTTCAGGATCATGAGCCCTCCAAGGAATCTTTTCATACAAATTCTGAATGGTATAGAAGGAAAATGAACAACTTTGACCACAAACAAGTGTATATGCTGGTTCCACCTTGCAAAAGACTTCAAACAAAAATCCCTTTGTATTGAAGCCATGTAACTGCACAATCAATTTAAGACTGAACACTAACAACCATTTATTTTAAGCTTGTATTTTCTTGACCTTTCACTACCCATTAAGATTTCTTGGTGGTTTTTTGTAGATCAAGTAGCTACAGCCAAGTTAATCAAGAATCTAGCCAGTTTAGTGCTTTGCACAGTGTGGGAGACCACACAGATTAATCCCTCTTTACCAGCAATGTGCAATACAATTTAAATCTTTCTCACCATTATTGTCAAAATCTATTTTTAAACCATCAGACCTAATAATAACATTAAACATTTTAGATTAAAAAAAACTTAGATGAGTGTACCTGTCCTTACTGTACTCCCTCCCTCCATTCACAACACCTCAGTACCTTAAGATACTGATTCCAAGACAGCCACAAGGCTGGAAGTCCCTCTGCTCCAGCACTTTGCTGGAGTTCCCTACTTCTCAGGAATGTCAGAAAAGATGCTGGGCAGCACAGATCAAAATAGCTCAAGAAGTTTAAGGTGATTAATATTAATTCTTCATGAACTCTCTAAGTATGTTTGACTTACTGAATATTCAGTATCACATTACTTCTGAATGAAAGTGATATTACTGTAAGAGTAAGGAAAGCATGTTCTAAACACACATGTGTTATGCTCATTTGTTTGTTGTAATGCAAGAGCTACAACAGTTTTCAGAGTTCCCCTATCTTTGGATGAGGAACTCAGAACTATATAGTAATGCTACAGTCGAAATTGTAAACACCTTAATTGAGAAAATCTGATATAAAAATGAATGGCTGTAAGTTTTGGACTAGCTATATTAAATACAAATTAAGTGGTTTTCTTCATACAATAAATGAATAGGATTTTGAGGCCACTTTTTCTAAAAGGCAGCAGGAATAACAAACCAAAATCTTCCAACAGCACTTGCAAAGGTCTTGAAATAGGTGTTTATTTTCAATTCTTGGTGACCCAGGAGACTTATTGCAAGTCTTTAATGTTAGGATGTTTGAATTTAGACATTCACCAGAACTGAAACTAGGACTTTGTCAATTTACATTGATGTCATAGTGCTCAGCATCTCCTTTATGCACCACTTTAATCTTTCAGAATAGGAACACAGAAACCCAATGTACTTTCTCTGCTGCTTTGAAGAGACAACTCTCTTTTTAGTCACTCAAAGAATGTGTTCTGCACTCTCTCATAATTTAATCACTGTCAGTCATAACAGTCTATTGTGAAAAATAATCCACTCATTTATTTTATCATCAGTGCACTCAAGCATGGTCAATTTATGAGCAACATAGTCACATGCATCAGCCACGAGAGATCCATTACAAAGCTGCTGGAAGGTTTGTGCACAAACAAGTTGCTTTCCTCTGATTATCCATAGGCTAAATCTAGACATCTCAGTCTCTTCATCTTATTTCCAGAGTAGAAACAAAGGAAAGCCTTCAAGCAATAGTTCTAGTGCTTACTTCAACACACTCACACAGAGTGGGTTAATTAAAACTTCAACTTTTAGTATTAAACTGCAGTAATAATATCTCATGCAAATCAAGTGCTCATGAAAGAAAATGTCACTTGAATATCATCATATTAGACATCTGACATAAGCAGCATAGCTGTTTGTTCTGAGACACCAAAAGCACAGCTGCCACTGGAAGTGCAGGAGCTATAGAAAGTACACTAAGGTTTGGGAGCTAGCAGGCTGTACAACTACAAGGAATTGGCAGATAGAAGTCAGATCAGTTCACCTGCATGCATTTTATCAAGCCCTGCTCACAGTGTCAGTTTAATGAAGTCATGCAAGTAATGTAAGTAACAGCTATGAGCTCTAAGAGATGCAGGCATTGCTAAATTCAAGAGTTGTTGCTATGTGTTAGTTACAAACAGGCTGAGGAGTTACACATGAGTACACACATTTTCTACACACTTGCACACACATGTATGTCACTCAGTAAGACCTGAAACCTAATGAAGTCCAATAAAGTCTGTCTAGAGTCATACACCTAGTAAGGAATAAACCTGTGCACCAATACAAGTTAGAAGTTGACCTGTGGCAGCTCTGCAGAGAAAGATCTGGGGGTCCTGGTGGAAAACAAGCTGCCCATGAGCCAGTAATACCCCTGCGGCCAAGAAGGCCAATGGTATCCTGGCCAATAGGTCAAGAGGAGTGATGATTCTGCCCCTCTACTCATCCCTAATGAGCCCACATTCAAAATTCTGTGTTCAGCTCCGGGCTTCCCGATTCAAAAAAATACAGGTAACTACTAGAGCTGGTCAAATTGAGGGCTACAAAGATGATTAGGGGGCTACAAAGATGATTAGGGGACAGAAGCATCTCTCTCGGAGCAATCACCATTTGGCCTAGAGACAAGTGACGCAATCTTATCAGTGCATACAAGTATCTTACGCACAGGTGTCAAGAGCATTGGGCTGACTCTTTTCAGTGGTGCCCAGCAACAGGACAAGGGGCAATGGACAAACTCAAACATACAAAGTTCCACCTGAACATGAGGAAAAGCTTCTCTACTGGGAGGGTAACAGAACCCTGAAACATGCTGCTCAGAGAGGCTGTGGAGTCTCTTTCTGGAGATACTCAAAACACACCTGATCATGATCCTGTATAGCCTGCTGTAGGTGAATCTGCCTTAGCAGGGGCATTGGACTAGGTGATCCCTGGAGTCCTCTTCCACTCCCAGGCATTCTGTAATTCTGTATAATGTAGTCTTATCTCTCTCATCCAGCCAAGGATTCCTCAGAAAATATCCTCCTATGAGGCACCATATATATTTCTATTATAAAATACTGGTCAAAGTCATTCAGATTCTTATAAATCCTAAAGCCTTTTAAGAACTTACAGCTGATAATTGGTGAAACTGAACACGTAGAATTTTTTAACCAGTGCAACTCATTGCATCTTGCCTTTTTATGTGCTGTATGCAGAACACTTGCACAATACCCAGCCTTAAAGTTCTGTCATCTCTACCATTTTAAAAACAGTATATAATTAAAAAAGTGGTTAAAAAAGCTCAGATTTCCAGTGTTAACATTTTCAGTCAGGACATACAGATAAGCCTAGAAATGGTCTACCACTACGTTTAAAAAGAAACCCAACTAAAGTAGTATCACTTTGAGCACTCAGCCATTAAGCTCCTTGGCAAGCTACACTGAGGGAGAAGCCTCACCCACCCATCTTTTTGGCAGTAGTATAATGCTACAGGGTAACCTATGTGGGAGACATGGCAGACATCACTGTACATCCTGCCAAAGCCTCACACATTTATCTGGAGACAAATCATATAAGTACTGCATATGCTGAGAAATTGGAGCACTCTGATTTCTATTACACTGCGTTCTATAACATACCTGACCAAACCAGCATTGCAATTCTCACAACACAGAGATTAGGTATTCCTCTAACTCTGCCAGAAAGGATTCCCATAAAAATCATAAGCAATTTCTTGATTATTGCAGTAAGACTTGCCTACAAGTCAGAGCATAATTAATCCTCCACATGGACAATTAATCATATAATACAATGCACTCCAGTTAATTGAGCCAACATATTATGCAGCTGCTTAGGTATTTCTTGTCTTGAAGTGAATTTTGGCTGCTAGAAAAAAAATCTGCTTTGAATGCAAATCCTTTTACAATCCAAGTTAATAAGTGACTTCCATAAGAAACCCACAGTGTATCAGAGCTGTCAAAGTATTATATACACATACAATCTAGTTTGAGAAGTATTATGCCTATTCCCCCATTTACAGAAATTTAATTTAGCCTCTAGAAGTATTGAGTATCATGAAATAGGACTTCCCAGTTAAACTATATGCTTTATTTCTTTATAAGCACAAATATTAATTTATCAAAACTCCTGCTTACATTCCCACTAAGCTACACATCACCATACCATTCAAATTTTAGGTGTCAAAATGGTAAACCAACAGAGCAGCACCACAACTAGCCAAAGGAACTGATGTAATTTTAAATCAAGTCAATACTTTACAGGAAACCTCTTCAGGCTCCAAAGTTTGCTACTATTAAATATTCCATACCCAGTGAGAAGCAATTTTTCATGCAGTAGTCAGTATTACAGTCTGACGAGCACTCAGAGGCTGAGAACAAAAGCTGGAATTCACTTCTCAATTAGGTCAGACACTCTAGTGCCTCAATAAGCAAACACTAGCAAATACAGTCAGTCTTTGCCATGGCTAGAACCCCTAACTCAGCAACACCGATGTCTGGAACTCATGCACTGAAAGTGTAATTCTGCCACTTGTATACTGATAGACATAAATTCTGAACAAGACAAAGCAACTCAAATCCACACCAGCAATCTCATCTGCAAAGTTAGACTATCAGACTTCTCTTCAAAAACAAAAAGTGGGTTTTGACCACTGGTGTTTATCTCCCCAATCTACAAGTTGTTTCCTATCAGAAAGCACTGATGGCAAAGTCCCTCACTATATACGTTATACAGATATTTAATATTAATTATCTACTAATTCAGAAAACCTGTCACTTGTCACTCTTACAGAAGTCTTCACATGCATAATTAAATCTGAAATGTAATGTTTTTCAAAAGTGTCTCTATGGACTTAAGCATAAGACAAATATATAAATAGCCTAACTGACTCGACTTTACCCCTTGAGCAATAACATGATCCCAGATATTCTGCAACTACAGTAAATATATCTTCCAGCAGCCTAGAAGTGGGTTCCCTTCCAAATTAATTATCAACATCAGACTATCACTGGGGCAAATGTGGTCACCTGAATCCCCACCACTCATAGAGACATCACAGCATCATCCTGAGACAGTGAACCTATGCGGATCCACACTACTCAGAACTACTGCTGATACTTCACTCTCTAAGAAAGTGTGTGCAACTCCTGGATTCTCAGCCAAACAAAAATCTGGGTGTGAAATCACAAGGTAACCAAGTTTAGTGTCATTTAACAGCAGTGCAATTTCAGGATGGCCCTAGACAACTATAAACAATTTTCCTACTGACAAACCAGATCCCTGTCAATATCTATTTAAAATGATAGATGTTTCTGAACATTAAGATAATTAAAGGAATACTTGCTATAAGGAAAAAATGATTAAACCTGTACTCAAGAGAAATTCTAATCGCATTTTCAAAATTCTAATAGATTGACATAATGCAGCTGTTGCCATCAGATTCCATACAACAATGAGAAAGTTATTCTACAAAAATAAAATTTTCAAGGAAAACTAGTTTTATCCCAGGATGCACAGCACCTTCCTTGCAGTAACTGACTTCTCAGTATCTTTAACCTGAGGCTGCCTTGGGAATATAATATATAATCAGTTCCAGTTGCCTGTAACACTACCTGCATTAAATGTTATAGAAGATGCATTTGATCATCTCAGAACCCATTGTCAGGGCAACCCCAAAGCTGACATGCAGTTAATATGTCAGGTACAACAAATACTAATGATAAATTCTCTTCAAATGATTGTTCTATAAAATAAGTAGAAAACAGTCTTGAAGGTCAACATTTTGTATCTTCAGAAATATTAAAAACAAATCTGACAAGTGAAATCTTTAATACTAAGAAGTTTTCTATTGCCATGACCCCATCTTTATTCCAGTATTAGACTGATTACTCTGTATTGACTTTTTCTTTAGAAACTTAAGACTTGAATGCTAGTTAACATATTTATTTGATTTATAAAGGATTTGTTGAAGGTCTTTTCCAGAGTACTGTTTTCTACACAGCGGATTTACTGGTTTAGCTAGTTCCTCCAATTCCAACAGCAAGCTAGAGCAGTATCATAGGTCAAGCACCACATTTCTCAAATTACCTTAACTTTAAGTTTGGTACACATTACTAAAACACTAAAGCTTTTCAAAGTTTCTTCAACCCTTTCTCCTATTACAACCATCCCGATAAGCCAAAGAATCAAAAGGAAACTTATTTTTAAGAAAACAAAAGCTATCAGAGGAGATGCATATCACTTATTATGAACACATTTTTAAAAGCAACTCACAAAGGCACTGTTAAGCATGGTTGATATTTAGTTTTGTCTATGCTGCTAAAAGGCACCAGTCATGTGACTAAGACCATTAGCCATTTAGTTTATTCAAAAGTTTAGGGACAGAGCAGCACAAATTAAAGGTCTCCCAGCAGTACTGACAAAATTAGCTCTTTCCTGTAAAATTAATTTTTGCTGCAGCAACAGTACTAGCTTCAACTTCCATCCTTTCTTCTATAGTTTAGGAGTCCCAGTGACATCCCCAGTCTCCCTGCCCTGACTGCAATCCTGTGGTCTGCATATTGTGCTCCTGACTTACTTCTGTTGAAATTCACAACCTTTGACAGCTTCCAAGAAATCTGCCCATTTGCAACCAAAACAGAAAGAATTAAGGATACTGCAAGAATTAAGCTTTGCTCTCACTTGTCTCTGCCTTTTGCAACGGAGAGCTGTTTCAAGGTGCTGTTATCCTACCCTCCCTTACCATAATAAATGCCAGTACAGGATGGGGCAGGAGGCACAGGCAGAGGAAGGGGCTGCAGACCATGCTCAGTGTCAGCATCCTGAGCCATTCATGCAGTCTTTGTGACAAAGCAAACAAAACAGTTTCCACCCTGAGAGTCTCACTGGTTTTAAAAAGACTGAGGTTTTGCTGCCCTTATCAGTCCCCATGCTACAGATCAATTCGGTGACAAAAACTGCTACATGCTTTGCTTAAAAAAGGCAAACTGTTCATAACTTCTCCTTCCAAAAACATTAAAACTATTACTTTGTCCCCAACATTAACTTTCGGTTAAAAAATCCAGCAGTTTGGTAAACTTCTGTATAATCATTTCAATCAACCCTCACAAGGGTTTAAACTAAGCACTTCAGTTAAACTCATTCTTCAGAGGGGGAGGGTGGGTAGAGAAAGAAAACAGACTACCAAAACAAAACAAGAAAAAAATAGTTTGTTTCCAGCTACTGCTAAATTCACTCTGAATTATTTCACCTGAACCTCCTAAAGTGCCTCAGGAGACATTCTTCTGCATTAAGCTTGCCATTACACTACAAAGCTAAACTATAAATTCTTCCTCCCTTTACAGCTGTCCTTTTGTTTCCTGAACTGTTGCCATTTTTACTCAGACTGGGGCTATACATATATTTTAAAAACTATTGTACAACATCTGCATCTTCCCTTCAACACACTTCTTGATATCTGCAGTATCTACAACTTGACAGTACTTCTCAGCCATAGGCTCATTCTTTAAGTGATTAAAAACTGTTCTCCACTATTCTCCACAATCTGTCAGTCATTAAGAGCTTTGCTTCTTAGCCAGAATTATGTCATAGGCATAAAGTATTTTCAATAATTTCAAAGAGTTATTTTTGTCTTATTAAAGCAAGAAGTATTGTAACTTTCATTCAGGAATACCAAACAGGTGCATGACTGAACTGATAAGTAAGATGCACCCTTTGTTAAACCATGGTATCCATACAGTTAGATCTTGCCTCATTTGATATGCTTGGGGAAAAAAAAAATGTTTACAGTGTTCCTTCATTCAACTGGAGTCCACATCAAGCATGCCCTTTTCTAAACAATTTTAACAAATTGAATGAATGATAGTTCCATACTTGAAAGAAGGATGTTAGGTACCATCCAGTGAGGCTACAGTTGCTCATTACAGTTTTGGTTTAATGTGCCTCTCAGCTGACACCTAAAATGAACTATTACACATATGTTGTTCAGGGAGAAAACCTAATGAAATAAACATGGGACAATCTCTGTAGGGTGCGTGAAGAAAGCTGAAGCACCAGTCTCAATGTGGCAAGGGAAAGGAGGAATACAGAAGCATGTACAGTGGTAGAAGTTTCCTAAATGGAGAACTACTGTCAACAGCATTATAACAAGTAATCAAGCCTGTTTGTTTTTATGCTTTGAAGACAATAGAGACTTAATCTGCAAAATCAACAATAACCCTTTTCTGCTAATTAATAACAACTCAATGAATGATGTACATGATACAATTAAGGCAAACAGTAACAGTAATACAATCGTTTTGCCTTGCCTGCAGTAACAATCTCTTGTGAAATACCAAGTCCTCAGAAATGAGATTCAGGATCCTTAACTAAGGATAGATATCTAAAGACCAATCTTTACAAGCTGTGGTCCTGGTTTGGGAATCTGCTTTTTGAATCTCCCTACAGAGAAATCTAGTCTTGCAAAATATCTTCAGGAAATGCCATAGAAACATTTATGTTATGAACTCAACTTCAGATTTCATGCTAGCTTAAAAAAAAAAAAACAACCCTCCTTTATCTTCATGACAGTCTCTTTCAATGCCTTGATTCTACAAAGATGTGAAACACTTGGTAGGTGGCAGATACAAACGAAACTACAGAAGACACTGCAGTTATTTTAATAGTCCTTTTATTGGAAGCAATTCAGTTTGCACTCAAAGTAAGACAAGTTATTTGTTATATTTTTCCAATTCCTTTGCATTATGGAGAGTAGCTTCTATATTCCCAGTAACTAGTTTTCACTCTTTGTAGCTTCAGCTTTCCTTGCTGCAGACTTAAAGCTACATTTGAGATCAAACCATAGAGCAATGTATGTGATAAAACTGAGATAAAGACACCAACAATTTTTTAGCCAGGCATTTCACACAACCCAATAGGTAGATAGGAAACTTACATGCCATAAAAAGAGACCACAATATATATCTTGCATGAAGCTTAAAAGAATGTAGTAGATAAACTTCCATTTTTTGCAAAGATGCTAACTTATCTCCTTAATATTAGAGAAAACTGACTGGCTTAAAAAAAATCTTTCCAACAAGATCACCGTTTTTTTAACCAAAACCAGTAAGTATCTTAACTGTTCCATAAAAGCAACTTACAGTCAAAAACTATTCAAAACATTACTCCCATCCTCTAAAACATTAATATTAAAGGGAATATCCTAGATTTTAAGATGTAAGCTTTACACTTTTTAAGGTATTTAAAACTTGCTTTAAAATTTGCTTGAAATTATAAATTGGAAAGACATATGCAATTCCATGATTTGCTATTCTCCGTATTCATTCCACGGAATGATGAGAAAATGTATTTGTAGATGAAATGGTCCCATAAAATTTCAGAACTGTACTCTATTCAAATGATTTAGAAGAACAAGAACCTGACATAAAACATTCAAACTGTATTAATGTAACATTTAGCTACCTTATTAAGCACATTTATGTTAACAATTTGGGTATCTGGAAAAAAACAAAACAACAACAAACCCCCACCCTCCCCCAAAAAAAAGGGCAAACAAAAAAAAACCCACAAAACCCAAGCACTACAAGTACTAAACTCCTCTTGAAAACCCAAGGATGGCTGGACATCCAGTCTTTCCCTCAGAATCCTTCCTATACAAGGGCATCTACTGTCTTCATATTTCAGTTTTACCACATTTAAAATATCAGTTATTTCAGCAACATAGTCGCCACTCTCACAGAAAGTCTTACCAGAAAACATAACCATGCTCAACTATTTTTTCCCATGTTCTTGTGTAAAGGGAGACGCCACTGCCACCTCAAATGTCACAATTAGTGACACAGATCTGATCACTGACTAAGGACTAAAATTCATGACACTATTTGGCCCCAGCAGAACTTTAAAAAACAATTTAGCCATCAACTCGGCATTTGATAAGCAAGAAAGGACTGCATCCAAAATTTCTGGAATGCCTGTGTGGGCAACACCATTTGTAATTCTGGGGGTTGGTGCACTCAAACAATGGTTTATAGGAGATCTTTCAGATACAATTAGATTGCAGACCATTGGTTCCATCACAGCAAGCCTGGACTGTGCTCAAATTTAGACAATATTCACAGAATATTTAACTAGGATGCAGACAGGATTACTAGAAGCATGACCATAATCTTGCCTTTGCCAGCTATTCCTTACCCTCTCTTCCCCCAGTGCATTGGGGAAGGAAAAGAATCCAAGGAGATCAAATAGCGCCCATCCCCATAGAGCTTTCTGTCCCAGTGCAGAGACTGGGATTTATAATCAAAACTGTCTGGGACACAGACTGCTGCTAGTGTTGCCGGCAATGCTAGCAGGCTGTTGAAGTTACAAAGAAAGAAACGTGCCAAAATGTGTACTCTTGCTTGCCAAGCATATAATCCTGATGCATACTTCCTGATAGGAAAAGGATTTAATAAATATGAGACAATTTCCCTTTCCCCTTGCTTAGAAATGATCTTCTTTCCCACATTCTTAAGGTCAGAGAAGAAGAAACAGCACAGCTTCCACATTGAAAAGGTCAGTTAACTCTCTGCCTGGAACACTCAGGTTCATTTGACCAAGCATATTCTGTATTTTCTTAGCAACTCTGATAACCATCACCAGGACAAGTTTTGGAATCTAACAATCTCTGCCTCCTCTTACTCATTAAACACTTCAAAACATGCTGGAGGGTTAGATTTGTTGGTGGATATGGCCCCAGTTGTTACTGTGCCCACTCTACAATATGCTCTACTAGTAGGTTCTCTCCTGGTTAGAAACAGAAAGGGAATACCTGTGAAGGACTACAGGTTTTGCACTTCAGTCATGGCATGTCCTTGGTTAAAATGAGAAGTTTGCTACCAACTTTCCATGTCAGATATTTCAATTAGATAACAGAATATATATAGATTAAGGGATAGCTTCTGATGCTTAAAAAGGCCATAGCAAGTAAGAAGATAAAATACATGACTTAGGGAAGTGAGGAACAGACAGCACTACAGAGCTGAGGCACTCAAGCTTGCTTTGTTACTATAGCATGGCAACATTTAACAATTAATTTAGTATATTACCGTAAGTGATACCAGCAAAATACTGCACAAACCAAAGCTAGAGTTTCAAGAGAGTCCTTATAAAGGAAAGACTAAGGGTAGATAACGATACATTCAAAAGATCTTGCTGAAGAACCAATGTGAAGGAAGTATTAATAGCTATGTTAAAACCCTGTGTCAAAAATAATTTGAATGCATGTAAGGAAACTCTTACTTTCATAATAAGGCTTTCAAAGAAGAATCAGTTGTCATTTAGGTCTAACAGAGAAGAGTTTCCAAGTACTGGAAGATACCCAGCAAATTACTTAAGAGTTACTAAGGTAACAATCATGACTACTTTCCTACTTTCCATAACTTGCAACATCCTTCTGCTACTTAACATCTTTTCCTATTTGTAAAAAAAAGGGGAAATAAGACGTTTTACTCATGACAAGCTGTCAAATTTCAGTTGTTAAATAAGATACATTCAGCTGAGTGAACACGCAAGTTTAGAGAGGATGTAGCAAAAGAGCTGACGTAGGTTTTGGAGCAAAGGTTCTAAGTGAGGTCTGTCTCTTCTCCCAATTAGCAAGCAATAGGATAAGAGGAAAACAGCCTCAAGTTGCACAAGGGGAGGTTTATATATTGTATATAAAGGGATTGTACATAAAGAAAAAGATTGTATATAAAGATGGCCGGGCACTGAAACAGGCTGCCCAGTGAAGTAGTTGAGTCACCATCTTTGGAGGTATTGAAAAAAACTAGTAGATGTGGTGCTTGGGGACATGGTTCAGTGGTGGACATGGCAGTGTTAAGATTATTGAATCCAGCTGTTTGGCTAAGGGTCTTCTCCAACCTGAACAATTCTAGGATTTTATCAACACATAGTTTGATAAGCAAGCAAGACTTGCCTGACAGCAAAAGGCAGTCTGCAAATACTCAGTGTTACCAAAAGTATTAACCATTCTTAAAGTAAAAACAGGCAAAAGGGTTAGAAACTTCCATCATCAGAAGTACTCAAACATGACTAGACAAGGTTCTGTGACCCTCTATTGAGCAGAAGGTGTTGGACTGAACCATCTCCAGAGGTCCCTTCCAACCTCAACAATTCTATAACTCCAGGAACAAATAAAATGACTAAACATGTTCTCCAAGCCAAGCAGGAGGAAAAGAAAGTCAACTTAAGACAAGAATACCTTTGTGCTCTCTATGATGAATGCCAAGAAATCTCAATGCAACCATTTATTTCTTTTGTACCACAAAAATGTATAGACAAATCATAATTTTCACTATAATAAATTCCTCTCAAAGAGGTATTTTCCATCTTCCTATCAACCACTTCATTTCAGCACCCTCCCTTCTGTGAACTGCTGGTAGTGATTTTAGAAAAACACTATAACCAATGATTTTGATGCAAGAACTTCTTTAACTGAGAACTCAGTTTAAACATATGGTATTACTGTACACAATGAAAGTATCATAATCAGAACAGATTCATTCTGCTAATTAAAGAACATATATGAAAAACAGGAATATTAAGTCAACAACAACAACAGTCACCAAAGGTATTTTAGAAATATTTCAACTTTATAGACCAAGTTACATGCTTAAGTCAGAATCTCCTACATTAGGAGGAAATAAAACCATTCACAGGAAAAAAAGCAGTATTTTACTGATCATACATTGCTATGCTGACTCAAATGTCTTGTGAGCACAAAACCACAATAATGCAGTGTCATTGCATGACACCAGACTGCAAGTTTGATTAATTCTCACTTTCTGTACTTTACATCCTTCAGGAACTAGCTCCTAGTCAGACCTTTGAATATCACCGTCTGCACTATGATGTTCAAAGAACAGCCACAAAGCCCATTAGCTGTTAGGGGAAAAGACTAGCAGCATTTACCCATTAGGTGAAATAAGTACAGCTTATCCTAATAGCCTACAAAAGACTGCGGAATAAAAACCATACATTACCTAGGGAAAAAAAAGGCACCTTTGAATTGCTCCTTTTCTCCTACTTCTCACTCCACAAGTTAAGCCCCCTTTAGCACAGCAATCTGAAATAGAAAGTTAGTGGAAGTCAAAGTCCAGGATCTTGTACCTATGCACTCCACATGCATCAGTGACTTCTCTCCTTTGCTATCACTTCTCCATGTGTAGCAGAAAGCTAAGAGTTTGATTGTTCTGTTCAGTTCCACAAAACTTCTACACTAAAATTCATATGTGCTTTAAAGAAGAGCAGCAAAACAACAAAGCATACAAATGATTCAAAAAAGCAATTACAATCAAATCAGTGGATCAAGAGGGAAAATTGAATACAGTACACTCAACTTGGCTGAAAAGTACTGAATTAATGGTAAAAAACTCTTGCAGAGTATTTTAGCCCTTTGCAGAACTACTAGCCCTTCAGCCTATCAGCAAGGACAGTTTTGTCATGTGAATGCCTGCATACTCTTGAAAAGTATAGCCTATGGCAGTCTTTTCAAGTACAAAGACAGATCAGTAAATTAAAAGGTCTGTCATGCAAAGGAAGATATTCCTTAATAGCTAATGAGAGATCTCTAAGTCTTGGAGGGTGAAAGAAGCAACAACTGTTTTCAATACAAAAGGTTAGAAGCACTGACTGAATATGGGGGCACACTGAGCTCAGTTTGATTCTACAGAAGACTCCTTACATTGCAACCATGTTGATGTAAGGTCTATATTAGATTACCTATTTGCAGCAATAGTTATGTCCCCTGTTTTTAAAGAAAGCATTCTGAGGTGACTGGTTCAGTTTCAGCAAAAGGCCTGAATGTGATCACTTTCACATCAAGCAACAAGAAACCTTACATATGAAAATAGTGGAAGTTTGTACAGTGCATGACATCCTTGTACAGTGACTCATTGGCATTCATGTCAATGAAAGAAGGAGAACAAAGAGTGCTTCAGCTGATTACCCACTCTGGCAACATGAAAATTCTCTTTTCTCACTACTGACATGCACCTTGTCCATGGAAAGACTGTCCAAGACTGCAGACAGATTCAAGAGACTCAAGGCAAGGTAGAGAGGAAATGTCTCCATGCCCCACCCAAAAAAAAATTTTAAGCAGGGTCCTGAACAAGCAGCTTTTGAACAAATTAAGCATGACACTCTTCACACAGTATCCCTTGAGCCAGTCAGGACAGGACAAGATGTGAAAAATGTGCCCTACATCACAGGCAGGGAGAACAGGCATTCCTAGAGCCTCCAGCTAAAAGTACCTGGGGAGAATCAAGGATGACCTGTGGGATCCTTCAGTCAGAGATAGAAAGGATCTGAGGCCTGTTACACTCCAACTGAGAGACATTGTCAGCTTATGAAGGTGTTTGAGCTGCTTCAGAAGGAACTGGCACTGAAGCACAGCTCCACCTGGCACCCCAACTGCCAGTGATGAGCTGGATGTTTCAAGGGAAAGCTCGTTTTACATATCATGCCACTCATGCTCCATGAAGTCAGTGGGTCATGCTGATCACATACCAAGCTCAAACAGGAAATCCTAATTGCTGGGGGATCTTGAAAGTCCTCAAAAACTGGCCTGAAAGTGAAAATTTCAGATTATCATCATTGGGAAGAGAAGGAAACATGCTACGGAGGCTCCACCATATAACCAGCTACCAGAAAATGAAAAGTGACTCACTCTTTTCACTAACAATTTCTGCTGTATTGTAGGAATACATAAAAAATAGAAAGCTGATCTATGGAGTCCTACATGGTGAGTCACAGAAGCTATTGAGGGATAGGGTCATTCAAGTCAGGTTGCAGAGCTGAAAGCCATCCAGTTGGCTTTAGACATCACTGAACAAGAGAAATGGCCAGTGCCCTACCTCTACAGTGACCCACAGAAAACACTGTGGGGGTGGCTAGACCAAAGGAAAAAGACCAATTGGCAGTGCGGAGGTAACCACATCAGAAGCTGAGTTGTGGCAAGACATCACTGCCCAAGTAGAGAAGTTGACTGTAAAAAGTATGTCATTGCGCTGGTTTAAAAGAAAAAAAAAAAAAAACACAGAAAAAAACCAAAAAAACCCAAAAACAAACAAACAAAAAACCCAACACCCAAATGCTCAGCAGGGCAAACTGAGATTACTCAAGCTGTCCCCCTTCAATTGTGGAGGGCAAAACAAAGAAAAAAGGAGGTTAAAGTGTTTGAGTCACAACTTTACTGAGACAATTTGTTGCGATAAAACACAACAAAACAGGAAAGAGGCTTACCCACAACACCAAAGGCAAAGAATTCACCTCCAACATGAACACAGGAAATAAAAAAGAAACAAGTAAATAAACCTTATATTTCATCTGTCTCCTATAGGAAGCTTTTATCAACAGCACTTTCATGCCAACCAGCCTACCTTAAAAGTTCTTAAAAAGCATTAGTCAACCATATCTAACAATGACCCACAAAACAGACAATACAAAAATATATACAATCCCTCAATCAACTCTTCTTAGGTTCTTGTTCACTCCAAAGTGCAGGAAGTTTATTTGCCCCACCCCTGATTGACAATTCTTGTACTCCGCATTTTCTCAATCTCCAACAATATTCTGACACCTCAAGAGTTAGAAACATTCCTCAAGAACAGTATCTCCTAGAAACCTATAGCCAGAAACAGCACCAGCCATAACTCTATTGTGCCAACAGACCTGCAGCCTTTGTTTTGTTTGAGCTTGGTTTGTTGTTTTGTTTTTAAGAGATGAATAGTTACATTTAATAAAGATATCTGATATGAACTTTATTTTCCTTTGAGTTGCTACTCTCATGATCAGTTTACCAAGACACACATACATACTTCCTAAGTTAACTGAAACGAAGCTTCAGCCAAGTTAAAAAAAAAAAAACACACCAAACACCCAAAATGAGTCAGCCAGTGAGAAACTACCTTCTTTCAAAAAAAATGCTTATGCTTTTACCTTCTTGACATAACCAAAGGTCAGAAAAGAGTCACAGAATATAAAAATCATTTGTGGTGTCTTGTACTGTTAATTTAATTGCTTATATACTGAGCCTTCCAGCAAGCATCATATGCTGTTGCTAACCTTGGAAACAATACAACATAAAAGCCCACTTAGAATTTGGAAACTACCACTTGTAGAAAAATCTTTTAACATAACTACTTCAAGTCTCAAAACATTTAACAAAAATAGCTAAAGAAAAAGGTGACTTGTTTTTAAAATGAGTAAAACGAGAACCTTCTTGTGAGCTTTTGAACAGAAAAAACCCACAGGTTTTTTCAGTCAGTATCTCCCACAAGTCAGCCAAGATCAGCAAAAACAAAGCAGGTTGATTTTAACTTCAATCAGCTTAACACCTGAGCTATAACATACTAGCTTTTTTGCCCCTTGTTTTTGTTGCAAGTAACTTCCCCAGGCATATTAATCTTCCCACATCATTCAACAGTTTATGGATACAAGATGTTTGAAGCCAGAAAATGAGGGCTCATGACACTGACTAAACAGTTCATCCAATAAAAACTGTTTTCAGCTACTCCCATTCCAAAGTTTTAACACTGCTACGTATGGCATATGTCTCACCCTTTATTCAAGACACAACGTACTCTAAATGAGCATGAAGCACTGGGTAATTTAGAGTAAATTCACCAGTTTCATAGTAGATGTTGCCTTGGAACGCAGTTTTAGAAAATTTTTAAAAACTAAAAATCAGGGAAAACTGAACAAAATGTCTGAAAAACACAGAAGCTGCATTTTTATCACGGCAAAAAATAGTTATATATATAAATACACACTGGGAGCATGTTTTGCATTTTTCACACTAGCTTTTAAAAATCCATTTGAAGACAGCAAATAAAACTCTTAATTCTTAGCCCACTATTTCAAATCTCATGATTCCTCAAAATAGAGTTAAATTATTTACACTTTCAAATAATTCAAAATATACTTCAGCTAACGTATTTTATAAAGTTTCATTATGCTTTTTGAAACACAAGAAGCAGAAGTCCACAACACACAGAGACAAGAAGTAAAGCAGTGCTTAGCATCATCCTCATACCAGTGCTAAAATTTCACTATCTCACATTTAATACCAGGTCTCTAGTTAAGATTGCAAATATTCTGTTTCAATTACTGAGCTTGTAATGGTCTAAGGATGGAAGCAGAATGTAGGATTAAGCACCTTGTACTAAGTTTGCTAAAACCAGTGGGCATATGGGGGTGAGGGTGAAGGGAGCAGCAATTTGTTATATATATGGTTTCTTAAAACTAGATTATTCGACTACATCACCCTGGCACTCTCCTCAACTCAGAACACTATCATTTACTACTGTGTTCTATAGCAAGATTTCATTTTTGCTTTGAATAAGGTTTTTAAATATAGCTCTCCCTGGCAATAGAGCTCATTTTCTAGAACATTTTTATGGAGAAGGCACCTTTTCTCCAAGAATTTTCTCACCTACAACACAGGGTTGAAATATTCCCAACTTCACTTAGCTTAATTTATGCTACAGTACAAGAACAATATGCATGTAACAGCATAAACTTTCCTCCCCCAATACCTTGGTCTCTACAGTAACTTATTATTCTGCAGTTATGCCATAAAACTTAAACAGCATTCTTACTCTCTGAAATGTCACCATTCCTGAAATTCAACAGTTCCAAAAAAAGTAATGTTTTAACATGCTATGTGTTTTACCTTATCTTTTAATCCACTCAGTAGAGAAAAACCCAGAGAACAGTGATTTCTGCCTTCAGAAATGTCTTCTTACCCTTCAGAATGAAAATATCCCAACATACTTGCAAAAAGTTACAGTGGGCTCACATGAAAAGCAAATAATCATACTCAAGGGTCAGAGAGGAGTAGGGAAGAAAAACTTTATCTGTAAGTGCACAGATTTCATTAAGCATTAATTTCTTTCTCTAAGACATCCTTGGGCACACACAGAGTCAAGAAAACACACTGTGAAAGGCCAAACACTCAACAGCTTAATTAATGAGATAATTATAGGTCCAAAACAGGCTTAATACCAAAATTGCTTACAATACAGAGCAGCCTTAAGACCAAACATGGACCAAAGTATGAACTTAATGCTACAACATTCTTTGGTTCTGGTCATGGGTTCCCCACCCTGCCCTCCCATCACCTCTTTTCCTCCAGACACTGAGGTTGCTTCAGACTTGTGGTCAATAATGCAATACCCTGCCAGGCAAAGTACAAAAAGAAGCCATACAAGGAAATAGATCCAGTCCTCTAAGAGAGGATCAATGATATACAGGCCATATTTCTTTAATTGTTGGATGATGGAACAGCAGCATTTACCATATTATTTAAGTACAGCTTTTAAATACTGCAAAAGGAGTAAGCCTAATGGGACAAAACAGCTTCTTTCAGCTGAGGAAACAGCAAATAAATAATTTACAAAGTACAAAACACTGTATTTGGAAATTGAACAAGAACTTTCACATCCAAAATTGAAATGTTCAAAGAAGCTTGCAGGACATACTTAGTATATTCTGAACTATCTTATTAAGGAATCCTTTCATTTGTAACTTGAAACAATGTTATTGCTTCAACAAATGTGAAACCCAAGCACGTATTTTCATCATCAGATTTTAATTTTGGTTTGATTTTCAGAAGTAGAAGTATATGTGCTGAGTCAATCAGAATTTAAATATCTGCCTAGTATGAATTCAAAAACTTGCAGTAAGAATATATATTTTAAGTTCCACGTACACAATAACTGAGTATTTCAAATTAGAAAAAGCTGTTCTACTTTTCCATTGCGGTAAGAGTGCACATCATGCATTTTAAATAGACACTGAAGTTTTTTGTACTTTTAATAACACTCTATGTTCTTTAAACTTTGTAGTCAAATTCTTATCCAGGCCACTAAAAAGAATACCACAGTTATAGTCTATACTTCTCAAGCCACAGTAATGGGATAACAGTAATTTACAGTAAAATCTGGTGTTACATTTAGCTGTATAACACTACTAATTAGAGAGTAATTTCAATAATAAATATTTAGTTAAACTCTGCTTTATCATCAGTGTAAGTAATTTAAGATGAAAATGATCTTTCAGAGTCCACACTTGTTTTTTTGAATCTATTTTTATTTTTTTGGCTACTGAACATCCTTTCCTATGAAACACTTCTCCAGAACTACTGCTTTGCAAACAGAAAACCACAGACAATGTTAGAAGCAAAAGAGAAGATTCAAACCTAGTGGACCAAGGCAATCCATAGTTCTCTTCAAACTGTCCTTAGCTAACCCTCTTTCACTATTCAATGCCAAAATCTTCTAACAATAACTTTACAGAGAGAGCACTCAGGCTACATCACCCAGTAACAGCAAGGTAAATTAAAAGACAGGCCTTTACTCCCTTCAGAAAGGATACAGGGAGGAGAAACCAAGAGAGACAAATACGAACACCGTGGTAGATACAAGATTAAGTAGAACACCCAGTTAACCCCCTTAGACACTGACAAAAAGTCATCAGTTTTAAAGAAAGGATCTTCCTGCAACACGTCTCTGAAGAGCCAAACTCCTATTAATAAAAGCAGTGCATAGATGAACAATGGTAGTGCCTCACTCCTTTAGGAAAAAATATCCAACCAAAGAAACAAAAAAGCAAGTAAAATACTAGTACCTGGTTCTGAGAATCTGCAGAGCCAATTAGTTTTTAAACAAGAGGCCAACTTAACCAAAGTCAGGCCTTCAAAGCGTCTTATACTGGAGTCCAGTCATGAGACATTATGCCACGAAAGGAAATAGTGATGTGCAGAGGAAAGGGTTGGCATCTGACATTCTCCTTTCAGACCAACATGCCGAGCTGCTGTAACACAGTGTTTGCACAGTGCCACTAAAACATCAGACTACTGCAACAGAAATAATTTTTTTTCCCCCCAAGTCTGTTAAAATAAACAAGCCTGCATTCTTGCTGAGCTGTCCCACTTGTAGTACATGCAAGTCTATAATTTCATACCATACATGGCACATACTTTCCTCATTTCACTAAGCAAACAGAATGGCTATTTTTGGATTACTCAATAGTAATTAATCAATATTCTGCTGATATGGCCTTCCCTTAGTCTGTAAACCTTTACAAAGCACTTAAAGACAAGGTGAAGTCTATGGAGGAAATAAGTTACTGGTAAAATTACCTTCACAGAAGAGTTTATATCACAAACTTTTTAAGTCAAAATATTTACTGTATCACCAATATGTGCTTTCCTATACAATATTACAAAACTGACAACTTAAACCATGCAAATTTATCACACCAACAGCAAAAATAAGTGAAATGGAACACAGAATTTTGCCTATTTAATAAATTCCTGCAGTGAATCTTCTGATATAAAAAAAAATAAACCATTCACAAATTACCGTTCACTCCAGTGGAAGTCCTGAAGATTCGTAGAATGCAATCAACTGTGACAACTGGATAACACCACAATATCTTCTTCACCTATAAGCAAGAGAGATAAATTCAGTAAATTGCACCAAAAAGTCAACCCACCAACCCAGTTAGAAAATCAATTAGTGAAATTAACTGTGCTTAAATGACAAACATTTCAAAAGTGTGAGCACTCTTACCAATAGGAAGAGAAAGAAAGCCCCACATGATCTTTTAACCTGCTCTTTAATTTCATCCATTAAAAAATAAAAGTATGGCAGTTTACCATAAAGTCTAACACTCTTAAAATCAAGAGGATCCTTTTTTTTCAAATTAGAAGGCCAAAAATAACCCCTTATGATGCAGTTTGACTTCTTGTATAACCCAGGCTGTAACACAATCGCACACTTCCACATCCCCTTTTCTTGTTCCCATCCTCTTTCTTATGTCCAGCCATTGCGTGAGGATACAATGAAGTTTTCCAACACTGCTTTTTTGGGGTTAATTTTCCTGCAATGAGGATGACAGCCCACCTTCCCTCTTCTTCCCCCCTTATGATCAGTTCCAGAATGAAATGACCATTCAAATCAGTACATCTTTCTCAAGAAAGCATTCAACCTTGCTTTAGAAATATCTAAGGCAAATATGCTATACAGTACAACCTTTAGCAAAATCACTTTTAACCTACTGAAATTTATAAACTAAAATGTAGAAAACTTCCTCTTTCAATAGAACGTTACACATTACAGACACAACTGTTAAAAATGTAAGCCATTTAGATCCTCTTCCCGCCACTGAATCCCTTCATAGCCACTGTTATCTGCTCTTATCCATGTTACACATACATCTATCATCATTTTATTTTGTTCCCTCCCTTTTCAGTCCTAAAATGGATCAACCTTTTTTGTACTAAAACATGCTTTCCAGATTAACGTCAAAAGTAAACACAGAATTCAAAAAGGAATCCCATAAGCACCAACTACACATTTTTTTACCTTGTCATATATTTTAAACATTGTCTATATTCCTAGTTTGATCTTTTGAACATTATCTTAGAGAGAACTTATGTCCAAACTATTATTCATCAGCAACCCTCAGTTGCTTCTTCAAATGTCTTTACCTCCCAGAATGCTCTCATTCTGCACCTGCAACCTGTACTTCTCATCCTTAAATGTGTGACTTGGGAGCTGGTCCCACAAAAAAAGAAAAATAATATTTTGCCTAATTCCACACTCACAAAGTGATTCAGATCATATTGAACACAATAAGTAACATAATTAAACCTTAAGGTTACTCTTTGTAAATCAGAGGTCTTCGGTGTTGCCACAAAAACCCCATTAAGACATTAATAAGCCAAACTAGCTTCAGAGCTGCCTCTGTTTGCTCATACTTTTTAAATTATATCAAAAAGTGATAATAAAGCTGAAAGTATTTTTCTAAATTGGCTGCATTTGTTGAAAAACTTATCAAATTAAAAGTGGAACAAAAAGTCTATTTCCAAATGAATGGACCCTGGAAGTTTATTCCACATGGCTCTGGACATTAAGAAGTTTGAATTCTCCTTTTCCACTTTCAACACATGCAGACAGAATATGCATATTTGTGAAAGTCCTGTCTACGCCATTCTAAATTATGTTTTTACAACATAAGCTCATACATCACAGGTACAAATGGTTGATCCATAACCTCTAAAAACACAGAAGGGAAGGTCACATTCTGAGCCCAAAGGTAATCAAACTCAGCAGAATGTTGCAATTTAAGAAAGAGAAAGCAAGCAGCTCAGCTTCCCACCACAGAGGTTAATACCAGACAGAAAACAGCATGGCAAGCACAAACAGAAACTTGTTGGAAGGGAGGAGAGCAGCAGCTGAAGCAGAACGCTTCTGCTGAACACCCTTCCCAGGGCTCCTCCTGTGTAACCCAGGGTCCCACAAAAACTGGTTCTGTTCTGTAACTGTGTGGCTCCATAGCTTAGGGACTGAATGTTTCTGCTGCTCAAAACACAGCACCAGCAGATGCAGCTCTTCTTTCAGATAGTGCTTCTTTAATAGAGACTCTCATTTCAACCTCTGCAGGACTGAAAAAATCCAAGTTTGAGAACTTGCTGAAGACTAAGTTTTGTTTTTGATTTCACTAACAATCCAGAAGCACTCATGCTAGCAGATAGAAAATGAGGCTGTAGAACTAAGCAAAGCACTACACGTGTTTTAAAATAAATACAGATTATGTTACTTTAATTGAAAATGGGTCTTGGACTGCTTTACAAAAAGTAAAAACCCTAACAGTTGAACTGCTTGCTAATTGTTACTGGTATTGAAGCACCTTAACCTAAGCTTACTCAAGCTGACTATTACTTACTCTCTAGGAGTGATTTATTTCAGAAGGTGGAAGTCATAACCATTAAGCTGACAAACCCTCAAACCAGCTTCCCTTATGTCAATCAGCAGTCATTCATAGAGAAACCTCCTTTAAGTCTGTTGCAGCCATACATATGCATGCACAATACTATTAACATCAAAAGGGATTAACTTCAACTCAGTGAGATCTTCACCTGTGGAAAAATGCTGTACAGTGTTAACAGCTCTTTCGAGAGCATTCAGATTTCACAGCACTGTAACCAAAGCCGTACAAAAGAACAGTAATAGGAAAAGAACTTTGGACCTAAACTTATAAATAACATCTTTTTAAAAAAATACCTCAGTGCATAATGCTCACACAGAGGCCAGGTCATCACATCTTGAAAGGTGGACTATGTTATTTTAAAACAGGAGATACAGAACATACAAGAAAAAAATAAGCATAGAATCATCCTAACCCTGAAAAGAAAGGAAATTAGGAATGTAAGATCTTCCTCGGTTTCATCCCCCTACCTAATTAATGACAAACAGCTTCAGTGCAGGGTCCTATTTAGCTCATTTTTCTGCAGTTGCTCACTTCCAGCTGAAAGAAAGGAACAGCCCAAGATGCAAACAGATGAAGTTATCAGAAGAGGAGTGGTGCTCCGGGAGGAAGCAGATTAGGAAACCGCCTTCTCCTCACGCAGCATTCACACAGCGGGTGCGGGAGAGCCACCGACTGCCATCGGGACGGGCTTTCGGGGAGAAACACCCCTCTCCTCCTGGCCCCAGCCCGGCAGGCGGGCGATCCGAGAGCGCGACAGACGCAGAGGGGGCCGCGGGGGGCCCGCACAGCCCCGGCCGGGGCGCCCCGGGAGGCTGCGGGCACCGCAGCGCCCGCGCGGGAGGCTCGGAGCGGAGCGGCGGGACCCGCACGGCTCGGCTCGGCTGGGCTGGGCTCGGCTGGGCTCGGCGGGACCCGCACGGCTCGGCTCGGCTGGGCTGGGCTCGGCGGGACCCGCACGGCTCGGCTCGGCTGGGCTGGGCTCGGCTGGGCTCGGCGGGACCCGCACGGCTCGGCTCGGC
>JAWWTY010000106.1:60159194-60225174 GCA_035222235.1 Margarornis squamiger | reverse complement strand
TCGGCTGGGCTCGGCTGGGCTCGGCGGGACCCGCACGGCTCGGCTCGGCTGGGCTCGGCTGGGCTCGGCGGGACCCGTGCCCGCGGCTGGGGGAGCGGCAGGGAGGAGCCGCCCCCGCCCGCCCCGCCGCTCGCCCCCGGTCGCGCGTCCTCGGGGCCGCTGCCGCCCCCTGCCGGCCCCGCCGCTGACAGCCCCCGGCGGCCGCCCGGCGCCGGCACACCGCGAGGGGACAGCCCTGCCCCAGCGCCCGGCCCTGCCCCGCCCGCGGCAAACGGAGCGCACCAGGGCAAACGCCGACGGATGCGGGGCAAAGCCACCCGCAGCGCACGGCCAGCCGGCCCCCCGCAACGGCACGGCGGCACGGCTGCCCGGCCCCCTCCTCCCCGCCACCCGCCGCCAGCCCCGCTGCCCGGGCCCCCTCCAGTCCCGTTCCATCCCCCGGTACCTGCCGCCCGCCCAGCCCGCTCAGCCGCCGCAGCCCGCACGCTCCCGCAGCCCCGGCCACCAGCCCAGCCCGGGAGAAAACCCCGCCGGCCCCGCCCCGCAGCCAATCCGCGCCCCGCACGCCCCCGCGCCCCGCCCCCGCACCGCCCGCCCCGGCCACGCCCCCGCGCCCTCCCGCGCAGCCATTGGCTGGCGCTGCCGTCAATCACCGGCGAGCGCTCGGCCCCGCCCGCTCTCCCTGGGCCGCCTCCAACGGCCGCTGCCCGTCGGGGGTGCGGCGGGAGAGTCCGGCCCGGAGCGCCGCTGGCCCCTCACGGCCCCGGGCGAGTCCGGGCAGGGCGCCGCCGGTGCCGCTCTCCCGGTCCCTGCCGCCCGTCCCAGCGGTGGCTCCGCAGGGAACGAGCTCCTGCGGGCACCGCGGGCTGTGCGGGCGGGGAGCGGAGCGGAGGGGAGGGGAGGCAGGGGCCGCCCCCAGCCGGGCAGCCGTGGGCACCGACACGGCGCAGGGAGCCCTCGGGGTGCCCCAGGCACCAGGCCGGGGCAGGGACCGGCAGTCCCGGGGAGGGACCGGCACCCCGTGAGAGGGACCGGCAGTCCCGGGGCGGTGGGCAGGAGGGGCAGCCCGGCGTGTCACGGTGCTGGCGGGGGACAGCGGGCGTGAGGCGCCGTGAGAGGTTCGGGCTGGGCGTCAGGAAAAGGCTTTTCCTGCTGGGACAGCTGGGATGCGGAGCGGGCTCCCTCGGGTTTCCTGCCCCCACGCAGGCACAGCCCTGAGCAGCCCGGTCTGAGCAGGAGGTCGGGGCAGGGACCTCCTCACAGCCTGAACCCTCATGGCCTTGGCGGGGATTGCCCTCCACTCACCCAAGGTGTGTGGATGCCAGTGTGGATGCTGACTGCTGAAAGGCCTGGACATGGAAAACCTGATGGAGTGTAATGGCAATGCTGTGCTGCACAGGCTGCAGGCCTTGGGAGTGCTGTGGAAACACAAAATTATTTGTACTACAAGCAGTCATTCTGATTTTGCAAAATCCAGCACACAGTATATGTTGCCTGTACAAGTTCATCCCTTTCATGCATTATAACCTAAAGCTAACCACAGAGTTCTCGTCTATCCCTCATATACATACCAGGCCATTCCTTTTTTGTAGTGCACAGATTGATTTTTTTTCTACTTTGGAGCAGAGTTGTGCAATAAAATAAATTTTATAGGTAATCACTGTGTAATTTCTAAGAAAACTGGAAGTGGGGGAGCAGGATCATGACTGAGGCTGCTGACTGTTCTTTACAGAATTCTGAAGAAATTGTAAGATACTAAGTTTCCTTTATCAAAAATTTCTGTTCCACATAACTTTAATCTGATTTCTGTGAAGAGGCTGAGGGATGTGTTTTCACAATGTCAATCTTAAGATGCGGGGGTTTCATTTAAAGTAACTTACTAGTGAAAATGAAGTCAACAGGGAATACACTAAATATTCTGGGTATTTCATACTGCGTAAGGTCGAAAAATCAAGTCCTATTTGACACTGATTAGTATTTTTAATTTTATCTTGGTGCTTCAGAAGTAAAAGCAACTGTGCAGCTCATAGGAGTGCTGTTAAAAAAAAAAATAATGTAAGCACAGAGAGAAGCAATGAATGGAGAGCAAGCAGTATTAGATATCTTTGCCTGATTCTGCATTGTTCATTCTATGTCCACTGAAAGAGGGTAGAGATCAGCAATTAAAGAAGAAATTATAATGCATGTGCACAAGCAGTTTTAATTTGAATCAACTATATTGCTTGATGTTGTAATCTTCATGTTTTATGTATTATATTGCATAATTTAAATAAAGCTGATGAATTATTTTTAGTATCTCTTGCTCCACATTCAAAAA
The DNA here is from genome assembly GCA_035222235.1 of Margarornis squamiger. Lineage (NCBI taxonomy): Eukaryota > Metazoa > Chordata > Aves > Passeriformes > Furnariidae > Margarornis > Margarornis squamiger. Next base: position 60,222,857 of record JAWWTY010000106.1, on the reverse strand, counting down.
CAGCATTGAAAAAGCCTTTGACTCTTTCAAAGAGGAGACAGAGTATCACTTTTCTTTTTCAGGAAAAGTAGGCATTTTGGTTTTTTCTTCAATATAGCAGATGCTAAAATTACCACAGCACTACTGGGTTAGGGTTTTACATTTAGATGCCTTCTTTATGCAGAATGGACTCCAAAACTCTGTGTTTGATCTGTCCTGGTTCATTCCTCAGATGCTTTAATATCACTAAGCATGAAGGAGTGATAGCAGAACATATGCCAGTTTCTCAAGAAAATAATACAGCAGCTTCATGTGCCTGCCTACAACCAATAACTATGCCTTTATTAATTTACAGGCCCAACAGGAGACACTTCATCTCTGCTGCTTTCTGAGGCTACCTGAGTTTGCATCATCCAAACTGCTTTTTATTGCTAGTACTTCTGTGGCTGCCAGTATTTTATGTCATCGGCCTGAGCAAGTTTAATTGACACACTGCTAAAACCAGCTGTACCTGCAGCAATCTTGACTTCAATAAGGTTCCCAGTGTTGCTAAAACAGGTGAAAATGCCTGTAATGAACTTCCCCTAGATTAGAAGATTCAGGAAGATCGCAAAGAAACTGCTTCTTTTTTCCTCTTTCCTCAACAAGACTTGGCCACCTCTGCTCAGAATCCCAGTTAGAGGTGCCACACGGAGAGTTTTATTTACACTGATGTTTCTTCTCACGCTGCTTTTAGGCTGCTTGTTTCTGGAGAGATCTGCTGCCTTACGACAAACTTTCCTAATTCTCAGATGTAGAGTTTTGGAAAAGTACTAGCTTGCTTTTCTTTAAACAATATTAAATGTAATGCATGCTTTTCCTTAACTCTTTTATTGTGGAACAAACATGTCCTAAAGAGCAGAAGGATGCAGACAATTTCTTAACAGAGTAATAAAACAGCTGCATGGCCAAATAAAGTCTGTGTCATTCCGTCTGCAGCACATCAGGTGGTGTTTTTCAGTTGTCTAATTTTCACAGACTCACAGAATGGGTCGGGTTGGAACGGACCACAGTTGGATCATCTGGTCCAACCTCCCTGCTTAAACAGGGTCATCCTAGAGCACATTGCACAGGACGTTTCTTGAATATCTCCAGTGATATCAACCACCCTCACAGTAAAGGGGTTCTTCCTCATATTCCAGTGAAACAAACAAAAACATTTCTGGGAGATGTACTGCTCCTGCACTAGCACCAGAGAAAAGCCATGAATATAGTTTCAAATGGTTTTTTCCATCCCCTTTCCACTCCTCTGAGTTTATATGTAAATTTTGTGTAGGTGCCACTGTGATAAGAACTGTTACCAATCTGTTGTTGCACTCAATATGCAAAATTTCTTGAAAGTGCTGATCCAACCAACGCACTGTTTGACAGATAAAAAGACTGCAGCATTGGAGCTGCTGTCTATATGGATTATAAATCTGTAGTCAAAATGGCTGTTTGCGCACACTGCTTGTGCCAGTTGGCTCTTGGCTTTACCTAAATGGCACCTTTATAATGTTCATCCTGCAGTCTCCACATTGACTGGATGACACAGCCACAAGCAGTGTCTGTTACAAAAGAAAATAAGAAAAATATATCCATTTCTAATGATAAATTATTTGATGTTAACAGAAAACAAGGCATAAGGAAAAATACTCCTACTGCCTGTAGGGGTATCTTCACTTTAGAGATTTTGAAGAAAAAGTGAATGAAAAAAGATCCCAGAAATGGCTGAAGTAAACACAATAAAACTGCACAATCTATTCCTAGTAAAATAATATAACTACCTTAGTTATATTCAGTTATTTATATTTAGTAGCTTTGACTTTTGTTATTCAGCACCGTCATTGTGGGTTTTAATGGGTAAATTCTTGAATGGCCTGGAAGCTGCTCCTGAAAGAGTCTATCTGTCCTTCATCCATAAGATTTCTTATAGATGGGAATAACCTTCTAGAGGGCTGCTTTCTGGAAAGGAAATGTATTTTCTTTTTTTCCCAGAGGTTAGTTTGCTGGCAAGTCTACTGGCATTCAGTGAGGTTCCAAGGCATTGGATTAGTGCCAGTAAATATCTTCCATAATTAACAGAAAATGTGCTACAGCATAAAAACATGCACTAGAAAAAAGAAGCTCATTGTACTTGTAATTTTACTGTGATAAAACTGCACAATTGATGAAGACACTCATCATGGACAATATTTTCAATCTGTTGGCGCAGAAGACTTCATGTGCCCAGTAATATGATTTGTAATATGGAGTGTCTGGAGCTCGAGGCTACAGGACTTACGCCCATGAAGTAATGTGAAAGGTACTCTTTGGCATCACAAGAGTGGATGTTGGTACTACATTTGATTGCTTGTCAAGGAATGCCCCTTCCGATTGGGTACCTTTTAATGTGTGATTCTGCTTTTTGCTTCTTGCAGTAGAACAAGGCAGTGGATTCCCTCTGGCCTCAGGTTTTGAGACATCAGACACAGCCAAAAACAAGAGACAAATTATATTGCTGCAGTGTGACAGCATGAGTTTTCTCACACCCCAGCTGTGGTGCTGACAGGGAGGACAAATGCAGCAATCCCTCTCCGACAGCCTCTATATGGTGACTATAAGCTGATAAATGTAATTGTGGGGGTTTGTAATTACTAAGACTCTGATCTTGCAGACACTACTGGTTAAAGGACTCTTTCCTATGACTGCATCTTCTGCATTGCTAAGATTCTTCTTGGTTACTGCTATACTGGCTTGAGGGTTGTCCTCAAGTTAGGACATGTTGCCTCTGTAGATGAGCAGACCATACCATTAAAAAAAAAAAACAACTTGTTTTTATCTCTGAAAGAAAAGGCACACCTTAAGGGCCTTTGTGCCCGTTATAGCAATAGAAGTTTTAGTGTTAGAGTGTTAAAGGCAAAACACAAAATGACAAAAAAATCCAAAAGATTAGCAGTATGTGATATAAACACAATGAGTTTAAACTCTTTATTCAACCAGAGTTAAGCAGGGGGAGAAAATAAAGCATGTTCATCATGAAATGGATACCCATAGGTTATACTTGTCTTTTGTCTTTAGATTCCCCATTTGTTTGATTCTGTGTTGTTGTTAAATGTCAAAATCAAAGCCACAACATAAATTCCCCTGAACAGCAAAAGATAACTAGTAGTTCAAAGTGACTGCTGATGTGAAAAGCCTGTGTTCTCTTAATATTGCTGCTTGGCACTGCTACCGACTGGGTAGTGAAGCGGATAACAAATATTGGCATGAGTAAGTGGCAAGTGTTGCTGAAGACCTAGATTTTGTTTGTAGAGCAAACATCCACAACAGATGGAAATATCCAACCTGGCAGGCCAGCTAGGGCTCAGAATCAGTTATGCCTAAAGAAATGTAGTTGAAACCTTATTGTGTGGTAATAAAGTGGAGGATGAAAGCCATTAAGAAAGAAAATACATTACTTATTTCGCAGCTGCACCATACCAACCAACAGAGACTCCAGGGGAATTTTAAGAAAAGCAAAGAATGTATATCTTTTGTAACTTAGTAAAAACACGATTTCTGCATATCTGGGATTTCAATTGCAAAGCTGGTAATTCTCAATTCATATACAACCTCTGTTAACATGTCTCTAAAATGTTTCTGATTCTAATATATTAAGTACTGATGAAAGCTTCTGGACTCCAGCTGGAGACAGTTTGTCTTCATCAAGTCAAAAGCTATGAGGGATAAATTTGGCACATACACACCAGCTAGATCTTTGAGGTGTTACAGCCATAAAATGAAAAGCATTTGAGATGGGAGAATGAACACCTTGTTTAGAGGTCAAACAGGCCAGGTCAGTTGTGCAACATAGAAGAAAGAAGCTGAATATAAAAGAGAGGACTGGAAGAAAATGCTATCTAAGATATCAAAGTTTGTGTGGAAAATATTAGATAAAACAGATGAATACACAATAGTAATAGTAATCATCCTCATCTAAATTGGAGAGGCACATTTTATAGCTATCCCATTAAGATAATTTGAGGAAGTAGCCTTCACGTTCTTTGTGCAGGAATGTGCATAGGTGCTATTGCCTCATCAGATTTCTCTGTGGAAGTACTAGCTCTGATCTCTACCCCTGCTTGAAAAATTGTTGCTACAAAAGGCTCACGGACAATGATGGTCACACCAATCTGTTTTCCTCCTGAGGGTAAAGATTTTCTGGTTTTGACTTTTAGTTTGCAGTTTCAGAATGAGCACATGAGTTGCGTGAGAGGCATTTTCATGGTTCTGATAAAAAGAATCTTGGAAACTGTGGGCTGGGAGGGATGTTTTTTATTTATGCTGGAATCCCATGACATCTGTGCCAAAGAGGCTAGGTCCCACCCTAGGTCCAGTTATCCTCAATGGTAAAATGGATATTTATGTCACGATCATAGTATCTATAGTACATATCCCTAGAATCATCCAGATAAACAACGTGAGCTCAAGCTGTGGGCAGCCTTGCCACTTAGCTGAGTTCAAAGAAACTGAGGTTGCCTGTAACTCAGTATAAATCACTTAACACCTTGTAGGAACAGACTCACCAGGATTATTTAAATAGGTTCTTGTATCACAGCGTCCTATGGTAGGAAGCCAAACTTTTCAATAAAAATGCTTTGGAAAGAGTATATTGCAATATGGCAGACCTCACAATGAGAGAAGAGGACACTGGTTAATTAGATGAATTACATGTTAACCCAGCAACTCTGTGTGGGAGCCTTGGCATCACTACTCCAATAAAAACAAACCAGAATATGTATCAGAATACTTGTAAAGGAATAAAGTCAAATTGCTGAAGGAGTTTTGAACAGAATATTTCTTTACTTTCCCTATTGCTCGTGAAAAAGTTTTAAGTTTCTACCACTCATTGATTTTATTTTCCTGTTAGATTTTGAAACTTTCCAATGACAAAAAGCTAGGAATTTACAAAATAGACACAAAATCAAACAAGCAACCCTCCACTAAAAAACAACCACCAAAAAACCCCAAGTACCCCCATGGTACTTATACATTTCTTCTCACAATTTTAGCACGGGGGAAACCCCCAAGTTTGATACCATATCCACCCACTTATCTGTTTCCTGAAAGCTGTAAGTTTTTCAAAATAAAAAAACATATCCAGCATCCACTCTGCTTCTCTTCTTTGGATTCTGTGCTGAGGATCTTCTAAAGCAAGCTTTCCCACCATAATGAGGACCACAGAGTACTGATGGCATGGATCACCTCCAGTTTCATTTGTGGAACAGAGAGAACCACAGCAACAGCTCCAATGGAAAAATAATATTAAGAAAAAATGTATTCTTTCCTAACCGTTGAGCTGTGGTTCTGGCCTTCACTTTCTCTGTGAGGACAGTGCATAAAAGAGGCGATTATCGTACTTATTTCTGTCCCATTCTGAGATCTTAAATAAGATTCCTGACTTTTCCTGGCTACTCCTCCAAGTATCTGGAAGCAGGAAAGCAGGACTATGTGTCCTATGAATTACCCACAGACCATGAGAAAATTGTCTGCTGATCCTGTCTTGTGGATTGCTGCTATGGAAAACAAAAAAGTTGTGTGTCTGTAACTAATAATAAATCCTCTTCACTTGATCATGACATATGACATTCATGATCGTGACAATCATGCTTATCAATAACTCCGCTGTTATGAAGATCCAGATATTTACAGAAATATCTTTTTCTTATACCTGTACTTATGTGACAAATCAGCTTCTCCTCTGTGTTCCTGTATTTGTGTAAGGCTTTCACAGAGCAAAGAAAATATAATTAATAGAGAATTCATTTGTAGTAGCTGGAGAAGATAGGAATTTTCAGGTTGGTGTTAGTACATTAAAATAATTTAAAGTTTCCTGATTAGCAAGGTGAGTTATTTTTATTCATAAAAATTTGTCACTGGAAGGGTAGCATATTATGTGTGTTTTATGACACTTCACAACAACTAAGAGACACTTTTTTTTTTCCAGATAACTGGGCTTTTTTTTTCTCTGCACAGTTCCAGTGTTCCTTTCTTAGTTTATCCACATATTTTCCTACAGTTATGTGTGTTTTTGTAAGCACACATTTCCAGTATCTCTGAACATGCTTCCCAGGGTATGACCCAATCATTAAGGCTGAACTAGTCAAGTGATTTAACATACGAGGATTTCAGGTAGGGTGTAACCAGAGGAGAGAATGCAGCCCACCCAAGTCTGAGCCTGTGAATGCCAAGTTCAAGTAAATTTACTAGCAGGCTTTTTCCCTGTAACATCCCCCCCACCCACACAGAAAACATATAATCAAAAGGTGAAGAGTTCAGTTTTGGAACAAACAGGACCTCTTTAAAAATATGTAGCTGGCTGTAGCCAAAGACAAACTATGATGTCATTGGGTGGGAACTTCCCTTCACTGTATGCGAGCAGCATTGGAGAGATGAGATGCAAGATGTGAATAAAATCACTGGGATGATTTTAGTATATCTTTGGGTATAGTTGTTAGAACTAATCTGCAATATCAGTGATTTTGTTTTATACCTTTGAATGTTGTTCATCTGCCACAAATTGGTGCCCAAGCAATTTTCCATTCCTAGCCATGCTACACTCATACACAGACTGAAAGCTAATCTGATTTGCAAAGTTGTCAATCACAGCATTGATTAGATAGTAGACAGTGCTGTTAATGCAATCATTAAATGGCAAGCAGCTTTTGCGATGTTTTCTTTGAATAACATGTGGGGCCCTATCTATATTACAACCACAGCTCATTCAGGGAACCTGGCTATTGACAGGTTACCCTAGACTGGGTTTTACATTTATATTGATTGGTCCTGCAGACAGTTTGGTACCTAGTTCACATTTTTGTCTGTTTGCAGAACTAGAAACTAGTTTTGCCCTCAAGAGACTTCCCATGCAGCCAGTTAGGCTTAGCTACCTAACAGCTACCTTTATAGCAAACTGCTTGAGAAAAGGCCATGTGTGCTGCTGTCAGAAAACGTGTCAGAAAAATGTATTTTAATGAAAAATTGGTACTTATGTTGATGTTTCTAAATCTCACTATTCCATGTAGGACACTAATGGTTACAAGAGAAACCAAGGTCAAATCCTGGCTTCACCCCAGCATTATAAATCAACCTCTCTTGACAGCAAAGGGGCCTGAATTTTATCCTGTATGTTTTACACTGAAATATGGCCAGCAGTGTCAATCAAGTGCTTTACTTTTGAGACCTTAGAGCAAAATAAGTTGAAGCCGCAAATTAGCTTGATGGGGTTTTTTCCTACTACTGTATGGGCATTTGTCTGTAATGTTAAAATTCCATGCAATGTTTTCGTTTTTCAGGATTGACTATTAGCAACTTTCCTGGTCTGTGATGAATTACATTAGTATATATGTAGATCCAGATAAAACATTAATCTCTTTTACATTTTGCTTTTTGACAGAGGGATGGAATAAATGTTTCATTTTTAATCAATCTGACTGTACAATTTCACTTGCATTATTTGCTTTTGTATTAATCACACTTAAGAAAAAACATTGGATGAAAAACCAGCTTCAGAACCAGCATTGATTTTCAAAGAAATCTGCTACCAATTTTCAAGTACTATATTCACAAAGGTCAATAAACTTAAAATGCACAAACTCATTGTTTGAGCCTACAGAATGCTAAGGGGAAAATGTGCATCATGAAGAGCTAATCTCTTTAAAATCATCTATCTCAAGTGTTTGCCTCGGGTAAGTTTTTAGCATTAAAAAAGCATACCATGTATAGCCATGACACTGCCAAGATGTCTGTGATGTCTTTTATGAAAAATAATGAATATCCTGATTGTCAGATAATGTAAAATTTGCCTGACACAAAGCCAAAAGCTTCACACTCTTTTTTTTTCAATATGGATTATTCATTTTGTTTCTTGAAAGGAAGAAATTACAACGAATATCCATATGGGGTCCAAATATCCAATTTCAAATTCTTTAATATTGCATGTATTCATAAAATGTTTACTCAAAATGATTACTGTACTGATATTTTATCATGATGCTAACTTTGACTATTACCCATATGGCATTTAGTAGTATTTTGGTTTTATACACATAAAAGCATGCTTCACTCTTAAAAATTTATGTGACTGGTTGTATTGTTAGTGAAAAAAAAAAAAATGGTTATACTGTATGCAGTTTTACATTACTGTTAACTAGGGAGTGATGTTGTCCTTTAGGAGGGTGGTAATAGCCATTATATATAAAAAATCAGAGACACAACGTATTTGTTGACACCACTATTGTTTAGCCCAGAAACTCCCAGAAACTAACTTCTGCATTCAGGATCTGACTTGTACATACAGAGTAACATCTGTCCATCTAAATTGTGCTCAGAGCAGGTTAGAATTTATTACAAAATCCATATGCATCAAGTAATTTCACTTTAATTTGATTTAAAGTGTCTGCACAGCAGCTGTGTGCTAAGTGTTCAAACTGATTCAAGGGAGACCAGGAGTGCAATTCCCTGTTTGGAGTAGGGCTACTATAGCTTTTGAAAAAGAAGCAATAGCAGCATCAACATTGCTTGTAATGCCCTATGGAGCCAAGCAGAACAGAGGTGTCCCTTGCAGCTCCTTCCACTGACCAGCATTGCACTGCACTACTGAGTGGAACAGGGAGTTTGCACTGAGACACGGCTGACTTCCCCTCAAATGCCCTCCCAGGCTGTAATCCACAAACCCCAGTAATCTGCAGTGGGACTTCCCTGCATTACTGCGGATTAGTGACGTCCTGCTGTATCATATAGCATATTTACGCACTGTTTACAAACCCCATGCAGTTTAACCCATGGCAAGTAATCTCACGTACTGTCAAGTTTGTTTAGTATGAGTATAAAGAATAGGTATAAATAGTGTTATGCTTACTTCACCATAGAGTTTTATACAGCATACTACATGAATACTTTATCGCCAAACAGTTTTTCACATCCTTGGGAAGGGAGGTTAAGTATCACTTGGCGCATTCAGATGTTCCTTTGGACAACAGCAGCCTCTCACAAATCTGTCAGGAGGCAGTTGTGTTCAGGGACTTTGCTTGGATTCCTCTTCACTCCACAACTCTTTTCTAGTGGCTTGGCTTGCAGGCTAGCAGCGTTATTTATTCTTCCTCTCAAATAAAATCCATAAGCCTCTATCCTACAGGAAGCCTGACAGTCTTAGACTCCCTTCTCCTGAAGGCTTCAATCACCCTGTTTTTGTAAGGTCTACTACTAGTCTTCTGCCAAGCATGGTTCAGTTCAAAAGTGGCCATGACTAATTCAAAAGGAGCAGCAATTTACAGGATGCACTGAGTTCCTTTAATCTCACCATTTGTTTGCTTTCTTCCCTACCCATGACCATCACATTGTCTCTTTTCCTTCGCTTTTCTGTGGTGAGCCCCTGGGTAAGTTACTGTAGGCAAGATCAGGAGAATTGGAAGAGTTCTTTGCCAGGGTCTTCAGACTTCTTTTGGTCTTCCTGTCTGGCTCCTAGGTTGGTGGTGGTCCCTCTCCTCCCGCTTTCACTCCATCAGTCCGCAGTCTTACTGCCATCACAAATGCAAAAACATGCCCACAGGCCCTACAGAAGGACGGCAGCACTGAACAGTTTTCTATTGTTCAGTAAGAAGGGCCGGAGCCAAGCAGTGGGAGTGTGAAGTGCAAAACCCAGAGAGGAGTAATGGGGTGCTGTGGAAGGAAAGGGGGTGATCATGATGGAAGAAAGGGTAACCAAATGCTTTCCTAAGAGTCTGCTAAGAGCACGTGGAAATGCACACAAACAGCCCTGCATACCTCATAAACACTTAGGTTAGTAATCCTCTTAAGTACTCCTTCTTTAAGAAGGGAAAATACTATACCTGAAGTCACTGGGGAAAGTCATGTCTGTCCATTTCTCCAGGGCACAGTCAGGGCACCCTTTTTCCTTTTAAAAACTTGCACCTCACTCAACATGACCTCTCTCATCTACAGCATTCTCCCTCTCTTCCTTTTCCTGTCTGATTTGCTGCAAGACTGTATTCAGTCCCTACTCCACTAAAGCTTCAGCAAAGCGATAAAATGTGGCAAGGACAAGCGTAGGGGAGATTCTGACACAGGTAAGAAGGTGCAAGCCTGAGTTGTACGGAAGACTAGTTTTTGTGGCAACAAACTACTGACTATTTCTGTAGTCTTCAGCTCTAACATTAATTTCATTTTGAACAAATTGCTCTTTCTATATAATAGATTCTCTCCTTCTCTAAGTACTCTGGTGGCTTGCTGTACTTTATGTACCACTTTTTATGAACAGATTTTAAACAGAATTGAAGGAGATACCTCTTTGTTCTCTTTTAATATGGATGTAATTTTAAGTTTCCACTTTGGTCCATTTTATTTTTTACTAGGATTGTTAACTACTATGAAGGCAGGAAAGTTAAGACAGATGAGTTTTGTGGTCTATGAATCCCTGGACTACTTTCACCAGAGTGTTTGGAGATATTACCTGTCCCTCTTCTTCCCTTCCCACTCCAGCAGTTGGGGTTTTTTTATGGTGCACAACTGTCATGGGAAGCTGGCCTCAGAAATAAAAAGTATATCCATGACCACCTGCCTGCAGCAATGACAGCACTGAACTGTAACCTCTACTCTTTGAAAAATGTAAAGGTTTAATACGGGGATGTTGTATCTGTGGAAGCAAAACTAGTAATGATGATTGACGTTATTATCCTTACTTGAAACATTTTTTTTGGTTCACTTTGTGCAGCAGTCTTAGGGAGGCTTCTGTAGCCTGCATCTCTGTTGAATTTTATATTAGACACAGCATTTACCAGGTTTTCTGAGGAAATTTCTAGGTAAACTGAACTGTAAATTGGCTATATGTATGACTGTGGCATACACTAAGAAAACATCTACTTTACAGAAGTAGCAGGAACACTATTCACGCACCATGCACAAACCCTCTTATGATTTAAATGTGAACACACTATGTATCTTTGCCATGTTAGCTCAATAATCCAAACTTCCCTCGGGCAAGTTGCCTGTGTGTCTAAACAGCACACATCTGTTCTTTTCCACCACTTGTTTACATGTTCTTCCTCTCCATGTGCCTGTTCCATCCTCATTTTAAAGAAGTTCCTTAATGCTTTGTTTATTTCTCATGTATATTTCACAACTGCATGCTGTAACAGTTGTATGTGCTGAGGGCTCGTTTATGATCCAGCATTTGTTTTTTAATATATTAGTGTGTATTAAGAATAACTTCATGAAGTCATTCAAGGTTAAAATCAGGCTTTCCTGGCTTCAGGCTGACTGGGCAGCATTGTGAAATACCATACTGCATGGTAATGTAACTAATGAATCTACAGTGATACATACTATAATAGAGAGTAAGGGATTTAGGATAGGAGAGAAAAATCTAATTAAAATTAACAATTTACTAGTGTCATTCAAAACATTACTATATGTTTTACTAAGCATAATAAAGGATAAAATACACATTGAATTAAGAACATACCTGTTTTTTTTAATAATTACTTATTTTCAGTTTTCTGTTCTCAGGTATTAAACAGAGATTTCCAGAAATGCTGAGCAAATATTTGTTCACTAGTGCTGAAAAACTAATGCTGGATAGGTCAATTCTATGAAGTCCACCGTCTTTATAACATTAGTACAATGCCGTACAAATATTAGGACAATAAGGATGCTCATTTTACCCTAAGGATGGAGTAAAACATTGCTGCTCTATGAACATTGTTGCTAGAGCAGCCCAGTTCTGAGAAGTGGCTCACATACCTGTTTGCTTAATGCTATTTTCCGTTTTCTCCTTACTGTTTAAAGTGTTCTACAACTAATAAACCAGATAGGCTGAAGTGGGTTGTTTGTTCCTCTGCTGAAATAACACTCGGTGCTACCAAAACAAAGCACTCAGCACAGGATTTGTTTACATGTTTAGTCTGCTTGCATATCATATTTGAGTGATGATCAGTGCTGCCTCAGTCTCTTTTTCCAGAGTCTCTGGTAGCAGCCTGGAGTAGAGCCTGCAGTGTGGGTTGTTATAAAAGGCTTAACAATACAACTAAAATTCACAGAGAAATATTTTCCCTTTTCTGACTGTAAAAATTGCAGCAGGCATATGAAAAGGTCTATGACATTAGGAACGAACGGGCACATTTGACATTTAATTCCTATAAAATGTGCCCACAGACTAACAATGCATCATTCAGAAAAGAAACCAAGTATTTTCAAGGTAGAAACACAAACAAAAAAGCATTTCTGTACATAAATGGATATTACTGTAGGAAAAAAGGTTTCTGCTGATTGATCTGTTGAAATTACAAAATATTAAAATTGGCAGAACAGAAGATCAGTGTGGAATTAAAAATCAAACACTAAGGAACTCGTTCAGATAATGATTCTGCTTCTTAAGCTTTTTTTTTTCCATTGTAAAGTAACTTAGCAGTTCACGTCTCTTCTATTTGTGATGGCTATAAAAAAGCAAAAATTTTCTTTCAGATGTGTATAAATACTATTGTATAATGCCATGTTGATGTCTGATCATTGTGAAAGCAATTATTTCCTTTGGACAAAACCCTCTCTTCATTAGCACTGAATGGTATTTGTCAGTCTTTTTCCTGTTTAGATAATATGTTCAGCGTTTATATATTTAAAAACATCCAGTTGGTTGGAATAGTATCTGCGGCTTCCCATCAAAGAAGTGATGGCAGTAGCTGTGGGTCTAAATCTCAAAGCACCACTCTGTAGACTTCCTAAGTGATTAGTACAGAGTATTATCGCTCTCCACCATCTGGCTATCTAATATGGAAACGATATTAAAGGAATCAGAAGACCTATACAGACTTCGTCACTGTGGACATACAGCGTGTCACAGCGAAAATGCGGAAGCTGCATTTAAAACAAGAGATATGCTTAAACGTAAAAGAATTATTTCTTTTGCAGGGAAGACGTACCTCTGTCCTCCCTCATTTTAATTACTTGCAAGTATATAAAGCCATACATATGTATACCGAGACCATGCAGCTTAGCAAATATACGTGGGCTGCATGTTTAGCATGCTAGGAGTGAAATCTGTTTAAATTAAAAGTCTCATTTTGGTGTTGATGCCACTACAATTAGTTGATGTGTTGGATGGTTTCTAAGGCTTTGATTCATCTATGCTTTAAAGGTTTCAAAGTTAAATGCTTTGGATAAGGCGGAATTAAAGAATCATCAGAAATTGCTGTGTTAAAGCCTCACAATCCAATACATAAAAACTCTTGTAATTCAGTGTACTGTATATCTTTGTGTATAAAAATATCCCTTTATAAGGAAGAACAAAAGATACGCTTCTCCACTCCAGGAACATTACATGGAATAAAGAGCCTCTGAAAACCTCCAAAGCACAGAATGCAAGCTTGTGCTGCCAGACAAAAGTGAAAGCCTATCCTGTTTTCTCTCTCCCTGATGTAGTTGCTGTGTCAGATGAGGGCATCAGGGCAGATTCAAAAGTCAGAAGGAAGAAAAGAGAAACAGTGCAGAGAGAAGTGTGGTGAATTCAGTCCTGCTAACACCTAGGTTTTCCCTGTGCAGGCCCAGCTTTAGTCTTTTTAATTTGTTTGTTTTACAGAAAGCAGAAAATGGCAGTAATTAAAAATGGGTTATCAGATTCCACTCATTCATAGGTGTTATGCTCCAGGGTATTGGGAGCCCTGTATCTGGCAAAGAGGAAAGCAGAAAAAAAGGGAGGTCTTTTCTCCTGTTTCCTTCAAGCTGTTTAGGAAGTTATTTCTTTACTTCTTTTAAATGGTTTTATTCTTACCTCACAATGAAAATCCATTTCTTTGCCTTAACAGAGAGGCCTGAGCTAGTGGGCTTTTAAGTACACTCATGTCACAGAAGTTCTATAGCCATTAATGAGGAAACAACATGTTTGGCTGAGCAGCACAACTAATAGAATCTGCTTTGGTAAAGATGTATGTCTTTTGCTCTTGAAATCTCCTTCCCCACTGCAGTGATCTCAGGTACTCTTCTGTGGGACCTGTCCCAGATAAAAGACAGCACAGACTGCGGCTAACCTGGAGGAAGGACAGTAGTGGAGCTGAGCCTACCTTTCCTTCTGCTAAAGAATTCTTTTCCTTTCTCTTCTAGCTAATTGTGGGGTTTTTTTACAAAGCTTGTAAGATGTTAGTTGTCTTTAAGATGACTATCCTCTTGCACATACAGCTGAAATTGGTCACTGACTTCAAAAGTTAAGGGGCAATGCCTGACAGCAGCCAAATGTGCCTTAGGAAGCTAGGCTATCAAATCACTTCTAATAAGTGTTTTTGTATTCACACTGCTTTTGACCACAGTTCTCTGACCATTGGTAATGTTCTCCATGATAGCCAAGGAGAGTAAAAAGTAAAAAAAAAAACAACAAATGCCATCTTCTTATCCAAAATTTCAACTTCTCTTTCTTCTTTGTATATCATGAAAAGAATATGGCATCTTTTCCCATTGTGTACAAACTACTTTGCACATAAAGGCTGTGGATCTACGTAGCACTGCTTTTGGCAGCAAAGCCCGCTCAAGTCAAGTTGGTGGGCTCTGTTCTACTGTTCCCTATCTGATCAAATCTCCATCCACAAAAAAATTATGTGAAAAGAGCCATCAGGGTAAGGTGGCTCACTAAAACGATGGACACTAAAAGAAAGCAAACCAAACCAAACCAAAAAAAAAAACAACAAAAAACCTCAAAATGAATTTTTTAAGGTATTATTAATCCAAATTTTTTCAACATTCTCATTCTCATCTGTTCTGCTTCAGTGGTGCAAGGGCAAATGTGCACAGCTGGTGTGGGGAGAGGAGCTAGGAGATGAGTCTTAAAGCAGACCTGCTACCAAAGTGGAATTAATTTTTTGAGTTACCCCTGAAGTGTGAAATTCTGTACTGACTGAAGATACCAGCAAGTTTGTCTTTTACTGCAGAGTGGATAGAATTCCATCTTGTGCAGCCACAGCACAAGGGCAAGAATCCAGGCCCTACCGACATCAGAAGTAAAACATCCCATGAATTCAACATCTTGGCACTGAATAAACTCCAATAGTTGTGACTCTGTGCTAGGATAGCAGTAAAACCTGTGAAACGTTATCTGTGGGTTGAATCTCTCCTGCCATTACAAATTCCAATCATAACTATGGAAAAAGGACTGTTAAAGGACCAAAAGATAAAATTAGAATTGTTCCATATTTAACTGGCCCAGTCTTTCTACTGTGCCTTCATTTACAGGCATAGTTTAGGCAAATATTTTATGAGAGAATTTAAAATTTCCTGGTACAATTTTTTTTTTAAAAACCAGTGTCAATTACTACAGATTGTGACTTGTTTTCCATAAAATTGGTATTAATAGGGCAGTCACAAGGCATGAACACCAGAAACATACACAGTTTGGCAGTACTAAAAAACGCAGGTTTCAGATATATAAAAAACCCCATGTGCTGACAGAATATACAAGGAGAGAGAAAAAGAATTGTCAGCCTCTGTGCAGGGTTCAACCAGTTCCTAATGTGCTGCTTTGTAACATACAAGACCTGCTCATGAAGTTCTAATTCTGGCAAAGATTCCTGTTCCCTGAGTAAGGAGAGTAGAGCAACCCTCACAGTGAACACTGAGTAAAAAGGCCTGTGAAAACTAGCATAAGATAGTTTTTTGTAAGGAAAAATACATTACACACATTTTCCAAACAGCTTAGATACTTTATCTTCAGTTTATACCCAGATACACCAAAGTAGTCAATAAGCTGTAACAAGCTAGCTCAGTTGAATGTATTTTTGCTCAACTTTAACTCATTGTTAGGCATGTACAGTCTATGGCTGAAAGCAGGAACACAACAGCAACAGTGTTTTTTTCTAATCCTAAGAGGACAGTATTTTTTGGCAGAAATTGCCTTGATATTCCAAAAGCTACTGTCTTCTTTAAGTCTGCTAGTATTCTTGTAGTAACTGTAAAATCTGTATACAGCATAATCACAGTAAGCATATATCCCTTTTGTATGCAAAGGACTTAACAAATATTCTGTTGTCCTCATTGTAGAGAAGGAACATACACATTTCTTTTTTATAGTATAAATTAGGGAAGGAATATGAAAATGCCACTTTCAAAAAAGCACATTTAAATAAAACATAAAATACTTTATAATTCTTTAGGTAATTCCTTCTGATACAGCTTTTATTACAGCTTTACATCCTGGATTTCTACCAACATAGATGTCATCTCATGGAATTAAACTGGATCATTTTCAACAGTATTGGATGCAATGAGTCACTCAGAAATCAACTTTAGGAAATATACTTGGAAGAAAGTAAACTTTTCAAGTAATAATACTTTGAAATATTAAGGAATATGTATTTGCAAGAAGACATCTTTTTCAACATATTTTACTGGAATTCTTATGGGTTTCTTCTGAAATGATCTACTAATAATTTAAAATTAGCATTCAAAATAAAAATTTACAAAGGATACCAGCACTTTTGTCAAGACTTGAACTGATGGTACTTATCACACAAACAGGAAATTATCCAATTTTCTTTAGACAGATTTTTGTGGTGGTGACTTTTTAATTGTAAAGCAGAGAAGCTCCATCTGAGATTGATAGACTGGCACATATACGAGGGAGCCATATGACAAGCATTAAACGGCTTAGAAGATTTTCTTCGTGCATTACTACTTTCGTAGTTGTTAGGATTATTGTTGTTATTGTTTGGGATTTTTTTTCTGGCAATATCATAGTAAATAACAGTTTAAAGGAGAACAAGAAAGCAGTTTTGCTAGTCTAAGAGCAGATTTTTTCCAAACAGAAGAAGGAGCACAGGAAAAAACATAGATTCGATGCCTGCATGGTACTAACATAACGTTGTCCACAGATAATTTGAGCTGCTTCTGAATGAGTTAAGATTGCACTGGAAGCAGAACAAATTCATTAGTGCAGTGTTCTCTTTGGGCTGTTTACTTGGCTAAGAAGCGCAATATATTCATCCAGATGTACAGCCACAGGAAATGTAGCCATCCAGTTCCCAGTACCCAAGGCCAGTTGTTAAGATCTGGACTCTGTTTCTCTTGAGCTACACAGGAACAAGTAATAGCTCCTGTTTAGAAATTAAGTTACAAACCTTTCAGAAAAAGAAATCAACCTTCTCAGTATTAAACTGAAGATAATTAAGGCAGGCATCAACTATAAAGAATTGAAGTCAAGACACTTGACTTGTTTGCTAAAATACAGAAGCTGTGGAGGAATTGAAGATAGTGCCAGAGCTGAAGTTGCAGAAAAGTTACATCTTCAAAAACTTTTTAAATTACTGCACAGGGGAATTGTGTTTTTCAAGGCCACAAAAAAAAAAAAGTTTCAGTACTTGAGACATAAGGTGCAGATCTGGACAAGAATTTCAATAGTAAGCATTACAGTTTACATTGACAGGACTCAGATAAAAAGTTAACTTCTGCCTAACATATCTTAAAACAGATTGAGAAAAAACCTTTGAGAGGCTTGAGACAAACATAATGCCTATAGGTACTGACTGATGGGCAGGAGCTGTGAAAGAGTATAGAGAGGAAGGATGAATTGTGTTTAATGACGTTGCATGTAGGCTGCAAGCCAGACATCCACAGGCAGATTTTCCAAGTCAGGGTGAGACCTCAGTTTGAAATATATGAAGGTGAGAAAGACCCCAGAGTGATTTTGATAAAGATGGTAACTTGTGCTTTAGATCAAGGAGGGTAAGAAGTGCAGGGTATTCACAATGGGAGTGAAGGAGTAAGACAAATCCTTCAAAGGCAATGCTGAAACACAAGAGAATCATGAGTCAATGTTGTCATAAAAATCAAGTGAGACAAGATTTCAATTTTTTCAGACATTCGATCATGATTTGAAAGATGTCAACTAGCCACAAAGAATGATGGGACTTGGGTCATTTGAAACTTGGGTGAAAACAGATTCAGCTGTAAGGCAGACACTGGACTGTAAAACATGCGATTTTAGAAAAATTTAGACAGCAAATGTAAATACCATATTGACTGAGGCTGGAGCTGAATGGGTAAGACATGTAACATCTAGAAAAGCAAGTACAAACAGAGTTATTTTCAAAGGAACAAAGGCCCCTTAAGTCACCACATCCGTGGGAAGTCAGTCAGCTCTATCTAATCACTCTCTCTTGCTCTGAAATCTCCCTAATTATATTTTTCATTACACTGATATGACAAGTCAGGTGTCATTAGTGCCACTTCCCATGAGTCTTTAGAGTTTTGCAAATACAGTATGTAATTGGTAACATCTGCTGTAGACCCACACATAGATTTGACAAAAGTGCAGCTCAAAATTTCCTTCAACAAATCAGTTTGCTTTTCCCCCAACTCTTGTTTTTCTGCTGGTCCTGCTCCTCTTTAATTAAGGGGATAGGTCCTGGCCATATCACATCACTGCAGGAAAGCATTACTTCTTTCACTGAATGTCCCTCAAGTGAGGGATCCTATTATTGGCTTCCTAACTGTCCCAAAACCATAAAGCAACCTTTTTCTGGGTATGATTTTACCCTTTTTGAAAGTCTCCATGTAAGTCACCGGTCTCAGAGAGCTAAGTTGTGAGGAAGGTTATTCTTGGTATTGTGGATGTCATTCTGCCAAGACAAGCAGAAAGACATCTACCTGTCCCATAGTATTATTTGTCTGCTATTTTCAATTTGACTGTTACTTGCAATTTTGAGGCTTATATGTTGGCTTGAAATAATGATGATGAAGCTTTTAGGAACCAGTGGAAATTAGAAAGAAAGACAGCAGTCATATCATGATGTCATGCTATGCTACATGGGGAGTTATCATAGCATTTGGTCAAAACTGAATGCAAGCATATCTGACACTGAATATTTTGAACAGAGTATGAATTATGGGTCAAAAAAATTCATTGATTCCCTGGCTGCCCACAAAAAGTAGAGTTTTTGACAGAATGCATTTTAATGTATGCCTGAGCTCCTTCCTTTCAGTGTTTCAAAGCATGTGTAAGCCACCTTTCATGACTCTAAAGCTGTAGATCGATTCTTTTACATAGAGGCAAGTCTGGCAAATCTTACTCTTAAAATTAAAATTACCCAGAAACTGATAAAAAAATAAGACTTTTTTTTTTTTCTCTCTCTTACATGTGTACAAATTCCTGTGGTAAGACCAAATAGCTGTTGCAATTAGACCAAATGAAATACAGTTTTTCTGGAGCCCTGGGGAGGTGTTTTCCCCCACCATTTTCTCACTTCATACTAGCTGTATTAAACAGCTGATAGTTCACTTTCACAGATATATTATGGTCACATGCTGGCTTACGGAGACAGACTGGGTGTCTGACAAAATGACACAAATATGGTTCTTTCAATAGGGCTGCTGAAAACATTGTTCTAATTTGGACTGAAAATCAGATTTACCAGTGGAAATGTAAATGTTTTCCTCTCTTTCAGTTATTGCAGCTCATTTAGTACTGCTGTATGAGTGAATGTGAATTGAAAGCGGCTCAGCAAAAGTCCACAGGATTGATTAAGAACTGTAAGCGATCATCTATTAAAGACATAGCAATGTGCTAAGCTGGAGAATTAAAACCTGTTTCTTTTCCCATTGGTCAGAATGTGTTTAGATGTTTTTCTTTAATTGTATTGGTTTCCCTTTTCATGCTTTGTCATAATGCTAGAAGGTAAACACAAGTTATTGTCTTCCATCACATGTAAGTTAAAATCATGATTGTAAGAGGGCTTTGAAGTGGTTCATCCTTGTGACTTCACATAATAAAACCTTGAGCCTCAAGAAGAGGATCAGGAAACTCCACTGTCAGCAAAGAGATGGTGAATACCCTCAGAGCTATACATACAGATGGATGCAATAACTGTGAGAGATTTCAGTGACAGCAACTGGATGCCAGATCACATTGCTCCAGGTGTAAGTGGTAACTTAACCAATGTTAAAATTGAGATCTCTCATTTCTGTTGAGGTCAGGAACACTTTCCTTCTTCAAACAATAAGTTACTGTTTCCCTGAATAGCTCGTAGGAAAGGTATTTTGAGCATCACTGGTTTTTGTTTTAGACTTTAGGTTAAATATAAACAGACACCTTAAGAGACTGCTGATATGGAAGCAATGAATGGGATTTTTTGCATGGTTAGGCCCAGCAACATCAGGGGTACATCGATTTTAAAATTCACGTGAAACATAAAACAACACCACTTAATTATTTCTTCCTAGGTAGGCTCTAACTTGGCAGAATCACAAAACCTACACTGCATGAATTTTACTGAGCACTTGAGCTTTGCAGCATTAGGCACAGCTACCAGCAGGTTCTTCCAACGTTATGAGGGTTAGCATAACATTCAAGAAAGGCTGTTTTGACACAACTGCTTCCAGCTAGAGAGCAGATGTTGAATTTAATTGCCTGAGCTTCAAGAGGTTTGCCAGAGCATGAATTATTGGGCTAGAACACAATGCTTTTTTCCTGATTCTAAACCAGGTGATCACAAAATTCAGACCTTTATTCATTTCACCTAATTCGAGCCTTCTAACCAACACGTTAGAGGTTGTGTCTAGGCAGGACAGAAGCCTAGTTGTCCTGGCCATCTCAGTTGTCTGTGGAGAGAGTACTGTCTCTAGAAAAACTGTTTACTTATTATCTGAATAACAGTTTCCCTTTGGAGAAGCCTCTGTCTTTATTGACTGGTGAAGAGTCCCAGAGCAGGTACATTCAGACATTAGGCTAAATGAGCAAATGCCTGAAGCTCTGGTAGTGCTTGTGAATCAGTGTCTCAGCTCCTCTCAGGAAGAAAGGCAGGCACACACCAGAAATGCATGCAGAGGGAGGAATGATGATCTGGACTGCAGGAAGAGTTGTACTATGTCCTCACAATAAGAAGCTTAAATTTGTTTCTTTTTAATAGGGCATTGGGCTCTGCAAACATGCATTAAATGTGCCTCTATTCAACAGACATCCTAACTTTACAGAAAACCCATGGATAAAAGAAGGAAATAGATACACGGCCGCAGTGACAAACATGCAGTGTATTTGTGCAAAACCTGGAGCTTGGGAAGTTAAGAAGACAGTTGAAAAAAGAAGCTTATGGCTAATGGGAAAGACTGACAGAAGAGCCAGAGGGGAGAGGAGAGCAAGAAATGCGACAGACAGGCAGCACAGAATCAAGATTTTTTGGTTTAGTAAGTGAATATGTATTTCCCCCACCCACATCTGGAATAATATGAATTTTGGATTCAAAACTGCATTCTTTACTTGCCTAAGACTCCTAGTGTCTTTTGCTCAAGGAATGCGAGATCTAGTTTTTGTCTCAGCTGTATGACTTCTGCATGTAGTTGGTAATATTCACTCAAACTTTTTTAATTGCAAGCAGTGTCTTCTTTTTAGTTAAAACACTTTCCATCCACTTTTCTCCTGCACATAGTTTTTAAAACCCTCTATTTCAGACAGAAAATAAGAACAGTTCCAGGAAGCTGGAGGTTCCAGATCAAATCTAACTTGACCTCTGGAGCTAAAAAGTCCAGTGGGTTTAGTAAAATTCCTAAAAGAGAAATGTGTTTTTATTTCAGTGTACGGATGTTGCAAATCTGTGATGGTTCCCTATCAAATGGAATAGTGTCTTCACCTTGCAGACTACCATATTTAGTGGTCTCCAGAACATGAAACTTTTTGCTTAAATACACATTACACGTGTCAAGAATCAGAGAAATAAGATTGCAGTAATCAAAAGCACTTACAATTATTTTATATTTTATATTTTTTTTGCATGTGAATAATTTTTAGTAAAAAGAAAGCTATCTACTCACATGACAAAATATAAAGTAGTAGAAGTATTCCATTATATTATTTGCATTGTAGTTACCTTATATATTGGAAAATGAAGTGATGTTTATCACATTGATGGAATTTGTGCTTCTGAGGCAAAGCTAAACAAATTAATAACTTCTTTTAACCTGGTGGTAGAGCAACATAGGGAAAACTGGTTTTGTTTACTATAAAAGGATGATGTAACTGCTGTAGAATGAAGATTTACCTACATGATTTCTGGTGGATTTTCTCTGCTGACAAGTGAAAGAAAGATTAGATTAGGAAAAGCATAGATTAGGAAAGCATATTCTATGCCTGCTGCTTCAAGTATTTAAGAGAAAATATTAAAACTACCCAGTGAGATACAATTTGCAGGGCAAATGGGTAAAGAAACTTGCTCTAATAAATGCTTTGTTCAGGGAGCAAAGGCTGTTGGAGTTCAAGCTAGAGAATACACCCTGACAATAACACCCTGTGCAGAGTCCTTAGTAAAAAGTGTCATGGACTGTTAAGTTAGTGCAGATGCACATACAGCCATTTTTGCCAAAAACCATCTGTCCTAGATGCAAGATTTTACATTTGTCCTTGTTGAACTTCACATAGCAAGCATCTGTTGTTCCACTTCTCCAGCCTGTTGAGGTCCCCCTACATGCCAGGCTTTCCATTTGGGATGGGTCCCCAAGCATGCTGCTTGCTCAGGAAGAGTGGCAGTCTTTGCCATCATGCTATCCTGCATCTGCTTTCCCATTGTCTACCACGACCTCTCTGTCAGCACATCTCTTCTAGCACTTCAGTTCTCTTCCAGCTTAGATCTCATGGGACTGCTTCTCTGTTCTCCAAAAACCTGGTTTAAAGCCATCCTTATAAGGCTGGCAAGCTGGTTGGCAAGGACATTCTTGCCCCACTTTATTAGCTGCATCCTCTCTCTACCCAATAACCATCATTCCTTGAAAAGCCTGGAACAACCTGGAAGTGTCTAAAACACTACACTGACATTAAAAACATTTGTGTGTCTATGCTGATCTTCAGCCAATGTGCTTCACAACAGGTCCCTCACAACACTGCTATCCAGAAGGTAGCAAATGAAGAACTGCTGCTCTCAGTAATCAGTTAATTTTTCAGCTGATTTCCACTGTTCTGTTCCTCCCTTCTGAAATGTAAATGAACTGCCTGTGATCAACAGATCATGAAAATACCCATTTATATTATTCTTTTTCATGTCAGACGTCAATCAAATGTAGTTTCTATTCATTAACTATATCTGATATCATCTTCATGTACTTCTTCCTTTTATACCAGTTATTGTAGAGACTCTAGACTATTTGCTTTTTGATCTTTGCATTAAATTACCTTATCCCAGGCAGTCCTCTACCTCTCATTTTTCATTATCTGTAGTTCTGCAGCTAGTATTTTTCTTTGTTTCTGTAGAAAATCTTTTATTACTACCAGATTACGGTTTATTCTTCTTTACTTGTCAGAAAACAAGATGCTGTATCAGCAGTGACAGTAATGAAGACTTGTTTTGTATCAGCTATGTTGTCCCTTCTTATCACAATAACCCAAGATTCTCCTATAGTTGCCATGCCCTCTCATTACAAGACCCTCAACTCCCTCCCACATGCTACACAATATCCCAGTGTCCTCTTTACGCCTCCCTGCAACACATCCTGTTCCTGCCCTCTTTCCTACCTAACCTCCCACAGTGAGTCATGTCCCAAATGCTCCTAGCTCCCCCTATATCTCTTGCTTGACTAAGATAAGACATAATATGTACTGATAATATGTACCGTGACCTATCGTGTAATGAGTTGACCAATACTCACGGCCAGCCACTCTTTCATGGAAAATCAGAAATACAGCCTTTGTTTCTTCTTTACCTCATCTGGGAGATAAATGAGTCTCTCTTTTCCCCCAAATCAGTCACTTTCAGGAAAGATGTGGGAATATCTTACCTCTGAATCCTCTTACACTCTAAAGAATTTGATTGAAGTTAGAGGGTTGGATTATGAGGTGGAAAGGTAAGTGAGAGGCTAACAGGCAAGGGCAGTGCAGTTGTGTAAGCAAATACAAATCATAGGGCTGACTGTGCTTCCTCTTTCTGTTAGCGTCACTCAGCTGTCATAATGTGATTTTTTTCCCCCTCAAAGGGACAACTGTACTGCTGAGAGGTTAATCAGAAACTCTCTCTAATAAAGACAAGGCCACAGAAAATTGATAAAGTGCTGGCTCTAGCCCAAGCCTAAGCAGTGGTGAAAACCAGTTTCTGCCAGGCACCTGGTCAGTGACCTCTATGGAACTTGGACAGTATTTAGGCAGGCAGAAAAATCACAACTTGCTGCTTCAGCTTTCTAGTCCTCAAGTGAACGTTTCCTTTCAACACCACTTTTGTGACTTATGGGGACAATGAATGGGAACTGTTACCAGCTTCAGCTAAGGTACTTTCAATTTCTCACTTCCTCTCATCCTCAAGATAGTATATTCAGGTACATTGTGAGACCAAGGAATACATCTACATTTTAATGCTAGGCTAGTGAGTCTTGGTTAGAGACAATTTTGGCTCCATTAAAAATGCATTGTGTTTTCATTTCTTAAGAGGACTATTAAAAGCAACCTTAACTTAAACATTGCAATGGACTCCCCTGTCAACAGTACAAACAGAAAAGTTTTTTTCTAGAATTTTCTTGCTGAAGATTTCTATGAAACACTTAATGAATTGATTTGGAGCAGTTTCAGATCCAAACCTGCTCTTTAAATTCATATTTTTAAAAAGACACTTAATACCAAAAAGATTTTCTCCCAATATTTGATCTATAACACTCTACAATCAAATTTTTATGGAAGTATTGTACCTGACAATGGAAACAAGCTAGGAAGGGGTAACCACTTATGCATTTAGTCTCCTAATAATAACACATATTCAAATGAAATGTGTATAATAAGAAAAACTGCCAGCAGCCTTGTACTAAAGCTTCTCTTGGATTCCACAGAACCTGGACTTCTGTGTTGCATCCAGCCTTTGGTCTCCACAGAGCTATGCAGATGAAATAAAAATACTGTGTGAAAGACAGTGATGGCAAACACATCTCAAAATGAATTGAAATAGTGGTCAAATATTTCCAAACACATTTTATCTACCACAAAGGAAAAAACAGAGAGGAGCCAAATACAGAAACTGGCCTCATTTTTCACTTTTCTTTCATTCAGCTTCTAACATCCAGCAGCCATGCTGCTTCCTCCCTATCATGGCCATCCTATTTTATTTATCTGTTTTTGCCAGCTGTGAAGGACATTCTGTTAGACTGGAAAATGTGTGATTGGAAGATCACATGGAAGACCACCTGTGGAGATGGGGCAGCGCTGTTCTGACCCACCTTCCTTGAACCTTGTGCTTAGTCCCTTGACTCACCTCCTGGAAGAGAGCTCAAAGGGTTGGCTGTGCACATGTGAACAGAACACCTGGAAAATAACCTTTCTAGTTTACGTAAGAGGTGTACGCCAGGCTAACTATAAAAGGAAAAGGATTGGACTTTCTCATACTCTTTTTCCTCTCTTTTGTCTCACAACTTCAGCTGCAGACCATTCACACAGCAGCACCAACATGGAATTATAAGGACTAGTGATATTCTTGGTTCTCTGTCTCCCTTTTCTGTCTTTATTTCTCGCTCACCTTGCTTAGCCTGTGAAAAGCATGGCTATCATATTCCACCCCATACTCCACATTGAACTTTGTTGTGGGTGTGGGGAGCTTGTGGAAATGTGTTGTGGCTTTCTAGCCAGCACCTTTGAGAAATGGCAGAATTATGGTGTATTGTGGTTTGGCAGCCAGCACTTTTGAGTAGTTCATTGTGGGAGGTGAGAACTTATTGAAGCGTACTGTACAATGTATTGCACAAAACTAAGGGCTTGCTACCCTCCACTCTTGTGGAAGTGTATTATAAACATTTAAAGGCCTGTTACTCAAGACTTCTTGAATCTATAGAGTGGGCTGATTGCTGGAGTTATGGCGAGTGTACAGTAATTAGAGTTCCCTGTCTTTGTTCAGCCTGATGAGAATTTACAACAAACACCACAGCCCTACTGATGCGTCATGACACCATCCCTACTGTCTTTAAAAATGAAAGTAGGACTCTTTATATTATAATCTGCTCCCCCAGATCTGGTCTACACGGACAGGCCAACACGCAAAAGTACCAGGCAACATTTAGCTTGGGTTCTCTCAGAGAACGCCATGACAGCATTTGGCTTCCAAGAGGCACCAAGTCTTCATTTAAGCAGAAGAGAGCGTTTCGCCTCCTTCCCTTCTCTTAAGCGACCTTAAAACACGCACTGACAGCATTCCTCAGAGAAGCAGCCCCTCCTGCACATCCCTGCGGCCCGTTCCCCACAGCACACCACGGCCTTTAGTGGGTCACAGCCAGCGGACACAGGGGCTGCGCCAGCGCCTGCGTGAGGCAGGCCCTCCACAGCGCATTTCGAGCAAGCCTGTCTATGCACCCCGAGGCAGAAGCTAAATCCACGTCAATTACTGCTCTGCAGCCCTGCCCCACAGCTGGTTGTTTCGGGGAGCCGCCAGCCCGAAGCACTCCCGCCAGCCGCGCCCCTCTAGCGGGCCGAGCGCTGCGGCGGCCGCTTCTCCTTCAGACGCACCGGGACAGCAACGCGTGCAGGGCGGGCCTCCGGCCTCAGGACACGGCCGGGGGGAGAACAGGACGAGAGGGGAAGGAGACCGGCGGGAAGAGGCCGAGAGCGGCAGGGAGGTGCGGCCGCCCGGCCCTGCCCGCCGCGGAGCACGCCGGGATCCGTAGTTCCAGGGGCGCACGGCCCTGGCCCCCTGCGCCTCTCCGAGGGCCAGCCCCGCCGGCACCGCCAGCCCCGCCGGCCCCGCGGCCTGCCGGCCATCGGCGCCGCTCGCCCCGGCCGGGCATGCCGGCCCTGCTGCTGCTGCGGCGGCTGCGGCTGGTGCTGCTGCCCGCGCTGTGCCCCGCGGGCCGTGCCCTGCGGGCCATGTCGCTGCGGGCGGCGGCGGGGCAGGGCCGCGGCTCCCCGGCGGCCGCAGGGACCCCCGAGCACGGTGAGAGGCGGCGGGCAGCGCTGCGGGCCGCGCAGGGCCTGCACCCGGCGGGGCGGGCGGCGGGAGGGGCGCGGTGGGCTGCGGGGGAAAACTTCTCAACCTGGCTGCGAGCTCTTGATAAAGGGTCTTCTGCTCCTCCCTGCCTGCCCCACGCAGTCCCCAGGCTTGCCAGACGGAGTAGCATCCGACGCGGCTGAATACTAAACCCACGATTTCCCCCAGAATATTATTGTTATTCTTTTTGTTTGTTTGTTTTTTGTGTTTGTCCCCTAACTGTAAGCAATACTGCCAACAGCGGAGGTTCAAAATGCCTCGACTCTAAGACTGTCTATTTCTACAGCAACTCTCACTTAAACTGTCTCCAAAGTATTTTTTTTAAAATTAAAAATATGAACGTAAAGCAGTGAATGCAAGCCCAGCAAGAGCCAGAGGAGCCCCGACCCTCTTGCCATTGGGCAGAAGGAGGAGATATAAAGATGAGGGGGTATTGGAAACAGGTTCCTGCTCTGAGACATAGAAGAATCCCATCCCGGCATCCCTCTCCTTCCCAGGTGTCCTCAACAGAACAGGTTTATGGCCCTGGATCTCAAGGGCTGGGCAGACAGTGTAAAAGAAGGTCTATCTGGGGGGTCTCCCAGATCAACAGTCAACCAGATGGATCACAAATACAGGTATTAAGGGAAAAAGAAGGGTAGTTGTAGCGGGTCACTCACTTCTGAGAGGAATTAAGGGCCCTGTATGCTGATCAGACTGGACCCATCCCATAGGGAAGTCTGCTGCCTCCCTGGGACCTGGGTAAGGGACATTACCAGGAGACTCCCTGGACAAATCTGGCCCGCTGGTTACTGTGCACTGCTGGTTGTCCAGATCAGCAGTGATGAGGCTGATGAGAGAAATACTAGGATAATCAAGAAGGACTTCAAGGTACTGTGTCGCCTGGTTGAAGAGATAGGAGCACAAGTGGTGTTCTCTATTCCTTTGGTAGCAAGGATGAATGCCGAAATGAACAGGAAAACATATGTGATCAACAAGTGGCTTAAAGACTGTGCCATCGGTTGAATTTTGGGGTTTTTTGATCATGGAGACATTTATACAGTGCCAGGCCTGCTGGAGATAGGTGGGATTCACCTGTCTAATAGGGGCAAAAGGACTCTAGACCATGAGTTGGCAGGGCTGATTAGGAGGGCTTGAAGAGGGAAAGGGGTGAGACCAGGCTTGCTAGAAATGAGCTTGGGGGTGGCGTGCCAGAGTTAGGGGTGAAATTGGCAGCTCAGCTGAAGGGCATCTACACCAATGCACACAGTGTGGGTAACAAACAGGAGGAGCTGGAGCCCATCGTGCATCAGGAAAGCTGTGACGTAGTTGCCATCACGGAAACGTGGTGGGATGACTCGCATGACTGGAGTGCTGCAGTGGATGGTTATGAACTGTTCAGAAGGGACAGGCAAGGAAAGAGAGATGGTGGAGTGGCTCTATATACTAGGGAGTCTTTTGACTGTGTAGAGCTCAAGGATAGTGATAGTAAGGTTGATTGAGAATCGGGTAGAAGGCTAGTAAGCTGGATATCCTGGTGGGAGTCTGTTACAGACCACCCAACCAGGATGAAGGTGCAGACGGAGTATGCTGTAATTGGCTGGCTGATGTTTAACGATTGCCAGCCCTTGTTCTTGTGGGAGAATTTAACCTTCCAGATGCCTGCTGGAAACTCAACACAGCGGAGAGGAGGCAGTGCAGGAGGTTCCTGGACTGAGTGGAACTTCTAGCAGAGCTGATAAGTGAGCCTACGAGGGGTGTGGCCCCGCTAGACCTCCTGTTTACAGAGGTTGTGGTTGGAGGCCGTCTTGGGCATGACGACCATGAAATTATTGATAAAGTTTTCAATACTTCGTGAAGTGAGGAGTGGCATCAGCAGAACCTCTACCCTTGACTTCCAGAGGGTGGACTTTGGCCTATTCAGGACACTGATTTGGAGAGTTCCTTGGGAAGCAATGGAGCAGGCAGCCCCTATGTGCCCAAAGAAGAGGTGGTGGGGAAGAAGACTGGCCTGGCTGAGTAGGGAGCTTTTGCAGGAACTCTGGAAAAAAAAAAGAGAGTGTGTATCACCTTTGGAAAAAGTGGCAGGCAACTCACAAAGTCACTAAGGATGTTGTTTGGTCATGTAGAGAGAAAATCAGAGAGACAACAGGTCAGACAGAGTTAATTTTGCCACTTCTGTAAAGGATAATAAAATATGTTTTTATAAATACATTATTAACAGAAGGAGGGCCAAAGAAAACCTCTATTCCTTATTGAACATGGAGGGGAATGTAGTCACCGAGACTAAAGACGAGAACAAGGCTGAGGTACCTGCACCTTCTTTGCCTCAGTCTTCAATGGTAAAACTAGTTATCCTTAGGATAGCTGGCTCCCTGAGCTGGTAGATGAGGACAAGGAGCAGCATAGCCCCCCTGTAACCCAGTAGTGAGTGACCTGCTGTGCCACTTAGGTGCTCACAACTCTATGGGTCCAGATGGGATCCATCCTAGGGTGATGAAGCAGCTGTCAGAAGTGCTCACCAAGCTGCTCTCCATCATTTATTGTCAGTCCTGGCTCATCAGGGTGTCAGTCCCAGATGACTGAAGGTTGCCCAGTGTGCTGCCTATCCATAAGAAGGGCCAGAAGGAGGGTTTGGGGAACTACAGGGCTGTCAGCCTCACCTCGATGCCCAGCAAGGCTATGAAGCACATCATCTTGAGTGTGATCACACGCATATACGGGATAACCAAGGGATCAGACCCAGCCAGCATGACTTTAGGAAAGGTAGGTCCTGCCTGACCAGCCTGATCTCCTTTTATGGCCAGGTGACCCACCTGGTGGATGAGGGAAGGGCTGTGGATGTAGTCTGCTTGGACTTAGCAAAGCCTTTGACGCTGTCTTCCATGCCATCCTCCTGGAAAAGCTGGCAGCCCATGGCTTGGACAGGTGTACTCTGCTGGGTTAAGAACTGGCTGGATGGCTGGGCCCAGAGAGGTAAATGGTCCTAAATCCATGGTGGCCAGTCACTAGTGGTGTCCCCTAGGGATCAGTGTTGGACCATGTCCTGTTTAATAACTTTATTGATGAACTGGATGAGGTGATTGAAACTAGCATTAGCAAATTCACACACAGCACCAAGTTGGGGCAGAGTGTCAATCTGCTGGAGATTAGGAAGGCTCTCTGGGGGGACCTGGGGGACCTGAACAGGCTGGATTGATGGACTGAGACCAGTGGCATGAGGTGCAACAGGACCAAGTACCCAGTCTTACACTTTGACCACAATAATGCCATGCAGCACTATAGCAACAGGGAAGTGGCCCAGCAGAAAAGGCCCTGGGGGTGTTGGTCAACCGCTGACTGAACATCATTCAGGTGACCAAGAATGCCAATGGCATCCTGGCCTTTATGAGGAATAATGTGGCCAGCAGAACTAGGGAAGTAATTCTTCCCCTGGGCTCAGCACTGGTGAGGCTGCACCTTGAGTGCTATGTCCAGTTCTGGGCCCCTCAGTTCAGGAAGGACATTGAGGTGCTGGAGCAAGTCCTAGGAAGGGCAACGAAGCTGGTGAAGGGTCTGGAGCACAAGTCTTACGAGGAGCAGCTGAAGGAGTTTGGCTTGTTTAGCCTGGAGCAGGCCTAGGGGTGACCTTATTGCTCTCTACAACTGCCTGAAAGGAGGTTGTAGCAACATGGAAATTGGCCTCTTCTCCAGGCAACAAGCGATAGGAGAAGAGGACACAGTCTTAAGCTATACCAGAGGAGGTTTAGGTTGGACACTAGGAAGAAATTCTTCGTGGACAGCGTGATTAAATATGGGAGTGGATGCCCAAAGAGGTGGTGAAGTCACAGTCCCTGGAGGTGTTTAAAGAAAGACTGAATGTGGCACTTAGTACCATCATGTAGTTGACATGGTGGTGGTTGGTCATAGGTTGGAACTGATGATCTCAGAGGATTTTTCCACCTTAACTGATTCTGTGATAAACATATTAAACACATTAACATAAACATAGTAAGCAGGGAACAGTGCCTGGAGACCTAATCTCACTGTGATCTGTGATGTTTATGTGCCAAGTAACAGAAGATTATTCTATCCGACACTATAATCTGAGTATGGAGAGAAGGTAGCTGGGGAACATGGTGCAATCAAAAATGTTTTATTGCTCCTTATTTTTGTATTCTGTCCTGTATGAGCTACACATGTAATTTATTTTTTTTCTGCTGGAACAGATGACAAATGCTGATGAAGATGAACAGGCACTTAAACAAATACAAATAAGGGAATAATGTGGACACCTGTTCATCTGTGAAATTCAGGCTAATATAATTGAGCATGCGATTTAGTAAAAGAATTTATCCTGTAACAGCTTGATGGTGAAGGAGTTGCTGTTTTGTTACTCTAGGTCTGAGATTGTCAACATTGACTCAAGAATTTTGAAAAATCTTCTTTTCAGGTTGTTTTAGTGACTAGAATGCAATTCTTTAATTTTGTTGCTGATTTCTTTAATTAGTATTTCCAAAAAAGCGAGAGAGTTTTTTGTTTTTTTTTTTGCTAGAGGCACAACCTGTGCCTGTTCAGCTAACTGATATGAGAGGGGGCATTGTTAATTACTAGCTGTGCCTTTGCTATTGTGAGCTGGGAGAAGTTTTCAAAGTGGCACAAGTATGTTGGTTTTTGAGCAGACAGAGCAAAGGAAACCTGTAATCTGC
Organism: Margarornis squamiger; assembly: GCA_035222235.1. Classification (NCBI taxonomy): domain Eukaryota; kingdom Metazoa; phylum Chordata; class Aves; order Passeriformes; family Furnariidae; genus Margarornis; species Margarornis squamiger. The sequence goes on along the minus strand of JAWWTY010000106.1, from coordinate 60,191,272 downwards.
AATATGCACGCCTCAGATTTATGTGAATCCTTGTTCTATAGCTGATGCTACCTTAACAAATCCCTTTGTTTCCAACTGGTTATGATGCTTTGTTTCTGTATCTTGTTGCTAACTTTTCTGCCCCAGACTGACCAACTTGTTTGTCAGTTTCATGCATCTCTGTCTTGTCTTTCACTTTGAGATCTCTTTGAATCCAGGGTTGTTGTTTTCAGCATGCTTGTGGATCAGCAGCCTACAATTTGTTTTATGTGAGTTTTACTTTAATCTAAATGTTAAGTAATAATTTTATTATTGCTTTAACATCTGTTTGTTATGCATAGTCTTTAGTGTCTACAGGGGGAATAAGCAACAAATCTAAATGCTTTGTTTCTTTTGAATAGCCTCGGGGATAAAGTTAGGTGTCAGACTACAACCACAGAGTGATTTATACCTCCCTCTTTAGCCCGGAGTGAATTAGCATTTAATCAGGTTGTTCTTTTACTTATCTTGCCTAGCATAAAGTGATATGTGCAAGAAACGTTCCACAGGGCGATAATCACCCACACTGGGTCTGTAATATTGATTTTATACATGTATAGCCTTGCATGCCACAAGAATACAGTCTGCACTTTTGCTGCTGAATTTTCCTCTTGGGCCGAATTTGGGCTATCTGCACTGGTCATAAGGGTAGCTTTGAAAGTGCATTGTCTGCAGTAATGAGCTGACCTGGGATAAACTGCAATTCTGACATAAGGCTTCTTCCACTACAGTAATCCCATTGTGGAGTTGTCCCAAGAGCATTGCTGGGTGCCTGGTGTACATGCACATTGTTTGCTGCTAGCGAAGATTTTGTTTTTTCTTTTCTTAAAGGTATAACTTAATATGCTGACATTAAGAGTTTACTGATGCAGAAACATGAAGCAGACATAAGGAAATGACTCATGCTTAGTTGGTACTCTTGGGGAAAAAGACTTTAAAAACCTTGTTAGTGGAGATTATTCTGTCTTTGTGGTATTACTCTGAGAGAGAGCTTCATGTGTATCTCGTTACGTGCGAGATGTGTTTTGATTTATATTGGTTCCTTCTTTAGATTAAATACTATATGTCAGTATTTCGAATGGCAAGTTCAGACCATTGCTATCCAAAACATTCTGTACTGTGTGGGAGATGCAGGAATAGAATAATCATCTCATTCCTGAATGTTGTAGTCAGCTGAGAAGTCTTTGTTTTATGTGGAATTGTAGGATTCCCTTCCTGCTACTCCATGCCTCATTTTCAGTGTGTTTATAGTGGAATTCATTTGCTAATGTTTGTCTGCACTGAATTTCATATGCCATTATCTAAAATTAACTTTATGTGTTGTCTGAAGACTTTTATTTTTTTTATGCTTGGTTATAGGTAATTTTTTTTTGGCATGTAATTGTATTTACTTGGAACCAAACAAGACCGTAAGTTATTAAAATATAGAAGACCAAACTCTCTTTTTTTGCTATTCCACATAAAACATTATTTTTACTGATCTGCTGACAAGGAAGAAGAACAGGATCCCTAAGGGAGTTATATGCCAGTATTTATTTGCTATAATTAGAGAAATGTATACTTGGTACATTGCTTGTGTATAGTGTCTCTTAGCAGTTTATATAAAAAAATATGACCCAGTGTATTATCTTAAATATCTTACAGATGGGCTGGAAATTGTACAGGAAAAGAAGATCTATAAGGAGAATAAGGAAAAGACACAACAGAGAGAAGAGCTGTGTGCTGCCGAATTCGTAGACACTTTAATGGCAGAAATGCCATTTGTTGACACAGATATTGAAGATGAATGTGCTAGTAAGTACATTGAACAGAAGTAATGTGAAAGTATGGACAAATCATGCACTCATTTCGTGGTCCTGCCAGTTGGCACGTGTGGAGTGTTGACCCTGGTTGGACGCCCCATGCCCACCCAGCTGCTCTATCACTCCCCTTCCCAGCCAGACAGGGATGAGAGAATAAGATGGAAGATGACTCATAGGTTGAGATAAGGCAGTTTAATAAACTGAAAGTTTGCATGTGCACAAGCAAAGCAAAAAGTAACTTCCCACTAGCAAGTGATGTTCGGCTGCTTCCTGGGAAACGGCTTCAGCACGTGTAGTGGTTGCTCAGAAGGCAAACACTGTAAATAAGGAATGTCCCCCCTTCCTCCTCCTTTCCTTCGCTTTTATATCTGAGTGGTGTCCTATGGTATGGAATTATTCCTTTGGTTAGTTTGGGTCAGTTGGCCTACTTGTGTCCCCTCCCAGGACCTTGCCCTCGGTGGGGTGGGGGAGGAATGTTGAGACACAGTGCTAGTGGTGTGCCAGCACTGCTCAGCAGTAGCCAAAACACTGGTGTGTTACCAACACCTTTCTGGCTACCAGTGCAAAGCACAGCACCATGAGGGCTGCTGTAGGGAAATGAACTCCATCTCAGCCAGACCCAGTACAGGACGTGCAAGTGGGCTGTGCACATGGAACACTCTTGCAAACAGGTTTCAGTCCAGAGCCTCTCTTAGTAACATTCAGTCCTGCAAATACTTGAGCATATTAAAAATTCACCATTTTGTTATCCTTTGGAGCAGTGAGTCACAGAGTGAAGACATTTTGTATGTCAATTTACATTACTATATATGAGCTTCTCAAGTGATGGCTTTTATGAGCTGTCTTTCAATATGTGTATTCCCAGCATGGGGCTAGAAGTACACTTCTAACTAGGCATTGGATGTCTGCAGCCTGGTCAGCTTATGGGTATGTATCCAGGCCATGTGGTGGAAGAAGGTCTGTAAAGGCTCAAGGAAATAAGCTGAGAGAAATAATTTAAGTGTAAAGGAAGAATTAAAGACACACACTTTCTTTCACTACATTGGAAGGTGTCTTTGGGAAGGAGGAGGTGGAGAGTTGATCTGTCTGGGATGAAGTTTTTTTCTGGGCTGAACTATAGGTTGACCAGTCTTAGTCTACTACAACTTTTTACTTTAATAATCCTATGTATTATTGTGTTTTATATTTTTGCTCTACAGTTCAAGTGTACACAGTTTGCAGGCCTATTGCACTGCAGTGTACATGGGCTAAATGAAATATAGTAGTTTGGAAGCCACAAATAGACATGTTAGCAGTTTATAAGCCCTGCTTAGATGTGCAGGCTGTTAGTTCAAGTATGGTACTCCACTTGTATAACTACATTAATTCAGGTTGGAGTAGGATCCCAGTCAGACAGTTCAGAGCATGGGCAGATCAGATGAGTGGGAAGACATGCTCCAGAAGTCCAGATCCTGCTGGTGGGATATTAAGAGTATCTTTGTTTTGGTATGTCTGTGTGCTGAAAGCAATTTTTTTTTCTTCAGTGCATGCAACCTCTGAAATAAATATTAAGAAGAAAAGAAAGAGGACTCCTGGAAGGGAAGTTGAAGAAGGCATTGAGAGGAAGAAGAAAAAGAATAAACAATGTCAGCCGAATTATTTCATTTCTCTTCCAGTTACTAATCCAAAGGTGATATTCTTTATTAATTTAGTATAACCAAAATCACTTAGTTTATAAAAAGGACAGTGTTTGATATTGTGCACAACAATTTTTTCAGGTATTTTCAAAGGAACATTGGCAGCCTATTCAAAGAGTAACTTCAGGTAACATTTTTTGAATAAAATTGTTTATCTGGAAAAGGTTAGAAGAAAAATATCTTTTTATTCAGTTTGTGAGTTACAGATTTCGCATTATTTTGACTAAAGCTGGCTGAAATTTCCCCTCAGTACTGTTACAGTGTTGCTTATTTTGTCATTCACTTAGAATAAGAAAGAGAGACATTCCTATTTAATTTAGTAAGAAAATCTCTAGCAGTATTTTTAGCTTTCCTTATAGATAGGAATTGTATTTGGATCTGTTGCTGTTTTAATTTGGCAGTTTATAGCTTAACATTTTTCAGTAAAATTGATCATCTTATTTAAAATTCAAACAACTATTGTTTTAGTGAGGTTCTTCAAATGGATTCAAGTGCAGAGAGCTCTTTAAGAAAATGTCTTTTCTTGCAGTTAGCATGAGTCATCTCACTTAGGCAGTAAATGGGAATGATTTGTTATATGCTGTGGGTTGTCTCTGGTACATCTTTGATACCTCTTGTGTCTGAAAGAAGGAAAGTAGGCACATTATGTCTAAAAAGTTGAACCTAGCAGTTTAATGTCATTTGCAGTTTTAGTTGGGATTTTTTTTTTAATATCAGGAGCTATCTCAGGTGAATTTTGATTCAACCTACATCTGTACTATCTGTTCCCTGAGAAAGTAAAAGAAGATTAAGAGAATATGAAATTAAATTAAACCAAAGTAGTTTTGAAAATTACAGTGCAGTCTTTGATTCTTCAAAATGTACTGTGTGAAGAGAAGCCTTTAAGGGCTGGGTTTATAAGATCCAGGATACCCTGATACAAATTTTGTGGGATATCTTTTGTGCTATCTTTTTCTGAAAGATCTTTTCCTCCTGTCTGTTCCATGATTTAACAAATGCAAGAATAACGTAGGGGTTATATAATCTGATAAGTGGGAATTCCTGCTCACAATCATTATATTTAAGGGGTGGTTGGAAAAGCTTTAACTATGCATGCTTTTTTATATGTCATGTATTTTAGTCTTGTATCATTTACAGAGGTAAAGAAATAACTCTTTAAATTAAATCTCAGAGGATTTGGGAATTCCAATACTTTGCTAGAAAGTTTTGTTTATACTTGCCTTAGAGGGAGAGTTGTTCTGAAAGTAGAAAATACACATTGGAATTTGTATAGGCAACATTAGCCAAAATTTAGACACCTGGTTTTGTAATAGCCAGAGGGAATCTGGTAATTGCTGGTAGTTATTTCAGTTAGTAATGGGAGACCTTTATTTTTTTGAAGATCTGATTTTATTCCAGTGAAGTATTTTAGGCATTAGTACTCTTCCTTCATATTTTATGTAGTAATTTAAGCTTTACACAGAGAGACATTTTGTAATAAAAGATAATTCTGAAACATTTAATGAACTGTTTCGCTTGGAAATGGAACGGTTTCCTAGTTTTCATTTTAATTATGCTTTGAATCTTCAGAAATAAAAGGTGTTGTTCCATTAATTTTGAATTTTGTATTGAACTTTGCATTATTACTTGTGAAAAATAGTTAAATGGATGGTGATCATTGTATCCTTTTCTGTTTGTTTGTTGGTTTGTTTTTTTTTTTTAAAGTTATGACTTATGTGGTGTGTTACCACTAAGTAAGTTAGCCTTTCAGGGTCCTCCAATCTTGATTATACTTATAATTGATTTGTTAAATCTTTAAAGCTTACAGTCTTTATATTTACTTGCTAGTAGCATCCTTGCAATAAGCAAAACTGTGTTACTCTGTCACGCTTCAGAAAAATGCATTTCAAGTAATGGGAGAGGGGACCTTGAAATCAGTATTGGAGGCCTTTTTTTTGAGCATTTTTAAAAAAAAATTGAAGGAGAATTGTTGATGTGATCTGCCTTCAAACACGTATTTTAATTAAGTTAGGAAATCTTAAGTGAAAATAAGTAGCATGATAGTAGTTGAAACATAAACTTTGTAAGGGAACATAAAACTTTATAGGGAAATGTAAATAACAGCTTTAATAGCAATTTAAAGTTTTTATTTATGCCATGGATCATAACTTCTTATACAGCATTGGAGGAGTCCTAGTTTGCTTAATTAAAATTCAGTACACACAAATGTGAAATGCACCTTACATTTATTGGAGAAAAAAGAACAAATTCAAAGTTATGATATGCATTGTGATGGCACACCTGTTCTACAGCTGCTGTGCTACATTTTGATCACATAAGTTCTGGGAAAACATTTTAGAAAGAAATTTCTGAAGTTCAGAAAAATGTACTTGAAAACTTTTTTGCTTTCCAAAGAGTATTGATTGTGTAGAGCATTGTTACTAAGCCAGAGAGAGAGAACATGCTCAGTCTTCTCTTTATTTTACATGTATCCAAAAGGCAGGTTTTTTATACTTTCTTCTTGGGTTCAGCAATAGCTTCTCTCTGGAACTGCTGACTGGCCATTTTTGGACTTAACACTCTTCCAAAGCCATGTTATTTGTTAGGTTTTTAGCTTGGTTTCCTAATGGAGTTTATACAGGTGTGAGCGTGTCTGTTGGGTTTTTATGGGTTTTGAACCTGATGTGGGTTTTCAACCTGTTGTCCAATTTTGGACAGAAAAATTGACACCTCACAGGTACTAATTTCCTACCTTTTTTTTGGAATTGGTGCTTGCATGAAAGAGCAAGCCCTGAAAGAACATGCCTGTGTGGAAGACTTAAGTGTGTGTGTGGCAGTTGCCTGTCCTTCTAGACCTGCCAGCTGACAAATGAGTCTTTGCATGTTTATCAACCAATCAACCCCATGTAGGTGGAGATGAGACAGCATGTGTTGCTTCTTGCCCAAGCCAGAACTGAACTATATGAGGGAGCTTCAGGTAGTTTAGAACATGAGCAGGAAGAGACCTGGAATTACTACTGAAGGAAACTATATGGATAAGGGGATGTGGGGTATTGGCAGCTAATCTATATGCTGAATAACATTGATCTCTTTCAGAGCTAGCATGGTTTTTATTGCTATGATAACACAGTTCCATATTTGTCTTCTGTACTCTGAAGGGCTTGTACACTTATATTTTTTCCTTTGCCAGCTCACAGGTGCAAATTAAATTTAGCAGTGATAGTTGAAAATTGAATAGAATTGTAATTAATATCATAGTCTATTAATTTTTGAATTTTGTTTTTTTCTTTACCAAGATAACTGCATTTGCTTTAGTTTATAAAGTTAAATTCAGTCAATACATCACAATTACCAGGGATTATGTTTACCAGTTCTTTGCTTAAGCATGGGTTAAATTTCTCCTATATCTGAGACAATATAAGTGCTATTTATCCAGGATAAGTCAATTCTGACATATGAAGATGGTCTTATTACAACATGATTTATGATAAAATGTTGGTGGAATTTTCTTCATATGTCTTACACTACATATGACACTTGTGGTTTTATAGACATCATATTACCTTTTGTGGCAAGTGGCTTTTATCTTCTCTCCTCCTCCCCACCCTCCCTAACATTGGTTCCTTTGAGTTATAATTTAGTTATATTTTCATGACACTACTTGGTGTCTATGGCACATTAGGTAAAACTCCTGCATGGCAAAACTCATCTTAAGAAATTTGGTCAGAAAAATACTGAACACTCCCATTAGATTGTGTTTTTTCAGGAAATTTATGCGTTTCTTATGATTAACAGAGCTACAAAAATATTACAAAGTTTGGGATTTTTTTTATTTTTAACCTAAGAGCTACCTGTGCTGATCTTGTAGAAGTCAGTATGTACAGTACATTTTTGAAGCATTCACCACTGAGTTTCATACAAATAAACAATAACAAAAAAGAAATTGAAGTTTTATACATGTTTCTTTTAGACTTTAAACACCAAAGCTTATTTGTTTGTAATGTGTTTACTTACTGTGCTGAAAGAAATAACTCATTTTGTCAGATGGTCAGGGTTATTGGATTTTATTTAATTTTCACTAACATATTCAAGAATTGTTGCAGGTTTTTGGTATTTTGTTTTTTAAACCACTACAACACAACTAGCATAATGTCAAGCACAGTAAACATTTTGAAAACAATTCATAGACCATATACATTATGTATAACCATATACATAATTTTTAATGAAAATGTCTTTCCAGTTTTAAAGAGAAAGACTGACGAACTTAGAACTGAATGCATCTTATATGGAAGTTTGTTAGAGTACGTTTGAAGAGTATATAAATTATATCTGTCTATTGGACAGTATAATCAGAATTGCAAAAAGGATATTCCTATTTTCCTATTTTGAATATTCCTATTTTGTATGTGCACAATCCTGCAGAGATCTCTTTGTTTTTCCAGTCACTTGTCTGCACATAGCAATATGCGAGTTTAGCAAAGTGGGCAGAGAAATTCCTTGAGGAAGCTTTTTATTGCTATTAGTGGCACTGTAAAACTGGATAATCTGAATCTCCTTCAGGAATTTATCACACTTACTCCAGGAAGCTCCTACTACAACATGATGGGGAATGTTGAGTCACACCTTTCGTGCCCAGTTGGGGTTCCCTCAGGTCAGTTAGCACAGCTTGGTCAGAGGATAAAACTTTCTTCTGCTAGAATGGTTTTCACATAAACATTTGATTTCAGTTTGTATGCTTTCTTGTTCACTTGCATGATGGGATACAGTAATTGTAGTGGCTGACTGTTGTTTCTGTCTTTCTTCCCAGATTACTGTCAGTATTCAGGCTGTCCAAGATGCAATAACACAAAAGGATCAAAGGCTTTCCAAAGCAATGGTTCGCTCTGGCTCGTTGCATGTCACCATGTTAGTGATGCATTTATCCAATGAAGAAGAAATTAGCACGTAAGTATTTAGTGTTAAATTAACTATATACTAGTAATTTTGCTAGATGTGTTCATAAAAAGACCAGAAGGGTTAGCTGACACTTATTTTTTTGCAATACACAACCCTAAATTACAGGGTTGTTGAACATTTACTTCATGTTGGTTTTAAAATGCTAATCTTAATATTAGCCATTTTCATAACTTATGATATGTCATGAGCTCTGAAAAAAGTACGCATTTTTCCCTGCATTTTTCTTACTGTGTGCTGAACTTGGCATGCACAAATCTCATGTTTGCTAAAGTAATTGATATAGGGGGCACTGAACAGACTAACAAGGGAATTAAAAATCTGTTAAAGTGCAGATTGCTCCTAAGAAAGTGAGAATCCAAAATAATATATAGGAGCCATTTAGTAGTCAAAGACATGCTTCTGATAAGTATAGGAGCATTTTGGCTAAGAACATTTGACACACCTAAAATAATGAGAGATCAGTATATCTAAATCAGTTATCTTGCTTGTTTTTCACTCCTGTTTCTTTGAATGCTATGTCCTTGAGGCCTCTAAACTCCTACCTCTCCTGCAAAGATGCAAATCTATCAGCATCTTCATCCCCAATAGTCTGATGCAAAGGGAGAGAAACAGCCAGGATCAGATAATAGAAAGGCAAGCAAAGGATACTAAATCCGATGGATTCCCTCCCCTCTCCACGTGCTTTTGTTTCCAGGAGGAGGCACACAAGCTTCCTCCTGCCAGGTTCATGAGCAAACTGTGATAGCACCTGAAAATCAGTGAGAATAACCACCGTTTGTGTGAGATTTTTTTTTAAAGGGTTTGAAGTATAAACTTTTTGAAAAGGGAATGCAAGAACATATCTCAAAGGAAGTATACCTCCTCACAAGTATTTTTTAAAGTCCAAAACTGTATACCAAAACAAATAGTCTCAAATTCAGGATCTTCTGCTACTCTTTGAACTCCTTCTCAGCTTTTACTGTCTGACTGCCACTGAAGCACTGACTTACGGAGTTCTTCTCTGCCTCTCCCAGCAGAACTCTACAGTCCAGGCATTCAGGACTGTCCTCTAGTCAGCAGCAGCACCTTCCTCAGAGATTCACCCCTTCCCTGGCCAGATGCCTTGTAGGTTTCTAGATCAGCTATCCTCAGGTATTCTAGATTGCATGTTCTTTTATATGGGATTTCTTTTTATTTTCATTACTGAAGGTTTTTGTTTAATCTTTTGGGAGAACAAAATGAGTAAAAAGCTGACTTTTCCTTTCTTTGGTTCACCGATTTTTGATACCAGGGTAGTGGAAAGAAACCAAGATCCAGCCTGGCAAAAGAACCTGTGTGTAATGTAGAGGGAGAGTAATCTCTGAAACAAAGTGCAGCTAGTCAACTAGGCATCTCAGAGTTCACAGATCCTTAGGTTTGGATCCATTAAGTTACTTAGATATCTACAGTTTTTCAACTGTGTTTGCACAATAGTGCCTCTGTCTATACAGAAATGAAATGTGTTGAATGCTATTTGAAGTCAAAACGCGTGATAAGAATGTGCTAAACATAACATTCAATTCGGCACAAAGCCCTTTGTATGGTATTTTAGTACGTACAGCTTTCACCGTGAAAATGGAAGATCTGTATTCTAGGCCACTCTTTCTAAGGGAATCCAGACCTGCAATTCCCATGCGAGTTTCCTAACTGATTGACTGTGATCTGGCCTTCATGAATACACTTTATATCTCTTTTTGTAGGGCTATATGAAATCAGGAATGTGAGATTTTGAAGCTAGAAATAAAGCAAGCAAGCAAACGAGTCATGACAGCACTTCCTTCAAGCAAAGGAGTTCTACTCCATGCTAACTGTATGCATAGTCATAGGATCAGGTGCTGAAAATCAGGATGCCTGCCTTTACCATAAATGCTTTCATTATGAGATTATAGTGTCAAGTTTTTCTTACTTGTTTTCTATCGAAGACTCTGTGAATCTCACCTTTTCGTGACAAATAAGAGAGCTGAAAGAATTCAGTTTGGCTTTTTTTGGAAGATTGCGTTTTCTAACAAGTAATCAAAATTAACAACTCAAAAATTTGTAGGAAGAAGCTACATGAATTTTAAGTGCTATAATATTTACATTACAATAATATAGAAAGAAAACAGGCACAGCTCTTATAATTCTAGGTTGTACTCACTTGGAATATGCAGTTTAATTATTTTTTTGTTTCCTTTTTCCACTTTTAATCAAAATGTCTGTAAACTTTTTTAATATCTCTGTGGGTTAGTTGCACTGAGTGTGACTACTAGTTGGTATTGTAAATACTGCTAGGTATGGAATAATAAGAAAATACCGTTGCTGTGTTTTTTGTTGTTGACTTCAATGGAAGTGTTTGTCCTTGTATTATTCTTACAGGGCAATTGTTAGACATTATAAAGTGATTGATAAAATACAAAACGCAAGATATTTAGATGACAACTATTTTTCCAAATATTTTAGTGTTTGCAAGATTATATTTAAAAGAGAAAGTAGAACTCAATCTTCAGTGCCACAGTGCTAAACTGAAAACACAATGCAGTGTTTGAATTGAACTTTCATAGAGTTCATCCGGTAGACTGGAGCTGGTCAGTGAGTTCAGCAGCCAACCCTACAGTATGGAAATACAAATCTTTGTTCATCTGGGGAACAGAGCTTTCCATGACTCTCTGTGTACCAGTTCTTATATGTAAAAGATTTAGACATGGGTTTCAGATACGTGCATGATTCATAACTTGAAAGCCCACTGCAAGTTTTGACTAAGTATTTGAAATATCTATACTTGTTTTGGACCAATTTTCAGTTTCGTGTTGTTAAATAAATCTATACGTGATTATGTGTGGAGTAATCTGACAGGTATAACCAGTATTAGTTGGTGTTTTTGAAAGGTCTTGAAATATAGCACATAGGGAAGACACAGGAACAGGCTTGTCTAACAGTGATAAAAGGGTAGGTAAGTGACAGAGACTATGCTCAAAGTAAAGTATCTTTGCCAAGGAACAAGTAATGGCATTGTTGTTTAAAGGGCTTTTAAAGGAGCTAAAGTGCTTCTAGGTTGTAGATTAAAGCCCTGTAAAAGGACCACAGGAGAACTCTTACCAAGCAAGGATATTTTGTCATGTCATGTAAGAAACCTCAATGCCTTTCTTAACCTTGCCTGGGTTTCAATTAATGCATAGTTCTCATCAAGAGTCCATCTTGTTAAACACAATGAAAACGTGTAACACTGCTTGTAACTGTACAGACTTAAATAATATAATTTAACCTACTGTAGAAATCATGGTGATGGCTTCCATCCAGCTAGGACAGAAAAAGTAAAATTACCTCTTTTGAGCGTTTTAAACCTGTTACTGCCATCTAGCGTTTATAAAGCCTGCCTCGTTTTAGGGAGAAGATTAAATTCGGGTTTTTTTAAGAGTTAAAAACTGAGCATGTGAGAGATCTTTTAGAAAACACTAGGAATGTTTATGTGGTTTTTGCTTAGCATTTCAATCACTTTAAGTGCAAGTCAAAACAATTATTTCATGTACTTGTACATGTACCTGATGTGGCTAATTAAAATGATCATGAAAAGGTTACCAGGCTTATGCCTGTTACTTTAATTATTGTGGGCATGCCTTTTAGTTCTTACAAAAAGTAAGCATAAGTTTAGATAGTAGTTTTCAATTAGCTTAATTGTAGTTTCCATATAATTTTATCATTATATATGTAGCGTCACTGGTCACGGTTTTGATCTCCATATGGGCCATTCACATAAGAGCTGGACTTGATGATCCTTGTGAGTCCCTTCCTACTCAAAATATTCTGTGAAACCTCCGTGAAACCTCTGTTTATAGTATTAACTAACACTCTGTAGTAACTGTGAATGAAGCAGAATCTTAGGGAGTTCAATTGACGTACCAGGAGAGGAAAAATAAGTGAATTAATTTAAGAATGGAAAACTAAATACTTCCAAGTAATCATCTTATTTAAATGGGATGCACAAAGTAAAAGGGACACTATCATTTTAATATCTGGTTACCTCGGGGACTGAGATAAATTCTTTTGAGGAGTTACACCTGCTGTTAAGTCTGCCTTGTTATTTCTATGGTTTTACAGCACAGTGTATGATTTACCTTTATAAAATGGTAATAGAAATAATAATACTGACTGTATTGATAGGAAGTAATGCAAAAGCACCTGAGTAGGTAATAAATTGCTACTAAAAAAAAAGTGTTACATTTTTTGATATAATGATTAATAGCAATGTAAACATTATAAATATATTTGACATAGATATTTTCTTTTCTCTTGACAGAGCAGTTGGTGCTCTTTCAGACAGCAAGGTTTTTGTAGAAGATCTCCTGAAAGGAAAAAGAGTGAATTTGTCTTTTCAAGGAATTGATCACTTCAAAAATCAAGTTGGATTTGTGAAGCTGGCAGAAAATGCAACTATACTTACAGAAATAGCAGGTACAACTTGTCAGTCTAGTTTAAGTGCTTTAAAGACTTTCTGACAACCTAAATGAGAATAGAGCACAAAGATAAGTTGGTGTTAATTTAGTCAATACTCATTTACCTTTAACGACTGTAAAGGCTACATAATGAATTTTCTAGCATACTTTGCACAGTTCAAAAGAATATTAATGAACTACAGGCAATATTCTTCTCTGATCTCTTTTTATTTTACTACATGTAAAAATACAGATTTGTAGATGGGATGTAAAGAACTCCATGCTACCTTGTTTTGGTCCAATATTTTTATCTGCCTATGAGTCTGTACTTAAACTATGTTGTTTACAGATATTTAATAAAAATTCTCAGAGAACAGTACTGTCTGTAATTCATTGGTGTCCTTTAAAACTATCCCGGCAATTCCAACTATTCCTTGGAAAGACTCTTTAAAAGAGTTTTTCAGTATTGATGAATTATCTTTTGTGCTCTGAGGAATGTGAGGTCACACCATTTTTTAATAGTGCAATAACCCATATAAGACATTTTGCAGAGTAGCAAAGACTGCTGCTGTAGCACTACCTTTTTGCAGCCCAGTATAGAGGAAAAGATGCGAAAAGTATTTATTAATACAGTGTTTTCTCTAGCGGTGCATTAATTTCATTTCTGAAGTGCCTTTGGAAAACATTTAGTATTTTTTAACTTACATTTTAAGGAAAGGTTGAATAGAAAACTGTGACCTTTTCAGCTTACCAAATTGCTTATGATGTACTGGGCAATGCTTTATTACTTTATGCAGTGCTTGATAGGGAAATATTCCTAATATTCAATATAGTAGAAATTGAACAGTTCTTACCGTTCCAGAGAGGCTTCAGTGGTCAAATAATCCCATACTTCCTTCAAAGTTTGAATCTACTAAGTATTTCTTCAGTTCTTTAGATTATATGCTTCCTCATCTTTGTGCTTGTCTTTACATTTCTTTTAAAGGTGACAGAATGGTGTGAATGGTGTCTGTCCTGTTTTATAAATTGTATATGTAATTCAGAAACTGTATTCCCTTTAGTACATCTTGTGAGAGTAGGTGAATGGTTTCTCTTAGTGACAGTAACCTTTGATTTTGAGAAGTTTATACTTAAGAACTCCAAAGTGAATTAACTTGGTAGATATGGAGAGCCAAATATTTTTGAAGTATAGAAAAAGAAAGAATTTGTTATGAGTGATTTTTTTTTTCTACACAGATTAGTGAACCAGGTTTTGGTCAGAATTAGATAAGTACAAGTGAGATCAGAGTTCAACCTTTGTTTTTCAGTTTGACAAGTCTTCCTAGTAGACAAATTCATAGTATAGTCAAATTTAGCAAACAAACAAACCTGTGTTTTCTTTGTGAAGCGTAACTACTGATACTCACTGGTGAGCTTTCTTTGCCTGTATTAGAACTACAAGTGTCTTTTATTATCTTCACTTAATACTGCTGTTCATTAAAAATATTTCTTATTTCAGTGCTTACGTTTGCCATCTCAGTGGGTAGTTTCTGGCCTTAGGCCTGTTGTTCTGTGTCTACACTTATACAGTGATGTTTGTTTTAGTTCTGAAACCGGATAGGGAGCTAAACATTGCCAGAAGAAAGTGGTAAAATAAATGAAAATGTTTAATATGTATGACTTCACTTTTAACACTTCTCAGTCACTGTTGTAAGTGTAACTTTTGAGCTACTGATTTCAGAGTATCTTTTTGTGCCTTCTTGAAATGCTAATATTCCTTCTTTAAGGGTAACCTATAATTCATGGAAGTAAATTCAGTTTTTGTTTTGATGCTTGTGCCACAAAAAAAGTCTGTAATTATGTAACACTGGACATCAAAGTATATTTCCACAGCTAGCTTAGTTATGTATGAAATTAGTGGAAAGGACACATATGACAAGGAAGAAAATGAATATATTAAGTAGCTTCTATCTATGTCTTTATTAGAATATAATTGCAAAGAATTTGATGTAAAAATAATGATCAAAATAAGTAATTTATTATTACACAGATGTCCTTCAGGGCAGTGTAGTTTGGAATACTAAATAACACTAAACAAAAGGATCCATGTGAACTCCTCAGAATGGATGAGGTAAACAAGGGAGTTCTTAGGATTCTCCCTCTCCCCCAAGCATATCGCATATATAATTCCTTAAACCTAAGAGTACCCCTCCTGAGCTAATTGCAAGACAGTTTAGTTTGCATGCAATGTTTACAAAACATTAGCAGACGATTCTCCAAGGGCCAAACCTACTGCAGGTGTTGCACTCTGGTGAAAAGTCCTCATGCTTTCTGGGCTGTACTTGACACAGTAAATATACCTTCTAATGTAAAGAATCATATTAGCAGAAATGTGCTGTTGAGTTTATTTTCTTTGATACCTTTCATATATTAATTCAAAACAGGCTGTATGTCAAAGTAGTCCTGCTCTGTGGATAGTAACCTGAATACACAACTTCAGAGAGACAGCTACAAGAGAGAATATTGGAAACTCTTTTCTGTTGGGCTGCTATTATCAGGACCTGTTATCAGCTCTTCATATATATATTACTGTGAGGCTATATATGTTTGACAGAAATTACTTGTCAGAAGTTTATTTTGGTTCCTAGTACAGCTTGCCTATGTTATAACTTGTGTCCTTTAAAAACTGATAAAGCTGATACTGCAGACAGAAAGAAAAAAAAGTATTGCCTGCAGGATGCTAATCATTCTGTTGTTGGCCATGGAACAGTGAAAAGAGATCACAGCTGGTTTGATTTTTTACAAGACCTCAGTTTTGTTTATTAAAGAATTTCTGATTTGCTGTTTAAAGATTATGTATGGTTTCTGCTATGCTCTAAGGTGAATTTTGACTTTGTATGTTATTTTGTGTTGTACATGAATGTTGAAGGAGAAATACTGATAATACAGGCAATAGAAGATACATTACATTAATTACTTGTAGGAGCCCATTTAGTTCCATAAATTATATGGGAAATTGTTTGATAGTAATAACATCTGAATGTGGTAAGTGCATGTCTGCTAATACCACTGTCAATCTAAGTTGGCCAGAGACAAAAGTCTAGGAAAAGGAGAGCTAGTATGAATTAAAAGACATTAGCATCATTAATTATCTACCAGGAATAGTCTAAACTGTTCTGACAGGAGTTTGAGTATTTTAATCACTTTGTCCAAGTCTTTTTAGGAATCCATCGTTAACAGTGATGTATACACTTACAGGGCTTCTTTAAAAAACTCCTTATTTCTTGTGCTTTGCTACACTACAGAATATTTGAAGGACAATTGTAGTTTAATCCCAGCTGGCAGCTAAGCCCCACACACCCGCTGGCTCACACTCCCCGGGTCTAATGGGGAGAGAATCAGAAGAGTAAAAGAAAGCTCCTGGGTTGAGATAAAGACAGTTTAATAGGTAAAGGAAAAGCCATGCACTCATGCAACAAAACAAGGAATTCATTCACCACTTCCCATGTACAGGCAGGTGTTCAGCTATCCCCAGGAATGCAGGGCTCCATCACGCATTATGGTTTCTTGGGAAGACAAATCCCATTACTCTGAATGTTCTACCCTTCCTTCTTCTTCCCCCAACCTTATATATGCTGAGAGTGACGTCATATGGGATGGAATATTCTGTTCAGCTGGGGTCAGCTGTCCCGGCTGTGTCCCCTCCCAGCTCCTTGTGCACCTGCAGGTTCCTTGCTGGAGGGGTAGGGTGAGAAGCAGAAAAGGCCTTGGCTCTGTGCAAGTGCTGCTCAGCAGTAACTAAAACATCCCCATGTTATCAGCCCTGTGTTCAGCACAAATCCAAAACACAGCCCATATTAGCTACTGTGAAGAAAATTAACTTGACCCCAACCAAAACCAGCACAAGTACTAAGTGAATTTGGAAAAAGTAATGAATTGCTTGGCTTTGCTATTCATTTTGATAATTATGTTGTAAATGTTGTTTGAAGCTAATAGAAATGAATAAGTGAATCCCGTTTTTTACCTGCAGGATTTGCAGATTTTGATTTTATGGATTAATGATTCATGTTATGGTCTGACCATGAGAGGGAGCTTGTATTTCATGAACAGAAAAGTTACTCTTCTCTTTAGACATATAAATATTTAATTTGCTTTTGGTCCTTTGTTTTTATGAAATGTTGATTTGTTGTCTTAAATATTTTAATACCGTTAGGATTGCACTAAACTGGCATGCAGTACACCATAGTAATTTCCTTTAGTTTTATACAAATGACATTTAGTCTAATCTCACTACATTGATAGCCTAACAGTCCACACTAGAGAGAGAAGAATGGAAAGCAAGTCATATTGCCCATCTTCTTCTCTGGGTACAATACAGCTTTACTCAAGCATAAGCTCACACTGCCACCATACCATAGCAATCCATCCCCTTTTATTGAGCTGAGGAACTGTGCAGCCACATGGTGAATTCAGCTGTGGTTAAATTAACCTTTTTATCTTTGCCAGATTATTTTTCACCTACTAACTTTGCCAGTGCAGTGTACTGAGTAGCTACGTGACTGTCAGCACAAAAGGCAGGAGCAATGGCAGGCATGGGGCTGGAGAGGAACAGTCTATTTTGACAAGGATGAGCTTCTTTAAAGATTATGAAACCACACATTTACCATCTGTTTTAGGGTGAATTACATTGCTTTGACTTCAGACAGCCTAGGGAAACAGTTTAATTCAGTTAATTTATTTCATTTTAGTTATAGATGGCTGAAGCTAAGATAAATGAATTTTGCCTCTTGTCAGTTATTCTTAAGTCATTTCACATGATGAAAAATTGGGAACTCAAAGCTCTTGTAATTTTTCATTAAAACAACTGATTTGTACAAAGTAAGCAAAAAGTTCCTACTCCAAATTGCTAAGTTACATTGAAAATGTGTTGCTTTGACAGGTTTTCGTCTTGTCCATGTGCCATTAGTTGTAATTCCTATTATGTGTAGCAGAACTTTACTGGGCTGTGTAGAAACTTGATTCTTCCATGACAAGAAGAGAAGCATGCTTCAAAGTTGGAAGTGGCAATGTTCTGCAGTCTCAAGAATATAATTATGTCATTAAATACACGTGTGCTGTATTCTGTGTTCAATATAACCAGCAGAAAAAAGTTGTAAAGATTCTTTTGCTGATTTCATTACAAGAAACAAGACACCTCTCTGCTGATAGTACTTATTTACATGAAGGAGTGGTTTCAATAGACCATTCATGCTTTTTGCTTCCTGCATGCAGTCTTTTCTAATTCAGCTTTGTGTTACGTGAGTTTTCTTCATTTTAGCCCCTATCACTAGACAAGTGCTGACAAGAAGGAGCAAACATTCTAGTGAAAATGAACAGTGACTATCCTGGCTTAGACACCTGGCTTAAACACCAGTTAGTTTTATAAATTTATACTTCCAATGGGTAATAGTTATTAAATACAGTTTGCTCTGGAGCTCAGCATTTAATCAGTTGCATGAGAATATATTAAGTGCTGTGCTCTTGCCAAATCTTTTAGCTCACCTATTTTGTGCATCACATGACAAGTAGAAGAGGATAAAGTAGATACGCAAGAGCAGTAGGCTGGGACAGGGGCCTGGCTTTGGCACACTGGATTGAAGTGTCTCTCCTGCCCTTCAGCTCTACTGCTTTTCACCCATAGTCTTCAAATTTTGGTTCAGGGTGTGGAAGAAGCCAGAAAGAATTTTTCAGTTTGCTAAGAAAAATGTGATTTGACGGTATATTGGTATTTCCAGCAAAGTATACCAGGAGGGGAGATAGTAGAGAGTCTGTTTGTAATGCAAGGAGAAAGTAAATCTTGGGGGAGGATTTTGGCATTTAGAGACCACTTAGTTTCCAATTTCCTGTTGTTTAGTCAGGTGAGTCTGGAAATATGGTTCTCTGAAAACAAGGACAGCAGGTGCTTTTAGATTTTGATTTACATTCTTCCTCGTATTGTGCTGCCCAACACTGAATAACAATATCCCTGATAAATACTTCATTAAAACGAAGCAGGAAGATATGTTTATTGTGGTTTAAAAGAAGGTACTCTCACCCTCTCATTTTTGTGGTTGTGACAAACTCATAGGAAGTATTAGAATGGATTGAAGCCAGTACAAGAAGCAAGTTTTATCAAGAAGTCCTACTTAAGTTTCTATTTCAGTCTAGCACTTTGAGCCTTCACATGGTCATTGTCTTGTAAGGCTTACCTTATGTAATGGCATCTGTGGGGATTGCTAGGTCCAGCTGCTCCTTGGATCCTACCAATCCAATGAATGAGCGCATCTTCTATGTTCTTGTGAGGTGATGGAGAGAAACAGAACAACCCACACACTCCTGATGCATGTTTGAAATAACAGCGTAGCTCACTGGTATGTGATAGTGGTAAGGTACAGTGACAACTCACTGTAGAAAAGCTTAACTAATATATAATCAAGTAGTAGTGGAAAATTGGCTTGACTGTGCTTTACCTTTTGGCACATCTCTTTAAAAAACCTTACGAACTTTATAATTTTAACGTGGTTTAACACAATAGTTATAACTGTAAGTTATCTATGCTCAGCTTTTCTTCAATTCCAAATGTAAAGTTGACAAAATTTTCAATGAAGAGACAGAATATTGTTTCTAAATTTTAAACCTTTTAATTGAAGGAACATGATTTAGAAAGCAGAAATTAATAGTTTGGAAGAAAACACACATATGTAGCAGTTTTCCATATCTAATGTATTCTTGGAAAAGAAGATGTCCATTTCTATTATGGAATATGGCTCAACGTGCAATTTTCCTTTGAATCATTCTGTATTGATCTAGCTGTTGAATTTTTGAGCTTTTCCAGGATAGAGTGGTTCTGAGTAAGCTTCATATATCACATTCCCATTTTAATTATGGGGAAAGAGTTGTCTAATGGATTCAGCTGCATCCAGTATAAGAGAGGCAGATTGCATTCAGTAATTCTGGCATTATAAAAATAAGGTACAAAATGGTGTTGTAGAGTACTTCAAACTGCATGAAAGACAGTCTGAAAGCTGTCCAGAAATTTGTTCCAGGAAGTCACTGAGTTTGTAAAAATAGCTTTAACATTTCTAGGGTATACTTTGAAGCTGCAAACATCAGTCAGCCTAAGGCTAATAATGGAAAACACAGATCTTGTTTGATTTTTCAGTCTAGGTAGTAACGGCAGTTTGGAATTTGGAAAGATAAATGAAGCAGGTATCAGACAGAACTATTTTGAACAAAAGGAAGACATGTAGACTGTTCACGGCTGCTGTTCAGTGGTGCAAAGTGTAGGTGCCTAACTGTCCCACCCAATGTCCCGCACGTTCACAGCACTGTATGGTTGGTTGGCAAACCTCTGGTCTGATACTAAGCTCTTACTGGAGTTAGGAAAGGACACCCACAGAGGTGCAAATCTTTACCAGTATGGATCCTGACTGCAGAGTGGGAGATAAGACAGCATGGCGTCAGATGTGACGGCAGGAAAAAAACTGGTGCTTTTAGAGGGAAAGAAAAACCACTACCCACAAGACTGAGAATATCACAGGGCAGTGTAAACCTGGTTTTGATAAGACTTTCCCTTTGCTGGAACATCAAAGTCAATGGGTCTCCAAATTATGCTGTTCAGAGAATCAAATACAGGAACCAGAAAATGGCTTTGTTACAGATAATTTCAGTTTTAAATAACTGTAACATTTTATTAACTTACATCAGAAAATAAGCAGGCTGTTGGATGCATGGAAATACATGTGCATCATAACTAAACCAACTTATTTGAACTTCTATATCTCATTCTGAAGAAGCAGCAAACATGTATTTGTATTCTTCTGCTTTGATATGTTAAACCATTATTCAGCAGCATTTGTGTGCACAGCTGCACAGTAGCTTAGTGGGGATTCAGTATAAATTTAGAAATGTTTCCCACAGACAAAATTTAAAATAATACAAGTAGGTAAACTGTACTTGTGTATAGATATATAGCTATAGGTATATAGTTAGCCTATAGCTATAGATATGTAGCTATATAGATTTAGATACACAGCTCTATTTATATAGCAGTTATGCTTGTATATGCATGGGATGAGGGGGAGAGAGAGAGAGAATATGGGCACAAACTGGAACACAGGAGGTCCCTCTGACTATCATGAAACATTTTTTCACTGTGAGGGTGACCAAGCACTGGCACAGGTTGCCTGTGGAGGTTTTGGAATCTCCATCTGTGGAGATACGAAAAACCCATCCAGATGTGGTCCTAGAAAGCCATTGCTTGAGCTGGGAGGTTGGTCCAGATGACATCTGGAGGTTCCTTCCCACCTCAACTGGTGTGGTAGGTTATTTTCAGTATCCACCATAGTAATAAGATCCCTACTGCCATTGTGTAAAACCTTTCACAAGTTTTACTCTGGTGGTCCTTTCAGCATCGTGTGAGAATAAGAATTTGTACTAATTCTTTTTTTGTAAAATGCATCAGCATCTTATGGGAGGTGAAGGCTGAAAGAGTTTTCAAGTGGGCCTGTTTAAGAGATGGCATTTGGGTCACTGATTTCCTTGGCTTCTTTAAACATTCCAACTTTTGTATAGACCGTGGAGCCTGAGGTTACAAATAATAGGCAGCAGAGAAAGAGAAGTGAATCTCCAGGTCCCAGGAGAATACTCTGAGCTTCTTCTAGAACTTTTCTATTGCAAAATAATGCATAAACTTGTAAAATCTCCTGTTAAGTGTGATTTCAAAGCAACTCAAATAAACAAAAAATTGTAAGAGTAAGGACCCTGGAATGAACCTGTTGAAGGAGTGTGAACTGGCAGACTTACGCTAGCCAGCTTTACATGGCTATATTCCTCTTCCTTGGGCCTTCCTAATTTTTTTTAAAATCCAGATGTGCTGTTCTCTTCCCAGTGTAACACTGTTTCTTCCAGGTGGGAGAATAAAGCACTGTTGAACTATCAAGCCAAAAAATTGTACACTTAAATGAAAATACAGTTACAGTAAGGGTTGATTAAATTTATGTGATAGGATTATTTTTCCCCTGTACTGTGAGTCACCTAGACTAACAGCTAAACCTGTTTTCAGAATTGTAACAGAAATTTTTCATGTGCAATATTTTAGCAAACAAAACATGGAACATAATTCGAAAGTTATACTGAAATTTATTTCCAAGAAATTAAACATCATATTGGGCAAATAAGTTGGGAAATAGTAAACCAGGTCAGTGTTACAGAGCTGCTTTGGCTTGGAATGTAGACAGATCAAAGTGTACATTAAAAATAGGAAATTAGCTCAGAAGGCAGGAATGAAGCTTAAAAACCCAAATAAAAATTATCAGCATACCTGATATGTTTTCTAATTCTGATGTGTAAATCCAGTGCCACATGTAGAACTTTCCCTTTCAAATTCCCTTTGGTCTGAGTGGAAGATTATCCAAATACAGATAAAGAACTCACCATGGAATAGTGTTTTTGAAGAGTGACAATTCTGTTACATACTTAGAGTTTTTCTTAAGTTTCCAAAACTTCCAGTGACAGCAACTCCTGAATAATGCTAATGTTGAATTCTTATTTTGATAACAAAACCAGACAGCATGGACAGCTTTGTAATTGCTTTTATTTTAGTAAAGTGAAATTTGTGACCTGTATTAACTGAAAATGTAAGACCGTTTTCACATGAAATAATACATATCTTTGAAAAAATTATATGTACCTCTTAAGTTAACTAGAAATCTCCCTGCCTTTTAGTACTCATCATCTTGTTTCTTCCATGTGAAGCAAGCAATTGTGACTCAAATTACAGTTGAAAGCCGATTTTTAGGCATCCTATTAGGTAATAGTTTTGTACCTCTACACTTTTCTCCCCCCCTCAGACACTATGAAGAAGATATTTCAAGAAAAGGGGATCTTGGCAGGAGAAGAAAGAGCTTTTAAACCACATCTGACCTTCATGAAGTTGTCAAAATCAACAGAGCTACGTAAGCAGGTGAGCTCACATTTCACATAGATCAGCAGCAATCTAGAAAGTTTAATTTGGAGATGCACAAATGTGCTGCTTATGCTGTAGTGTCATACTTTCTACTTTGTAACCAGATGAAGAGGTAAGACTTTAAAGTACTTATTTTATTAAGAAAAAATAATCAGTGCATCTACTATATAAACATTACTCCTGTACTGTACATTAGCACTCGTGATATTCTCAGTACAGTAATATCATGGTCTATTTTCTGTTGTGAAATTAGGCAGGACCAAAAATTGAAAGTACTTTTTCAAAATTACAGAACTCTTGTTAGGTTGCAGTTTGTAAAGTTTGCAAACTTTTGTTACTGTGTAGAGGAAAACAAACAAGTAAACAGTACAATTTCTGTTTGGATTATGCATAATAGGCAGACTGTCAGTTCTCTCTACTGAATATGCTTTGGTGAATTTCAGAGTAGTGAGGAAACACATCTATATTCTCTCTTGCTGGCAGTTATTTCTTGCCTATTTACTAGCCTATTTTTTTTTCTGTACAAAATACAAAAATACATGAAAGTAGCTTATAACTGGTAAAAATATATATAGAAGCAATACTAGTGCACCTTTTTTTATTTCATACTAATTTAACTGTAATACTGTACTGTATTATTTAACATAAGATGTATCTCCATAAATTTTTTTCTTGACGCTGTATAGAATGTTTTATGTGAGCCTTCATCTAGGAAAATAATTTTCAGGAAAAGTATTTTAAGTAGCAATTAAATTACATAATATTTTAAGTTGATTGTTTTCCTTAATAGTGAGCATTAAAGAAAAATACTTTAAGATTTAATTAGAAATACCTCTAAAAATGCTGAAGGTGCACATTTTAATTAAGTAGTATTCTGAAATCAGTAGGCAAAAGGCAGTGAGATGTAACATCAAGAAACTTCATGGGCATGCATACTTGCTCTAAAATAGAAATAAGGACTCATCCAGAGGATGCAGATGGGATATTAAATTTAAAAATTATATATAAAATATAAACTTGTAAGCTCACATAAGCTTTTGCTTGTATTAAGAGTTGTTTTTTTAAAACACTCATTTTAAAAATCCACAGCTCTTTTAGAATATCAGCTGTTCAGTAATTAAACTATTTGGCTAAAACATCTGAGACAATCAGGGTGGGTTTTTTACCATTCTGTTTTTTGGTTGTGCTTTATCTGGTTGTTTCTTTCATTTATATTTATCTGCCTTCCATGCAATATTAGCCAGGATGCATACTTTATGTGTTATGATACTCACTCCTGCTGACAGAACCAGGTCAATGTCATTCCAAATCATCTTCCTTAGCCCTCCATAATGCATATGGTATTCTAAAGATATACTGTATAGAAAGATACTAATCAGTACCTTTTTCTCTGTCAATTCAGTGTCGAGAATAAGCATCAGTCTTTACTATAATCTTTGTTTCACTGTGTGCATGCATTTAATGAGATAGTTTCATGCCTCTACTGAAAAGAGTAAATAAAAATATGAAACATAAAAGGAATAATTATTTCACAGTACATTTTAATACAATGTCTAATTGCATTTTGAGATCATACAAGAATATGAAAAGCAAGAAAGGGGGAATGGATGAAAATTACATGTGAAAGCATATAAAAGAGCAAATAGTCCTAGAGTAATTGAGTACGGTTTTCAACTTTAGCTTTATAACTATATTAAAATATAAGTTTCCTTATTGGAAGCAATATTCTGTTAAGTCACCCTCCTCATAATGACATCTAAATTCCATCAAATTTATATTTTGGAAAAAAAAATAAATCTGTTTTTTAAACCTTAATATAGCTGCAGGCATTTTGAAATGCATTTATTCTGAAAAGATTTTAACTTTCCCAAAGTTAAAATTATATTTACAAAGCAAGGAGTTTAAGAATTCAAAACTAGGAAAGATCTCAAGAAATCAGCTTTTCACTTTGATGGCACAGCATTAAGCTAAAAATGGTAAATGCAAAAAAACCTTGGAAACAGATAGTAATAAAGGATAAAAGTGTGAAATAAAGTGGATTAGAAAAGAGCTATGTGGTTTACTGTACCCCCCTCGGCTTCTCAGATTAAAGGACTTGTTTACCTACTCAGAAGTAGCAGCAACCCATTCTTGATGCTAAGTTGGACATTTCTGAGATCAGATGTGCCACTGAAAACTTCCCAAAATCAGGAGGTATAGTGTCCTTGGTGGAAGGAGATAAAAAGATATAATTTACTTGCACATGTTTAGCTATTTCCAGAATTATTTGAATGATAAGAATCTTGGGCTAGTATCATTTTCTTCTATGCAAAGAACCTAATGAAACACAATGAAAGAAGGAGCTGGAGTTTTGCACTTTAAGATAGTGTTTCTGTTCCTGCTTCCCTCACTTGACTGCTAAGTTGCCAGGGGTCAGTCACAACCCCTCTGTTTTTCATTTGTCCATACTTCTGTTGTGAGGCACACTTCAAAAATGCTGTATGACGTTTGGAGGTCCTTTGATCCCTAGTTCTGCCAAAACTGCAAAAACTGTGAAATGAATTTCATAAGTAGAAGATGACTGACAGCTAAATTGCTCTGATGGTATCTGCTTAATTAGTATGAAGTATATACTTAGCCTAGACAGTGGCTGACAATAAAAAATGCCAAAAATATAACTTACGACTCTTTAGAATATTATACTTTTGTATGGTATTTTTTTACAATGGTGTAGGTACAGTTAGTAAAAGAGAATGTAGTAGTGACAAAAATGCTTGTACTTACAACACTTGTGAGCATTGTACAAGGCCTGATTCACTGTTACTGTCCAATTTCAATGGTAACATCATCAAGATGCTAGATATTATTTTGCAGACAGTATTATTATGATTGCACTGGAAGTAGCATTAAATGCATGATTTGGTAATTTATTGAATTACAGAATTTTTAACGTAAATTCTGTTAAACTTCTGTCACTCTCCAGTTTCATACAGAGATAACATAAAGTATTTATTTTGTAATAAGAGTTTCCTTCATTATCAAGAAGGAAAATACAACTCCAGTATCTCCAATTTCAAAAATTTTTGATGGGCACTCACATTTATCTTTTGCTATTTTCAGCTATACATACCAGACAACCTATTTAATACTGATAGTTAGGAAGGGAACTAATTTTTTCTCATGTAAACGTTCTCTCAGTTTACGTGGCATTAATATTTTTGGCTTCTTGAAATCACATACAGCTGAATTGCATGTCTGCTGGTATCTTTATCAGCCATAATGTAAACAGTTAGAGCAAGTTTTGGCAGACAATAAGCTATCTAATGTCTCTTCTGTCTTATTTACATGACGAATCTCAGAAACTTACCTCATTGCAGGAAAGGTTATTATTTTGATAGTACTTAAATACAGCTCTTTCATCATTAATTTGTTAATTAATTTTTCTTGCATATGCATACATTAAACAGTGTGTTCAATAAAGATCCTCTGCATGTCAAGAGAAGTGAAAGGGAATCCTCCCTTTCTGGTATTATACCTCTAATGTTAAGGTTTATGTAATACTTGAAAATAGAATAGAAAATGTGAATTTCTCTCTTATTCTCCTAGATTTATAATTTTGCTTTTATTTATACCCATGTGGCATAGACAGATAGTTGTATTATACAGAACCTTAGAGAAGAGAGTGATTTTCAGTAAAACCAAAGCACTTCTGTTTATCAGTCCCTGCTGAATTTGACCTCCAGCATTCTTTTTATAGTAATTCTTGGGATCTTTGGCATTTTGGACAGAAGTGCTGGTATAAGGAAAGCCACAGAGCTCATAAAATCTCTCTCTATTTCCATTTATCAGCTTCTTTGTCAGTGGTTTGTATTGTTACAATGGTTATTTGCTGATATGAGAGTCTGAGGCAGATACTCATTTGGAATCTTTGACGCTGATCCTAAAATGGCTGAAATGATCGCTTTGAAACAATACAAAACAGTAAGTGCTTTGTTTTCACAGTCTTCTAAGACCAGTAGAAATGTGTTGTGATTTTTCTACATTTTTTAAAAAATCTGAACTTCTAACAACAGGGACACAAAATGCACAAACTGGGTGACCCAAGAGCTGGAAGAGGTTCTTAAATTCTCTTCTTTCCCTCTTCCTACACTCATATGGTACACCATTATTGCAGAGATATGTAACTACAGTATTTGTTTTAAACAAGAAGGAAGTACATAACTACAGACAGTTGGTTGCAGGCTAAATGTACTGTGAAGTATTATGTCACAGTGAACATTCTTTAAATTACCAAACTCTTCTACTGAACACAGTGGATAAGATGCAATCTATGCATTTACATGTACCCCTGTTACAGGATTGAGGCTGCAGAAGGCAGCACCTCTTTATTCATGAACTCTTCCAAGTCCACATGGGGATCATCAAGGTCTAGGCAAAGAAACTTTTCTACAAGAGACTTGCATTTTTCCATTCTATCTCCTTCTGAGGGATGATCAAGACGTTTGATAGGTTTTCCGCTGCAAATCAGTCCTGATACTTCCACTCCTCTTTCTATAATTTTGGCTGGTACTCCTGCTAATGCAGCAATGTTGGCAGCATGACTAACTGTGGAGATGCCCTGTTTGATCTGATAGAAGAATATCAACTCATCTCCATCCTGGTGGGTCTCCATGGTCAGGTACTCCAGAAGAGGTGTGTCAGGCAGGAGGTCTAGCTGCATTAAACTGTGAAAATTAGTGGAGACAAAGACCTGTGGACACTGTGTTCCTTGTCTGAGCCAGTACCTCAGGACAGCAGCCAGAAGAGACAAGCCATCCATTGTGTTGGTCCCTTTACCAAACTCATCGATAAGTACCAGGGACCTCTCTGTCGCATTGTTTATGGCCTTGGCTACCTGGTTAAGATCAATCATGAACGTGGAGAGCCCTACAGAAACTGATTCCCTACTGTGGATTCTTGTGTAAATCCCATCAATTAGTCCAATCTCTGCCTCTGCTGCAGGGACATAACTGCCAATTAGAGCCATGAATACTATAAGACCTACTTGCTTCAAGTAAACACTCTTTCCAGATGAGTTGGGCCCTGTGATGATCTTTATTCGTCTGGTAGCCTCACCACTGTTCGCAGGATTGGCCACAAAAGTCTTTGCACACAGTTCCATGAGTGGATGTCTTCCATCCTTGATGTGGAAGCCGTGGCGATGAGTAAAGCGAGGTCGGCAGTAGGCGTTCTCCCGGGCCATCGCTGCCAAAGCTAGGAGCACATCCAGGTGTGCAGCGTACTCAATCACACTGTTAAGTACTTCAGACTTCTCCAAGATCTTTGCCTGCAGCTGGTGCATAATAAGTGCTTCCTGGTCTCTGATCTCACAGTGCAAGTCACCCAGCAGGCTGTCTAGCTCCTTAGTCCGAGCACTTCTGTAGTGCACTTTATCATCTGACAAGAACATGAAGTCCAAACCTTCAATTTCAAAGTCACTCTTATCCACCATATCTGGTAGCCGTGGAATGGAGAGAAGGAACCCAATCAACGGAATATAGATTACGCAACAGGAGGGAATACGATTGTTCAAAGTCTCCAGTTCTTTTCGTGCCACTTCTGTAAGGAAGTCTGACAGTCCCATCAGCTTTCGTTTCTTCTCATCGATAGTGGCATCTACATTGGGTCTAACAGTGAAGCGGTTCTCTGAGATGCTGCCTTCAAAGTCTACCACTTTGCTGATTAGATTAGCAATGTAGTGCAGATCATCAGTGAAGACATGTGAAATAGTCTGAAAAAGTTCAATAGACTTGGGCAGAGAACGACACGTGTCTCTAAGGCACACTGCATTGTATGCTGTCTTATAGAGTACTTGCCAGTCAGTAACTTTTGTGTTGGAAAGAGTCATTCTTTTTAGAATAAGAGGCACATTTTTAATATTCTTGAGGCAGTTTTGAAGAGTGATGACTGTTTCATGGTTCTGAGCTATCAGGAAGAAGTTGATAACATCTAGCCGTTTGTTCAGCTCTGTCAAGTTCCGGGTAGGTCGTGTGAGCCACAGCCTCAGAAGTTTTTCTCCCCATTTGCATCTGCAACGGTTTAAAATGCCATATAAGCTGAATCCTTCTTTTAGTCCACTGGACAGCTTGTACACAGAAGGATGGGTATCACTTTTAAATATCTGCAGGACAGAGTAAGTGTCTTGGTCCATATTCACAGTATCTGTCAGCACAAATTTTTTAAAGGCCAAAATAGGAACTGCTATACTGCTGTCTTCAAGCTCAACTCCAACCCTTCTCCTGTCTAGAAACTTAAGGAGGCCCCCTAAGGCTCGTATCATGAGTGGGCTCTCAAAAGGAATGACTGAGGACAAGTAGAGAATTTTCTCTGTTGCAGTCATATGAGATGGGATAAATGGAAATTCCCTAGACAGGATCCGTTGTTTGCTGACTTCTAGACCAAAATCTGTGTTAGGGAACAGGACAATTTCTGGTTTTCCAGTGTCTTTATCACCAGCAGTAGCTGTCAGGTTGGCCAGGAATTTGGCAATATTCGGGTCCTGTTTTGCACTGGTCACTATGCATTGAGGATTAAGTTCCCCAATCACTTTTTGCAGTAGTTTGAGGTCTTCATTATCAGGTAGCTCAGGCATGAAGTAGACTGTGCAATCTTCTGTATCATAATAAGTAATTGCCAGCTGCCCTGCATACCACAAAACAGACATGTGTGTCTCAGAGTCCTCTTGGTCCTCTTCTTCGGGCCCAGGTGGTGATAGCAAGGCATGGCTTGTGGCTGATGTGGCACTCATTCTGTTGGCAAGAGAGATTTTTCTTCACAACTCATCCAAAAGGTCCCGAGAAGTAACTGTAATTGACAACAGCAGGTTAACACTCACTCTGCCAACCCTGGAGAAACTAAGATGCTACCAGACTGTTGTGGGTTTCTCTGATTAGGTTTGTTTTTTTTAATAAGAGGAAGAGTGGCTTCTGTAAGAAGCTGCTAGAAGTTTTCCCATATCCTATAGAGCAGAGCCAATGATGGCTAGCTCCTAGGAAAACTTCCTGCTTTTGAATCATTAGTTATCGCCCCTACGTGAGAAGATATTTAAGAATTAAGGAGTTGTTGTGCAGTTGGAAATCTACAGCCATGGATTAACAATGCAGACATCAAGGTCAGTCCAGGAGGAGAAGCAGGGGATGGGACCTCGCAGATCAGGGAAAGGACTCAAAGCTATGATTCCCTGACCACTGTGGGAATGACCATGGTGATTACAAACTGTCCCCTTGAAGCCCATGGAATCCATCGGCGTGCAAAGACCCCCCTGCCAGAGCCGGGGAATGCATGAAGGAGGCTGTTACCTCGTGGGAGGCCCCAAGATGGAGTGGAGTCCTGCAAAAGATTTGCCGCCGAGACCCACAGAGGGAGAAGCCCACACTAAGCAGTAGGCCCCAAGGTGGAGCGGAGTCCTGCAAGAGATTTACAGCCGGGGCCCGTGGAGGGGGAAACCCGTGCTGAAGCAAGTGTAGCCAGCTTACCCATAAGAGACTGCACCCCATGGAATGACCCACGAGAGAGCAGAGAACCTCTCTCGTGGGGGAGGACCCCCACAGAATGCAGGGGAAGGACTCAGAGTTATGATTCCCCTGTAACTGTGGTGATGACTGTGGTGAGGCAAGATGTGCCCTTTGCAGCCCACAGGAAGACCCCTGAGACAGCAGATTTGGAAGAACTGCTGCTTAAGTCTTGGACTTATATCTGCAAATGGCTGAAAGCAACAACTGACTTCAAACCTTCCATTCCCTGTCTCCTGCACCGTTGTGGGGAGGAAGGAGAGCATGGAGAGACTGAGGGGTGGTGAAAAGGTGTTTCTAAAACTGTTTTTTATTTCTTATTTCTAGTTCTTAGTTTGCTAGTAATAAATTTAAGCATTATACTGAGATCTGCTCTGCCTGTGGTTATTAATCAAAGCTTTTCTTTCCTGGCTGTTATCTCCAGTTGTAAATTCCTAGCTGGTTTTTTACCTTTCCCTCTGGAAGGCAAAAGGGAGGGGGAAAGACTTTGGAGCAGTTTTGCTGTACACCAGGCATTCAGCCAGGCTCAAACCAGCACACAGGCATTAATGATAAATGTTCAAGTGAAAAGATGCAGCCAGCATCTGAAAAGGTACATCTGCCATCTGCTTCCAAGCAAGGTGTAAGAGAGCAATGTACCAGCAATGTTAGATTAGTTTTACAGCTTTTCTTTTGTATCCTTTATTTTTTTAAAGGATGTATGTATGCCCCAGTGCTCATCAATACAGTAATGTATATCCATATCCCGTATATCCATGTCCTAAATCATGCTCCCTCAGAGGTAGGAGACACTGTACAATTACCTGAAAGGAGGTTGTAGCCAGGTGGGGGTTTGGTCTCTTCTCCCAGGCAACCAGCAATAGGACAAGAGGCTTAAGCAGTTCGAGGGGAGGTTTAGGTTAGATATTAGGAAGAATTTTTTTACGGAGAGAGTAATCAGGAATTGGAATAGGCTCCCCAGGGAGGTGGCTGATTTTTACGGCAAAGACTAGATGTGGCACTTAGTGCCATGGTCTAGTAACCACGATGGTTGGATCAAAGGTTGGACTTGATGATCTTGGAGGTCTTTTCCAGCCTGGTTAATTCTGTGATTCTGTGATTCTATGACACACACCTGCGCTGGCCCCAGCTCCTCACAGCAGTGCAGCCCCATAAACCTGGCCATCATTTCAGGGCCCCAGCCCAGTATTAATGCAGCACCATCACACAGTGCCAGTTTCTGTGCAAGTACGCGCGGGCCACACCAATCCCCTGTCACCACCCCGCTTCCGAGCCTCTCTCGCGTCTTCCCCCTCTACTCACCCTCCTCCCCGCAGGCGGGCACCTACCCTGGCCCGCTGCGGCTCCTCGCAGCCCGGCCGTGCTCTCCTGCCCGCCTTTCCCCGGGCTGCCCACACCGGGGGCTCGGCCCTGCCCACACCCAGGCTCCCCGCCCGCCGGGCCCCCTCAGCAGGGCCGGGCCCGCCGCCGCTGCCGGCCGGCAGCGAGTCCTGGGGCCCGTGGGGCCGGCCCTGCCGCGGCATCGGGCACACGGGGCCGTGCCGTGTGGGGCCCGGGGCACAGGGGGCCGTGCCGGGTGGGGCCCGGGGGACACGGGGCCGTGCCGGGTGGGGCCCGGGGGACACGGGGCCGTGCCGGGTGGGGCCCGGGGCACAGGGGGCCGTGCCGTGTGCGGCCCGGGGCACACGGGGCCGTGCCGGGTTGGGCCTGGGGCACACGGGGCC
>JAWWTY010000106.1:60148074-60159094 GCA_035222235.1 Margarornis squamiger | reverse complement strand
CTTGCATATGTGTAACTTCAAATGGAGCACCACAAGAAATGAATGAATGCGATGCTCAGATGAATGACTACAGTGTAATGGTATAGTGAGGAAGGAGGCAGTATCTGCTCATTGCAGGGTGAGTGGTGAGGAGGGACCTTTTCAGTGTGGAAAGGGATAATAAGAAAAGGAGGAGGCCTTAAGCAACTCATACAGAGACACAAACCTGACCAACATATGATAAGGGAAGCAGTAACAAGAGCCAAAGCTGGTCAGCTACACAGACTATTAAAGGTATGTAGAGTGTGGGGATGTTCATTTCAGTAGGATTGTCTGATTGAGGAACTTGTCAAATGAGATGGTAAAGGGAAAGGAGGAGGACAGAAGCAAAACATTCAAAGACACAAACCTGTCAAACACAACACGTAAAACCAAGAGATAAACCTTGTCAGTCACAGTAACTGAGGGTCTGTCAAAAAACTTCAGGCAAACCTGAACTTTGCAGTTGTTGGGGATGTAAAGCTGAGAGTCCAGGGTGTTGGGGGTGGGGGGCCTTGTTTGGACTGTGCAAATGGATGGTGGATGTGGGAGGTGTGGCGAAAGAACAAAAGAGGAGTGACAGAATAGGCTGTAAAAGGTGCCAGTCCTGTTTAATATAAGGCTGGTGGGTGTGCTTGTTTGACAAGCTGAGCTGCTGGTTGCTGGGGGCAAATGTCTATCCTCCCCAAACTCTGTGTGTTTGAGGAGTGCAGGTGTTCTCTACCAAACCTGAAGCTGGACCAGCCAGCAAATGGGGGACCTGTAGGGTCACTCAGAGGCCTGCCATCTGAGCAGGGCTGCTGGGTAGACAGAGGGGCCATAATGGTGCTTGGGGAATGCACATATGTGCGTGTGCATGTGACCATGGAGAAAGTCATGTGTGTGTCTACACTGCTGACCTTCTGTCTCTGCCAGGGCTACTTGCATTTGTGTCTCTTGTGAGCCCTGTATGTGGTGCTGCTGAAGGCAGTGGCATCCCGTGTAGCCAGCCATCCATGTCCATGTCCTCTGAGCATGACGTGAAAGCAGCAGGTACATCAATCAAAGACTCTGGGGTGCTGGGACACTGGACTGGGCTCCATCAGCTGGGCAGTACGGAGCCCTGGGCTGGAGCTGTTAGAGGAGCATCGCTGCTAACATCCCTTAGCGTAGCAATGATATTTAAATGGCAAACAGCATTATTGTGAGGTAGATTGAAGGAGAAAATGCCAAATTTCCACAGAGATCATATATTTTTATTGAAGATGCAATGGAATTAGGATTCCTAAACTCTTAAAATAACTACTGAAATTATGTTTTCTGAAAACAGCCTAATGGAAAATTTATGTTATACTTCATATATGCAAAACTGCATGATTCCAATATTATAAATCATGGTAAGTTTTTTAGATTTACTGAGTTAAAACAGTCTAGTGCTAGTAAAATACAACATTTTCCTGTGTGGTAATTTTAAAGACTGAGAAAACTGCTTTTGACAAACATTTGAGATGCTTCCTTGTAGTAGCATGCCCAGTGATGACAGCAAGAATAATTACCACTTACATGTTCCATGAACACTGTTGCAAACCACTGGAAGTTAAAGCAGTTTTAGCATTGTATATATCTGTTTACCACAGGACTGAAGAGGAGGTTGTAGAAAGGAGGACATTTGGAACATTATTATTTCTGTATATTTTTGCATCTTGAATTAGTTTTCCATCTTAAGTATAATTCTGGTGAAAATGAAAACTATAGGAATCAAATATGAAAATTCAGTCTTCTAGTAGAATGCCTAATTGAAATCTATGTTGCTTTTTAAAGGTGAAAAAAATTGACGCCAGCCTGTATGAAGATTTCAAAAACCATTATTTTGGAGATGAAATCTTGCACCGCTTTGATCTTTGCTCAATGTTGAAAAAAAAGCAACCAAATGGCTACTATTACTGTGAGTCCTCTATTTTTTTTGGTAAGTACATCTTCATTTTCTTATTATCAGTTGTGACTCTGAGTTATATGCACGAAACCACATTATTTTTGGAGTGTATGTAAGGCAATTCTTGTAATGACCATGGAGTCTGACAGAAGTCTGCCCCTCAGCTCTGACTCTGCAGGAACTCTGTGCAGTGGTTCTTGCTGACAGCTAAAGTTTATGTTCAGTTATCCATCCCCAGAATCCCATTCCATTTCTCATTCTCAAATGAGTGTTTAAGGTAAGTGAGATGTATCCCTCTCCAGAGCTGCTCATCTCTCTGTTGACTTTAAAGATGGATTGCATGACTAAGTGAGATTAGACACAGTAATTATAGATGATTAAAGCTAAGTGAAATGTCTCTGGTTTCGCAGAGATGTGACCTTACTTGGACTGTATTCATATACAGAGAGAATTTCAGTGATACCACAGATTTGATAATAACTCTTTAGAATACCATCAAGACTTTAAACATTGTACAGACACCTTGCTAGATTATTACAATGTTTGAAATCACAGTTGTGTCCTCCTCCTTTATCTGAACAGAGATACCACTGTTAGTGCTGCGTCCAGGACTTTTTGTAGGGCTTTGGTGATGACATGGTTTCTCCTTTGTGGTAACCTGTTTCCTTGTGCTGCAGCATTGCTGGTGGAAGTGCTTACTGGTCTTGAGGATTGTTTTGAGGACTTGTAATTAAATATTTGCACAACACTTTAAACATGTCAGGTACTTCACAAATGCTAATTGCTGTTAATGTTTTTGTTTGCACTTAGTGTCTCCTTTATTTAGCTTAGGTAGACTGTTACAAAAAAAATCAAAAGAAGTACAGAGGAGAAAAGTGTAGCATGTGACAAAACTATTGCAAAATCCAGATCAGTCAAAATCAAAGTGCGATATGTTTATACATATCTATATGTCTGTCTATCTATCTACCTATCTTATTTATTACCTTGTGTTATGCATGTCTCATAGTTATGTTTACATTTGTATATATAACTATATATATAATGTCTTCCGTACATGTTTGTAGATTTAAATATTATCTATGTGCATCCAAATGCTTAAGAGAAAGAGAAATTGCAAGATCATTTAACATGGTATAAAATTTTTCATTTGGGTGAAATTGAGACTGTGCTGTTCACAAATATGCTTCATAATATTTTGGAATATGTATCTGATTAAGGAATTTTTTTAATAACTCATTACAGAGAAAAAATAAGCTGTTTAGTAGTATAGTTGGTAGATATTGACAATGTTTTTCTCTAAACATTTGTTTAAATCTCTCTTCTTGAACTTGTCTTGTTACTGACATCTCAGAATGCTAAAATGGGACAGTCTTTTGTCAGTCTTTTGAATATGAGTCCCATTAAATGGTTTATAACAGCAGTCAATCAACTAGTATTCAAAGCAAGAATCACGTGCGTGTTTGGCTTTGATTCAGTCCTGGTACGACAGTGCGTAAAGAATTTATGTGTCATTTTCACAGTCCGAACAGAACCCTCCTTTGAATGATTTTTACATGAGCACTACATCTTGCTTTCTCTAAACATAGTATTTGGATGTTCTTCACTGATATGAGATTAAGAAGCTGCACTATTATTATCACCGTTTTTCTCAATTCTATATGGACCTAGATACATCTTGATGAATACATGCATTTAATTTCTGTTTTTGTACATGTTAATATATATTTATTTATAGTAAACAGACAAAGGAATACAGCTATATTGGAAAAGAGTTAAAGTGACTTATTTTGTAATTTCAGAGAAGAAAAAATTGTATTTTAATGACTTTGGAAAAATTAATTTTAAAATGTTTTGAAATGCAATCTGAGTGGGGTATTTCAGTAACTACAGTTAGCTAGGACATTAAAATAAATCTTGAAGTAGGAGGGAGTTAATGCAGTTCTATTAATACATCAGAAATAGTCAAATTTGAAAATTACTTAATACAGACAAAACATTGTATTCAAGTCTAGTTCTTTCTACATGTACATGTACTCACACAGTTACCTTCTTTCCTTGAAGTGCTCAGGAAATACAGAAACAGAATTATTGTTACCTAGAGTTTGGTCAGACTTGAGTGTTATTCAACTAAGAAGATGTAAAGATGTAAAAAAGGATCAGAATTAATGTTAGAAAGCTATATACAACAAAGACCTGCATAGTACCATCACCTGGCAGCAAGGAGGGCCAACCACTGTCCACATCACCAGTAGGTCAAGGGAGGGGAGATCTCATCCCAGTCTACAACTTCCTCATGAAGGGGAAGCAGAGGGGCAGGTACTGCCTCTTGCCTCTGGTCACCAGTGACAGGACCCAAGAAAAAAGGATGAAGTTGTGTCAGGGGAGGTTTATGTTCGATATTAGAAAAAGGTTTTTCACCCAGAGGGTGGTTGTGCACTGGAACAGGCTCCTCAGGGAAGTGGTCACATCACCAAGCCTGACAGAGTTCAAGAAGTGTTTGGACAACACTCTCAGGCACGTGGTGTAATTCTTGGAGTGTATCGTGTAGAGCCAGAAGTTGGACTTGATGATCCTGATGGGTCCCTTCCAGCTCAGCATATTCTACAGTTCTATGATTCTCTGGCTAATAAGTGCCACAACACATATCAGCTGTACATTTTAAAAGTATGTTTAAAAATATGGGAACCAAAATAGATTGATATGAATAAAGGCAGAAGTAAAACACCTGCTGAACTGCATCAATATGCACAGCAGGTAATCAGGCTTTACAGTATGTTACAGAGCAGCATCCACTATCTTCAGCAGAGCCTATGTCTGCACCAGAAGTTTTCCCTGCATCTGTGTGCCAGCCCCATAGGGTTTGTATTCAGGGGTTAAAAACTGATGTGACAGTGAGGGTAATGTTGAAGCTTCATCCTCGGAGTTCAGTTTACTGTTTCAAGCAAACAAAGCACTAAGCCAATGAAGTGTCCTTCCTCAGACCACCCACCTCATGCAGCTGTTGTGTCACCTCAAATCCCAAAGAAGACCAGTGAATGCTGGAATGAGTTGAGCTTCTCAGTATGTACTGCTTCACTTGAATGATAGGTCAGTTCTTATCCTCAGTCCTTTCTCTCTTACCCTCAATGAAAAGTAAGGCTTCAATAACAGTTATTACAATGGAAGTTGCCCTTTATATGCTGGTGTGCAACGTTGATCACATTTTAATGCTGCAAGTATTAAAAGACCCCTTTTCCTTATCTTCTTCTTCGGTGAACATGGATACGGAATATGCTATTTGTTGCCGAACTATGTATTGGAACCACATTTGATTACTGAGGATTCCAGTTTCTAAACTCCCATTACAGGTTCTCAGCTGTGCCACAGTATATGGATGGGACAAATACCTATTACTACAATTACTGGTGCAAAAATTTATAAAACCCTCCCACCCAAATCTGAGTATGACCAAACACTGTCATACCATTTCATACAAGTCATATGAAATTTAAGAAAATTGAGGCTATTAAATATGAAAAGAAATCCTTACACTGCTTGATGGTGAATATGTAATAGTGATTTTAATCATGTAAGAAAGACTGAAGAAGTCAAATGAACAGACTTCATTGGTTTCAACTTATAGTGCCATTCCTACAATGTTTAAAGGCAGAAAAAAAAAAGAATGTTGAAAGAATAAAACATTTGTTTGTAGGAGAGAACATGTTACCAAAAAATTAGTTCTTGCCAATTGCCAGTATTAGGCCATTTGAACCATTTAAGTAATACTTTAGTTTAATAAACTTGATTAGGATTTAGTGGTGCAGTTTATGCTTCCACATTACATTTTACAATGCTAGCCAGGCAGCTGCTCAACATCCATGTCTCAAAGAACAAGATGCTTCTGATGGTACCTTGTATATGGACTCTGCAGACAGAAGTTTGTCAGCAAGAGGTTTGGGACTACCCACAGGGAAAACAGAATTACAGAAGAAAGAAGAACAGGAGAAAAGACTCATCTGTATCTGAAACAGAAAATACATATGATAATGTCACTCTATGAAGTCCAAATAATACTGAGAAGAAATAGAAGACTGAAAATAAAAGAACTGGAAACCAATTGATTGCGCTTTATAAAAATGCACTTGCATTGTCCAGCAAAAAATAGAGCAGTATTTCGAGGAAGAAGAGGATTCAAATACAGTATGCAACATGAAGTTTTCCCAGTTAATCTGAAATATTTTTAAACTGGCATTAGCAGAACTGAAAAAAAAAGACTGGCATTTGTCTCCTTTAGATGCTCTCCTGCTTCTCTGTTTACAGATGGTTTGACTTAAATGTGACTGATTCTATTCGTACAGCAATTGAACATTTGCTCACACTGGAAACAGCAATGGTAACCAAATAAATCCTATTTTAATTGTCCAGATTCTACATCCTGCAAAATTACACATATCATGTGTTGGTTTCTTTTTTCCCTTCCTTCTTAATTGCACAACAGTGACTCACTTCTAAAATAATGAGTAATTCTTTGATTTTATCTGTTATATGCCCTTCTTTCCTCTTTTTCTGCAATTTCAGATACCCTTAGGTCTGTTTTTTTAACTTCTTAATTTTATTTCCTTGATAGTGCATTTGTAGCCTAACTTCTAGTTGCTCCACCCTAGTAGGTTGGGAGTAACTGTTTCTGGGTTTCTTGCATATCTGTGGCACTCCTCCCAAATTTTAATTAATGTGGCAGCCTGTTGCTTCTGGATGAAAATGTCTTGGGCGGTTTCCCAGGGGCTATTTCTTAACATTTGAAATTAGTAATTGATTTACTGTTTGTGTTGAGTTTATCCAGAACTGCTGCAATTTTGTGCATGCAGTATGCTTAGTAAGTCTTTGCCCACATAAAAGTCAGCAAATATTGTCTGCCAATCAGAGAAGTCTTTTCCTAAAGCACTATTTCTCAGCAGAGTCATGTGGTAGAATATTGACTTATAAAAATGGTTCCTTTAAACATGGTGGAGAAAAACTCACATTTTAGTTATTAACCTAGAGGCCCTGCTCTTTATGGACAGAGACTAGAAGGTAGCGATTTGTGGTTTCTTACACACATCAAATATTTTTCGATTCTCTAATGAGAACAGAACGTCCCCTATTGATTCCTTTTCACTACTCCTGCATTAACACTTGCTGGATGAGCTCTAGCAATGTATCTCATCTTGTATTGCTACATTGGCGGTTGCTTCTGTATTTGGTAACTTCCTGCTATTGAAACAGTGACCATTTGTGTAGCATTTTTCATAATGAGATAGCATTTTATATTAATTTTGTAATATCAGTTACAACTTAAAAGCTATATGAATTCATAGTGTGTGTTGATAAGAAGAGGCTGACTGAGAGGGAAGTAACCAATGTGGTTTGAAAGTGAAAATTTGCATTTCAGAATAATATTTCATTGTTCTGAGGCAAATTCTAATGTTTGAGCTTTAATGTTGGCAAATGTGTGACAAACTCTTCATTAGAAAGTGACAGGGAGCTTAAAGACAGGAACATGATGTTTAGAATTCAGTCATTCCTCACCTAATACTGAAAGTAATAAAAAACCTTCTCATCACTTTCTGTAATTATGAGATTTATTTATTGTATTCGATTGTGAAATTTGCTTTATTGTACAGGGTAATTTTCACTGTTCTCTTTTTAAAATACCATAATGTACTTCTGTCCAAAAGGCTGTTTTCCTTTTGTTTTTCAACAAAACAGTATTGAAGTAGTGATGTGTTTTCATGCCAGAGCTGTTATCAGTAGTGGAAAATAAGATTTTCCAAAATGGTTTTCAAAACTCTGTGCGAACAATGCAAAAAACTGATGAAGTAAATGTAACAGGAAAGCACAAAAACCTGTTTGACTTCAGTAAGATTGTGATTCATGACTGAAAATTTAGTTGAGTATATGAAAAAGACAGAATTGATTTTTCGCAATGTAACATAGTATGCTGTAAAATACAATTTAATAACATCCCAAAGCTTTTTTGTGTCAGACGTATTTATGATTTAAACACATTTTCCTCAGCAGACTTTGGTGTCCAAGCAACTAATTTATTTCTAAATTTAACATATTAAAATTACATTGAAAATACGTAAAGAATTAACTTCAATATGTTAACAAAACATAAGTAAACAGACTGCCTAGAAGGTGAGGAGTAAACTAAAAATGTAACATTCTTTCATTGAATGTATCAGTAAAAGATAATTAATTTTATTCTTAAAATTTTCCTAGCTAGCAAATTACTTTTGTTCATACATATTTGTTATATAGTCTTAACATCAAATAGGAGGTATGTTTGATTTACTGTAACTGAATTAGACTCTTCTGCAGTTTCTGTGAGGAGTGTTTTCCAGTAGTTTGAAGGACCTGGAGTGAAAGGAAAACCAGTTTTCCATTGTTCATTGTCATCATTTTTCAACTGCTGATGGTTAGTGTAGAGCTGAAGAGCTTACCCAGTGCACTGCATGGTTACACAGAGTCTACTAGGCTTCCTACTTAATCCCTGTGACGTATTCTAAAATAAGACATGGTTGCAGATCAGTAGAGATCTATGCTTCAGGGGTAATGCAAACACTGACATAAAAATGTCATTGTTGGGGAAAAGGGATTGTTTTGAGTAATACCATAACTTGCATTTTTCTCTCACAACAGTACTCAGCAATGAAGAGAAACAGGTGTTTCTAGGATAGAAACAGTATTTTTCTTACTCCAGACTTCATAAAATGTTTTTGAAGCCTTTAGTATTTGTAAAAGTAGGGGTTTTTCAGTGGAAATAAATTCAAGATAAAATGTGACAGATTTTAAAGATGCATTGTTAATGTGGCTTATAGTGTCATCTGTTGTTTCCTAGAAAGCCACAATGTGTGTTTCTTGTGGAAGCAGTAGAATGTAAGAGCAAGATTACATCAACCACAGGCTAAAACATGGCATTATTGTCTTAACAGTAGTCTGCCAAGTTACTTGCTTTTAATCTGTTCTTAAACACAGCAGAAAGGGTTGTCACAGTACGTGCTGAATGCGTAGCATGCAATCTTCCATTTTTCAAATTATGAGACATTTAAGATCTGAATTAATATTTAATGACAGGAGAGAGAACTGAACCTCTTCTCTGTTTATAGGACAGTTAGGCAGATCTGTTGGGTGTGAAAGGTTGGAGGTGTCCCTCATGCAGTATAGAGAACTTCCTGGGAGAGTGACACAATTCATAAACATGTCACTATATTACATACATGAAGAGTTTTAATTTCTTCTTAGTTAAGTGTGTCTGAGTCTGCACGTGGATCCTTATTCATTGTCCATCAGCTGAAGAGACAGTCCAGCACTATGCTTAGAATAGAACCACGAAAGGTAGAAGTGTGCCAAACTTAGCCACTTACAGTCAGTAATAGATGGCTGAGCAATGCATAAGAAATAATGGGGTTTTTTACACTGCCTTTCATGCTAGTGACAATTCCTCATCTGTTCCATTGCAAGATTAAATGTGTTAACCACCCATGACATAAACGATCTGATATTACCTTAGTGGTTTAATGTACCTCACTTGCCTATGCAGTGGAACTGTCAAGGAGCACTTGGGACCAGGTGGAGATGACAATGCTAAGTGCAGCTGTTCTTCCTGCTTCTCAAGTGTTGGCTACCGCCTCTAGATTGATGCTATAGCATTTAGCTATGTTCTAATTTCTGCACCAGCATCACTAGCTCAGGAGGTGTCCGTGACCAAAGCATTTGTACTCATACCTGCTAGACATACTTACAAACACCTGAAGTTAGGCTTCCAATTTTTTTAAGTTTCTTAACATGTCCACCCTGAATTTTCTGGGACAGAGTGGATTCACGCTGCTTACATTCTGAGCATATATGGTGATCAAAATGTTGAGCTTGACAGTTTAAATTGACACCACAGATTGCTGCTACCTGGATTTGAATTACTGAGAGTACAGGAAGAGTGAGCACTTCTTGCATTCTCTAGACTGCATGGTTTTACTTGAGGTAAATAGTTTGATTTATAAAGCCTCAAGACACTACAGTTGACCCTTTGGCACATACTTTTAAAAACCTCTGCTGTTACTTCATGCTTTGCAAAGAACAGGTTTTTCTTCAAGAATTCTGAGTAGCTATCCACAGCCCATGGATTTCAGCAGAAAATAGTTGCTGATTGAAGACTATTTAAAAATCCTTTTACCTTTTAAATAGTTTGTTTAGAGAAGCAGTGAAAATGACACTATTTCATTTTAATATCTAGGCACTGTTTCCATAGCTTGTTTGGGGTTTTTTTTGAAGTTTAAGGTGTTTTGAATCAAAAACCCTAGATACTGAACTTTATTGCTTTAATCAAGAGAACAAACAAAAGCCTTTCTTACACATAAAACTGCTCTTAATTAAATACTTTTGGAAAGTGGGTCAAGCTGAACAGGAACAAAGCACTCTCTTATTCCAAAATAAGAGTGTTCACATATGGAATTATTCAGAAACAGCTCTTAGTACTTCAGAATTCCTAGCCAGCGTTAATCTGTCTTATCTTTCAAATGCAGGCAAGCTCTATAGTTTTCCTTCCCCATTCCTATCATATTGCAAACACAAAACACATTGGATGTTAAAAATTTGCATCACTTAATGCGGTTGTTATACCACCTTTGGCAGAAGAGGAGACTTGGTGGTGTATCTTTAGTATTAGAAATGTTATTTTCACATGATTGCAAGTAATAGCAGTCATTATTTTACATGAAAAATATACCTACTTATGGATGTACTCTTTTAGAAGATTATGCTGAATTCTTTGTGATCTTTATTATTGGTAAATTCTGCTTTCTGTACATTGTAATTTGCTTTCATGATATATACAATATCTCAAATAGTATACCATTCACAATCCAGATTATCTGTTACATCATTTGCTTCTTCCAGTTGTCTTTCAGTTATCTAGTCAGAGCTTTCTTCATAATTCATTACCTGGATTGGTCTGAATGCACTTAGTGGTTATTTATATTCTTGGGGAGAGCTTTTCTTAATTTCTAAGAGCACAAAACACAAGAAGGCGTACTGTTTCTCCAAATGTAGTTTTCAATGTTGTAGTACAAC
>JAWWTY010000106.1:60039005-60147974 GCA_035222235.1 Margarornis squamiger | reverse complement strand
TTCTTAATTTCTAAGAGCACAAAACACAAGAAGGCGTACTGTTTCTCCAAATGTAGTTTTCAATGTTGTAGTACAACTCTTTCTATACAGGCATAAACCCCCAGGTATTTCAGAGTAAGCCTAAATCTGTAATTTGAAATACACATATGTAAATCCTAATGCCTTAGTTATTTTAGAACTACTGCAAATATTTTCCTGATAAAGACTCATCTGTATCTGTACATCTTCTCTGTATCATGGGGCCTTTTATTTGCTTATATGACCATTTTTCACAATGATGCTATATTTATTCAGGTGCTTATGAGGAACAAGGACTAAGAGGTTTTAAAAATTTAATTCTTTCTGATTTTTTATCTGTGCTTTCAATTTTAAACCCTCCAGTCAATATCAGTCCT
Source organism: Margarornis squamiger (assembly GCA_035222235.1). NCBI lineage: Eukaryota > Metazoa > Chordata > Aves > Passeriformes > Furnariidae > Margarornis > Margarornis squamiger. The sequence continues at coordinate 60,147,579 of JAWWTY010000106.1, read as the reverse complement.
TTTCTTCACTTCTTTCTCAGTTTGGTACTTCAGTGGTATAAGGCCAGTGGTACTGGAGCTTACCTAATGAGATTCTAAGGAAAAGAAAATTATTTCAGAAGAATATTGCTCTGTGCTAGGATAGATTTAAAGGTAAGAATTATATCGTAGAGTGCAACAGTTCAGTACAAAATATTTTTGAACATTTAAATACTTTTAAGCTTCTACTCAGCATCCCTCTTGTCTAGACTCTAGACGGGTTGCACTGCTCAAACACATGGAATTAGTCAGCGGTGTATATCTAATGAGATTGTCTTCTTAGCAGTATCTATTCTGACTATTGCTTTTTTACTTAAACACTTCTGTCTTTATTGGTTTATTTAATATGGAAGAATCTGTAATGGGTTATATTCTGTCACATATAAACATTTTTTCAATGTTAATTTACATTTGTGCAAATTCATATGTAATGATCTGTCAGTGCAGACTTCTTAAGAACTTCCTATTAGTAGTGCAATTACTGTAAGAGATCTACAGATCTACAGTCTACAGACTCTCTTAGGGGCTGTTTTGCAAACAGATTTTGGTCCACAGTCATTTGCACAGTGAAATATAATACATGTTGCATGTGTTAATGTATGTTGTCTACCTGACTGAAAAGTACATTTCATAGGTCTATTATGTTGGCAAGTCCTCCTGTTTTACATTAAAGCAGGGGGTTATTATATGTCTTTGTGTATAAATAAAATTTACAAGTTAAAAAAAGGGGGTTAGGTGAATATCTTTTGCAGGAATTTGGCACAAGAATAATTCTTCCATTTCCAGTTGTGTGAAGAGTCCAGTATCTCAGAGCAGAGTCAAGAAAGCACAGACTAAACTGACTGCTGCATTGAACAAGCCTACAGGAAATGCCCAAAAAGGACTATGTCAATACCTTTCTGTCTTTCTTTGGATTTTGAGTTCGGCATCTCACCCTACTGGGTTCCAAACCCGAGTATCTACTGCTCATGATACATGGGTACTTAAATCAGGTTTCACTTTGTTTTCTGATTTTAAAGAGGAAACATTTATTATAAACATAGTTGGTTACTCAAGTTTGACATTGGGGCCTTTTTCTCCTCTCATTTTGAGGGAATTTAAACCCCCAGAGGCTGGGAAAGCCACAGCTGGCAGCTTAGCATGGAAGCTGAATGACAGACCTTTATTTTTCAAGATGGGGGGGCAGCCAAGAATTCAAATCTCATAGAGCCAAAGAGTAAGCCCCACCCTGCCCCGTGTCAAACTGTGTAATCGTGGGATTATTTGCTGGAGTGTCTAGTCTTATGGAGGTCATAGGCACAATGTTAAAATGCCCTCTGGACTCTTAATCTTATGTCTGATTTAGGAAAGGGAGTGTCCAATTTCTGCTGGACAATAGTAGAATATGTGGATTTTACTCAGTTTTTGGATGAAGATGCATCACTCCTGTCTAAATGCTCTAAATGTTTGCTGCTTGTTTTTTTTTTGGTATTCATTAGAGAAAAATTACAAATATATAGCATTGATACATATATACACATCTATATATATCACTATATATCATGTGTGTGCGTGTGTCTGTGTTTGTGAGGTAATGCAAAATGTTCTTTTTAAGCAGCTCTTTTTTTGCTGGAAACCTTTTAATCAATTCAGCAAAAGCAGTGGGTGGTGTTTGCATGGAGGAGGTTAAGAAAAAGCGCATGAGAAAAGCATTGAATACATATGGATTGGGACAGGCTTTGTCTATGGGACTTGTATGGTACCTTGACATGTATCAAAGCTGCTTCCTACCAGTTGCACAGTAGATTCCTCATGGTAGGTTTTGGATTGAATACAACCCAGATGTTCATTTTCTTATATATTGTTATTACATGATTCAGTTCCTTTTCTTTGAAGCTCTTCAGAGAATCTCATACATGAAGATCCATATAAAGGAGCATCTTTTTTAGTTGTCGGCTGTTGTTACCTTTTGTTTGTGACCTTATTTTTCAAGCTATGCTTTATTTTACGTTCTTACATAGAAGCTTCATTAGCACTTAAATAAAAAGCTCATGTTTAACATCATAATTAAAATACGTAGATTAACCCTATTTTATCAATTAGTATAAAATAGCAGTTTAAAAATCAGAGCAAGTACTGAGGGTGTTACCAGTGATTTCTTCTCTCTCCAGACATATTTATCATTGCCAAGGATCAAAACAAATGTCTCTTTCCCTTATCTAGGAGGGAAACACAGTTGCAGTTTGTACAGTACAGAAATTTTATGGACATAAACAGGGCTGAGAACAAACAAAAACCATTTTACTTCATCTAAAGTCTGTTTGCACAAGTACATTTTGTAAACAACTACTTTCCAATACACTGAGGTAGAGAGAAAGAATTTATTTCTCTTAGTAGACAGAGTATCCTCTCCTTGTTCACACAGCAAATGCAGAATCACATTCCCTTTTTTGTGACCTTTATAAATATCACTGCGTCCTTGGAATATAGAAATATGCAGGAATTCCCATGGAGTTCCTTACATTTAGCTCTGTTCATATAAGCATCTCAAGCAAAGCTCCCAATTCCTGAATTGCTTTTTGAGAATGAAAATATTTTTTCTCAAAATGGTAACAGTTTTTCTACAAGTAGGTAATAAGTGTTCAGATGTAAAACTAAAATTACAGAACACACTTCCCTCATAGTTATAAGTCTTAAAACTGATATTGAAAGACAATAAGCACATTTTTAGATGAAGATAAAAGAAAGTCTTCTAGATGTAGTGCTAACTGGCTTTTTTTGAGAACCTTCAAGTAAATCACTCCTAGCTCTTGACTCCATAGATTTCTAGGACTTTCAGATTATTCACTTTCAGTGTTGCAGTCTTTATATTATGTAGTTATCATTGGTACATCTTTTTATAGAGATGCCATAGAAAATTATAATGCATAATCATTGTTTCACTCGTTCTGACTTTACTTGTCCCCTAACATAACATTCAGATTAATGTTGTCAATGCCCTTGTATGACTCAAAAAATAGCTTGCTGGTTTATTTGGAAATGTGTGTCTTAATTTTAAACCTGTAAGTATATTCTGCTAATGTTTGAGTCTCTTGGGGAAATAATATAATTAGGTCTACATTATTTTAATTAACTTCAATATTTTATGTTATCTCTAATTAGAGGCCAATGAAAAAACGGTAGAACTATTTGTTTAAATCAAATTTAGGAGGCTGTTGATCTGTACAAAAGAGTGGCAGGGTTCTGGAAAAAAAATTCTGTTAACTTTGGTGCAGGACATGACTTTCATGTTACTTCTGGGTTTTTTGAGAAGAATATGAAAAGAATAACAAAAATCTGTGTGTGACTAACAAAAATGAGTTTAGTTCACAGTCATCTGAGAAAGCAAAAGCTGGCTGGCATTCCCAGTTCTACTTTCATTTCCATTTAGAATGAGTTTTCTACTTTGGTCTCAAGAAAATCTTGGCACAGAATATCGTATGAAATGAGTCAGTGTTACTGCCTGTCCTGATCTTTTAGCAGGGACTATCTGGTGCTTATCTTTGTGGTGATGAATCTGGTAGATTCTCATACAAGCCACCAAGGCAGTGTAATGCCTATTTGTTAAAATTATACCAACAGTTACCCAGCTTTCAATCCACTGGTGTGTTTGTGATGTGTTGGTAGAACATATGGTAAGGGGTCACCTGGAAGTGATAAATATAGATTACTCACTACACTTGCTGCAAAGATATATTAATAATGAATGCATTTTTGTGCCTGTTTGTGAGATGAACTTTTTAAACTCCATGCTCTTTCCCCCTTTCTTTTCATAGTGTAAATTAAAAAGGCAATAAAAAAATCATAAAAGGAAAGAAACAGCTTTTTAAACTTACAGTCAGTAAATGATTGCTGGACAAAATGTTTACAGTGTTCAAGAACATGTGATCTAGATCCTGAAATGCTTTCCATTGTCCAATTTCTGTCTTTTTAGAAAGGAGTGAGAGCAAAGTTTTGTCCTGAAATAAGTTTATTTTAACCAGTATACTTAGAGCAGAGCTTAACAGTTTCGTGCATTTGCTGTTTGCAATTGCAAAGACTGTTCTCTGTATATCAGTTTTAGCTGGCATAGATTTGGGCTTCGCCTTATACATGCTGCTTCAAGTCCCATTGTGCATGTCAGATGAAGGCCACAGTGCTGCACGTAAATCAGATAAAACAATTCAAGCAAGAGGGTGATCTCAAAGATCCATACTTAGTTTCTGTTTGAAACTCAAGGTGGAGACTGCTGAGTTTCTGAAAAATAGCTGTTGAAGCTACATGAAGTATAAAGCCAGAGAGGGTTCCATAGTTCAGCCTGATTTCCATTATGGCATGGGCTGTTAGCCCACCCGGCCCTTTACTGAGCTGAATGAGTTTAGGTAGGCTGAAAATATGATGTTTCTATGGGGTCTTGCAGATGTTTCTTGTGTGGTGCAGGTGTGGGACAAGGATGTTTTGCTTGCTCCCAGTGGCCAAAGCCCCAGCAATGGGGGAGAATTGACTGCTTGACAGACTAAGATGCCTTCTCATCTCATTGGCATGGAGGAATGCCTCCATTGGCATGGAGGAAACTAGATTTCCTCTGGGCATTGATCTTGGTCATCTGTCTGACTGCCTGCAGATTTCATGTGTGTGTGCCTGTCAAGCACTTAAAATTGAGGATTTTCTGTACTGAACCCGGTCAGTGGTTGGAGCATCTCTCTTTATCCCTTCTTCATTCACAGACCTTCCCTCTGTGACTGATCTTTGTGAAGAACTGTTTACTGTGAAAGAAAAGGATGTATTTAGGGATATATTCAAATCTAGAGATTTTCTGGAAAGTTTTGAGGTGAAATGTGTGGTTTCAAAGGAAAGGGTGAATCCTTTTCTTTCACAATATTTGTTTTCTTTAAAATCTGAACAAACTGATTAGGGTGTGGTTAGCTGTAGCAAATGGCAGCAGATTTCAGTTAACCATATTAAGGTGCAGCAATCTAGCTGACAGCATCAAAACCTTATTAATTGTGGGCTTTTTTAATACAAGTTGTACATGGATTCCTATGCTACTTTTCTATTTTCCTCCCATGAATCATGAAAAGCCTTTGATACAATCTTAAAACATAGCTGTAATACACAGTAACTAGCATTGGTACTTTCATTTGTGTTATTTTATGCTAAGTACCTTTCTGCACTGCACCAAAGACCTCATTTTCACTGGTATATTGTAATACTGTGGCAGAAGATTGAAGAATGACCTAAAATGCAAGGAGTTTGTTCTCACTAGGAAGTCAGAAAAAATAACCTGTTACTATTGATTTCCAGAACTTGAGAGAGCATAAGGTGTCTGTCTATTCAACATTTAATTCTTATTCAAACTATAATATTTCATACTTAAGGAGCATCCTGCTGTTTTACTGTCAAGTACTTCTAGAATAAATCAAAATTTTTTACAGGAAGGACTGCCTTAAATCTCAACTCTGTCTTGACTTGCATTCTCAACAGCAGATTTAATAAGCAGGAGAAAATGAACTTTGTAATTTCTTGGAAAATTAACAAACGTGGACTCTGGAGCTCCAAATGTAGGAGATGAGGGAAAAGTTGCAATACTGAGGAGTGTTGCAATAGGAATGGAAAGGGGGCTGCAATGAGGACCTCCCAGTGCAATCTTATGCCAGCTAAATTTTGGGCATGTTCAGTGAACTCTTTATGTAAGTATTCCAAACCCAAGAAGAATTTTAATAAAGAATAATAAAAAAGAGCAATGCATCAGCAATAAATACAGGCTGGGGTCAGTGGCATTAGCAGATCTGACACACAAAACTGTGGCACAGTGTCAGTGCATTTCACTGACTTTCTTGACAGTCTTTGAAGGGAAAGAATATTGGTAGTCACAATTCATTGTAATTTCTTTTTTTCTTAAAAAAAAAAGGGCATTCAATTTGCTTGTTGTAGTGGAAAAGTGGTGGTTTTTTTGAACAAGAATTGTTCTTCTAGTCTATGCACAACATTCAGTGTTCCAGAAAGTTTTAACCTAGTGTGATCAAAAATATATGTACATTGCAAAAAAATATCTCACTGTGCTGTGTTCATAATGCCTTTTATTTGGAATGTAAAAATTTGTCATGTTTGAATGGAAAAAAAGGGAAGGATGCACAAGAACAGATCTCTTTCTTCATAGTCAGATTTTCTAGTTCTTCAAAATGATAATTTAAAAACATTAAATATAATTAGAAATGTAAAGAAAATATTCAAAGCAACATTTTTGAAAAAATGAAAGCAGTCTTAAAAGAAGGCAAACAGCATAGTGATAATTTGTTGGAAATTAAGGTTTACCAATTTAGATGTCAGAACATAGTCATTAGAGCCTTACCACTGCCACATCTTTCTCTTGTTTAATTTTTATACACATAAGAAAAAAAAATCATTATTTTACTAAAGTAAATAATTTGAAAGTAAGGGAAAATTTTTGTACTCTCCTTAGCACCTTTTTGATGTCCTCACAGTCAGGTTAACTCTCACTAAACCATCACTGGAGAGTGATAGCTGTCTTTAGCTACTGACTGCTTGGTGGAATCATTGAGAGACTACATGTGAGGAACATAACTCTTTTCAAGTCTCGTTATCTCAACTGTTCAGTTTGCCTTGATATTTTAGAAAGAAAAATTATATAAGTTCAAAAACTTTTCCCTTGATTTGAATTAGAGGTTTTTCACACGTGACATGTAATAATTTGTATTAAGATAAGAGGTTCAGGATTTTGAAGGGCATTTCCCCACAATAACTAACATATCCTTCTCTTTCTGCTCTGCCTATTTTTATATATTCCTTGGTCTTTCTTTTACACAGAAACAGCAGGAACTAGCTGAATATTGAATTAAAAGAATGCTTGGTAGGTCTCAAAGGCTTAGGCTTGTAAGATGAACCTTGGGAAGACCCTGAAGTGTGAGGTGTACCTTGCCTCAGTTTTTCACATTGTCATTGTCATGGGACTTTCTGCAAGTCTCACATGTCAAAGGGGACACATTCTTGTACTGGCATCCAGTATGAAGTCTATCTCATACACCCTCTCTCAGTGAGGCAAAATCACTGCAGGAATAGATGGGATACACACACCAAAGAAAGATGCTGTGAGGACTCTGCAGAACTTTGTGGTTTTCACCCAGAAGTTCTGAATGGTCTATTCTAAACATGGCTCTAAATGCGTTCCTAACAACTTGGACTGTTGGCAGATGTGGTCTTGAGCCTCGCCCTCAGGTTGCACTTAAAGTAGAAGGCAGGTTACTGAAAGGTACAGTGCATTCAGGAAATGGAGCTCACAGAAACAGTGATTTACAGTGAATAGGAGCAAGATTCTATCTCTAGAAGGCAGTGTTGTAAAACACATATTAGTGGTGAGAGTTCCCTGGAGTATTTTAATGCAGTTTTAAAAAGCATAGCTAAAATATGCACTTGTGTTTTATAATGCAAATGCCAACTCAGTATCTTTTTTTATACATAATGTGTGTTCCTAAGAATATTCTTAAGCCATTGAAAGAAAATAAAATACTTTAAAGTTAATTTAGACTAGTCATTTAAGCTTTTTCTCCAGGAAAATGGAATTGGAAGTGTTTTCAAAAGACACAATTGAAAAATTGTTAGAATTACACAAGGCATTACAAACCAAGTATCAGAAAGAAATGGGAGCGTGGTCTACGCTGTAAAAACACAGTAGGAAAATGTTTGTATATTAGCAAGTCCAGCAGATCATTTGTTTATCCCTGCTTTTTCTTCTAAATGGAGATTGTAACTCTGATTGGTAGGTGTTCCCAAAACAAAGCTTAGAGTGATACACTATATTTTGCACTCTGCGTGTGTGTATGTGTGTTTTTATACATAGGTTTTGGAACAGCTTAGGTTCTGAGTGCACAAATACTTTTAAGTTGAAATGCAGATCAGCTTTTCCTCCTCACCCACTTTTTACATAATTTGCACCACAAGCATCATCTAAAAAAAGCTTTGCTAGGTTCCTTCTGGATCAGCTGAACAGTATTCGGGAGCATTAAGAAGGCTGAAATTGCATCTGCTTAGAATGAATACATTTTAGTTTCTCTTAGTCTTTATCTGATGTGAAGAGAGCAACTTTATGAGATTCAAAACTGTAATTTCTGTTTAGTGGAGGCCAGTAGTTCCGTTTGCTGGTTTTGCATCAGTTTGTCATGGCTAATCTGAAAAGCCATCCTTGATGATCACTTTGCCATTCCTTACCTGGAAAAATTCCACCCCTCAGTTTCAATCCCAAGGTGCCTTTCAGCTTCTCTGCCTCCCAGCAAAATACATACCGTGCCTTTTGGGGCTTGTTCATTTCTAATAATACTTTGGCTGTTTAGGCCTCATGTGGCTAGAGTTATTATAATTCTATATCCAATCACATGTGCCTAAAACAGCTGAAAGCTTTACTGCTCTGCTGTAACTTCTGTCAAAATGTACTTTGTATATCTCACCAGAATTTCAAGAGATGTTAAAACAAAAAAATGGCAGGTCTTGAGCTACCAAGGCATTGAAAATGTGATCAGGGCCACTTCTATTGTTGAATATCATATTTAAAATATTTAAGATGGACCCTATCCAGCTCTGGAGGTTTCAATGGACTTCAGGGTCCCAACTCTCATTTTGGAAGTTAGAGTACATACAGTGATGTGACCAGTGTTAAAAGGCCAGGGCCTTCCTTGAATCCTCTGTTTCTTTCCTGTACCCACATCTGTTACTATATTATTTTGTTAGTTTTGGCCAAAATATGACTTGTATATGGATGAAAGAGGTCTGTCACTGGTTGTGACTATTCCAGAATTGCTTAATAGAGTATTGTTAGCCTGAAATCCATGGCTGCCAAGACTGCTTAGAAAGTGATCAGTAAGAACTATGGCTATTCCATGTTTTAACAGAAGGATGCTTGGTTTTCAGCATAAGAGGACTTTGTGCTTCTTAAGCTGCTTTGTTAAACATGCTTGACAAAAGCACCAGGGCTTTTGTATTCCTGTAGGTGCTGCGTAGATGTGATCTGTCTATATAGAAGGAGATTATGCTTACATAAATCTGAAAAATACATGTTAATGTTTGTTTTATGACTTGATCTTTTTTTTTTTTGGTACCTTTTCCTGGTGGAGAATATTTGGGAGTTTTGACTGAAATGTTGCCTGTCTTCTTATTTTGATCCTGAACAGAATGGATGATACTTCTCACTCTTAGAAATACTTTCTCTGTGCTTTGATAACTGTCTTCACTTATGCCCTGTAGTATTATGTTTAATTCATATACGTTGTAGAATATGGGTCACGTTCTTTTCTTTTTGCTCTTGGTTAGGCTGAAAGCATCTCCTCAAGTGAGGCAACTGCACAGCTGAAATGAATTTCATTGAATATAGAACTTAATAATTGTTATAGTTATTTTTAAAAACTTGTATACTGTCCTGATTTTTGTTTCTGCTACTGAAAACCAGTAATTTTTTAAAACAGTACATGGTCTAATTATTGTTAATAACAGAGTAGTGAAGGAAAAGAATAAAAATTACCACCTGGCAACCTTATTTTAATGCATTTTTGTTTTGGAACATTACTTAGTTTAAAGATAATTCTAATTTTGTAAGCAACCACACGTTACAAATATATTAAATATATTACACTTGTTCTTCTCAGATAAGCTGACCTATCTCAGTAAAAAATATGATATATACATAGGATTCTCCAGTCAGAGATTCTTACATTTGGGAAAACAAACATATAATTTTTTGAATCAAATAGTAGTTTGAATATGAAGCACTAGACATTTTTCTGGAGAACTTCTGCCACTGGTTTAATTAATGTTTTCTGGAAAGTATGTCATATGAACTAGAACATTTAAAAAATGGAGGTTAATAGGAGCAGAATTCATTCCTTCATTTTTGTGGTAACTGGATTATTTTTTCATCTGTAAATATTAGTCTTTATAATATAAACAAGAATAATAAGCAAGTCATCTGAGACTTACTTGTTTCATCAACATGATAAGGAAAACAAGTGCATGTTTTACTATCCTTCATATGAATATCAAATATTAAGAACTTTTGCTGTCACAGGCTGGCTGTAATGGTTCTCAAAGTGTCAGTGACTGCAGGTATTACCAGAGGAGGTGTGCAAGATTAGGTCTTTAAACATAAAGCAATTGTGAATTTGGTTTCTCCTGACTTTTTTTACATTCTGGATGTAGGAAAAAAAAGTTACTTTCAAAAACAAAGTGACTGCAGTCATGAAAGGCTGGTTTTCCAGTGCGCGTGGATGATCTTTCAGTCAAACACAGTAATTTCCCTTGCTTTCCTGGAAGGGAAATTGTGTCGTGATTTAACCCCAGCCAGCAAGTATGTAGCACACAGCTGCTCACTCACTCAGCCCCACCCCACCACACACACCTGCAGTGGAATGGGAAGAAGAATCAGAAAAAAAAGTAAAAACTGTGGGTTGAGATAAGAACAGTTTAATAATTGAATTAAAGTAAGCCATAATAATAATTATTGTTATTATGATAATGATTATGAAAAGGAGTGGAAGAGAGCATAATAAAACCCAAGAGACATGCACTGACAATTGCTCAGACTGCCCCTGAGCAGCAATCGGTGCCTCCCAGCCAACTGCCTCTGGTTTATATACTGGGCACAACATTCTACAGTATGCACTATCCCTTTGACCAGTGTGGGTCAGCTGTCCTGGCTGCACTCTGTCCCAGCTTCTCATGCACCTGCTTGCTGGCAGACCATGGGGAACTGAAAAGTCCTTGACTTCAAGTATGCACTGCTCAGCAACAACTGAAACGTCAGTGTTACCAACATTGTTCTCAACCTAAATCTGAAACACGGCACTATACAGCTACTGAGAAAAAAATTAAAACCTATTCCAGCCAACACCAGAACAGCGTGCAGATTTTCTAGTGTGTAATCCCACAATTTCTATGTACATCTGCATTCCTGCATTATTAGCCTACTGATAGAAGACCTGTATTAGAAGGCATGTGTTATCTGCCCATTACAGCATTAACTTTAAAAGTTGTTGGCAAATTTCTAGCAAATTAAGCATGTAAAAGTCTCAAAATATTAAATATATACATGTTAACAGAAATACACATCCAGATAGTAGAGAGGAACATTTTATTAATTCCTACAATTAAGAAAAAATTGCAGTATGAGCTCAGATTTGAAGAGCCATAGGGCATCCAGGGACTCTTGTCGTTATGAATGGCTTACCATGGGTCAGTCTTCAATATGAGTTTATTGGACACCAGTGAGCTACTTCTTAGGCACATACATCATGTACATTCCTTGTTGTCTAACAGAACAATTTGTGTTGACAGCTAGTTGCAGCAAAAGCTTGGGATATTCACAATAGAGTTAGCCTGCAAGGATGATTTGATAGCTATCTGTGTGTGAGCACCCTAATAGTGTTTGTCTCATTCCTTTAAAAATAGAATGAACCACATGGCAAAATAAGTAGAAAGACGGGCATTTTTGGTTCTGGTCAATGGAAGCATACTTGAACGAAATATATGTCTTTCCATTTGGTTTTATTTACATGCTTTGGATGAATAGTTACTATCCTGTCTCACTGTGTACGCCAAACTTCCACTCTTTGGTGTTTTATTATTTCTTTACTTTCAAGTAAATAATGACTCTGCTGAGTAATGTTGGGACTAACGCTAATCCTTGTAGGACTGCCTTTGATTATTTTTTATCTTTAATCACTAACTTGCTCTTTACTGATGGTGCATCTCGTTAGTATTTTATTACTTTAGAAAATCCTAAATGTATTGCATCCAGCAGGTGACCTTCATCACCTACACTTGTAATACACACCGTGTAGAGAAGGAGGACCAGTAGCCTGGAGTGAAGGTGACCGGCCTTATTCCTGCTGAAGTCGGTGGCAAATCCCCACCAAACCCCGAGCGATAATCCCAGTTTGTTTCCTAGTTTCTCCAGCTAGGGCTGCTGTGCCGCTCCTCCTGCAGCTGGAGCAGCTTTTTTCCTTCCTCAGTCTCATTCTTGCGTCTGGGGGAAAGAAGGCGAGCCCAGTCTATTAACTACACACAGTTGATATATACCCACAGTATGTGCTTCACCGTGTTTGCTCCCGTTCCTCGGCACCTTCGCCGTGTTCGTTCCCGTTCCTCGGCACACCGCGGTGAAGCGGAGGGCGGCGGCAGGAGCGACCCAGCGTTTAAGGGGGCCAGGCGGGTGCCTGCTGTCCCCAGCGCCCACCCCTCCTCCTGCAGCGGCAGGACGGGAGCGGGGCGATGGATCTCTAAGGCACGGGCAGGCTGTGGCTGTGGCTGTGGCTGTGGCTGTGGCCGTGGCCGTGGCCGTGGCCGGGGCGGTGCCGCGGGCGGGGCGGAGCCGCCGCTGTGCCGGGCACTCCGCTCGCTGCCAGCGCAGGGCGAGCCAGCCCTGCCTGTGTGTGTGTGTGTGTGTGTGTGTGTCTGTGTGTGTGTGTGTGCACCGACTGCGGGCTGAGCCCCAGCGGCACGCAGCGAGCACGGCGGGGAGGCTGAGGCGGAGGGTGCCATGGGCCAGCTCTGCTGCTTCCCCTTCTCCAGAGGCGAGGAGAAGATCAGTAAGTGCGCGGCGCTGGCGCTGCCGAGGGGAGGGGAGGGGAGGGGAGGGGAGGGGAGGGGAGCAGCACGGAGCTCCGGCGGGGGTCTTCCCGAGGAAAATTAACGGGTTGCTTTTTGGGGCAGGGGTGGAGGCAACCTGAGCGATATGTGCACTAAGTAGATGGTTTCTTTGTACGAGAGATAAGTAATTCTGTCTAATTTTGTTCATGAGCATTCTGTCAGTCCCTTTCTGCAAGCAGATGTAGCCAAAGTGAGTATTTCATTTTCCTTCTTGGCAAGCGCAGTTTAGGGTGAGAGATGAGAAGATTTTGATGTTCATGGCATGTGCATGTTAATGATAAAGCTCATTAGCAACAGATAGAAAGAAGGGGGATTTTGTAGATGGCAATGTTGATGGATGACGAAGGAAATCATTGGTTCGTGTTCCATTTGGGTGTTGGTTGGGTGTCTAGTTTTAAGCTGACCAAGTGAGGCAGCAGTCACACTTTATCTCTGTGTATACATCTGGTAGTGTCTGGTTTTGCTTTCAGTTGAGTAAATATAAGTTGAATTAGGGCAGCAGTTCTGATCGCTTTATCCTTTGGTGTAGTCAGTCAAGCTAGCTAATTTGACTGGAATGTTGTTTCTGTTAAATTATGTGCTGAAAAAGATGTTTGTCCTGAATTTGGTTACACAATAAAATATTTACTCTCGACTTCTTGCTCAGTGAAATATTTTCAACCTTTCTTCTAGAAGATGTAGCCAAATTTCTGTCACATTGTGTCTGAAATCAGTGTTAACTAAATTCACATAACTCATTAGCTGTAGGCTAGAAAATCCAGTTTTCTGATCTGGTTTATATTTCATTCTTGTTACTCAGGAAGCTGTCTAGGCATAAATAAAGTGAGAGTTTATACCAGCACTTAAAAAATGTGTATACCAGTAGTGCAAGAAATCTAGAAGACAGCCTCAAGAAGATGACTTGGCTGTTATTTTAATATGTTTTTACTTCCCAGGTACCAGGGTAAATGTTATATATTTTGCATTGGGGAAATGACTAGGAATATTTAATATTTCAGAACTTCTTAATTCATCTAACTGGTACAGAATGTCTCTGTGCGAAGAGCAAGTAGTGCATCTCACGTCTAATACACTAATAGGTGAAGACAAACAACAAATACAGGTTTCTGTGTTTTTTAGATTGTTCTGTTGACAGAAAACAAGATACAAAAAAATCAATATATGCTTCTGCATCCTCCTTCTCCCAGTCCCCTCACTTCACTGCTTTTTAACTTTTCTGCCATCACCTGTCATGCACCAGCTTTCTTTGTATGTGCTCCTGAGTGACTGGAACATCCACTGAATATAACATTTATCATAGCATGACCTCAGAGTGCTTGTTGTGAAAATAATCATTCTGGAGATATCATTATGTATGTGCAAAGTCAAAAAGGGCTTTGAAAGAGGTCTGCTTTTGACATCTAGCAACCAAAAGGTGTGGCAGAAACCTCTGAGAATGTGGAAGGGAAAAAAAAAGATAGGTATAGATGATGGGAATCTGAAGCAAGGAGGTCTGGCTATGAATGAGGTAAGAAGATGGTGTTTGAAACGAGGAATAAAAAATAGATGTGGCACTGTTTTACCAGTGCTCATGGGGGAGTAACATAAACTGAGCCATCTTAAAAAAGGAAAGATAGAGGAAGTATAGGATGAGTATGGTGGATATGATTATTTTTTCCCTCAGTTCAGTACAGTCTGGCCTCCCTCCCTCTTCTGCCACATCTGGTTCTCCCTTTGCGTTCTGGGAGGTAGCACTGCTGGGCATCTAGCATGGGCGTGCCCCAGTTAGACAGACAGTTTGAAGCTGACCATGTGGAACAGGCAACAGGGAATGTTTCTCACATCCATTTTTCATCTTCTTATCATATCATGGTGGCCTTTAAACTAAGTATGTTGGGAAATTAACCTGGGCTTTTTATTGCCACTAAATTATCTTGGTTAGCAAACATGCAGGTGCAAATAATGATTGTTGTTGTACACAAGGAACAAAAAGTCCATAATAAAGGCAAGCATTTACAGTAAACAGCAGCTCACCATGCTACTTGATTTCCTTCAGTCAGTGAAGAGGAAAACATACTAACTTCATTATGGTTTTCCTATAAGTTTTGTTTCAGTTGGGGTGCCTTAAGTTGAACTCAGCTGACAAATACCAGTTACTGAATTGCTGAGGGTTCATTACTTACTCACTAAGGAAATCTTTTCAATTCACCTGAAGTATAGTTCAAAAGGTATTGTAGATGATGTTATCAGGGACTGTTACACGGTACATCTTTGTGTTGGGTGAGGTGAAAACTCACTGCTTTCGTGGTGTACTTTTTAAAATTTGAGTTTAGATCTATTTCACATCAAGTCTGAATTGAATTTACCTTCAACCTGTTGACTAATCTGTACTGTTAAAAAAACTAACCCATTTAACTTTAGAAAATAAGAGGTGCTTATGACTGAAATGCACCAAAGCACTGACAAGTGAAAGCTGAGTTGTGTTAGTAAGTTTTAACAGCCACTTGCTTACATTTTATATCCATACACAGTTATGTATTTCACATCCCTTTCTATTCTCTTCAATATAGGTGTAACCTTAGAAAACATTTAGCCAAGTTTTATGGTTACAGTAGGATCATAAAAGTGGTTGTTCTGGACCAGATTTAAGATCCATCTCCCCAGCACAGGATGCCTAACAAAACCAGTAGAAAAGGACAGGCATAAGAAGATGTTTCCTCAAAATAAAGCTCCAATGCTGCAGCAGTTCAAGGCTTTGTGAAGTGGGGTGGTGTCCTTGATTATTAAAAGTCTTTAATTATTTTTTACAGTCTCCTCTTGAATCCACAGAAACTTTTAATATTTGTACTATTTTCTGGCAAGAAGCTTTACAGCTTAAATGTCTTTTTTGTAGAGAACCTTACTAGCCATGACAACCAATACCATTATGTTTACTGAATACTGTTTAAATAAAGTTTTTCTGCCACACCTGCTAGAAATCAATTCCCAGAATGTAGTCTGGGTAGCAAAGAGCTAGGGTATTCTGCAAAGAAGGAAAGAATTATCTGTCCTCACAACTGGTTGTGGTACAGAGGCACAAGTAAAGTGTGAGTAGAAGCTGTTAAAACCCAGACATGTAGGACCTTCACGACCTATTTTTTTCATTTGTCTCAGTGAATGATCATGTAACCCTTCTAAGGCTGAAAGAGCTTTCTACAGGGATGCAGACACCTGATTCAGCAGGTTAAGTTCCAGTGAAGTTGGTTGGAGGTTTCAAGATGTGCCTGACTGTGTTCAAGGAGGGGCTTTTCAAAGTGTATATATTTCAAATAAAGATTAGTGTTTAGTCTAGCAATTAATTCTTTATATTTCTGAGATCATGAAGGAATTCCCTGTGTGATAACCCTGTAGTTAGACCTTATATTGATTTGCTTATGTCAATGCTAATAAATGCTTTTTTCATTTTGAAAATAATCTCAGATGATCTTTAGGTGCTTTTTGAAACAATCTCGTAATTTCATTTCTTGTCTAAAGTTGTTTGTTTTAACTTCATAGCATGGCAATTTTTAATCTGACATAAAGCACTTTACAAAATAAGCATTGTTACACCTGCTTATAGCTGTATATGTAGTAGCACATTTGTGACTTGATAGGTGTACTGGCCAGAAACTGGCCAGAAGCCTTCCAGTATGTGAAGGGAGCCTACAAGAAGGATGCAGAGAAACTTTTTACAAGGACATGTAGTGACAGGACAAGGGGAAATGGATTTAAACTGAGGGTAGGTTTAGATTAGATATTAGGAAAAAATGCTCTACCGTGAGGGTGGTGAGGCACTGAAGCAGGTTGCCCAGAGAAGCTGTGGATGCCTCATCCCTGGAAGTGTTAACTGCCAGCTTGGATGTTGCTTGGAAGAACCTGATCTAGTGAAAGGGTCCCTGTCCATGGCATGGGGGATGGAACTAGATAATCTTTAAGGTCACTTCCAACCTAAACTATTCTATGATCCTGTGATTATATACTGTTACTCATGGTACATATTGAATGTAATGTGTGCGAATAGTTGTGGAAGTAAGTAAATGAACACACGGCCTGGGGCTGTGTACTCTGTGCATGGGAACTGGGCAAGCTTGTGAGCTCCCAACACACAGCCAGGCCAGCGACATGCAGTCCAGATCTTTTGGGCCTGACCAAAAATTGTGCAGCTGTATCAAACTAGGGTTGGTTTTTGAGGGTAAAGTTCAGTGAACAGAGTGCAATTGCTTTATTTAGGTCTTAAACTGATTTAGAAAATCCTGAAAGTTACATTCGCAAATCAATGACTTGGTCAAATTTGTAGTTTGGTATAAGTTATCATAATTAGTTTTGCATTTACATAGCTGTAGTACAAAAGTTTCATTGTCTGTCTTTCTGTCATGAGAGACAGGACAGGTTTGCCTACCACAAATAGTACGTCAGTCCCTGTTGTTAAACAGGCCTTGTACATTTGCCAGGTTGTGATCACTCCCTGTCCTGGAGGTTGTGTGTCCTTCTCACTTCTGTATTAAGAGGTTTTAACTCTTACTTGCTCAAGGTGATACCTGCTGTGGTACTATAAAGACACTATTCTTTTCCCTTCTTTCTGAAATGGGAAAACATGCTTGTCAGCTGAGCTCAGTGAGTCCTATGTACACTCATTCTCCAATGCTTATGTTCTTTCCTGTCTTGCCAGTCTCCCTCTGTGATGTTGTTTCTTCACTCCTACACATACGTTCACACCAGATATACACAGACAAAGGGATGCATGATGTGGATGAAAAAAACAAACAATTTTAAGGAAAGGTGCATTCCTTGAAATGACATTTTGAATAACAACTAGGTGTAATGTGTCTTTTTCCCTCATAGAACTTCACAGTGCCTGTGATTAGATTGCTAAGATTGCTTCCATTCTCTGTGGAAAGAAAAGAAAGAAAATTTAGCCATCCAAACCACAGCTAAATGTTCAATATTTATCATGTCGAAGTTGAAAGTTACACAAATCTTCCTCCTCCTGCAACCAAGATTAGGTTTGATGGTTTGATGACCAAGGCAATAAGCCTAACCAAGGCCTGAAGACAGCCAAGACTGTCATTAGTATTTGGGAATCGTGAGTATCTCTATGTGTTTGACCGTTCTTGGGACGGACATTGGCCATCAAAAATAATCCTTAGTAGTGCAGCTACGTTGTTAGAACAACTGTACACAGTAATCAAGACAAAGAGAAAGCAGAGATTTAAGGAAAATCTAGGAGATAAAATAAGGGGTTAAGTTCACTTTCATTGCAAGGTATAAATGAGGGGAATGATAGAGGAACAGGCTTTTAAATTGTAGGAATGATATTTAAGAAAGCTTTCAGCAGTGGATGCCTCTTTGTGGCCTCAAGAATGCAGAATATAGTCATCTTGAAGTAAAGAGGATAAAAATACTGGTGACTGTGAAATTGGGGAGTTTTCAAAATTATGTTAGATGTTTCCGTATGTCTTAGGCAATCCATGAAATTAAAATGTGTCAACATATTTGGGGTTGTTGGTTGGGTTTTTTTAATTAATAACTGTATTTAGAAAATAGTCCTACATGATATGAACACATAATGCTGAATTTTCTGCAGTGTCTGATCTATAGTAGTTTTAGGTGACATTTGACTTTAATTGAAAAGTGAATTTTAATATTTTTTCCTCCCTTTATATTTGATGTAAACATATGTAAATCCAAATTTAAATCCTATCAGCATATATGGCCTGTGGAAAGAAATTAAATTTTCTTACTGAATTTAATTTTTTTATTTGGGTATAAGGAACTTTGAAATACAGTATTATATTATTTTTAAAAATAGGCTACGTTTTACTATTTCACGAGCATGCAGCAGACCGTCTGCCTCTATAGACTATTAGACTGAAAAAGTTAGATTCCCTTCCATCTTCCTGTCAGGGTGTTCTGTGTCAAATGTATTGCAACTAGAAATTCTGGAGATGGATCAAGCCAGATGTGATTGTCTGGCTATTAGGTTATGTTACTGATGGTGGAGAAAAGCAGAAGTCTTTTTTATATAATTTATTTAGAGATATGGCAGAACGGCTTCTTTTCCTGGAAGGAAAGGTGAGCAAAGACAGGGAGTTTTGTGGTTCGTAATCAAAAAATATCCAGGTTAATTTGTAACTGTTCTAAAATACTGAAAATTGTAAATTCTTTAAAGAGTGTAATCTTTATGTAATATGCACTTATGTTTGAAATGAAGATGTATCTCAGGCTGAAGACTGTGTTTGGAGTACTACTGACCACAGTGATCCATAACTACAGTACAATGAGAAACTTCAGGCAAAGCCTGAACCAAACCTGTTTGTATTAAACGACTTGAGGAGTAACACAGGAGAAGATATTAGGAAGATATTTCATTCCAGTTGTAGCAAGCAGAAGACCAGGACTATCTAATCAGTGTAGGTGACTAGTTTCAAGATGGAACAGGTACCAATACTTCTTGACCCCACCAAGAGAAGATGAGAAAGAATAAAAGTATTAAGTTCAGAAGACCCTGATGAGAAACTTTGAAATGGCGATGTTTGCTAAAATTGGCTCCATATTGATGGAATTGGAACTTTAATGAACTTAATCATCACTTTTCCAAAAAATTTTGTCAGCAGAGAACCAGCCTCCAGTGAATTGTAGCTGTGTAGCAAGATGAGACCTGCCCAGGTCCCTGAATACAGCCAGCTGTTACTGCAATTATACTGGTTGTTTTCTGTCTTCCACTGATACCACTGGGAGCTGATTGCAGAAAGTGTCTGCACTGATGGTTAAGATCTCCATCAATTTTCCATCCAGGGTGTTTTTGTGGGCAGTTTGTCCCTGTCTGTTGTATCTAGACTGGCTATTAGCTTAAGTGTTCAAGGATAAATAGTTTAATGTCTATCTTGTAGTCAGTGTAATTGCCAAACCATCACTTTGGATAGGTGGAAAAAAATAAGGACCTTTTCAGCTATCAAGTGACACAACATATTTTGCAGAAGTATTTGCATAGATGCCTCCTATATAGTTGAAATTGTAGTTATTTTCCACATTGAGGCCAAGTGCCCTATCCTCTATTCACATGCTATTACTTTACTGTCAGTACTTCTGCAACTGTATTGAGTCCCAAATGTATGAAGAGAGAGTATCTTTTATATCAGTTTAAATGGCTGGCAGAGGTGGATATATATAACTATAACATAACATCTCTTGTCTTTTGCTTTCACCCTCGATGTGATCTCAGTCCTTCTTACCCCTGAAGTGGGAGTTGTGTGATTTTTGGATTAGACTACCATTGTGAAAAGTGGCCACACTCTTGGTAACTCTGCCTGTACTTTGTGGCGCGTTGCTACAAGGTGGCATCTCTCGTAGTGAGTTCTAGAAAGAAATATGTGAATGTGAGCAATACAAGTTAACCTCACCTCTTACAGATAAATGTTGATAGAAACAAAGTTACTACCCTGGCAGTTGTTAGATAAGCAAAACAGTAGTGGCTCTATGACCATAAAACCCCACCCTCTTCTAGATTCAAAAGTACTGACAGAAGAAGTTGCAGATCCCATGGGATCCTTGCTGCCACCATCCCCAGTCGTGTACAGCATGCACTGGTGATACATGCTGTGTACACTGACCCATAGCAGAGCAGGTTATATGAGCATTCCTTTAATAAAGGCAAAAACACCCAAGTGAGGTTCAGTGCTTCTAACCTGGGTAATTTTGTTTGAAGTAAACTAAGAAATTCACAAAACCCCTGGTGCAGCTGGTGCAGCTGGTGGTAAGGGTCACATAGCCACAATAAGTTCTTCCACTGTATGACTGGATCTAGTGAAGAATATCTATTGCTTCAGAAATGCACAGGCTCAGTCTTGCGGAGTGCTTGATACCTAGTGAATACATGCACATATGGTGATGCTGGCTTCCTGCTGTTGGCAGAGAATGGTGGGGTGTGGCAAGGACCTGAAGCTCACAATCTGTGTGGGAAAGACTAGTGGTGTGAGGCGAGGGGGCATTGACCAGAACGGGTTGATTATGGTGTCTTTCTCAAAAGACTACTGCTCTCTTATTTGAAATGAAAGGATTTTTACTGTGTCTGAGGTGGGAAGCTTTGCTTCTGTGCAGATTGATCCACTGATACTTATGGATCAGACATTAAATAATGTAGATGTCAGATGGGTCAGCCTTCCTGCAAAGTGCAGCAGTCTCAGGACAGTGAAATGGTGTCTCTGTACCTACTCTGAATTCAGATGGAGAGAACAAGGTGGACCTTCCTGGTTGTAGTCCAGTGATTTTCAGAAACTGCAGTAAAAATAGTCAGAAGGGCAAATCTCTGATAAGTGTATGGACTATGTATCTCCCTTCTGTCACCCTCCCTTCTGCCTCATATGACTGCTGCTCCACAGGGTAAAGTGCTGTACTTGTTGTTTGGCTAACTTCCAAGGTCCCTTAGCATTTATCATGCTTATATTTCACGAGAAGGTTATGTTTATATTTCTATGCTTCCCTATCTTCTTCTGATATGCAAAACTACAATTCTCTGAGAATTTCAGAAATTAGTTTATTGACAAAGAAGTGATTCTTAGTTAATGCCAGCCTGGAAATGTTAAGAGACGTGAAAGAAAAAAAAAAAAAACTGATGCCAGTGTATACCTCATTTCTGCTGTGAATGGCATTGTATGAGCCATCTGTGGATTTTTAGGTAGAATGATCACTGTTCAGTCATGTTAGTACTGCAGCGGATAACTCTGTTATGGGACTTTTCATTGAGCAAAGATGAGAGACAACATTAAAATTGTTTTGTTTTCAGCTGAAGGCCTTTTTGTAGATATGGGAACTGAGCCCATGATCTCAGTGAATCCATACAAAGGTCACCACTGCTGAAACCAGTCAGCATGCATGTCAGACTAACAGAGGCTGCTGGCTGGGGGCTTGGGAAGAACACACTATTAGTTATATTATGGTTGTGCAGTTTTTCTGGGTGGAAATAAAACACAGTAAGAGATGATAATGAGTACCATGTAGTATTGCTGCTGTTATATGTGTAGCACTGTAAAGAAAAGAAAAAAATAATCCTCTGTCAAGCAGAGGGGTCTTCCTTAAAATATTTATTTTACTGCACATTGATGCAATTAATCGTTTCCATGATTTGTTTTCTGGCTTTTGCTCTCTATTTTAAAATTTATGGCCAAGTAACTTTTTAGTACACTTGGTACAAGGTCAGACGGTCCATGTGGAGAAGTAACGCACTGAAAGCTTGCTTATGTGGAGAAGTTTCTAACCATGACATTCGCCAGACATTTTGTTTAATGTTTCTGGAAAGTATTTCATTCAAAAAAATGCATGAATAAAATGAGCAGATTCCAAAGGAAAGGTAATATTTTCTTAATCTCCTTACTGAGCACACCAATGCTACATCAGTTAAATTGATTGAAAAAAGTTTGGGAAGACAGGAAGCTTCAGTAGATGCAGAATTGACTTCTGTATTTCTTAGGTTATATAGATATCCGTTTAAATTCCATTCACCATAGGTCATTTTCTTTCCCTGTAAGGAGAGTAAATGGGCCCAAGGATATATCCAAAACACTCAATATGGCAGTCTAGGGAAAAAGAAGCTTTAGCATGATTTGGAATATGAGCAAGTTCTGTTGCAATTGCATTCAAATAGTTTTGAGCATTACTGTGGGCCACCAGCTGCAGTGGCAGACTACAGCTGAAAGTTGCCTTTAATATTCCAAATTGTGCTGCTTCTTGGTTCAAAAAGCCAAACAGTGATACAGACCAAAGAATGGTGAATATTATTTCTCGTGCGTCCAAATCTTTCAAATGCAATTAGTTTGTTTTGTAAATCTCCAACATAAAGTTAGAATAAAAGCTTGAATAGAAATTAATAACTCTTTAAATATACTGTAATGGTTAATTTTGATCTTTTGTAAAGAGGACATAATTGACAGTTAATTACTGTCTATCAATAAATAAAATACTGTCTGTTAATTTGCAACAATAAACTAGCATACATGTTGCTTTTGCCCTCAAATTTATTTCTGTGTAATAAAAATTATCCTTTTCTGGTAGTCATAAAATCTCTGAAAAATTTCCAATGTACAGTAGCTGAACTGGGAATTTTTAAATGGTTATATTAATTAAAAATAAAAAATCAATAATAATATACCATTTAATACTGCAGTGCTTGGAAGCTGTCTAAAAGGATGCTTCAGTTGGAATATTCAATTAGGAATAAGCTAACAGTATTTAAGGATTTTTGCTAAATATGCAAGTAAAACCATGAAAGTGAAACAGATTAACTGGGGCATGAATCAAGCGGTACTGAAAATGTCAAGTGAAACCCTTAGCAGCAAGTAAGCAGGAATAGTGCTGATTTATACCAACCAAGGACCTGGCCTGCCAAGTGTCAGGGGTGTGACAGTCTGCTGGCAGCCCCTGGAGTCAAGGGCTGCAGTGAGATGGATGAGAATATCAGCTAGCCCATTTAAAAGCAGACCTTCTATAAATAATATCAGAAAGATTGGTTCAGATGGCAAGCCAGCAAATTGCCAACTCCATCTGGAATCCTCTTTCTAAGTACATACATAGCAAGGGAAGGAGCCTGGGTAAAATGCTGTTCGTGAAGCCCTGGGCATTAAAAATCAGATTGGTAGTCTGCTCCCATGCCTCTTGCAAGAGACTTCCAGCATGATTTCCTCAAGTGAGAGTGAACCTGGAAGGAAAATAAGATCACTTTTTAATCTTTTGCATTTATACTATGTTGCTTAAGCAGTGTGCCTGCTGCCATCCCATATCCTTTTTGGTTTGAAAGGGGGAATAAAGGCCAAAAGAGAAAGTAAACATACGTAAACATGCCGTGGGTTAGCTGAAGAGGGTAATTTCACTGAGTGTCTTGTAAGCAGATGTTCCACTTAAGAAGAGAAAGTGTATTAGATTTCTCATACTTCTGTAAGTATGCAGGTTAAACATTACTCATTAGTGGAAAATATGTTTGGTATCCACCTCATATACACCTAGATATGAGATACTCTGTCTTTTAAGCTGCTAAGATGATTTAAAGGTTGTCTTAGTGACACCATTGCCACAGCAAAAGGCAGACTGGGTTCTTAGAGGAGCTCTACTTGCTTTACCTGGCATACTGTTGAATAAGGCAAAGGCTACGGCATTATGTTTTTAGTGATTTTCAAAGGGTAAATTGCAGGTCATTGCTGGCAGGTAATATTAAAAGCTGCCCTGTATTCCCAAGGAACAACATCCAAATACCTTATTCTGTATTATGGAAATCCCTTTAGTACTGTTTCTCTTGTTCAGTATTGCATGATCTTTTCTCAGTTTACTGAGTTTCGTGTGTACTCTGGCACAGTGCCTCTCAACTCACTATACAAATTGTGCCACTTGTTGCTCACCAAACAGTAGAAGGAGCAAGCAGCATGGTTTTCCAAAGTGTTGTTAATACCTGCCCTGAAAAGCAGAAAGCACTAGAAAGTCTTAATGTTTAGAGTTACAAGTTTTGCCTTTCCGTTTCCTTACTTCTGCAGGTTAAAGCAGAACTATAACAGTAAGATTTCATTGTAGTGAAAGAGGAAATGAAAATTCTGTTGTTTCCACAGTTTTACTGGAGTCAGGAGCCAAATCCTGTCCTCTGGCACGTGTGTTACTCTAGCTACTGTTGCATTACTCTCTGAAACTGTTCTTCGTTCATACTTCTGTTTTCCTTTGTGTTAGGCTGCTTTGGAGTTACAATTCAAAACCTCTGCCAGGAGAAATCCACAAAAGTAACTGTTCCACGAATGCAGGATTTGGCTCAATGTATTTCTCAGCTTTGCTACCTACAGACACAGCCCAGCTATACAGACCACTCTAGGTGCCTTGCACTCTGGTGTACTACATAACGGTG
Source organism: Margarornis squamiger (assembly GCA_035222235.1). Classification (NCBI taxonomy): domain Eukaryota; kingdom Metazoa; phylum Chordata; class Aves; order Passeriformes; family Furnariidae; genus Margarornis; species Margarornis squamiger. Next base: position 60,123,041 of record JAWWTY010000106.1, on the reverse strand, counting down.
TCTGGGGATGCACCTGGACACTGGGACTGCCTTGCCCATGCCATGACCCTGGCATAGTTCTGGCCCTGGCACAAGGGTACATGCTGCAAAAACTCCTGGGCACTGGTTAGGAGTTAGCACCAACCCAAACCCTTTTCCAGCAGACAGTTTGGATGCAGCCATGGCATTTCAGAGGTTAGCAGAGCTGGATAGGAGGGACCTGAGTTGCTCTGTTCTAACTGAGCTTAGAGACAAAGAGCAAGTACTGGCATTGTAGAACTCACCCCTGTAAACATAGGCAGGTACCTCTGAGTGAAATACCAGGTTTCAGAGATGCTTTTCATGTTTCTGTGAGGAGAGATGTTTTGTCTAATGTCAACATAGAACTCGAATTTTCCTTCTTTGCTCAAAAATGGTGCATGAGCAAATCCATATTACAGCCAAATAAAAAGTGTGACATGCTAAACATGAAATACCATCCTCTATTACTATATATGAACATCTACTGCAGTTTGGAAACTCATTTGCTTTGACCTATTGTATTACTATATGACAAGTCCTACTGTAACATAATCCCTGTGAGCTTAGAGTGGGGCCACTCATAATATAGAAAGTGTAGCATATGGAAAAACATCTATTACAAAAATAGAATAGTCACACTTGGGAGTGGGAAAGTGTTATACAACCAAAACGTGGTCGTTGTCTACTTTTTCCTAACCTGATGTTTTAAATGTCCTTTTTTTTCCCTTTATACTGTCTGATTTGTGATGCTTAGTGCTAGTTAATTGAGTGCTTTGTTTTCTAATGGAGAGCAGGTGGTCATGTTTGAACCTTGATTCCAGAAGCCATTAAAATATTTTTTTTTAAATTATAAAATTGTTCTGCACAGCCTTCATTAAGAAAGATAAAATGAGTCATTTTATTTTGTTTCATTAAAGGTCTCTAAAAACTAAAATCTGGACTAATAGTCATACTCTCAATTTTGACATTTCTATACTGACCTGGAATGATCAGGAAGCTGCACTCAGTTCTCTTTGAAAAAGGGATGAAAACAGGTTTCATCCATCGAAAAGGGTCACCTCTGTGAAGGAAAAAACACAACCCAAGATCTATTATCTTTTTCCCCTCCAGCAAGATTATGTGCCACCAGACCTAAAGTCTTTTAGCAGAAATGGCATACATGAAGTGCTAGCTACATCTGCACTGAGAAGATCAGTGTAACTTTTATCCTGGAAGGTTGAGAGACATAATCATGGAGCAGAGAAGGAAGGTGTTTGGAGGAAGTGCTGCATTTCCAAAAGAATATAATGCTCCAAACATAAAGTAGGAGTCCAGGCTGCACTTCCAGAAAATGCCTGCAGAGTTGTGGAGGTACATCTTGTGGAGCTCTGAGAGTAGGAGCTATCTGGTCTTAAGAAAAAAAAAAAGATACAAAGCCAGAAGGCGGGAGGAGGAACTGGTTAACATGATTAAGCAACTGTTAGGATAGCATGGGATTACTTCTATTGCATCATGTGAAATAAGAACAAGAGAGAACATTTTGTATATATTTCAGGGAAAGCTTCCTGTCAAGTGACAGATGCTGGGCTGCAGAGTCTACGTTTTGCAATGTTGTGACCAAGATTTTCAGATTAAGGCAGAAAAAACAAAGAAAGCAAGACAAGCAGGTCCTTGGTCCAATGAAGGGTTGTCCTTTAGATGACATTGGTCTGTTATTATTTGTGAAATTATTACAGACAAAGTGGAAAATAAGATAACTTGAAAAGTATCATAGTAAGGCATACTGGCCCCTTGTTCAGCAGTTGATTAGTCATAGTTTAATAATGTTTCGTACCAAATCATTTTGACTAAAATCATTCCTAAAATGTGAGTGATTCTGTTTCCATAAGCTTAAAGTGGAAAACTGACAGAAGAGATTAGGATTTAGAGGAATTTGGGGTATAAGGTTGTATATGCTATGGAAGTTAGCATGGTGTCCCTGTTCTGCTGTTCCAGCAGAAGGGCTGGAACTAGATGATGTTTAAGGTCTCTTACAATCCTAATCATTCTATAATTCTATGGAGAATGGGGTTGGAAAATGAGCTGCATGTCACAAACATTGTTTAGAATTTAGAGACCTTAAGCTGATAAACATTTGGCTGCAGACTGTCCTCAGGCCTTGAGTAGCTAGAAATACACTGTACCAACAACGAATTTGGTACTGCCAAACTTGTACAACAGTCAGTGCTTTTAGACTCGTAATTCTGATCTTAGCATACCCAGCTGAACTTTTGTCAGGCTGTTGATCCTGCCTGTACCTCTCATAAACCTTAAGAATTGCTTGTCCTAAATTGGTATAGAGAAAATTCACTCCTTGTTAGGTGTTTCCTCTGGATCCCAATCCCCAGATCTCAAAATCCTTTATCTTTTCTGCTGATGGCTTAATCCCTTTGAGAACCTGCCAGTCTCAGGTGAACTTCATCTGGGCACTTGCTAAGTTTCACAAAGTTCAAATTCTCAGGCATGGATAATTCATTTCACTCAGTAGACAGCTTGTATACTTTTGCTAAGAGAATTGTCTTATGCCGTGGTCTATTATTGTGTTATTTTGTTTCACATCCTAGCAATGATTTTTTAAATGGCATTTTATTCAATTTTTCACTTTGATATAAAGTACAAGAATTGAACAAAACCATATTAAGTATCAGCTATGTTTTCTACAGCACTTACTGTGTTTGAGGATCAGCAAATGAACATTTTTTTGCTGTCTTAAAAATCCATTACCATCCAGTGTAGCCTAATGCAATCAAAAAGGTTTTTCTTTCTTCCTCTCTTCTTTCAACTCTCCTTTTACTTTTCACATGCACCTCATTAGTACAATGTGAGATGTTTTTCCAGCACAAAATGAAGACTTTATTCTTGCAGTTCTATAAAATATGACCTATGACTAGGTGAATTCTAGTGATTGAACACTCTTCTAAAGTCTGGAATTACGTTTTTCTGTTAAAATGAAATTTGGTGTAGTGTTTTTGTGTTTTGAAGCACTGTTGATCCTCTGATTTAGTTAAATAAATGTTATTTTATGTTGACCCCTTTAAAGCATCATTTTGCTTTAAAAGATCCGTATCATTCCCTTAGTCCTTTTTTTTTTAGCCATGATCTCTGTAGAAGGCATAAAATAAGAAAATATTAGAGGATTAGACTTTGGATAAATACATGATATGTGGTAAGATCTGTCCTAGTATAAGCTTCTACATCAGCAGCGAAATACCTGGATCAATGTGATGCTGCACCCAGGCTGTGAGGATGGGCTAATTCTCAACTGCTCTAGGTTACTGCTTCTGATGCCCCCACCACATGGTAACAGGGTGTAACCCTCAATGTATAGCTGCACCTGCATTCTTGGAGTTCAAACCACATTGCATTGTGCCATGCAAATGTATATGCTTACCCATCTCGGGAAATCTCAAAACTATGAATGATGCAATTTGCTCTTGAGGGGAACTGTTGCCTGTTTCTTTCCTTCTCCTCATCCTTAATGAACTTTTCTTGGCCTTTTTAGCTGGACATAGAAGTGGGAGAATTTTTCTGTATGGAAAACATAAAGAGAAAGCAAATTAAAATACTTGCTTTGGATTACACAGTTGGTTCTGAATGTAGTGAAAAGAAATGGAAAAATTGGTTGTGGTATGCATATCCACTCTTTATTCTTTTACTCTTGAGTTGGAGAAAGACTGAGAAAAATAGTGCTTTAAAATAAGATCATGAAGAAAAAAATACAAAACTCCAGATTAGAACTGTTTAGACTGATAGAAATAGAGGCCCAGAAGACCAGCTAGCATAAATAAGCAGTTTTCCACTGATGTTAGTAGGACAGATTTAGAATTAATGGGATGCTGAAGACGAAGGAATGGAGTTGTCTATACTATTTAGGTAGAGATAAAATTTGTGAATGGGAAAAGGAGTGTAAAAAGAAAATAATCATCAATTTTAAGGCATGGTAATGAGCAATCCATTATGGTACAGTGAAAGTTGGTAAAAATTGTGATGATTAGTTCAGATTTTGGCATAGCAGACATATTTTTCTGGATTGATTTCTTTGAAGTGTTGCTAGAACAGTCTGACTCAGTGTTTGAGGAAGTAGGAATACAGGGGAAGAGAGGAAGGTGGAGTTATTCTTCTGTTAGAATGCAGTGTAAGAGCTGTAAAAATTTACTTTCATTAAAGAAGAGGTAGGGAAATGTTTGGGTTTTTCTAAGGAGTTTTATATTTCACAAAGAAAATGCTTTTATAACTATTTGATATAGGATGTGAAAGTAAGGCCCATTGGTTTAAAAAATTAATCAAGAGTCAATTATTCTTGATTTCTACTGTTGAAACAGACTCAAGAATCATGTTAATTTTGATTACTAGGTGCTTATTGAGCAAATGAGGACATTTGTGCTATACATAAGGAACATAGGTGGGAAAAAATTAGTGTTGTGCCCTCATATTCTTATTCCTTCAATTTTTTCTTACACTAGATTATAAAGTCTGCCTATTTCATGTGAAGGATCAATTGCATTAAATTTAGTTTTATTGCATGGTAAATCAGGGGTTTTTCCATCCACAGATTTAGTTACACTATAGCAATTTTTAGATTCCTGTGAATTAGATTAAGTGAGCTGTAGTCATACCTTCAGCATTCTTAACTCTTTATCTACAGCTATTCTGATTTAATATGGCTGAGGTGACCAAAAACCCCATGGCACAGAGCAATTTATTATGAACAAACATGTCTGAATTTCGTGCTTATCGTGTCTTTGGAATACTTTTCTTTGGTCATCAAGAGGGACTTTTTGCAAGGACACGTTGTGGTAGGACAAGGGGTAATGGCTTTAAACTGAAAGAAGGTGCTGAGGCACTGGAACAGGTTGCCCAGAGAAGCTGTCGATGCCCATTACTGAAAGTGTCCAATGCCAAATTGGATGGGACTTTGAGCAGCGTGATCTAGCAGAAGGGGTCCCTGCCCATGGCAGATGGTTTGGAACTACATGGTTTTGAAAGGTCCCTTCCAACCCATACCATTCTGTGATTCACTGGTATGTTTGAACTTTTACAGACAGATGAAAGTTGAGGAAGAGCTTGTCCTGAAGAAGATCAGGTGAAGTAATTTTATAGGTTCAGAGCCCAAGCATTTAAAGAAAGGTCTAAACTTCTATGAACTAATCTGTCCAAGTATCAAAAATAAATTTCATATTTACAAACCTCTGTGTGGTAGGGCAGTAAACATTTATACAGCTATATCTCACAAAATCAAAGTGAAAAATTATATCTAATTCCAGCTTTTAAAAACCCCCACATCTTTGAAGTGGAAGTTATGTGGCAAACAAAAGGGGAAGAAGAAAGAGCAAAGCTAAATACATTATTTAAAGCAAAAAATATAATAGGCAAAGGGGATTCAGATAGGAAATGCTATGATAAGTACTTAATGTTTGGGTTTTTTTGGTTTGGTTTTGTTTGGGTTTTTTTGATACCATTCAAATTGACTTAAGGATGTTCCATCAGTATTCCCAAAGCTGTTAATGAATTTGGTCTGAACCTGTAGACTTGAGCCATGAAATGAAAGGCAGCAACAGTACTATTCATGTGTTCAAAAATACAAAATTTCATGGTTTGCCCAAGAAGCTTATGAAGTCAATTACAGTTTCTTCAAGAGTAAGATTTTGGAGGAAAAGGATTTAGACTCATTTGTTTTGGCAGCCCAGAGATGCTGTTGTGCTACCTGTTCAAACCTGTGTGAGATGCTCATACCACAAGAGGTGATTAACCTTCTTCCTTAGGTTCAGGATCTAATTAAGTATGGTTACAGAGATGTTAAAAGCACTTTCCAAATCAATTTTTCTCCATTAAAATGATACGGTATTTAAAATTATGAAATTAAAACTGTTGCAGTATTTTGTGGACACTGTTGGGCATCCTCTTGAATAGCAATTCTACTTGTATCTTAATCTTTTTCTTTGACAAGATTTCATCTTCCTTTTGCAATTCAAGCAGTATGCAGCTGCCTTTTACAACTCATGTTACTGCAACTGAAATAATTAAATGAAAATGCATGTTGATTAAAAGTTGACTTTTCTCTCCATAGTTTACAAATATATTCAAAATTACTTTCCCCAAGATAAAACATGTACTATGTGAGAGACTGTCTGATAGTGTGAGTTTGTATGGAGTTGTCTTCTGAGCTCAGGAGTAGCAACAACACAGGATCAGCTTGTTAAGACTCACTTATTAACACTTGTTTTTCACAATCTGTCTTAGTCCAAAAGAGGTTGCTTTTTTTAGTGTACTTGACAGTAGCATGAAGAAGTCTCAGCCAAAATAGCGTCCCATTGGAAGCTGTGTAGTAACAAACGAATCCTAAAGACATGAAACTGAAGATCACAGGGACAGGATAGGAAACGGTAACAAGAGGTGAATATTAATTAAATGACTTCTCTTGTCATGCTTGTGAGTAAAAGTTTGATTTTCATGGTTCACTGGTCCATTAGCAGGGACTTTGAGGTTTTGGCAAAACATCTGGGCTGTGGCAGTTAAAATCTCTGTATATCCTGTTTTGGTTAGCTGCTGCATTTTTTGGGCCTACACCTCCCTCAGCTTGGTAACCTAGCAGGGTGATTTTCTTCCTTCAAGACCATCCAGCTCTGTCTCTGGTTACTGGTGTCCAAGGCTGGTGGGGAAGCAACCTACATGGTCACTCAGTGTGTTACATTCTCAGTATTATTTCTGGAGAGCTGTTGAAGGTGAGGGACTGCCATGTCTGCCCTGTTCCAGAATTCAGCTTTTCCCTGGGAAACTGGGAAACCTGGTCTCTCTCTCAAGCTCTGAAAATAGCAGGAGGCTTGCCCCTTGGCTGCGTACTGGAGGGAGGAGCTCTCCTGCTCTTCTTGGTAGTACTGGCAACCCGAGCAGCCCTATTCCCTGGTAGCTCAAGGCAGCGCTGTGACTGGTGGAGAGGGGTGAATAATGTTGGCTGGATGTTTGCTATCGTGATCTGCCTTGATCTTTTGGTTCTCCCACTATCACCTTGCCTTGTGACCTTTGCTGTGGTTATGTTAAACCACTTTTGTAACCTGGGCTGTTTTTTCTACCTAAATATTGGTGAGAAAATCCAGTAAAACTCACAGCTTTTTAAGTTGTCTTCTTTCCTTCAGCCATTATGTTATCTTTGCTGCCTGTTACACTAGACTTCTTATAAATTCATTAAGTTTAAGCATTAAACCATATTAAAGGACTCAGGAAATTTCTCTGTCAGTAAGTCTCTTTTAATAAGAAAATAAACCCAAGATATTTAACAGAACTCCCTGTATGCCAGGACTAAGGTCTTACATTACCTTTTTTACTTTGTTCATTTTGAAGGCTCATGCCTGCAGCATCACATTCTCCAGTGCTTTCAGAAGGAAGAGTAGGTTTAGCAGATCACATCCTGTTTCTACATTTAGAGTTGGTCAGAAATTTTAGATCACTGAGCTTCAGAAGATTTTGTGTGAAACAAAACAAACTTTTCCCATGTCTGCCAAGTCTCCAGCTCGAAGGGAGCTGCAGGTATTCCTGCTGTCATCACTGCATCTGGCAAGAGCACCATTTTCTCTGAATAGCTGCAACACCCTTAATTTCCTCTTTGCTAGAAGTTCCTAATTTTATCATGTTTATTCCATAGTGGGCCGAATTAAATAAGAACTCTCTCCAGCAAACTAGAATTGGATGTGTTGAGTGTGAAGGACAAATTGGTATTGCCTGTATTGCTGTTAGACAGTCCTGTATTTACACTACGTGTAAAACTAAAGAAGCTTATTACATTTCCCACACCAGGTGGGAACATCCAACAACAGATAGGTCATCACCATCATGTCATCATGAGATTATAATTTCACCTTTTCTCTCAGTGCCTTATTTGTGTCAATTCCTTAAGTGACCATTTAAGACATATTTCATGCAAAGTCCTTCTTAATTAACAAGGAAATGTTCAGAGTTGTGACTTTCCTGTCTTTACTTACTGTGTTGATTAGATATGGACACATGCTTTTGTTTGTGTTCATTAAAATCATGATCTTGAACGTGCTGACTCATTTGCAGCCTGTTGCAAGGGTGGGAAGCAAATGGTCTGGTGCCTGATTATAGCTTGTTATTCAATTTATTGTGGCTGTGGGCTCTCTGTCTTTGCAGGATGAAGGTGGATTGTATTTTTCTAATGCTATAGTTCTGTTAATATATATGGCCTACCAAATTTATCTGCAAGTTCTCAGTAAAGAAAATGTTCAACACATTGGTCTGATGCATAGGACATTGCAGTTCAGTATGTAAGTGTAGGAACTCCATCCAATTCCCACAGAAGTCAATGAGATTTAATTTTTCTTTTAACCAGTGTCACAAAAACTACATGTTTCCACAGGCTGCAGCTGGGCACAGCAACCTTGCAGTAGTCTACATCGGCCTGGACATTTTGAATATAGAGGATGTTTTCACTCTTAGTCTTTTCCTTCTAACATAGATAGAGGGAGTCATGATAAAGGCACAGTCATTGACATTGCAAAGTGTATGAATTCCCATACTGAAATCTGTCTGACATTTGTTGCATCAGCCTCCCTTTGTTTTCTCCAACCCCACCATGTGCAGAAATAATTGCGAGTCTTCTGCTGGAGGTTTGTTCTCCATCAGTAGTTGGCATAGTTGTCTCCTTCCTTCTAGTCCCACTATACTGCACAGCAGCGAAGTTTTGCTTCTATACGAAGGGGTTAGTAGTCAAATGCCTTATAGTGAGGGATTATTATGAGTTGGAGCCACTGAAGAGTCATCATAGAAAGGGAATCTTGTGGTAAAAGCTTTTTGTGTATGCAGCAGCAACTTGGCTCACCTAGGTGTCTGTAAGAGGCACTGCATAAATAGAAAGATGAAGTTTTCCAGCATTCAGAAGGAATTTCTTAACGTTTAGCTTTTGGAAAATGGCCCGAGTCTCTTGCGGTTTTTTGTGTTTCTAGAGTTTGTAAAAACTGTGTTAGAAAACTAATAAACCAAAAGGTCGATGGAGGCATGTCTGTTGCCACAGTCCTCCCTAGGGTGCAGACCAGAACCTCGTTGCCAGAGTATGGATTTCCCAGCTGGTCTTGGTCACCTATTCAAAATACCAAGGGTCTCCTTTTTAATTTTCCCCATGTTGTCATTATTTTGTTGTCAAGAAAATTTTTTGGAAGGAAAAGCAAAGCCCAGTGTGTTGAGGCCATGGGGGAAGGATTGCAGAACATTGTCTTGGAGTGTAGCTGGTAAAAGGTTATAAAACTGGCTTTTCCTATGAACAGAATCCACTGTTGCTTCTTTCAGTCAAATTTGTCACCAAAAAAATGGACTAGACATATAAACAGTAGAGGAATTCAAGTAACTGTCCCACCTGTCTCCAAATATGAGATATCTACATGCACTCTATGCTGTGTCAGGACCATGATATCTGGTTTGTTCCAATACAATATTTCAAAATTCAGATCACAGTATTGTAAAGTGTAAGGGGGTGTACACTTGGAGAATAAACCTAGTCCAGTAAAAGGATATAGCAGTGAATTTGAATCCGAACTTGGATTTGGTTGCAGGCATCTGGTTCATGTCCATAACTGCTAGCAGCCAGCTGTAGGATCATAAAGCCCCTTTTGAATAATTCTGTGCAGCTGATAATTCCCTTTGTAAAAAATGGTGGTCATTTCAGGACAATGGGTAGGCTTCAGTTTCAATAATAAAAAACAACTGCTAACCATGGATACGCTGAGGTACACTCACAGTGTATGAATTTGTTTTCATATTTGCAGAATAGAGTTCTGGCTTAAACAAAATTTGAAAGGATTTTTTCATTTTCATTCTGAGCCACATGGATGAGAAGACAGTGGAAGCTTTTTATTCACAGGCACAAAAATAGTGTCACATAATTGATGCAAATACAATGCTGGGGTGTATCTGTTCCCTCTTCAGAGCAGAGTTTACAAACAGAGCAAGTCTGAATTCTTAAACCTCATTTTTCAATCTAAAACATTCATATCTGCAATGACTTTTGCTGATATTCTGGTAATTCCAATAATGCAAGACAGTCCAGTGGGAGTGCAGAGCTCAGTTAGGAGGTGCTACAGACTTGACCCTAGACTGTTGATGAGCCATGAATATCTCAGAATATTAAAAGTAAACAAAAAAATGCAAAAACATTCCTCTGTAGCTATATAAACTGTGCTTTTAAAAGGATCATTTTAAATAATCATTTTCCATGCTGGAGAAACTACTTACAAGTGTGCTGTTTATTTTGAAATTATTAATTAGATACATTAGATATATAGATAAAGTAGATACATGGATTTTATACATATATATGTGAATGAGAACTGTTTTGCAGAAGGTATTTATGAGAGAAGAGCTCTGTCCTTTTGTAAACTGTAAAAATAATACATGATGTACTACATGTAAAATTACATTCTGAGTAAATATAGTCACTACTGTTTTGTGGTATCTGGAGGCCTCTGTGAGTGATTAGTCATATTCTGCATATTAAGTACTACTGGGTCAAGAGCGAGAGTGGCTGAGCACCATATTTCCCATTGATTTTGTTCTGAGTTGCATGGACAGATCATTAGCACTGTGTGAGTAATGATTCCTGTGACCCATGAGCAATTCTGAAAAATGGGAAACTCTGCAACTGGAAACCACAATGTTGTATTTTTTTTCTAGTGAATAAATAGACTGGGACTTCCAACACATTTTGCAAGCATCTTAGCTAAAAACAAAGGAAATTAGGAATCGAAGGGCTGCATTCAAAGGAGTGTGTGGGTTTAATTCAGAAAAGCTGTGAGAGGATACTGCTCATATATATATTGGGTGTTTTGAGAGATAAGTTAAAGGATAGACTTAAGCCCAGGATTTAGAGCTAGTGACATGGTAAGCAGTGAGTCAGAGAGTGTGGAGCATGTTTGGGAATAGCACCTCTGCTTCCACTGTACTTGCATATTAACCTAAAATGTTTCTTCTTGGAAATGCTGTATCTGTTCTTAATGTTTTGTCATATTTTTTTTTAATTTGGTTTTAACCAAAACTATCCACAGAGGTACCCTTTTAATATTTTTAGAGTATTTTCCCAAACTTTTTCTAGAATGTAATGAAGTGCTTTACCAAGGTCTAGTCTTGATTCTTCAGCTGGAGAGCACCATTCTTCCTTCTCCACTGTGACAGTGCTGTGGAGGCCCAGAACTGGAAGTTTGCTATGTCTCGCTGTTTCAGAGCGGGATGATCATATTAACAGCTAATAAAGGTGCTGCATGTCAATATGAAGAGTTTTGTTTACTTCTCCCTCTCCTCTTTGAATCCCCATATGAATTATGTTTTATCAGTGGAATCACTCCCAGGTTGTGCAATCCACTAGAAGGACTAATAAAAGCCTTTTATAACTATATATATGTGGGCAAATTTGATCAAATTTCCATACATGAAAAAGAGCAAATTTAGGTAATTGAACAGTACAAAGCTTTGTGTTGAGAGCATGCAATAATATCTCTTTCACCAGATGCATATGACTAAGCAGCCTCTTATGACTGGTTGCAGAATGTCAACTCCAGAAGAGGACATTAAAAGTATGACCTTTAAATGTAAATGGAGGGAAACAGTTATTTACCTACTGCAGGAGACTGTGAAGTGGCAAATGGTATGGCCAGTGGAAATTGGGCAATAAAATCGGTTTTTCTTGGAATGCATTCTGCATAAAAGGATGATTCTGTAGTAGGCTGTATAGGTTATTAGGAAAATGTTTCATGGAAAAGTATAGTTTCGAATTGGATGTCATGATGAATGAGAATCCTCACTATGTATGTAGTTGTTTTGTTGTAAATGTTTATTCATATGAAGTCTTAGCAAAGCAGGCAAATGCCAGCTTCTTGTTTTTGTCAGCAGATATCTAAGAATAGACTGCTGGAACTTGCAATCTTTCAATACCACAGCTTTAAGTTAGAAGACAGAAGAGAGGCAGGGAGGGAGTATATGGTTTTTCTAAGTTTTATGCTTTGTTTAGAAAAATATTTCTAACGTGTGCTTAGAGCATTTAGTCATGTTTCACATGAGAAACTTCTGAATTACAAGCAGTGAGTAAATAGATAGATGTTATATTTATTAAGCAAAATCACAAAAAGAGGGCACCTAAATTTAAGAATACTACTAAAGTGTAAATTTATCTTGTGCCATGTTCTTCACCTTTGCCCAGATGTCACAGGGGATCGTTGGCCAGAAAAAATTAAATTTGCACACTTCCTTTTCTAAACTGAGTGAGTGCTCATAGTGTTAAGCCCCTGGCTTTTAATGGAGTGTTACAATACAGATAAGCAGTGAAATCTTTTTGATCTGATATGCTGTATACTTCTTAACACTTTTGTTTCAGAGCTTCAGGGAGGGGAAATTACTTTTTACAATCAGGAAGAGGCATCTAATAACCTAAAATTCAGCTCAGACAGAGGCTCCTGATACAATCACAGCTACTGTCTTTCCATTGCAATGAATTCCTTCTCTTGTCTATTGTGACGCATAGGTGAAAAACATGCAGCGGAGCCAGACGATGCAGAGCTGGTGAGCCTCAGCAAAAGGCTGGTGGAGAACGCGGTGCTGAAGGCTGTGCAGCAATATTTAGAAGAAACGCAAAACAAAACCAGAGAGACTGATGGAAGCCCTGTGAAAACTGAAGAAGCAGCAAGCGGCAGTAAGAATGAGAGTGGCAATGATAACAGCAAGTGAGAACTGTGCAAAAAGTCCGGGAGCAAATATCCCACCAAGAATAACTACAAAAACATGTCCCAGCTCCCCGCTGAAATTTGCTAAGTGGTGCTGGGTGACAGGCACTCTGCTTTGTGAGTCTCTTATCAAAAGTTTGTTTTGAGTTGAAGGACAGTGTCTACTGGCAATAAGTGCTTGCACTGCTGAAAATCTATTCAATGCTGGGAGGGATGGACTGTGGAAAAAAGACAAGAATGGTGAAGCAGGCGGCTCCAGTCTTCACTTCCTGTTGATACCAAGAGTCCCTTCCTTGCTCTTGAAGACAAAAACTGAACCTTTTGCGTTTGCCTTTTGGATTGTCGTGAATGGCTGTGGAAAAGGCCTTATCATAAGTGGAAGCGATGCCCTCCGCCTGAGGGTTTGGCACTGTCACAGGGCTGCTTGCTCCATGTGAGAGCACGTGCTGTTTCCTAGTCAACAGCAGTCAATCCCAAGCTAAAAATTACCACTACAGATACTCATCGCAGATGCTATTACACAGTATGTAATATGACAGGAGTTTCTCCTAAATGTGACACTGTACTGTTCTTTACTTTTTGGTAGCATTTGTTGATGTAAATTATATTTTTTGATGAAGTATCTTTTTATAGAAAATCAATATGGGCAAAGGACTGAGCACTTATTACTGTCCAAACCAGATATGATCTCTTTATCTCCATACATTAATGATTCTAAATGAATTAGTTGTTTTAAAATGTATTATATTGTTCTTTTTCTCTAGGAAAGAGCCATGAAGCAGACTTAGTAAAGGAAGCTTTACACAGAGAAACACAGACCCTGTTACCCAGACTGAATCAGATTAAGGCGCTGTTATCCAGTCCTGAGGTCCGCACAAACATTAGCAAAGAGCTGTTTGAAGACAGGCACAACTCTAACAGTAAATGGAAAAGTTGTATTGACTCTGAATCTCCAAACACATGACTGTAAATGGCCATAATGTAAAATCTCACCAGTTTCTTTAAAGACAAATATTTCTACAAGAAATTTTTAAGGTTTTGTTTTGGATTTTTTTAACTGAAAATATAAATGGGTGTAAATGGCTCATGAGGAATCATGCTGAAATACTTGCACAGAAGGATTGTATTTCATAATAATGAAGTACAGCCACTTCTCAGCACTGCTTTGAAACATGTTTGAGTGTGCAGGTATATGTCATGACTCCAAAGTGGAAAAATACTGGTTTCAAATAAATCTGAGCAAACACTGTGCCCTTTCTTTATCACTGTAAATAACTCAGTTTTTCCTCATATATTCCTTCCCTAACAATGATATAGAAATACTAAAAAATTGATGGTTTTAAATACTTCAAAATGTATATTTGAAAAAAAACCCCTCTTTTAATTACCTGCCTTTTGAATATGTACTGGCATTTTGGGTTAGCATTGTCTGTTTTTTATTGTTTTTTTAAACAGCACTTGAATACTTGTATAGATGCTGACATTTTACTGCTGATGTTTACACTAATGCAAGAATGTTTTAAACTTCAGTATGAAATTCAGGCTCCACTGATCTCAATGGCATACTTCCGTTGGCTTTAATGGAGTCAGGATGCTGCAATTAAGATTTCTTGTGCAAATAATAAATATTCCTTGGGGTAATATTTGCCTTTTTACTTTTGTAGAATAGTGTTTTTGTCTTTTGTTTTTGATGTTTCCTCCATCTCTACCTTCTGCTGCCTGAGGTGGAGAATCAGTTTGCTTTCATTGTTGCCTCCACACACCTGCGAGCTTCACTGAAGATTTGGATGATGTACAACAATGCAGGAGTAGGTCCAATATTTGCATTTTTTATAAACATTGTCATAAAAGCTATATAATATGTTGTGATTGGTATCAGAATTGTGCTGTTAGAACAACTTTGTGCATGTTCTTCGTTGGTCTCAAGCACTGTTCATTTCTCATGTCAGAGCCTTTTTATTTCCTCATTTGATATATAGCAGTATATTCTGAGGTGCATCTCATACATGCCATGTTCACAATAAAATATTTTTCCTTTGCACTCTGTGTATGTTTTCGCCTGTCTCCAGATGGACTTAAATAAAATCAAGTACTTGCAAGTAACAGGGTTGACAGAAATCGTGCTCCTATGAATCACATCATTAAGTTGACTGCAGGTATTGTGCCAACATACTGATCTAGAGCTTGAGTGCTGGAATTGTGCAGAAGCTAGGCCCAAGTCATTATTTTTTTCAAGGACAAAACTTTGGAACTCTGGTGATTAAAATATATTTTGGGCAGCGTGGGTTTAGAAGTAGATACCGGATGCAACTTCCCAGAGGTCCACTCATCAAGTTTGAGTTTAAGGAGTAGTCTTGAAATACTACAGAATGATTAAAAAAAAAAAAATCTGAATCTGAAATCATCCCTGGAGATCATTGAGAGGTAGCTTTTCATATGCTATCATGCAATTTAAATCCAACTTGCACATAAGAACAAAAAAACAGACACTCGGCTGTGAAAACAGGAAAAGAAGTCATTGTATTCTGCCTGAATCTGTCAACCTCTATCTGAAGGTTGTCATCTCTGTTTCATCTGTGCAAGTCATTACCATGATTAAGGGCCTTTTCATATTGTTCTGCTTGTAACAGTCATTGTCATCTTTCAAGTAAACTTGTAGAAATTAATCACTGAATTTATGTCCAGGCACTTTGATGGGTGATCTCGTTATTAGAGACCCTGCTCATTCAGTTCTTACAGAGGGCATCAGGAATAGCTGCTCTGAAAAAAGTTTAGGACAGTTAATTGCCTGAACATAGGTGTCATTTGAGATGTGGTATAGTGGTCTGGCAAATATGACACAAAGCCTAAAGGAGAGATGTAGTCTGCTGGATCACGAGCTGTGGTATAAAGGACACCCCAGAGCCTCTTAAAAGACACTCTATACCTATGTTTAAGCAACCGAAAGCCATCTTTAATTTTCAGATATTTTGAACCAGGAAAGTCAACAGGGCTTTTGTTTCTGAACTGTTCACATTCTTTTAAAATGCCAAGCATAGCCGGTATTTCTGGTTTTGACAAGAGACAACTATTAGTTTATTCAAAATGCAAAACAATAGGGTAAAGAAAAAAAATCTTGCATCTGGATTCATTCTCTTATGACAACCGTTCTTGCTTTCTCAATTTAATTTTTTTTTCCACTGTCAGTGAAGCCTGGATGCCAAATTGAATGATAAAGCTTTTATATGGAGCTGTGAGCACTGAGGAATGCAGATGCATACAGACAGGTGCGAAGCTCTGAGCTGCACCCACCAGAACAAATATATTCTCTTTCTCACATACACAAATAATTTTCAGACAATTCTGTTGCTTAAATAAGCACTTCTTTCAGGGAATGTCTTGAGGTAGTGATGCACCGGCTATTCTGGGGTAATGTTGGCATTTCAAAACAGATGGTGCAAGTTTGTCCATGTTTTGTTTTCAGTTCTACCTTCTAGCTTGCTCATCCTCAAGAGTATTTCTACACTGTTGACTGTAGAGCTGTCTTTGACAGATTTAAAACCAGTAGCTCAGCTTCCAGCACTAGTATAGCTGGAAGTCTTTGGACTGCCCATGAGAAACTGTTCCTGACATCTGCGCTTGGTCCAGGCATAGACATGCATTGAATATCTGAGAAACCCATGCTATAAATTGCCTGCGCTGTTGAACTGTGCATCAGAGGTGTTTAAGAGTTGACAGAGTGACCAGGGAGACAGAAAATCCATGTAAGTCCTGACTAACACACCAATTCTCTAATGAAGGAAGGGAAACTGTTGTAGAAACTGATGTCTCCAAGCATGAAAACACGTGGCATAAGGATGCTCGGTCTGATAGCTAGGTAGTAATGCACCAGCTGAACATGCATCAAGGTCTTTGTGAAAAGGAAACTGAATGGTGCTTCTGTGTTGACTGAAGGTCATCTGAATCTCAAGTGGATTGGAGCTTAAGGCACTGTATCCAGATGCACAGATATAGGGACCCACACTGGGTAATGTCCTACACCTGTTGATGGTCCTAGTGCAGTTGGTATGATGCTTTGGCAAAATACTTCATGACAGAGTTATGCAGTCTGTAAGTTAGGGTTCAAGAGGCTTCTTTTTTTGTATTTATAGACATTTCTGATTATAACTGCACACTTTTGTGTGTGCTATTTTAGCCTGAAGGCCATGTAAGTGTGTCATGGATCAGTGTGTAAGCCATGCTTCATTCTGTTGACAAGAATGGTACTGTTTCATTTTTTTGTCACTCTGGACATGACTCATATATCTTTGTTAGAATTCTGAATTTATAAAAGTCTTGAGAGATATCCTGCACATTTATGTAGTCAGCAAGCAGGAAAGATACAAGAGCAGTGCCACTGCACTCAGTAGCGCTTAGAAGCTGAAATTTAGTAAAAACTCACATTTACTTCTTAAATTCAGTTACGTCTGAGAGTATGTGTGTGAATTGAAGGGTAAACTGAAACTTTTTCACTGCAGATGAAATAGTATATGCAGAGCCAGCTGTAGAAGCCAGGAAGGAATCTGTCTCAGGTGGAGCCTGGTGGCCAGACACTTGAGGGTTGCTGCACTCTGCTTTTAGCCTGGTACTCAGTTTTGCATGTTTTTCAAAACAGTGTTTTATCTGGAAATTCCCTCTGGCTCTGTTCAGCTGTTATGGCTATATTGTCTTGGCCTGAAAAAGACAGGGACTGATCTGGAACTGTGGCTTTTGGTTGTTTCCATCTCTTTGGAGGAAGGGAGGAAGTTGTTGCTGAAATCCCAAAGAGATTGATATCTTTGCAGAGACACCTCTGGTCTTGCTCAAAGTGCCAGAGGGCAGAGGAGGGCCTGCATGACTGTTTGCTGAAGTCTTCATCTGGCAATGAGTACTGTGTGATCCTGAAGCAGCAAAGATAGCCCAAAACCACTGGACAGAAGCAGTTGCCGAGGGATGCAGCCTCCAGAACTGACATGGTGAGTAGGTCAGCTGTGTGATTAGTGATCAGCTGTATAAAGTACGTGGTGTTTTAGCTTTATGAAAATTGTTCCAAGTCGTGGTCATGTAGTAATTTAATTTGTTAAAACCTTTTGGAATTTTGATTCTTTCACATAGTGACAAGGGGTAATCTCTGAAACTGAAGAAGGTGCATTTTCTTTCAAAGAGCTCTTTAGTGCTGTACCCTAATCTGTAGAAATGCTTTGCCCTTTTTATTTCAGTTAAACAAAGTCTCTCCTGGCCTGGTTTCAGAGACAAGGAGTCACACTATTCTTATGGAAAAGGAAACTGTTTGAATCCTGAAAAGTAGGAGCATGTTAATGCTGACATGTGTTTTACTCTGCTGTTCCTTTGATCAATACAGTTTCTGTAAAAGCAAGTTCTTAGCATGCGCTCATCTTCTCATTTATATTCTCCTCATGTTAAGTCTTTATAATGAGAACATTTGTACTGAATGAAAATCAGTCCCAAGAGACGGCTGGGCTGAGAAATAAAACACACTCATAGTGGAGCAATAAGTAGAACTGTACATAGGAAAACAAAAAGTGATATGCCTGCCATTCCTGGCATAGCAAAAAGGGCACTCTGGCATTGATAAGCAAACACTTCTGCAGCAGAGGAGGCTGGAGTTTGACTGCTGGTTTCTGGTCTCTGCTCCCACTGCTGTTTATGTGCTTTGCTCAGTGACTCTTGGACAAAAAATGTGTTAGCAGAGACTGGGATGTGGAACTGTTGATTGAAGGAACTCTCCTCATTGCTGGAAAATAAAGCCCCTTTTTTCTCCTGGTGATTAAGGATTAAAGCAATCAAAAATGCAGAATTAAGGTAGTTAAAAGGAGGTGATTAAGAAACAACACATGAGGATTTCAGTGGAAGCCTATTTGAAGTAAAAGTTGGTTTTCTTTCAGATAAGAAAGGCAGAGATGGTTTGAGGTCAAGATTGACTCTAGAGATACTGGTAAAGATTTTTTTTAGCAAAATTACAATTTGAATTAAAACTCAGGGAAAGCATTGCATTATGTCCTTTCTACTTTCAATTCTTTTTTCTCTTTTATTAGCCATACAGAGAACTTCAGGCATTGAAACCGCAGAATAGAAGAAGGAAACACGCTGATATGATTTAAGTCGTAACTCAGAAAACCAAAAGGTTACAGAAAAAACAAAGTCAAGAGGAAATACTAGCAACTATTGATAAAATTCAAAGGTAGCTGTCAGTAAAAAAAAATTGTAATAAGTGCTAATGTTTAGAATAAATGATGAAATGAAGCAAAATGGTAGCATTGTCTTCATCTGGCCAGGCAAATTATGCACACCTGTGTTTGTCACTCCACTGTAGTGTGCAGGCAAATGTCCCACTTCCCAGTCACATTTTCCAACCAGATACATCCAAGGGGAAGTGCTGAATGAGTATGTGGCTGTGAAATACCATTTTAGCAGTGCGCTGAAGTGGAGGGCTACAAGAAATACTGCAGGATAGAGGCTAAGTCAGGGTAAAGTCAAGGCAGAGCTCGGGGAGATGATCTCTAGAGGAGCAGGAAAAAGCAAAGAAACAAAGTGTGTGTTTAAAGCTCCATTTACTAACACATTCTACCATTGTGTAGGTCTTCTGAACTTCTTTGTCTAGAATTCAAAATGAAATAAGTAGTCAAATCCTTAAATGTGCACAGATTGCTACAGAAATTAATTGTAAATGTTCTTAAATTCTGAGGCATGCATGCTGCCAACCAGCAGAGCAGAGTGGAAAACAAACCTTCCTCCAGATGCAAATGGATGACTGAATGCTTGCAAATGGCTGAAGGCTTTGGCTGCAGCATCAAGCTTTGTACTTGCTAAGTACAGGAAATTGAAATACAAACCTCAGCAAACCTATTTAGTTAATTACTAAAAAAGGTCCACGGCAAAAACAGGCAGAATATGATAATAAAAGCCACTTTGCCATTATGCTCTAAAATGAGATGTATCACTGCACTGGGATGGATACTGTTGTTTGTAGAATGACTGCTAACAAAGGGAATATGCAGAGAATAGCTAAATCAACATCCTAAATGAATAATACTGCAAATGTAGGGAAGGCATTTCAAAAGTGAAGGTGCAAAAAGTAAAAAACAGATATTCTTAACTTCATCCTTCCCAGTAAAACTTCAAGTGCAAGACAAGTCTAACGTATAGCTCCATTACACATAAAGCATAAAAGATGTGTTAATCAAGGAAATATAATTGAAACTGCCCTTAGTGGTAGATGTAGCAGACATACAGAAATAGATTCATTGCTCATTGAGCTAACATTGCCAGTTACCTGATATTTTTCTTTCATATCCATTCTATAATTTTTCATGTTGACATATTAATATTTTTCCTAGAGATACAGAAAAGGCACTGAAATACAGAGAACACTCACTTAAATTGTACCTGAAGATTATGAAAAAGGAAATTAAGTAATGCATTTTTGAGAGACTAGAAATTAACTTTATTAGTATATAAGAGTTTATTACTCTGAAAATAACACAGACAAAACGCATATTATGGGACATCCCTGGGTTTAGTGGGTTATACAAAAGATAAGCAGAGAGGTGCCATAAATCAATTTGTCTCATTTTATCTTGCTACTATTGGACGACCACTTTTCATCTGTTGTAACTGCAAAGGTGCTCCTTCATAATTACTTACTAAGGTTCTGGTTTTTTACTACTGTATAATTTCTGGATCGTCAGTGTAAATAATTTACATACATTCATAATTTACACCAGGGAGTGTGATGGGGTAACAGAGGCTGGAGGCAATGGGATCAAAGGGAAGAAGGATCTTCTCTGCAGTCAATGAAGTCACCAGGATCATGAAGAGAGGCTAAAAGACCATGTATGGGCAGGCTGCTGTCTTGGTAGAGCAATGTACTCTACCAAGCTGAGGGAGCAACCTACACAATCAGTACAGGAAAACCTGGACTGTAAAGGTGAACATGAGTAAGTCCTAGCTCAAAATGTGTTATGGCCTCTCAGGTTGGTTTGTTTGGGCATCTTTAACCAGGCATAAAGGGACTCCACAAACTGGACATGCACAAGTCAAAAGCATAAAGTGATCATTTTTACACAACACATTAAAATATGGGATCTGACAAACTACTAAGCTAGGTTTTAACATGTTCCCCACCCCAAAGTCTCTCAGCCGGCCAGGTGGGCATCAAACAGAAGGAGAGGGATCGGTCTCCACAGTCTCCTGGACCGAAGCCTCCATGGTGTTGAGCTGCCACCTGCCATCTGCTCCGGTGACACTGGGCCACCAACCGTGTGACCCAGCGCTTCCTGCATTGCAGACCTCCTGCCTCAGCATCTCACATCTTTCATGTCAGCCTCAATCAGAGCTGTGCAGGGCTGCATGTCAGTGCAAGACCTTGGCCTCAGTCTGCATGAGCCACAACGGGCCCAGCAGTCCAGCCACATCCACGCCTGGCATGTGAGTTGTTGCTCACACCAGCAGACATTTCCATCCAAATGCTACATTAGTTTATGCATGGGTGGATTAATGTTACTATTAGTATTCCAGACTCAAACTGGCCCTTGCAAGAATTAGATTAAGGAGGTTTCAGCAAAATGTTAGCTAACATTTGTTAATCATTATTCTTGAAAGAAATCTCAGAACACTTGGCTCTGCCAAAATATTTGTTATTTTCTTGCCCTGTCTCCTTTTCTCACTTCAGAAAAATCCAAACAGAAGTTTGATTTAGCCACAGCTGGCCCCAGAGAGTTAGTCACAGAGGCACAGGAAGCGTATAGCCAAAATCAAATGGAATTCTAGGGCAATGGACACTGAACGCACAGATAAAATCACCATATTCCACATAGTCCTCTCCTTTCTCTGGTTTCCCTGGGAGTCATCATGGAAGTCATCCGGTGCTCCTTTGGTGGAGACTATGCCACAAGGGAATGCTCAGTTTGGCTGTTGTATGTAATTCGTTCTTCACTAACCGTGTTATTTAGATTTGTAGATTTGTAAAGACCAGTTTAAAAATAAACACAAGCCCAACAGAGACCTAGCACACTCTGAGTTATACTCCCCTGATATCAAAGAAACTTCATATCCTACCAACACTTTTCCTGGCAATCACACAAACAAGAAGCTTTCAAAAGAAATAAGAGAGAGGAAAGCTTGTCAATGGGTTTAGCTGCTCTTCAGACCTTTTATTAATTGTATGAGCAGACACACCAGGTTAAGCACAGAGCATTTGTATTCCCTCTGCTTTCTACTGCAAGCTGCAGAAGTCCACATCCCATAAGTTACATGACAAGAGGGGTTTTGCTCATTCATGTGGACACCATGTGATGCTTTATTGGAGAGAAGAAGAGGCTCAGCGTGGCAGCACACCCAGAAGCTAAACAAACCTGGACTAGGAGACACTGAAGTTAGAAAAACTGATTTCAAAACAAAGTAATCATCAGGAGGGTCTTTTATCACCCAGATTTCTGTATTGAGAGGTCTCAGAAGTAGAATCCCAAAACTGAACCAGTAAATATTTTTTAGAGTGGGCTGCTGGCATTATGTCTAAAGTAGCCCTGTTTTTGCTCAGACTTCTTTAGAGTGTGTTTAAAAACTGAAAATGCCCTTGCTACCCAACTGAGGTAAATTCATCTAAAAGTCTCCACGAAAAACATAACCAGGATGGCACATTTGCATTAACAGAAATGAAACTATGGTTAAGCCAATGGTGAATATCCTTAAAACCCTTGTTCTGAGCCTCTGGGATAAACACAGTTAAATAATGGCGAAATAAACCTGTGACCATACCTACAAATTCATTCCACAAGTCACATTGTTGCTTTTTATGGGATCAGAAATCATTATGCATAAAATTATGCAAGAATAGTCACCTGAGTTCTTATGACAAACAAAACATTAGAGAAACTTAGAGTTACAGAATATTCTGAGCTGGAAGGGAACTCAACATTTATTTTTTTCTGGTTTTGACTGTTTCCATTGTGGGTCCCTTCTGACACAGAATATTTTGTGATTCTATGATTCTATAGCCTTTCAGAGCCAAATGAGAATAGGAAATCTGTCCCCTGTCTTAACAGATATTACACATATCAAGTTGTAGTTTACATGCATTGGCATATTATTTTCAGCCAAAAATTTCCCCCATCTGCTTTACTCATGTGAATGTAAGAACTGAGTTAGCACAAAGGTCCATGTTCCTGCTTACAGAAGCAATGAGTGGCTGCTTGAGCAGGGACAGCTGAGTGTTTCTTTCCTTGGCACATCCTCCCACTTTCCAGCAATCAACCCTTCAGGGACTTTGTGAGTGGGAACTTGCATCTGGAACTGGAGGCTTTGATTAGTAGCCTGATTAGCAAAAATGAAAATTATTTCCAAAGAGCAGAGAGGAGACATAAGATGACAATAGAAGACAGTTGAAGTAATAACTGAATTAATGAGCTAAAAGCAAACTCAGTCCTTTTTCACAATAATAATTTGTTATTTGCTATAGTCCCAGCTCTCACAGAAGCAGATCTGTGCTGCAAAATACAGAATGGTTTGGGTTGCTCATATGCCCTACTACTCTAGGCTACAAATCTCTGTGTGCAGGGAATGGCAAAGTACACACTACACCCCAGTTCTTAGCATCCTGTAGCAGGCCTTGCCCGAAGTACTTTGGTGCTTTGACAGCTGTCCTTTTATTGCCATGCTGAATCAGAAATGTTTGGCTGCCAAGGTCAGGGAGATCTTCCCAACAACAAGTTGTTGGGCAGCTCTGTTTTTCAAGACAGGACTCTGCACATCCTCGCCACATGGGGCGAGGCCATGGCCTCCAGCTGTGAAGAAGCCATGAGGTTCTGCCTGACACAGACATAGTGCCTTTAGCAAGATCACCTTCTCACCGGCAGGAGATCTGGGTAATTTACACCCTCCCAGGACAAATGTGTTTCACCTAGACCAGCAAGTCACATGCAGTACATTAGATAAAATAGCTAATGTATGATAGATCTCTGACTGCAGAAAATAAAGACTTATTTTGAAAGAAATATTTTTAGGGTGCTATTAGGTCTGGATGAAATGTTGCCTGAATAATAATTAAAATTGAAATTACACTTTTGTTTTTCCGCTTGGTTTGGGGGTAAAATAGCATTGCCACAGCTAGCAAAGAGTCTGTTTCTTCATAGTGCACCAAAGCTGGTAACTGGAGAGAAAGTATCATTCATATTGCTTTTCTGTTATGCTTCTTTTCTATTTATCTTCTGTTAAATTATGGCTCTTCTCAAGGGCATGCTAACAGGCTTTGTGCATATTATTATTTGATGCTTTGACAGCCTGGATCATTTCAGTGTATTCTGTTGCAGTAAGAGGCATCAGGGGAAGTTGGCAGGACAAAACAAACAGAAGAAGGTGGGGGTTTGTCATGCAGCAGATAATCAACCTATGGAATCTATTGCAGAAGGCTCTTGTTAGTGGAAAATCTTTACATGGCTTAGGGGGATGAATGGATGAGTAATTAAAGAGGAAATCCACTGTGGATTGATATGGAAACCATGTCAACTTTAGGACAGTCCCAATTGTAAAACTATTTCTGTCTTTTAAAATATGAAATTTTGTGTTTATTTCAATTAGTGTGTAAAAGCTGTGGGCTTTGTTACCCTTACTCCTTGGGCTTTGAAAAGTTTCTGTACTATTCATTTGATCATATACATGAGAAGCATTGCTACCAACCATTGTTACAGATAAAAATAGGTTACAAATAGAGTTGTAATCATAAGGTTGGTAAATTCAGGAGACCCTATTGGAGATGATAAGATGTGCATATCCCTCTTCTAAAGCCAAAGGGGATTTTCATCTTCCTTTCCCACCCCTGCCACAGAGAATTATCCTCCTTCATCTCTTGCACCTGAGTTTTATTTAGAGCTTCTTGCTAAACACAAATAACCTACTTGCTATTTATCTTTTGAGAGTATATTTTCTTCTCAGAAGTGAACTGGTTTGTATTTATGTATTTTTATCCTTGCTGGCCATTGTTACACCTCTCTAGCTCTAGGACAGGCCTCCTGGGCTGATGTGACTAGAACTGAAGACAGTTGTCATTCCAGAGGCATATACAGTCTGGCATGGTGATGTTTTCTTTTATATTCCCTATTTCTTTCCTAGTAATTTCTAACATTCAGTTTAGTTTTTTGACCACTACCTTAAACTAAGCTGAAATTTTCAGAGAAACACAAGGATTGCAAGATCTTTTTCCTGGCTGGCAATACCTCATTTAGAGACCATTACTGTGAATTGGGTGTAATTGGGGCAAGTTTTGCATTAATTTGCATTTATCCTTACTGCATTTCTTCAGCCATTTCATTATTTATTTATATTCTCACAAAAGCTTTTAACAGGTCTTGGCAGACTTAGCTTTGACTACTGTGAATAATTCAATATTATCAACAAAAAGTGTCTCCTAGTTCTTCACATTATTTGCATGATCACTTACAAACATTTATAGAGTTCTACAGCTATTCCATTTCCTATTACTCTACTAATTTTATAATCAGAATTGCTTAGTTTCCTTAATGCACTTTGAGGAGAGATATTGTTAAAATGGTTTGGTGATTAGCTCATCCTTAATTGTGTGTTTGTTGATATCTTCAAAAAACTCCAATAGCTTTTATTCTAAAAGCCATTTTGATTCATTCCATGTATAACATAATTATCTATTTTTTAATGTTTTCCCATTAATCTGCTCAGTATATAAGGCAGATTTGTCTCCTTGTAATTCCTCAGATTTCCCCAGGGGTCTTATTAAATACTGATGCCATATTTACCGCTTTCCAGTCCTTGGGATCTGAGGTAATTTTAAGCAATGGGGTACAGTTTGGTCATTTCAAACCATCCTAGGAGTGAGTCGAGCAGAAATCACTCAGGCTGTGGTAGCCAGACTTCACCGTGTCTGTTTTGCTGCATTGCTCCATTTCATAGGAAACGCAGTGCAGTTTTAGCACCTCATGAGATGAGCAATACCTTTCATTTACATCAGTTGCTTTCAACTCCAAGACTTCTGCGTTTGGCACGTTACTTCTAAAGTCTCAACACAAAGTATTAAGAACAAGCACCTGCTGCCAGTGACCTTAATAGACTGTACTTTTTGATTGAAATGTTTTAGAGGTCTTTCTGTCAAAATGTGCTCTGAAAACTGTGTTAGATCCTTTATCAATAGAAGTGTAACAAATCTGGCAAGGATTACTTAATTTCACTATATGAGAAGATGAATAGCTGAGCTTGTGTGCAACTGGCTGCTTCTCAATTCAGCAGTTTCCAGAAGAACTTTGAGTCATGCATGGCCTCATGAGCTAAAAGAGTCTTTCTTCTCTTTCAGATGAATAGCTTGGCTAACAAAAACTCCCAAGAATGGGTTCACCTCAGGGGAGAAAGCAGAGGTACTGGTGGAGGTCAAATTGCATGGGCCTCTCCTTTCATCCTTCTGCCATGGCTCACGCAGGTGAGATTAGAGTGCAAACTCAGCCAGCACTTCATTGTAGGAAGGAGGCAGTGGGAGGTCTTCCAAGCATTTTTGGTAGCTTGAATCTAGACTCATTTTCTCTTGACTGTATTTAGATTTAGGCGATTTGAGGGGTAGGAAATCAGGATCTGATGGAGAAAGAATGTAAAAAAAAGAAATCAAACCCTGCATGCTAAAGTTGGTAATATTTCATACAAGAAAATGTATTTCTATCCTTCCAAAAGAAAGCTGCTTTCAATTTTCTGTTGTGCTAAAGCCATTTTGCACCATCTGGACTTATGTTCCAGTTTTCAAGCAGGAAATTTTTTCATTCCTGTGTAACCTTCATATCTTAGTCAAAGTGATCTCTAAAACTCAGTTACAATAAAGATGGTGTGTAAGGTAGACTAAATATCAAACATTAGATACTAGACTGATTTTTCCCTTCAGAGATTCCATTTCTTTAATGCGTAAGTTGCTATGTCCTTGCAAGGAGTCTGTTATAGCACTTTCCCTTCTGCTAGTGATAAAAACAGAACCAGAGTTGAACCTATGGCTTGATCCCAAACTTCCTAAGTATATTGGCAATGCTGCCTGCTGTTTTAGCACTGTGGAAAGCAGACTTGAAAGACTCAAGGTCCCATCAGCCTTTTGAAGGATGTGGCAAGAGTAACAGATGCAAGAATCCAATTTAAGTCTTCATTTTGAAATGCAAAACTTAGTACTAGAGAAGATCTTTGGCACATGTCAATGTAGATTTATTGACTTAAGTTCATTCAACATCAGGACAAACCTACCTGAAAATGTACCTTTTAGGGTTATATGGCAAAACGGCAGAGAAACAGTTGTGTCCAGGCAAAAGTTTTCTTATAAATTTAGACACAGCCCACAGCATAAATCTCATGAACTTTGGTTCACAGATTACATCATCTTAATATTTAAAATAAATTCAAAACAAATGCAATAGTCTCATGCCTCCAGTTATCACAACTGCCACTGGTAAGTAATCCTGGCAAATCCACTTAGAGATAACAGCAGGCGTTTAGACGAGCAACTAAAAAACCACATAAACCTTGCGCCTGGGTTAGAACAAAGTTTTCTGTATAATTACTGGAGTTTCCTGCTTCTGTTTGGTCTGCAAAGACTTTGGGAACAGTTTAACACAACTATACAGCAGTTTCAGTCCTAAGCAGCACTGTGAAACAGAGAACAAAACATGATAAAGCAAAAATTAGCAAGTACTAAAAATCCCATAGCATTTGCTTGACATCAGTTATTATTTTGAAATTAAAACCTTAAGGGGAAATTTTCCATTGAAGAAAAGCTGCTCATACCTTTCTTTCCTTGGAATGTTCTCTCTTCTCTCAGAGAAATGCTGCAAATACCAAGAACAAACATTTCTCTGTAAATTTTTCCAGCTGGGTGCCTTTGTTCAGTTAAAATATTCTTAATCTCTTAAGCATGATCTGATGCCACTTCTTTTCAGGCTGCATGAGTCCTCTTCTGACCTTGTAAATCAAATTTATATGTATACTTCTCTACAGTTCTCATGTACAATGCCAGAGGCAATTTAATTGTTTGGTACTTTCATTAGTCCCCGATTGATCAGTTCCTTTTTCTCCATGCTGTGAACAGAGATGTACGTTTCCTGTTGCTATTTGCTATTTAACCAAACCCTCTTGCCATTTCTTTGGCATTTTGATGATATTTGATACTAATCTTACCTGGTTGCTCTTAAATCACCATTTTAATTTAATATTGTTACTTAAAGCAACCTTTTAAACAATTTTATCTGGCCCTGCAAATTCTTTTACTTTGAACCCTTAGTAAATTGCTTCTCCTCCGTACGTCCCTCCCAGCACCTATTAAAATGAGTGCTGGGCTGAGAAGTGTGAGGCTTTCCTCACCTAGCTGAAGGCATTCCAGAACTGCAGCATGCTCTCTGAGGCTGCTGTCCAGTGTATGCTGGGGAGCACGGCACCCTCCCACACTGTGGTGTTGTTAGCTGGGACGTTGGGACCTTTAAGATCTCAGAGAAGAGTCTGCAATTGACTGGTTGGAGTTAGGTGAGAGCAACCATGGGAAAACCATGACCTGCCTTTTTCCTGTCAGGGGGTGTTACACAGGATTACTGCAATACCTTAATTTAAAATGCAGCCTAAGCTTTCCTTCACTGCATAAAGCCACAGCATTCCCATCCGAGTATGCCCATTTTTCCAGCTGGTGCCTTCTGCCAGGACATTCACTGACCCCTGGAAAAAGGGGCCCTCCAGCTCAGTGAAGAAAATCCACATCTTTGGTGTGATTCTGGCAGCTGGGGCTGCACCAGGCTCCCCTGCTCCCCTTGGTCATGTCAGGATGCCCCTGCCTTGTGTTTTGTGTTTTGCTCCAATTCTGCCGTCTTCAGAGAGTAGGACTTTCTGTTTTCAGTTTTCAAATTAAAAATCTCACTCATTTCATTTTTTAATGATGCTTGGGTTTGTTTTGTTTTGTTTTATTTGGGTTCTGAGCTTTTGAAACAGCTTAGACAACTCTAAGTCTAGGAGAACATGTTGTTTAGATGTTCACTAGCACAGGGGAATAAATAAAAATTATTTCACTTTTCTTTTCTTTTTTTTTTTTTTTACACTAAATCCCAGCAGATTCATACTGTGGCTTTTAAATGTTATTTTTAAATTGTTCATATTGAGATTTAAGAGCCTTTAGGTGAGTTACTGGAGCAGTGACAGGAGCTGAACGTGGTCCTGAAATCCATGTGGCTACTGAGGAATCAACTTGGCCGCTTAGAGCAAATGATCCCACTAAGTCTGGACAATTCAGGCACACGTCCCTTTCCCTCCCCACACTCTCTCTGGTATAAGTGGCAAGGGACAGAGGTCTCTGGGGGTAGTGTGGCCTCAAAGGCCTCTATCAGGTGTCCCCAGGGACCTGCTTTTCACTAGGGGAGGAGGTAGTGCCTGCAGTCACTCCACTTCTGCCAGGAAGCGCCCCATCAGAACCAGAGAGGCTGAACCTGGTGTTAAAAGAATGAGAACAGTGGGGACAGATGGCAATTTATTCTACCGAACCACCTTAGGAGACCTAAAGATGCAAACACATGTTTTGGCATGCACAGCATGCCCCATTTGGTGGCTTACCACCAAGTACTGCAGATAGGAATGAGCTGGTACCTACTGGGTTCTGCCAGAAATGGCTTAACTTGGTGTAAAGCTCTTGCCTGTGGAAACAAAGCCACTGAGCTTGCCCTGGGATGAGTTCTTCATCTTCCTTCAGGGAAGTCAAGCGTCCCATGTGAGCCACAACCATTCCTGAGCTGGCCAAGGGCCCTCCAGCCCTGCCTCATTCTCAGGCCCACCACTTCCATTGCTGAACCTCCCTGCAGAGCCCCTTAGTGCCATCCCATGCATTTAAAATGGCATACCAGTCATGCCCAAGAAACCAAGTGCTTGATGGTCTCTGGGGCCCTGGGGATTGCTCCTGGGCATATTTAAAGGTGTGTCTCCGGGTGATGGCAGCAAGCAGGATAGGTTACAGCCACACAGTCCTCACCATTTCCAATCCTTAAATACAATTCTCTCTACTGCCGTTTGCACAAATGAGGAAGATTTAATCACATCCACAGACAAAATGGCATGATCATTACTGCTTTGAAAAGCTCAGGTTTTTGCAGCACAAACCCTTCCTTCAGCTCCCCTACCCAGAGCTGGGCTGCTCAGGCTCCTCTGCTTTCTTTTGTCCTCACTTCATTCCACAAAACAAGTGTTCAAATCCCCTGTGGATAAGGGTTAGCCAAGGCAACATGGCTTCTGGTCTGCCAGATACCTTATGCAGAGTGTGGCAAGCATTTAGTGTTGCATGGTTGGTTTGGGAAGCACCTAACTGAGCAGAAGAAATCACCAGGGCTCATTTGGCATGGGATGAACCCCTGGGCTCTGGGGTAAAATGCCATTAGACACTCAGAGTCCACAGATAGCCCGTGTTATGTTTCCCCACTTCTGTCCAGTCCACATGGCTGTCTGTTGAAACTGGGATGACAAAACCAGAGCTAAAACAAGCAAAGAACCCAAATTATCACCTTTTGGGGAGGCAGAGCTGAAAGGCAGCTTGGAAACTAAGTGTTTTCTAAAAGGCTGAAACAACAATGAAAGCACAGTTCTGCCACCACCGCACAAAAGCACTGGCTTTGTAGGAATACTGAGCTGCAAAGAGACCAGCTTGCATACAGGTAATGAATGACTAGAAAGGGGATTTAAGGAAGCCATTCCCAACACATTGTAGCAGATTTAAAACCTGCTGCAAAAGGTCAGACCCAGCAAATATAATGTGCTGGAGGGAAGAGCAGGGAATCATAGGCATTGCCTATGTTTTAGATTCACTGCATTAAATTAACCCCCTAGACAATCACAGAAAATGGACTGTGATCAAAAGAAAAGTAAAAAAAAAAAAGCAGGGAACACTCAGTGCTTTGAGTCACACTGATATGCTGAAAGGATGGCCCAAACAAAACCAGTTCAATTTTGTGTGGACAGGCAGGGTATATGAATCTGGTATGTGAGGAGTTGTGTCAGAAGTACCAGGACGTCTATGTCCTGTCTTTGGGTGCATAGCCCCTGGGAAAGGAGAAATAGCTTATCTGAAGTAGACTGCAGATCACCAAAATAGCACTTGTCAGACATCTCAAAGCATTTACACATCAGCCACCACCTGGACTAAAGCATCTAAGCCAACAGACAGCAGATCAGATCTTAGAGCACAGAGATTTTCCTCTCTCCAAAGAGTGGATGGGTGTTTTGCCCATGCCCAGCAGGGTGGTGCAACAGGGCTGCTGTCAACAGCTCTGTCTTCCTGCCCCATGCAGTCCCACTCATTTTGCACAGCCAACACCCACCATGGGTCCCAGCCCTGTTTTTCTACAAATACTTCCAGCTTTCTCCAGAAAATATCAGGAGATGGCAAATCCTTCATTTCTGTAAGCAGCTTGTCCCACTAAGTGCTCTTGTTGGTAAGAATGTGATCCTAATTGCTGATTGGATTTCTCTGGATGTACATTGCAGGAAAAGGGGTTTTTATTATTTTTTTATTCTCATAGATTAAGGAAGCTCTTTATATCTTTTATTTTCCACTTAGAAAAATACATCCATGCTGCAATCATACTGCTATTATTACCACAGTTATCATCTAATAACTGAAATGGACTGAACAAATTCTATCAGAAATTGTTCTCCATTTTTGTTTTCCATTGTTACTTTTCCTGTGAGTTGTGGCAGTCTGATATATATTTATATATATCTATATATACAGATATAGATATAGATATATAGATGTATATGTATATGTAGATATAGATACAGATACAGATATAGATAGATATAGATATAGGTATAGGTATAGATATAGATATAGATATAGATATAGATATAGATATAGATAGATATA
The DNA here is from genome assembly GCA_035222235.1 of Margarornis squamiger. NCBI lineage: Eukaryota > Metazoa > Chordata > Aves > Passeriformes > Furnariidae > Margarornis > Margarornis squamiger. Next base: position 60,091,415 of record JAWWTY010000106.1, on the reverse strand, counting down.
GATATAGATATAGATATAGATATAGATATAGATATAGATAGATATAGATATAGACATAGATATAGACATAGATATAGATATATTACCTTGTTCACACAGATAATCTTTTAAAAACTATTGGTACTATATTATCACTCTTTCATTACATCTGAAACTTCTATGATGTTAATAGGGAAAATCCTTCTCGGCAAATTCTTTTAGGAATTGGGAATAAATTGGTTATATCTACTGAATTTAATTTATTCCCTGAATTTTCTTATCTTTCTTTGGAGTTACAAGTGACGTCCTAATAGGATACAGGTAGCTTAACCTACTTCCAAATACAGAACAAAAACTGTATTGAACATGCAGGATTTTTTAATTATTCATAGTAATGAAATGGTTGATTGTTGATTCACAGATCCATACAACTCCTTTCCTTGATGAGTCTCTCTAGTTTTTGGTATTAGGTGGAAACTTCAACAGCAGCCAGAAAGTTTAAGATCACCGATCTTATTGCAAACCACTGATGGAGTTTGTGTCACTTTGAGCGAAACAGCCAGTGCGTGCGAGACCAAACCAAAGTGATGCTACTGTGGCTGAGAGAGCCTGAGGGCCATCAGCACCATGCGCTTGGAAGAGAGAAAAACTCATTTACAGCCACATTCCTCTGGGACATGAGACTTATGTTGCTGATCCTTTGCCATACAAATAGTCCTACTGTAACTGATGAGCAAAATACTGGAACTCGTGGATCTCGGTCATAGGGTTTGTTTCCAAAAGTTAGGTGTGGGACAGTGGCACTGAATGCATCAAATGTCAGAGGGACAATCCATGGGGAGACGTCAGCTATGAACGGCATGAGAAACATTTCTTAGAACCGTCTGCTGGGTTTTAGCTGCGGGAAAAACACTCTGGGAGATCTCATAGCCAGCAGCACTGCGTGAGATGATATCCACGGATACTGATGTGGTGGTTGCTATGGGAAGTATGTTTTGAGAACAGCATATAAGAGGTGGGAGATAGAAAAATCTCATTAGAAGAAATTGTGAGCTGGTTGCACACAGAGAAAGGTAAGGCAACCAAACCAGAGAGTGCAGTGCGGCCTGGCTGCAGTCAGTGGCATTCAGATGGCTCAAGAAAAAGACATGAAAAATCACATGAGGAAAGAATTGTGGCCTTATGAAACCAAACATGAATGTGTGAGTTACACTCCTTCAAGAGATGCACTTCATGGGGTGTCACTGACTCTACCATAGAAGGCACCTCTGGCTTCTCTGGCTCAACAGTGGGGCTGCAGGCAACCTGGTCCCAGTCAGCTGATTGCAGTGCATGGCAGGGGAATGGATAAAAAGTGAGACATCTTGTCTGAATAAAATCTGTTTGGGAAAAAAATAAAGAATTAAAAAACAGAGAGAGGGAGAAAGAATAGAAAATAGGCAGTAAAGAGGGAAGGAGGAACATTTGAAAGGAAGGAAGAGAAAGAAAGGACAGAATACATGAAAAAAAAATATTAAAAAAACACCAACAAGTCAAACTAGTTTCCAAAAGTATTAAAGTATTATTACTTTAATAAATAATTTTATAGTGTTTGTAATTCATTTTTTATTTAGTAAATGAATCTATTTATAATCCATTTTCTTTTAAAACAAAATCTACTTTAAAAATAGTGAGATTATTTATAACTAATGGATGCCATCCAGCAGAGTATACAGGGAGGTGCGTGCTTACAGACACAGACTGCTCTGAGCACTCCAGCTTGACTGAATGTGAGGCAGGTCCAGTCTGGCCACCATGTAAACAAATTTCATCTTGTGGATCATTTGTTCAGTCACAGGTATCCAGCTTTCAGCCTACAGATGGCTTGTGTCCTACCAGTCTAGAACATGAACATAAAATAAGTATACATATTCTTCCATTAACACAAACCTTCAGTACGCTGTCTCAGTGTTGCTTCAGTCTCGTCTTTGAACTGATGTTGGGGTTTTTCTGCTTTAATGGGAAAGATCTAAACCAGAATGTGTTATTTGATCATTCATTAATTCAGCCTATTTCTTTGATAATAACAGGAATCTGGACCCAATGTGAGGGCTGATAAAATGAAGAGATTCTATTGGTAGTAAAAGTCGATCAGGCTTTTAACAATTTCATTGATATATTTTGAGGACATATTTAACAACTTCAAAGGAGAAAAAGATCTTTGAACATGCGTATCTCTGTTAGACCAAACCATTGCTCTAGGCATTGGAAGGAAAATATTGCAAGCACGATGAAGTTACTGGAACACTGTGTAAATGTATTCCTTTGGATTTTTCCCCCCTGGTCTATTTTACATGTTAGAAAATCTATGCAAGGCTTGCCCAATATTCACACAATTTTACAGCTGAATAGCACATGCAAGTAACATGAGTGTATATTCAGGAGGGGAAACTTTTTCAGTTGTTATGAGTATCATACAATCTAAAGACACAGCAATCAGATTTTTGTAAATATTCAATAACATGGTTTCTATGCCGAGTATGAAAAGAAAATGCATTTTCCCAGGAGTACTCCCAAATCTTTCTGTGAGCATGTGACACCAAAGACACAGAAATGCTCAGAACTCCCTAAGAGAAGTCATATTATTAGAGATCTCCTGCCATGCTGTCCATTCTCACAGATAAATACTTTTTGTGCATCTGAAAGACATGTAGGGTTCAAAGCCTTTAGAAGAGGCATGCCAGAGTCCTATGTATCCAGCAAGTAGAGCAGAGATGCCTGCTATCTTGGCAAGTGGAGAGGGGATGCCAGAAACAGAGCAAAGAGACTCATCCTGCATCTCTGCTAGACAGTGGGAGTGTGGGAAAAAGGGATGCAGTTAACCTGTGATGGTTCATTAGTCCACTCCCACAGCATGATTAGATCAGTTGGGTCAGTTTTCTAAAGGCTCAAGATGACTGAATTAGTAAAGGATAGGTCAGATTATTTCTGCCTTACTGCCATCATTACAGTGCCATAAACACTTTTCGTGCTTTGCTGGAGCATGACCCCCGAAGAGTTTGCTCCCACAGGATTCCTTCTGTTTCTAAGTGAATGGCTCCTATTGTAAAGAAAACCACCTTGGTGGTAGCCCCGAGGAGACTGTGGCAGTTGAGTGTGGTGGGATGCCACAGCTTGGGAGCCAAGGAATACCTTTCTTTGTCCTGGGCAGAGCACACATGGCTGGATATGATGTAAAGGAAAGGGTGCTACAGGGCAAAGGCCCCATGTTTGGGTGGCAAACCTTTTATTCACCCAAGCAAGACAATTCAGCTGAGCTTGCTCTTGAGAACCTGCAGGCTCTTGAGAATTTTGGGGGCATTGTCCAGCACCTTGGTCTTGTCTCCCCTCTATTAGGCCAGTCCCTTTGACCATACCAATCCTGCTGGCATGGCCCCCCCTTCAGCTGGGATTTGCTGGTCAGCTATTTTTCCTTGACATGCCAGGTATATGTTGCAAAGATGCAATCATACCATAATCAGAGTGTGTACGGGCTTTTGAAGCTTAACTATGAAGACCATTTGGTCTCACACCTAATACTATGCAGAGGAAGTTACGTCGTCAGACTGAAAAAGTCTCATCTGTGTGTCCTGAAAGCCGTAACAAGATCTATGCTGTGGGATAGCAATACTAGTAGAAAAGTATTACATAAGATGAAATCCTTATCTAAATAATTGTGGATGAGTTAACAGCTGGCTGACTGTAGAATCATAGAATTGTTAAGGTTGGAAGGGACCTCTAAAATTATTTATCCAACCATTAACCCAGCACTGTCAATTCCACCACTAAACCATGTCCCTGAGCACCACATCTACATGTCTTTTAAATACCTCCAGGGTTAATGACTCAACCACTTTCCTGGGCAGTCTTTCTAATGTCTGAGCACCCCTTCAGTGAAGAAATTTTTCTTAGCATCCATTCTAAACTTCTTCTGGCACAACTTGAGGCCATTTCTTTTCATCCTATCACTTATTACCATTAAAGCTTTTCATGAACTGGAGAGCAGTTTCAAATAATACTTTCTGAAGACTTGTAGTTAAACTGCAGATCTGTGCTCTGACCTTGGGATTATGAAATCTTAAATCTTTCCCATCAGTCACCATACCTCAGGAATATTTTGTGAGGGTTATCTATGATTATGATAATTTAAAAACCAAGTGATGTGTGGAACTCTTGCATCAAATACATACCTCTCCTAAATCATGCTAGGAGTTTTCACGTGGAGCCTGTAGAATAGGTGGATCTTTTTTCCTAATGCCTTAAAACCATGAAATTCATAAAACAATACTCAGGTGCCATAATTTTCAGCATTACATGGCTCATCCCCTGAAAGTAAATTGTGGAAAGAACCCTTTTACAAAAGGGTGGCTGCTGCAGCCAGGGGAGGTCTGGGCTTGCTCTTGCAGGCTGACTCCAGTGATGCCTTGCCAGTTCATTGATGTAGCACAAGAAAGCACTGCTGCACCACTCTGTCCATCTGGGTTGAAATTGTCATGGCTTGTACATCTTGACTACATGGATGGTCACACTTATGACACAAAGAGTATTTCTACCTATCATATTGGCCTTCCTTTCAAAGCTTCCTTTGTGTTTGCTCATTCTCCCTATGCTCAGAATTAGTCTGCTTTTATACTGGATATTTCTGCTAACTTTTTTCAGTGAACTATGCCAGTGCTTTGCTGGAGCATGAACCCCAAGTTATGTTTCTCAGAACAGATGTGTCTGGTTGTGTTATCCCTGTTCCTCCACACATCACAAGTCTGGGGCTTTCAGCTGGGCTGCACAAGCCCCTTGTGCCACTGCATCACTTCATCCTCCTGCACAGCACATGGTGGCACAGGGGAAGCCCTTGCTACAGCCCTTGCTTTTTCACTAGTGTTTGGTGTGGCAGGAACCACCAGTGGCTGCCTGGCACTTGAAGTACTATTAATGCTGGGTAGTATAACCTTTGTTGGTCTTTAACAGCAGAAGTGCCCAAGAGAGAAGTTTGGAACTCAGGCATGCTGAAGGAGGACACTGACAGTAGGAGCAGCAGGGAAGAAATCACAACTGCAACTGAGATAGAAAAGGTGTCTTCTTACCTATGGGACAGAGGTCATAATCATAGGTTAAAATCCAGATGTGAAAGTGGAAAAGTAATACATGCCCAACTGACAAATATAAAATGTAAAAGGATATTGTGTAGAGCTCTATGGAATGATTTGCCATCTCGTCTCCTCTGAGGGAAGAGTGATCCTACTTAAAAAGCGTGAACAAAAGTCTTTTCTTGGCAAACTTCAGGTTTCCAGAGCACTTATGGTTTAGGAAAATAATCATACAAAAAAGAAATCCCTAATTCATATACCTGAAGATCTTCTATTCACCTTCAGAGGAAGTGCAGAAACACCTATAATCAGGCACCTTGAACGTCTCCAGCTTTGTTCATTGGTTAGTTTCTACTGGAGTCTGAATCAGGATTGAAGTTCATATTCACCAGATTGCTCTTGCCCTTATTATGGCCCAAAAGGAAAAAGATATGGCTCAGGCCAACCTGAAAATCAGATCCGAAAGCTGTTTTAAAACCTGTCATTTTAAATTGGAGTTATCAGTACAGAGAATTAACAATTGTCAAGTCACATCTACGGCTTTCAGAGGCCTTTTTGCTTGAGGGTGTCTTCTACAGCCTTACATTTTCTCACATTTTCAGTATTTCTGCTCACCACCAAGGTGGCTGCAGACAGCTGTGAACAAGGAGGAGGAGGAGGCATAGAGAGAGAGTGGGTCCTGGGGGAGCTGCTGTAGCTGGAAAGCTCCATCTCTTCACCAGGGACAAGGGACACAGCTGTGGATTCTGACAAGAAAGGCCTGTTCAGACTCTGGAGAGGCAGCCTCTTTGGTGTGCCCTCTTCCTGAAGAGACGGCATGGCTGCCACAACCCGCATGGTGAGAATGCAACATGCCCCAGAAGAGCAAATACAGCACTTGGGGACCGGGCTGGTTGAGCAGTGTGCTACATTGCTAATTAGGGACTGTTGAAGAATGCAAACCTAGAGAGTCCACTTACTGCTAATTCATTGTATCAATCATTTAAAATCAAAGAGTAAAAGGCGAAAAAATACAACCTTTTTTAAACAAGTGGAAAATATTGAATTAAGCAGACTGAGTCTCTCACCAATACTCTCTAATCATGGTGTTGCTTCTGTGTCTGATGAATAGGACTTAGCTGGAAGTGTTTTCTAGAGACAGGAAGACAGTGAGACAAGTACCTGTAAAAACATTGGCTTCCTTTTTTTTTTCTTTTTGATCATTGCCTAGTGTGCCACATGTTACAGCTATTATTTATGTTGTATTGAAAGAAGAATGCAGTCAACATGCTGTGTTCAACATATGAAAACAAAAATATAGAATCATAGAATTCTTTAGGTTGGAAAAGATCTTTAAGATTATCAAGTCCAACTGTTAGCCCAGCACTGTCAAGTCCATCACTAAACCATGTCCCCAAGTGCCACAACTATATATCTTTGAAATACCTTCAAGAATGGTGATTCCACTGCTTCCCTGGACAGCCTGTCCCAAAGCTTGACACCATTTTACTGAAGAAAGTTTCCTAATACCTAATCTACAGCTTCCCTGGCACAGTTTGAGGCCATTTCCTCTCATCCTATTGCTTGTTACTTGGTAGAAGAGACCAGCCCCTACCTGGCTACAACCTCCTTTCAGGTGGTGGTAGAGAACAATAAGGTCTCCCCCGAGCCTCCTTTTCTCAAGGCCAGACAACCCCAGCTCCCTCAGTAGCTCCTCATCAAACTTGTGCTCCAGACCCTTCACCAGCTCTGTCACCCTTCTGTGGACACACTCCAGCACCTCAATATCTTTCTTGTAATGAAGGGCCCAAAACCAGACATACAATTCCATGTGCAGCTTCACCGCTGACAGGTACAGAGAGACAATCAGTGCCTCAGTCTTGCTGGTCACACCATTGCTGATACAGGTCAGGATGCCATTGGCCTTCTTGGCCATCTGGGCACACTGCTGGATCATGTTCAACTGGCTGTCAACCAGCACCCCCACATCCAGCTTCCCAGCCCCTCTGCCCAAGCCTGTAGTGTTGCATGGGATTGTTGTGACCCAAGTGCAGGACCTGGTGCTGCACGTCCTAACCTTTCATTGCAAGAGTCAAATTTTGTTCTCACAAATGGACGTTCAAGGCAGAACTAGAAAGCTGCTTACTGCATTTAGAGACCATCCCACAGTCAGACAACAGGCAGTCCTTTCTGAAGGAGTGACTTTAGCTTACATTGGGTGAGCACCCTTCAGGGGTGAGTGGCTTTTTAAATACAATCCCTGCTCTTCAGAAGGCAGAGAGAACTTTAATTTTTCCCTGCTGCTAATGGGGAGTGTGACATGGAGTTAAGTACTGCTGGGCTTTCTCTTCTCTCACATATGGCACTCTAAGTATTAAAGAGCATCCACTTACTCCAGACATCCCTCACTGCTGAAGTGGGATCAGGTGGTGGGAGCCATTGCCTTTTTTATATCTTGTTTGCTTGCCTTTGGAAGCATAAAATTTCATCCTCGCTTGAAGACACATCTCGATGCTTTCATCAGTGACACCAGCTCTTTCCTTCCGTCATACCGTGTCACTGTAATTTCACAGCAAGGAACTGAGAAAAAAATGTCTTGGTTCATAGGCAGTCTCTGCTGGAGTGGCAGTGCTATAAAAGGGCTAATTGCAGATAGAAGGCCTGCTGAGTTACACATGCTGAACATGGGGCTAATTTCTCTCACACTCCCTTGGTGCAGTGCCTGTCTAGTCCATTCCACCAGTGCTAACACAGAGATTTTTGTGACAGAACAGATGGAGTTGGGGCAAGGGTCTCACTCTGCCCAAACCAAATAAAGGTCTCCCTTCAGTGCTTTCCCTCTGTTTGCTCAGGTCAGGCTGCTTGGTTTGACAACCTGCCTTGTGGCTAGATACCACATTTTAAAGACAAAATCCACAAATCTGCAGATGAAGGGTATCCTTAGTTCTCACTAGACCTTCCCACATAGAAAGTAATTTGAATTTCAATCAGGGTAGAAAATGTAATGTATACTCAACAAAGCAAAGAAGGCAGGCTGAGAAAACACAAATGAGCTTCATTTTAGTTCCTTTTAAGTTCCTTCTGTGCAATCTTTTCAGTTCTTATTTACTGTAATCAGCATCCATCTGATGGCAATTTGTAGGTAATTGTGCACTACAGTTTGTTCAACATTCACAGAAAAAAGGACATGTTTCTGGAACCTGAGTTAAACTCCACAAATACTAGAAGTCTGGATAGAAGACAAGAAGGCCTCAGAACAGGATGCATTGTTCTGCTTCAGAAAAAGGTATGGGGAGGAACAAATGAGCACCAATGGCTCCAAGCAGTTTTTTACATCAAGATTATTCCAAAAACAAAAGGGTTCAAAGAAGATTCAGTTTTTTGGCCATTGTGGGCTGTGGCAGGCTAAGTTATCTGGATTCAGCATCTCTCATTGAAGAATTTTTCTACTGAGCCTCTTCCTTCTGCCCTTCTCTCAGCCTTCTGGTGGGTAATAGAGAAACACACTCTGCTATGAGAGCAGGTGTGGTGTTAGGAGAACAGGTAGTACCAGTGGGTGGGTGTTCAGGTCTCCTGATGAGCTGAAGCAACACAAGAATTTTGACTAACCTGCTCAGCTGCAAATACTGTGCAAAACACCTCTCTTGCCATCACTGTTTCTGTCCACACTTCTTTCACTTCTCATGTAGCCTCCTTCATGCAAATACGGGTTTTATTGCAGGAAGAATAACAGAGGTGGAAAATGCCTGGTGTTTAATGTTCTATTGTTTCAACTTCAGCATTGCTGTTTCAGGTGTTGAATGGGCTCTTATTGCTGGTAACACCAGGTGAGAGAGGCATTACTTTGAGCTCTGCCAGGCTGAGATCAATGAAGTCACCTACATCCTTACACATGAGGCTTCTCTCTGACCACACCTGAATAGCACATTAACCGTGATCCAGCTGTTACACTGGCACAGCACTTTTTAAACTGATATGGTCCTTCCTTGGAACAGTAATGATGTATTTATGTTTGTAAAGCATCATGAAAAATTATAGGTCTGCCTCAGTTGTGAGCAATAGTGATTGTACCAAAGGTCAGAGCAGCCTCCAGGCTCCATGTGGCTGTAAGTAGTGAGCTTGGTATGAAAAGCTATTGGAGTTATACACAGGTAACCTGATCCTCTCAGGCAAATCCAGTGAGATGCTGTCCTGTGGAGAAAATGGAGCAGCCAGTGTGAAACAGCAATTTATAGGGGCTGAGCAGCATGTGCACATCTTAGGCAGTGGCTGCAATTCAAGAATGGCATTTTCCCTGCAGCTCTTGATGTTACTGAAAATTTTCAGGCACTGAACTGGTTTAATATCTTGGGACAGGCAGTGATCTGATTGTTCTCTCCCTTCATGTAAAAGGCACTTAATTTCTGTGCATAGTCTTTATCCTGGAGGATAGGATAACTTTGGATTTATGATATGATCAGGGAAAGCAGTTTTTGTGGTAAGCCTGAAGCATGACCAATCTAATTTTGAATAAACTGTTCTTATCAGAGGGATCAGCTATTGCCTCTGCCCTGGGCCAACAACCAGGTCCTTTTGCTTTGCAGGCAGTAATGTTTTAAAGCTTCTTTAACACCCAAAATGCCTAGATCCTTGCATAAACAAACCAACAAAGCTAGTTTGTGAGAAGTCAAATTCTCCATGGAGGTCTAAACACTCTGCAGCTGAGAGACACATATGAAAGCTGCTTTGGAATAGCTAATCCCATTTAAATCCATTAAAAAGCCTCACAATTAAATTTGCATGCAGCCAGCGACTGTTCTGTCTCTCTCAAGAAACAGTGGGCTTAGAAGGTTGGAGCAAATCAGGGCCACTCTTTCACCACCACAATCCCAGTCAGTTTCCTTCCCCACTTTTTTCCCAATGGGCTGTGGGAAAAAAGCACTGCTGCTGAAGTGTCTTGGTGGGAATTCAGTGGGGGAAATTCAAAGCAATGTACAAACAGACCCCCAAAAAAGTGCTGTGAGCTAAGTAACCATTCCCTGAAGAGACAAACCACTGAGCAAGACACACCATGGATCAGGCATGGTCTTCCTCCCAGCCCAGGGCACAAGGGCGGGTGGGCTGCAGCATGCCCATGGGGCTGGTGGATGCCCAGCACTTCAGGCAGCACAGTGCTGACTGATGCAGTGAGTGTTTCTGGGGTGGGGTCAGCATGGACAAATGGAGAAGGCAGCAGGTAGTACCAAAGAGCAGAGCTTTGCTGGTGAGCAAAGCTGCTGGTTCAGGGACAGAAGAGGCCAGATGTTAACTGGGCTCCTAAGCATCTCTAGCAATCATTGCTCCTCATTAAAAAGTTGCTGATGCAGAGGTGTCATTTGGCAGCTCTCTGTCTTAAGAGAGAGAGGAAACATCAGCTTTGCTATGCAGATTTAGGGTCCCACCTGTCCTGGGGTGCAAATGGTCCTTACTGAAGCAGATGGCTGCTGTGGATTGATAAATTGCCAGGGGCTTGTCTGTGTGTGTTAGAAAAAGCACATCTTCCTGCAGCCACATAGAAATCCTGGGGTTGGTTAAACAGGCATTTCTGTCTGCTTTCAAATATGGGCCAGCGCCATGTGTAACAGCAGCTGTGTGTTCCCAAAACATTTCCATGCAATTAGGTTGCAAGGAGACAAAAGCAGCCAGCCAGACTCGCTTCTCCGTTACTCTGCTCCAGCCTCGGGGACTTGCTGTGTGCTGACACCAGTCTCAGAAGAAATGCTGCCTGTGAGGCTTTCAGAATTTTCTAACAACCTCACTTTCTAACTCCTGGAGAAGGGAAGGCATCCACATCTGTGCATCCCTCAGCATTTTCCTTCTAGCTTCCACAGAAAGTGAATCAGGGGGTCACTGAGCATGTTTTTGTGATTTTTTTTCCCCTAGTTTTTCTGAGCGTATTTATACTAGGTTGTTCTGGGTTTCATTCAGGGAGAAAAATTAAGACAAGACACTGTTTCAGTCCTAAAAACATTAACAAGTAAGGAAAGCTCAGTGACAATCTGCATTCTGAAAAACCTGTGAATTTTAAAAGTTGTTTTCACAAGATCAAAATGTAACAAGTCATCTTTTTGAGAAATAAGATTAACCTCTATCCAGTATGTGTCAAAAAGGATTTTATGCTTTTATCCAAGGACATCAAAGTGCTGCTGTGCTCCATACGGTGCACTGTATTGCCTTCAATCTCCTCAATGCCCTTTGTCCCCCTGCATTGCAAGTCTTTCTGCTCCAAGGAGGTGCAAGCTGACATGCAGAGCTGGCTGCTGAATGTGTGCCTTGCTGGGTGTATGCCTATCTTATTATCGTATTGAAAGATGTGTGCTATCTTTCAATAATCTAGACTGTTGATTAGGAATCCTTTAGCTGTTCAGAAATACTCTCAGAATGAGCAGTTTTAGCAGAGGAGAGCAAAGAAGGTGTGTGCTTGCGTGTGTATTTGCTACGTTGTTCCTCCAGATTCTCCAGGCATGAAATCATTACATGTCTAATTAGGTGGCAATTACAAAAGCAACACTCTGCATTAGTCCCTTTGGCACTAAAGATATTTCTAGATGTTTTTGATCTCACCTTTCACAATTTCCCCTGAAATTCAGGGTGAATTTATGAGTTTTTTTCACTGGCTTCAAAGGAATCACAGTTCTCTCTAGTGGGGCAATGGCCAGGATGGATTCTGCACACCAGTGTTGGAGAGGCTGAGTGTTTAACTGGCTCGTCAGTGGTAGTAACGCTGCCACTGCGGATTCAATTTGTGGAATGTATTACACCAGTAGCGTGAAAAAATTACTCCTAGGTTTTGCAAATTGATACACTAGAGCTTTAAACTGGGATAAGGAGGGGCCAATTTACACTTCAAAAACCAAACCGTGCCCTTGGATATATTTGCCGAGCTCTTCAGAAATTAATAAGGACCGTGAAATTAAAGAAGATACAATTTAGTTTAACTGTGTCTGTCTAACTACACTATTTACATGGCTAATATCTTTGATTGTGCCTATTTTATGTCTTCCTCAACCCAATTTTTCAAATGAGTTTCTGACCATTCAAGCTGAGGCATTTTAAGAAGAGGAGGCAGCTTGAAGGCTTCTCTAAAAAAAGTGTCTTAAAATGATAGATATCAACAAAATATCAACACATTAAATAATCCTCAAATCTCCAGGTTTTTCAGAGACTGGGAAGAGAGTCCAAAACCTCTTTGTTTTTGTTTTTTTTTTTCTTTTCCACAGCTAAGCTACTTCGTTCAGTAAAAAGGTTAATTCTACTTAGAGACCTTGCCTTTTCAACATGCCTGAAAGTAAACTGGTTCTTCTTATTATATGACTCTTTAAAATGTTCTTGATTAAAAGCCACCAATTTTCTGTGAAGTTTCCTCTTTGTCTTATTACTTCCTCCTTTTTTATATCAGTGTTTTGACTGAAAAAATACAAACTCTTCATTATTAACAGACTGGTAAGATTTTTAATGTAAACACAAATCTAAAATACGTTTGACATTTTAATTTAATCTTCTCATGTCAATAAAAAGGGCAGTAGAAAATGATGACTGAAGTATTTCTTTTTCATTTCAACCCATTCCATACAATGAAGTGACTTACAGCTGGTCTCAGATATTTCTAAACTCCTGTGATTGTGTGGCAGGTTTACCCAGCTGTGAAACAGAGAGAATGGGTTTCTCTTCCACAGAAACTTAATTCCAGTGAGGGATTTTCTAAACCAGTAGTAGGTCTAACTTCAGTAACAATAATTATGGATACTGAGGTCAGTTTAGCTTTGTCTACACTAAATAAATAGAAAAGTCTACATTAAAAGAAATCAATTTGGTGATCTGGCACAAACCGAGAGTGCAGGAAGATGCCAAAGCATAAACACATTTCTTTGTCCTGCCTTGCTCTGGAAACATGTGTAACACTGGCACATGCACTATGGAGGTTTCTGTAAAACTTGGACAGACTGGAGTGGGGCAGAAGCAAGTGCAGGATCTGAATTCCCACTATTAAAAAAAAAAAAAAGTCTGATCAGGGAAAGTATTTTGCTTTTACTGTTGTTTTCTTTTGGACTTTTTTTACGGTGATGACAGTGCACCACTTATTCCTCTCCTTGTCTGTCTTTCTCTGTGTTAGTTTTTGGAAGTCTGAGAAGCTTGCTGCTGCCACAAAATCTTGTAATGAAAAGGATGCAGAAAGATTCTGCTGGCCTTGCATGTGGCATAGGAAAGCAGGAAGAAACAAGCATGGTATGCCTTTGAAGCTATAGTTAGAACTATATAAATAGATCCATACTATAAATATACTGTAACTATAAAGCACTCCTACAGTGCTTGGATGTTTGAGCAAGCTTCCTGCCTGCCACACACTGCTGCTGGCTGCACCTTCCAATTAGCACTTCTGGAAGCTGAGTTCCCATTGTTGCCTTTTGACTTCTCTTTCCCTTTACATTCAAGGATCACCAATGTCCCTGTGTCCTCTCACAGTACAGCCATCTCTGCTCAGAAACTCTGTGATGCTGAGGATCAGAGTAAGATTTGGAATCCAGCTCCTACAGATTTTGCCTTGCACCATTTTAAAGCCTAAGACAGATGACTATGATAGCAATGATAGGGGACTGTTCTTGGTGCCAGAAGAAAGAAATAAAATAAACAATTTTCAGCTTCTGTACTTCTAAACAAACTCCAATTGTTTGATGTATTCCAGGGCAAAAAGAAAATGCAATAAAGAAAGGAGATTCCTGGATATTAAGCTTGTTGAAAATGGAATACTTTAATATCGGGAACCAAAGAGGAGAGGAAATGTGTGTGCGTGGGTTGTTGTTTTAAGGCAGGTCAGACATGAATTTCTCTTGTTGACAGTAAGTGAGAAATGTCACCAAAGTTACTTACTATACTAAAGGGCAACAAAGTAGATCTGCAAATTTCTTAGTTGAAAAGATTCCTTCTCATGTATGCAAAGATACTTGATAATTGCTAATCTGAGTTTTAGAAGCAGCAATAGAACGCGTACTAGGTCTTGGCTACACAGGGCTTGTTCCTGTATGTCTGTCTGCAAAGGCATTGTGTCTAGCAGTGCAGCTTGCCAGCTTAGCCCATGAACATGCAGTCTACTCACACCGATTTTCCTCTGTGCAAAGCCAATAAAAAACTTTCAACTCTACGAAGACCCCAAGGTTAAAGGTAAATATATATTCTAAAAGAGGAACAGTAGGAGCAGATGGAATATTTAAGGATTATAATACATCCTTTGACACATAACAATAAAACACTTCAGGAATCTGCCATAAACCTGCTGGAGCTTCATGCTGCTAGACTGTAGCCAAGCTGTGAACTGCCCTAAGTAGCACAGAAGGAAAAGCATGACTTTTTTTGTCAAAACAAATGAAGGAAGTTTGGTCAGTTCACATCTATTGCTCCATTACACTCAGTAAGGATGTTGCTTTTCCCCTAAGAAAAGAGTTTTCCAGTAAACTCAAAAGCTAAGACCACTGATTTGCTGTTGTCTTGCTAAAATACTAATTTGAATTTACTTAATCTAATGTTAAAGTATCCAGCATTGCATCTCAGTGAAGAGACATAAAATATGCACACAGAAAAATGTGAACAAAAGCTTTTGCTCTTAGTCAGAAATACTGTATGGGATAGATCTTTTTAGAATGTCGTACTGTGAAGCTGTCTTTTTTATGGTGTTGCTAATTAACATCTTTCGGGAAGTAGGAACGCTGGCAGCTTTCAGGGTTCACATTGGTCTTTATTACCAAAGGGACCATAACAGTGTCTCCTTACAATTATTTTATCTAGTTTTACTTGCTGTCTATTTATTTTCCTGAGCTATTGGGTTAAAATTTAAGGTGGAAGCAGTTCCTGGGGCAGTGTGACTTAGCTCATGTTGTTCAGAACCTTCTGTAGTCTGGTTGTTAATATCTCGAAGGATGTGGAGTCCACAACCCTTCTCCTCAGCAGATTAAGTGATGATTTGAATCTAAAGAGGACTAGGTAAAACCATGTGTTTCGTTTATCACTTGCACAGAGCTGCACCCTGCCTGTTTCCATGGCTTTGTCCATCTGATGTGCAGTATTACATTAAAGTGTTACCTTTCCCCTGTGATCCTGTAGCCAGGGCTTGGAGGAGCCACTGTATAATACTGACACCCTGGAGCATATTTGATACACTCTGTCCTCCTCCTCAGCTTGATTGTACACAAGTGCCATCGGATGCAGTGGTGCTGAGGCACTGGGCAGCAGCTGGGAGCAACTGGGCACACAGACCTGGCCCAGTTCCTTTCCTCCTCATGTCCCTGTGCTAACCTGAGCCATTTCAGTGGGCAGATTCATTGCAAAGGGAGGCTAAGACTGAGCTATGGTGTTTTTCTGCAGGCCATGAGAAGCATGATTTTGTTTTTAATTTCTTAATGTCGGAATCTACTTCTCAGCCTTGCTGGACTGCAGGCTACAGATCTGAGGTGTCCATTGCAGTTATGATCCTGTGATGTGACACACTCCAGCTAGGAGGAATAGCTCCTCCTCGGAAACATTAGTGTATATTGTTGTCGAGGTTTGACAGCTGTAGGAAGTAAATCTATTGTTGCTGTGAAATATTTGCTTCCTGAATAAAGCAGCAATAGATATAAGAAATCCCACTGTGCTTTAATAATCCCATGGTTCTGAAAAGCCACCTGGATCTTGTGATTAAAATACTGATGCGCTTGGTGAATTAATTCAGTGGTGGTACGGCATCGCCTTTCAGCATTTAGCTTGACTGCTGTGTCTGGTGTATTTACAGTGGGTTAATCCCCAGACTTACAAATGAAACCAAATTCCCTGGGGCATTGTGTGTGATTATTTTTTTCTTTTCCTTTTTTTTTTTTTTTTTTTTTTTTGTAATGGGAGATGCTGAATGCGATGAAAACACCCAGCTGTACCTATAGGCTGGGGAGGCCACAGTGCTTTTAGTTACCCTCCAGGTGTGAGTAGCTTCCAGCCAGCATGGCCAGCAGGGTCCTTATTAACCAACATCCCTCACTACGTGTTATGAATGCAACAGTGAAAGAAGCTTCATTACATTCAAACCTTGAATCCACAACAATCTGAAGCCTGTGTTGGTGTGTCTGGTACCATAAAGCTGACTTCCCGAGGGAGGGCTGGACCTCTTCCAAGAAAGGCTTCAATAACATGGGAAATGGAAGGCAGGATAAGAGCAGTCTGTAGAAGACAGATCATGAGATAGTGTAAGTTCTGCTGGCACCATGGATGTTAATGACTCATCAGGACCTTTTCTTTCTCCAGGCCCAGCTTGAACAGAATATTGATTGCTTTACAGTAAGTTCTTGTTTACTGCAGCTTGACTCAAACACAGAGCTGAATGATAGTGTGGAAGGGGAATTAGAAGTTTTCTAGAAAAAAACAACATTGTAGAAAAAAACATTAGGCTCCAATTCCACACAGTTAGCTCTTAAACTATTCCAATTTCAAGTTGTAGGACACAGCAAAGAAGAGAAAAGAGATACAAGGAATGTTCTTGTTTGCCACCAACACAATCCTGGGTGCAGTGCTGAAAATTACCTTAGCTCTTACACAGGATGCAGATAGCTCAAATAATTGTCCAGATTATCACTACTTTGTTCTCCCTTCTTCTTGTCTCCCAAACCCAAAAGTGTTCAGAAAAATCACTTACATTTCTGACACTTCTGTCCCCATGTGTTGTCCCAAAAAAACCACTACTTCAGAAGTCCTAGAGACTAGTGCTGTAACTACAGGACCAGGACTGCAAAACTGGCATTGTGTCATGCATGTCAGATGGCTGAAAATGCACCAGGCTGTGTGCCTGGCAGCACGTGGCAGTTGTCAAAACCAGGACACTGTTTGTGTGCCTACAAGCTGCCTTCTCCATTTGCCTTTTTGACTCCTGAAGGAGTGAGCAGAAACTGGAATTCAGAGCAGGGGACTTGAGGCAATGGTTCTTTGATTCCTCCATTTACCCAACAGCTAGGTAGTCCTGTAAAAACTGCAGCATGTGAAGTATTTGTGCATTTCTGGATGCAAAGTGGCTTTGAGAACATATTTCTTGGCAGTATTCACAGTCAGTGTTCTTTCTTTCTTCTCACGACAGTCCTCTGCATAATGGAAATAGTCCCAAAACATCCTTGAGAGCAGAACAAACCCCACTGTGTACTACCTGACTTGCAGGAGCAGGGATATTCTATGCACGTGAAAAATGATGCACCATTAATTTGCTATTTCTGTTTTCTTCCTCCTGAATTTTCAGTGGATTCAGGGCACTTCAAGGTTATCCAGTCATACAAACATGCTTTGCATCAGGAATCTCTGAAGCTCAACTTTCAACAGAACATATGGAGGAGCCAATAAAAAAAATGGAAAGGAAAGCCTTTAGAAAGGTCAATAAACTGCTTTTAAGCAGGAAGTAGTAGAATTTTAACTATGATTATTTTTTTTCTCCATGAATTATTAACATATGCCATAAAAATGCTATAAGCAGTGGACAAACAGGACATTCTGAGAGAATTTCAGTGTTTGCTATTTTCACCTAGAAATCAGAAAAAAATATCCTCTTCAATGATATAGCTCTTAAAATAAGACCAACCATGAAAGCTGTTAAACATAAGGAATTTTACTCTCTTATGACTATCTCAAAAGCCAAAGAGTCTCTTCCTTATGTAATATTGACAAAGTTTATCATTCTGCCATTGTGACCAAGAAATTAGGGTGAGTACTCAGGAAAGTAGACAGGCAAACTGGTTCATTATACAAATGTCTTCTCCTGAAACTGCTTATCTAAGATACTGAATTAATACAGCTCTGCCAGAGATAAACATTCTTCTATTTATAAATTTAACTCCTGTTGTAAATACTCTCAAGAAAGAAAAATGAAGCCTTTCAAGGCATGTTTTCTGGACCTCAAAATCAACAGCAGCAGCTGTGCTTTGCCTTCTTTTCTAATAGGCTAAGTGACACAGCCATTAGCTTTGCCTTGGCACAGAAGTTGTTTTACAAGGGTCATATAGAGAGGACTTCGGTGTTCTGCAATGTTTCCAGGTTTGCCTGACTCCAGGGCAAAACAAATAACTCCCAAACTAACATGGAGTAATTACTGAGGGAAATAGTTCTTGCTCCAGCAGACAAAGCATTCAGATTTCCACAAGTGGCATCAGGAATCTTCCTCTCGTTGGTCCTTCCAGGAGCAATCTGGCTTCCCAAGGATGCAGTTTCCAAACTCTCAGTTAGAAGAAATCCTAACCTAGCCTGAGTAACACACTAAGGAAGGGCAAGAAAGGAAAAGAACAAAAACGTTGATTAGTATTTTCAGTTCCTTTCCTTCTGTAGACTGCAGTTTATCTAAATGCCAGCAATGACTTTCATTCCTGAGGATATTGATTTTCCAGTGCCAATCAGTATCCTGCCCTTAAGTCCATCCAGGCAGAGAATTACACTTGAGAAAAGATGGGCTGTAATTGAAGGCAGCTGCCTTCATAACCTCTCAAGTGCTACAGATTTGAACAAATATCCTCAGTTAGTTATTGGATTTTAGAGGACATGAGCAGCTATGAAGATTGCAGGTGTGGATATTTGGTGAGGCCATTAGTCCTCTTTCCCCGCAGGGTTCAACCCTATATTTGTGATAATCTTACAGAACCATCCCTGAGGTAACACCAAGGGACTAAGATTGCAAAAGGTGAGAAAAGCTTTTGACACAAGTCGTGCCAGCCTTCTTCCTAGCTCAGCCTCCTGCACAGTGAGGTCTCCAGTGGGGGCATTGGAAGTTTTGATTTGTTTGACTCAAACACCAGATAAAACCCTAGTCCTAACTGGAATGACAGCCCACAGGCCCATTCAAGGATGCAGGCAATAAACCCCCTCAGTTGTCACCATCAGCCACAGTCCTAGTGGTGGTCAAATCCTAATACACGCATGAAAAATTTCCGGGCTTGGTGCCAATTCTTTATAACCCTCACAGAACCCAAAACTTGGCACAAAATCTACCAAAAAAGAAAATAAAAACCCTTGCCTGCTAAGATAACCAGGTGCTTCCCACCTGCTGGATCCTCAAGCTGTGGTGAGGGCTGCCTCCTCCAGAGCCAAGTGAGGGAGGGACAGCCCTGGCACAGAGCAGAGCCAAACACCTTTGGCATCTTGCAGAGGGAATAACCATGGCCTAGTGTCCCATGAAGCCTACATGAAGCAATATCCCCAAAAGCAAAGAAAACGGTGGATGATGCTGCAAGCTGGGCCATGGCTAGGCATCTAGCCTGCCAGGCTGTCACTGAGGTTACATTTGTTCTTGGGGTTAGGATTAGGAGATGGAAGAATGGCAGAAGGCTACAAGGTTATGTAAGAAGAAAGCTGAGGTTGATGAGAGGCAAGGGCTTTGCCCTGTGAAGGACAGGACCTGCTTCCTGAACTTGGGAAGCTGATCAAACCAATTTCCTCTTAGGTCTGGGAGGGTGGAGAAGGTATGTGACAGAGATGGCCTAGGCCTTTCTGTTGCTTGGTTTTGCGGGAGGTTTCTACAGGCTGTGGTTGAGCTGTAACTAGCAATGGCATTAGGCTTAGAGTAGAAAAGTATTTCCAGAAGAGAGATAGGATCTTTTTCTAAAGGATAAAGTGAATGATGAAGAAGTCTGGTAATTCTGTAGGCAAAGTTTATTGCCTGAATACCCATTGTATAAAAAGCCAGAAGAATATACCTCAATATTTTTGCACTGTTCTGACTCCAGTGCTTTGGAATAATTTGAATGGAGGTGTATATCAAGCAGAAAAATAACACATCTGTGTGCTGTGCAGGCTGAACATTCCATGGATGTAATTAAAAGCTCAGCACCTGCTGCTTAAGTGATTATATTAATCTGATACAAACAACATTAGAGTGTTTAACAGAGGTGACCAGAGCAGGGGATTTCTAAAGCTGATGGTTTTCTAGCAGTAGGTGGAAAAGTGGAGACAGATCTGCTCTGAGCCAAGCAGGTGGCAAGGAGAAGGTGGACAAATGCAGGGAAGACTTCCATGGCATCCTGTGGGGAAGGGGAAGGCATTGCTTTCCAGAGAGGGTTTCAGGGCATCTGGAATATGGGGGCTGTATAGACTGGTGATCTCCAAAGCAGGGTATGCACTCATCAAGGCTGTGCAATACAAAGCATCAGAGGCCCAAAAGAAAATATTTTCTTTTGCCATTAATTAATTAAATTTAAAAATAAAATAAGCATTTTTTCACCTTCATCTCATCCTGGTTTAATTTCTATTTTTGTGACATTAGCAGAGTCCTACATATGTGTAATTTATACATAAATAAATATGTATATCCTGGGGGGGTTGTGCTCCACATTTTTTAGTGTTGAAGCAAAAACATTTTGACATCACCAGTCTATTTTCACACCAATTAATTCTAGGGGAGGGAGCACCCAAAATCTTGCTGGTCACTTAACTTCAGCGATGAACTAACAGCTTACATGAGACATGTCTTTGTCTGGGTTCTAGCTTGCTGCTCTGGCTACAGATATCACTCTGCTTTTTGTCAAATGGCCTCTGTTTCCTTACATGTGGAACTTTACAAAAGACCTAAAGAGTGACCGTAATTTTCTGTTCGCTTTAATTTCCCCATGAGGCTTTCCTGCTTTGTGGTGCAGCCACAGGTGGGAGCTCCTGGCTGGCTGCTCTGCTTTCTCACTCCTATGAACAACCCTGACACCAAACATAAAATGTGATGGCACAACCAGCATCCATTATGTTATAACAAACATTATAGAAATAGATGTGTACCCTGCTGCTGATAAATTCCTGATACCCAACTCGTATTGCACTGGGCCACTATTTCCATGATTAACACCATCTGAAAGCTCTGTACCAAGTCCTACAGACAGCACAGGGACTTTCTACCTGTATGTGAGGAACACAGGAAAGAGAATGACAAAAAACACACGTGAAAACTTAAAACACATTTGAGAACAATCATAGCTAACACTGGAGATTAAAAATTAATAAATGTATCATTGGAGGAGCAGGGCTGTTTCTGTGGTGGATGGATGTGCACTGCCTGCAGCCACAGGAGCTGCAGTGAGGAAAGCCCATCTGCTGGGAGCTGCTCAGGGACCTGTGAGTCATGGTCAGAGCCTTTGCAAATCCACAGCGGCAGTGGAAATACCACCAACTTGTCTTTTTATTGTGCGGATGACCACAGCTGCAGGGCTGCATAATGAAGTGCTTCTTGCAGCGTTGCAGCATTTTGCCTTGCCAGCCCTTTCACCATTGTTAGCAATTTCTCCATCTTTTCCTGCAGGTGTATTGAGGGGATTAAGTCAGATGCATTGAGTTGTATGTGGTGTGTCAGTCTGTGTCAGTAATTCCCTACAAGCAAGAAAAGCTACCTATGGACTTCTCTTTTGCCCCTTTCATGCCCATCAGCCCAATATTTAAGACTCTATGGAATACATCTTACACTGTTTTTTAAGAAGGCTCTTTACTTTTCTGTTCTTCATTTGGAAAAAAAAATACAAGAAAAAAATATAAGCACAATTACATCAACTTGAGTGAAATTAAGATAGCTATGACTACTTCATAACCTAGCTATGCATTTTTTTACTCCACATTGCACTCCTCATCTCACAACTGCTGCTGACATGCAAGCATCTTGTTTATAATTTTGTTATCAGATGAATCTCCACAAGGAATCCCTTTCATTCCCACTTTCCTAGCAGATGAAATGCTGACAAACTGCAGTACCTGATTTATATGTTTTATTTTCTCTATGGAGCCAGGAAACAGTAGTCACATATATGAATCTCAAGATGATTCCTGTCTAGAAAAATTAAATTAAGGCTTTTCGGTTGGAGTAGAGGATGCTTACAGTACAGAAATAGACTGTTTCTAGTCAGCGGGATTAAAGGAAAGAAAAGCTCAGCAAGAATGAAGTTACATTGCAGAGTTATCTCTCTCTAGGCAGCAGAGTGTAATTTCCATAAACTAAAGAGAAAATTCTCTTCTTATCATTGCTTTTCAGGTCAAAGGCCCATTTTTAAATTCCCTTATCTTCTCTTTCTTTTCCTTAATTCCCTCACTGTCTTCTCTTCTGTGCTTTATTTGAGAATCAAAAAACAGTAAAATGTAGGAAAACAGAGTTGATGATTTTATAATATATTTAGTTTTTTATATAACAGCATATTTTTCAAGTGCAAATTTAACAGAGAGGAGGAAATGCCCTTTAACAGCACTGCCTATTGCAAGCCATTCTCTGAAAGAGTGTTATTGTCTCTTGGACACTTAAAATCAATATGTGCCACCATCTACTTCACTACATTCTCCTTATTCTCTTTAATGCCTCCTTTGACCCAGCCCTACCTTTGCCCAGTGAGCTGCTGGAAATTAACATGCCAATGGCAGTTACAAAAGTAAAGATTATCTTGGAGCCAGATAAACTGTGGGATGTGACTCATTGCACAGCCATGGGAACATATTTGACACTACACGTGGCTGAAAGGTGACTGAGGAAAGATAAAACCACCTCTTTTGATGCTAGCCCACACTTAAATCAGCTTTTAGGGATGGGAGAGCAGAACCTTGAGCCAAGTAACAAGAGTGCAGTCATGGAGTTTCCCTGGGAAAGCCATAGCTTATATTGGGTTGTTTTCTATACAGCATGTTGTAATAGGTGTCTGAACTGCCTCAGGCAGTCACTTGTCCTGAATACAGTAAGAGAAGAAAGCACCACTAACAAAATACTGAAACTGTAAAAAAGTGTCATTTCTTTCTCTAGTCTTTGACTCAAAGTCTCAGGATGAGGAGAATTAAAAATAAGGAGCAAAATCCTGGATCTCTTACAGCCCATGAAAGTGCCAAGGCAGAGTCAGGTTTACACTCCTGAAGTAATGGTATGAATATGGACAATGTAAAGTATGAATCTCCTGGATTGTCAAAAATCCACTAAGATTAACTGGAAACTGTAGAATATTAATATTTTTGCCTGAAAGTAAAGTCACAGGAGGAAGTCCTGACAAAACAGACTAACACTGTCTCCCTCTTTCTTGGAGAGCAGGCACATGACAGGGTATGTTATCCCCTGGCAGTGAGATAACACCATCCTTCACACTGAAAGGAATCTCCAGGATGTCCAGGGCTCCCTACAATATATATTAAAGTTATTATTATTGCTGTTATTATTGTTATTTTTTACTACTACTATTGCTATTGTTATGATGATGCTGTATTTTTAACTTCTCAGTACTCAGTATGTAATTAAACAGTATCTTTGCCAACTTTTGGATTTCACTATCCCAGTTCAAAAGAATAAATATGGGCAATGTTTGTTTGTTATTTTTCTGTGATAAAAAAATATCTCAAGAAATTTTATACATCCCTTCAAGAACAGTATTCTTGGTTAGGTTATCCAAGCACAGAAAAATGTAGGCCAAATGCTCATGCCTTTCCAGACGGAAAAGGTGTTGCAGAATACCTGCAGTGAATGCATATTTACAAACTAGTTGCACACCTTTATTTTCTCCCAAATGCATATTCATGTGGACAAATATAGAAATATATAAGTTTTTAACTACAGTATATATACACCTCTATGCAGATAGCAAGCTAGGAATAATATCTATGAACAGTGCATAATGAATAGAATATTTTCTAAATTCTTGCTCAGTAATAAATCTATTCATCCACATGCCTTGATACCCAAATAACTCATTCAACTAATATACCATTGGTTTGTCAAGCTAGCATGTTCTTCAACTAAATGTTTAAAGTTTATGGACTCTGCTTCATTAAGCTATTTAGGGATGGTACTTAGCACCAAGGAAAAGCAAAAACAGAAAAAATTTTCCTAGCAGCCTGCAAGGCAGTCTGTTTCTGAGTGCCTTTGTCTACAGCCCAGGGTAACCCCCATGCAGCCTCCTAACCCTACTCCAGACCAGCCCGGCATGGGGCTTGCTCTCTGCTTGCCCCATCTGGGAAGCTGCCAGAGCAAGCCCCTTTTCTTGCCCAGCTTCCCACCCTGCGGATGAAGACATGAGCTGAGTCCATGCCATCCCGTTTTTGCCATGACATGTCATCGCACATCCCTCTTCATTATGAGAGGGGCCAGAGCTGCCTGGGAGTTGCTGTGCCATCACATCTCAACAAGAGTGGGTGAGCAGCACTCACAGGGACAGGGGAGCCCATGGGGACTGTCACTCACATGTACCCGTATGCCAAGTCTCAGGGACCACACTCACTGCAAACCCTTAGGATGGCAAGGGAAGACTAGTTTTGCTGACACTGATGTTATGTTCAGCTAGAGAAAATGAAGACATAAAAGCAAAATATTATAGTAATAGCCAAGAAAATTTATCCATATATTATACTAATGAATGCTGGCTGGGGAATGCATTTACCAGCAGTTTTTAAGCATTTAAAATATTGTATCTATATACACTACCTGAACTTCTGCACTTCTGCACAATTTTTACGTAGTGTCTGTAATGAAATTTCGACAAGGTTATCTGGGACTTTCTACATATAATCAGCTGTGATTGACTCACTGCTTCTGGGAGCGTAGAAAAAATATATGCCTGGCAGTTTTTGTACTTCCTCACTTAAAGCACAGTTACAAACATCTCTGTATGTTTGCTTTGGTGTGACTGAAAATTAATGCAAAAAAGACTTTATTCTTATGCTAGATCTTGCCACTATAAAGACACCACACACTTGTTCTGCAACGAAAAGGAGAACTACATGGCATATTTGTAGGTTAAACTCTGAGCAAAAAGCATGTTTGATAGAGGTTTACACATAGCTGTTGTAAATTCTGTTTTATCCTTGCTAATTTTGTCTCTGCTTTTGACTAAATAATAAATCCCCATTGAGTATCTGAATCCTTAAATGCTGACAGGACTTGCTGAGTGGAATACCTACCAGTGTTGTCCAGGCTGCCAAAATGAAAAGCAACTCCTTTATGCTGTACAGCTTAATCCCAATCAAAGTCTCTTCTCCAAAGCCTTTCTGATGCCCCTTACAGGCATTGCCATAAGCTAAGGAAACTTCACAAGGCCACACTGTTAATAAGATGCAAACTTGGGTAAAGAGCTGAGAGCCCTGGTTCTATCCCTCACTAACACACCTCTTGGGGTAGAAGCAGATGTGTCCTTTGGGCTGGGGAAGATGGCTGATTTCAAAGGACATCTTCACTTCCTTCTGGCTCACAGAGAAAAGTGGAGCCTTCTGGAGTGCTGCCTTCTGCTCTGTGCAATTCACAGAGAGTCTGGTGCCAGGCCACCTGTGAGCAATGTGCAGACCCACAGCCTTTTCTCCTCCACAGACAAGTTTTCCTTGGCCAACAGGCTTGACCAGAGAGCCCTGGAGTTTCAAACTGGTGAGTCTCCAAGGGTCAGATTTAGTGCCTTTTAGTAACCACAGAAAATCTGGCTTCAAGTTTTTTTTATTCCCCCCAATCCGTCACTGACTTCTAAAGAGCAGGTGGTATTTACTGCTGGAGAACATGTGGGCATAGGGCAGAGAAAACAGAACAGGTTCAGAAAGAGAAAAAAGGTAGGAAGCACAGAAGGCAGGTATCATAGATAGAAGAATAAAGGTTAGGACCACAGGGAGGAAGATATGAGGGAAGTTAGTGTGATATTTAACTCTGTAACACTATTGGTTAACTGTGTTGATTCAGGAAGGTATCTGCTATTAAAAGCTTTTCCTGTGTTTAGAGATCTCTCCTGCACTGTTCCCCAGAGCTTTTTTTCTTTCTTCATTGGAACAAGCATTGTGAACATCCTCTTCTCCCTGCACAAAAGCTGGACTTTTTATCTTATGATTACTAGTCTAGTATGAGGCCTTTTGAGCAGCAGTTTCTTTAAGGAAGAGTCAGTAGCCCCTTGGGTTTGGTGTTGGCAGAGGGGTAGCATGAGAGAAGCTGACAGCAGCAGAAGTACCTGTAAGTTGTCTGTAAGGCATCTGCTGGGCCCCACATCATATGCTGATGAGCCTTTGAAACAAGCCTTGACTGTACTGTGGCCCTGCGAATTTGCAGAAACACTAGAACAGCTAAGGCATTGCACTGTGACACCAAGAGGGAGAATTTTGGCTGCACCTGGGGTTAATCCCAAAGGTCCAAGCAGCCTGCAGGCACCTGTGCTTGTGGGGCTGAGTTGGTTGCTCCAGAGACTTGGAGAAACTGTCATGTCCACCACATCCCTGTGAAATTCCTGTGTTTCAAGTGCAATAGACAACTTTTTGCAAGGTTCCTCGTTCCTATTAATTTGTGTACAATTATAGGGAAAAATATATTCAGTAAAATAAGTCACACAAAATGACCCTGCTGTTCTCCAGGGCTCAGCTGGTTTTTCGCTCAGGAGCTGGTGATAAGAGCTGCCTTATTAGCAGTGGTGCTACACTGTACAAAACTGGGCACTTTATGTCTTAGCCTGAGCCTGGGACAATAGCTTGCTGCACTGGGCTAGTCCTGCATCAACCTCTCCAGGACTGCATTTCTGGGATGGTGACTGAGCAGCTGGGGTGTACACTGCTTTTTTTCATGGAGCCCTGTAAGACTAGGTTACAAAGTGTGGGGGTGTAGGTACCACCTTGAATTCAGAAGCAGCAATGTTTGCATTGTGCAGTTTTTCCCCATCATTGCCTAGATCCCCTTGGCATCAAGATGATACCTTCAAATTCCTGGGTATGGCTTAAGCCAGGAGATCAAAGGTGGAACAGGTCCACTCAAGCCTGTAATTTCCCGATTTCTAATACAGAAAATATATGAGGGACCGTACTGCTTCAAAGCCAGGTTTTTGGGTGGCTGTAATCAGCCTGAACACCAAAGTAACATGTGTGTACTCCAGTAAAGCCAGTCTGTTACTGCACCTACAAGTGTCCCTGAACCATCAGTTCTTTTTACTAAGTGCTTATCTGAAAAGGAAATAGGAATAAATGTGTCAGAGAAAGTCTTAAATTACCTCCCAACGTATTCTGAGCAAGTGCTGGATGCTGTTTCCTGGTGAAGGAGGTTGTGCAAACTGACACTTTTCCTCTCCCAAAGGCTGTAGGTGCAAGGCTGAGGAGCACCCAGGAGACCAGATCCTTGCTAGCTCATTCCACAGCCCCAGCTTCCAAGGTGCTCACTTCCCCCTGTGGAAACTGTTATGCAGGTGAAATAGTCAGGATTAATGAAATGCGCTAGGGAGAATAGCTTGCTTATTGCATGAGACTCTGACAGGACATGCCCCTTTGACATTGAAAGGTGTGACTGCAGTTTCTGTAGTTACACCTAAGCAGTCAACATGGCAGCTCAAATAGTGTCACTGAAGCAGCAGGTTAGCCTGGGGTCACTGCCGGGGGGCTGTGAATCACATTTCTGGTGGATTTGGCTGCCAGTTTTGCAGTGCAGGTGTTTCATGCCTGGCTCAAGCCTGCTTTACATTCTGCATTCCCCAGCACCTTGCTCCTGCCCTCACATCACCTACTCTATAGTGCTGGCACTGGCACTTCTGCAGTTGCACAGCGACCCAGGTCCAGCAGAAGAACAAGCAAGCTGCAAGTGCTCCCTAAGCTTCCTCATTGTGCCGCTCCTCAGCTGGAGCAGCGGGCAGCCACGTTGGGGTGAGGGCAGCCTCAGCATAGGGGTAGGGGAAGCAGGGAAAGGGCTGCATAGGCCAGAGCAAGCCACCTTTGTGCTGACTCTACTGTCACAGAGGTGCCAGAGGTGCAATGGTTAAAGCCCCAGCTGCCCACCCACAAGCCATTGCCCAAATAGCAGGCAAGGGTGCAGTTTCCAGCCCAGGTAATTACATTTAAATAGGAACAACTGGCAGAGCTCATGACTCACTGGGACGCAGGTCCCAGGTGCCACTGAGGGGAGGATATACTGTTGAGCTTCCTGTGCTGTCTGTACTGTGTGTGCAGCAGAGGGCCAGGACTGCAGCCAGGACAGCCTCCATTTCCACCTTGGACAGATAAAGTCTGCCACAGGTGATACATTGCCAAGGCCACCTGTCTGACTTCCCTGGTAGCCTTCTCACACAGCTCTGAGACACCCCTGTGGAGAAATAGTCAGACTCAGTGGCATTTGTTAAACTGGAGTGGAACTTTTAGTCTCACCTTTTTTCTCTGACATGGCTGTTTCTCTTGGACAAACTGACTTGTTAACACATTTTTCTTTATGTTTTCTTCGCTGTCTTAGTTTTTATGAGTCAAATGGACAGGGATTCAGACACAGAAGGACCAGAAACACTACCACAGATATCTACCTTGATCTTCTATAATACACAAACCATAGGACTGCTCTGATTCAGTTTTTGTTACTCTCCTGGTCAGGCTTTTAGAAAAATCTAGTATAAGCCAAATGGGGCGTGAACTGACTAACTGGGCAGTGTATGTGTGGGTGAGCACTGACTGGCTAGCTGGCATCTGTGCTAGACACCATGACACATAATCACAGCTGCCTTCCTCTGCACAAGGGCATGATTCCATGCAATGCTCTGCCCATTTGATTGTTGTTAGGACACTGACAGATTTGTCATATCTTTGAGATTTCTATTTTCCCGCTGCTTCAGCCCAGTAACTCTAATTGTAACTGGACAAACATGCCAAAGAGATTTTAAATTCGCCTGAGTGGAAGAGGAAGGGGGTAAACAAGGGATGGAAGTGAAAGATGTATAGACTTTGCTAAGGCTAAGAAAGCATGTGAAAAATACCCAATATTTGGCCAGCTTGATTTTCCATCTTTTGTATTTGTTTGGATTAACTATCATATCTCTGTTCCCCATGTTTAAAAAGTAAACTACTCCCTGGACAAGATACTTTTGAATAAACTAAATAGTTTAAATCCCTTGTTTTCTTTCTCAAGAAAAATGTTTTCCAGTCTCTCAGCAATTTCTATGGTCCCTTCCTGAGTCTTCTCCAGTTTCTTCAGCATCTTCCTTGAATTTGTAGGCATCAGATGAGACAAACATTTCAGCAGCAGCCTCCCTCTGGTCATGACACAAACCTCTCTGTTTCTTTTGCTTTGTGTTGCTATAATCAGGATACAGCAGAGATGACAGCAGGTGATTTTGCTATCATCATTCTGAAGCTCATGTTCAGCAGGTGACATGCCAGGACCTCCAGCCTCCACTACAGTCCTCTCCAGGACTTGCAGTCTTTGTAGAGATTTATTTTCATTATAGGCCACAGTATACAGATTGTTTACTTGCATATTATTCACTGACAGGTGCACATTGCTCTGTATCAGAGACCCGTTTTCTTCATAATTGTTCATCACCCCTTTTATTTAACATTTGCAAATGACTGCATTTATCCAGGTTGTTACTGAACAGTTTTAAATGGCATAATGTTAAAAGTCGATCTCTCTGGGAACCACTAGAAATGTAACCATTAAAACAAAATTCTCCATTACATTTTGAGACCTGCCAGCAAGTTTTTAATCCACTTTGCCTCTTAATCAAAATGCCAAGCCATACTACATCATGCACAGTGTGGAGTCTATTACAACAGCCACAGCTAGCTTTTACAATCACTCTCATAATATTATCAACAGATAACAAGCCACTTTTTCATAATTGCACTTTGTTCAGCATTAAATATAAATATACCACTTCCTTTTGATTTTGTATTAGTTGACTTTCAGATCAGTTATAGAGTATTTTAACTGGGATTAGTTTCAGGCTATTAGATTTATAATTACATAGACTATTTTACTTGTCTTGCTTAAGAAGATTGGCAAGATACAGCTGATTTACTTGGGTTTTTTCCACGGGTGCAGCAATAGATGTTTATCCAAGATATAGCGTGACCTCGGCTGGACTGTTTTGAGAATTTTTGAATTACAAGATGAGTGTGTAAGACATCAACTTTTTTGTTGGCTGGGAAGCTGCTGGGTTCTGGTCCACTGCACAGCTCCTTTGATTTTCCTGGGCTGAAAATTTTGGAAATTAAATGTTTCATTCCCCAAGGTCAAACATGACATACCCAGAGGGAAACAAATGGAAGAAACCTCAGGCCTTATACCAGGAGAGAAGGGGGAAAGTGTGCAGGGATGTTGTGATGGTGCAGGGGACATGGCTGGGGGTCCCACAGCGGCAGCATCACTTTTAGGGTCCCTTTACAGGACCCAAATTCCTTCTGTCATGCTCATCCCTGAGCCTCTGTCCTTTGTGCTTCTGACCTTCCTGTGGGAGTGTAAAAGTTCCATGTGCATCTCTGTACTCTGTTTCTTTGTGTCCCACTTTAGTTCTTCATTAACCAGTGCTGGAAGGGATAGAAATTACAGCTTCTTGCCCTTCTGCTTCTTACTCTGAGTCTACAAAAGAGACCTTACAGCTGTTGAAGAGTTCAAGTTCTATTCAGATTTCCTAATAAACAAACTTTCTCTACCTGAAGGTCTCGGAGAGATGCTGTTGCCTGCTTGAGATTTGTCTGCAAAGACAACATTGCTTTTCTATTTTTACCTTTGGTTTCCTCAAAAGGAATTTGATGTATATCACAAATGCAACAGGATGGGGCTCCTAAATAGAGCCTGAAGCCAAGAACGGTAGTCTTGGTGAAGCTGCCTGTATTCATTTTCACTAGCAGAGCATGGAGCAAACCTGACACTGGTACAGAAATCAGGATGGCTGGTGTGTCTTCAATGGACTTGTCCCAGGTGACATCTGTTGTGGGTCTGACTTTGAAAAGAAGAACATGCTGTACAAGGAAATATGGAAGCAATTATTTTTTCTGATTAATCCAGAATACATGGAGAATGGGGTAGGTCCTTTATATAGAAAGCAACAAATAAAATAGCTGAGATAATAACTGTGCCCTTTTGCCCTTCACAGGCAACTAAAATCAGCTCTTTCATTAAAACAGTTTGGCAGTGGAACCGGATTTGTTGGGTCTCTGTAGACATGCCTAAGACCTTGTCCCAGTTTCCTCCTTTCCCCTTCCACCTGCTCCTTTAGTAGCTGCCTGAATAGTTGTAAAACAAAGGCAGTGCTGAAAATCAGACACATTTTTCCTAAATAAAGCAGCATTTTTAGATCCCCTACGTGAATAAATAATCCATATGTTGCCTGAATCTTTTATGACATGAATTCCAAAAAACAACTTAAAAAGCTTCCTCTGTTGTTTTGTAACTGGGTCAGAAAACTCACTCAGGGAATTTTTAATGAGCTAGGCAGCCTCCCAGCTCTGGGTTACTGGTTCAAACATGAATCAGGTTAGTAGGGAGCAGAATTCGTCACTGCAGCTGAAGTTAGACACATTCCCTACCTTAGACACCCACATTGCCATGGGCAATAGTGGCACAATGAGCACAAAAGCCCAGGGAAAAATGGAAAAAGGGTCTAGAATATGAGAAGTGCTGAATCTCCTTCCACTCAACACCTGCCCTTTAACCCATGCCTCATCTTGAACATTGTCTTCCTGTGCACTTAGTTTCTTTTAACACCTTCTCCACTACCTCCAGCTGTAAAGAGACCACTAACCTCAGCTGGCTCACAGGTAATGAAATAACTGCTTTTGTCAAGGGAGACCTTAATACACATAAATGAATATCAGTCAGCAGAAGCTGAAAATATAATTTTTTCTGAAGTTGTGAATCTTCACTCTTCACAAAATTACCAGGCTTATCTTATCTTAATGAGCACAGAAACCTTGATTTTGACCCTTTATCATTGCTTGTTAAATCTTACATAGACTAGCTATGCCCACATTTTTCAGTGTTTTTCTCAATAATTTTAGTAAGATTCATCCCTCCATGCTTTTTTCTTCTTTTCTTCCCCATGCTTATTCAGCCCTTTTAATTTCTCAGTTTTTCCATCCTAATTTTCCTTGTTCCTTCAATTCTCAAAGGAAAACACTGCTACTAAGGTCACGTTTTTTTATCAATTCCTTGACCACTACATACTGCTCTTACTGTCATTTCTAGCTCTTCCATCAAACTGCTCAAACACTTCTATTTTCTTTCTAGTTTTCAAACATTTACCATAACCAGTCTCACTGCCTCTACCATTCACCCCCAATATTTTGATTGATCAATATGCCAGATATGTCATCTTAGTGTTTTCAGGCTGCTACCCACAGCCCTCATGTCCCACATGGGTACAGTCAAAGGACAGTGGAAAGGACATGGAGATGAGAGGAGCTACCCATGGCACAGCTCTGGCACCCCTGATTTCCTATCTCAACTCCTTCCTCCTTTTTCCTGGAAACTGGGGTGCTGGCAAGGGCTGCAGCATGCTAGGATCTGTTGCAAAACAGAGCCTGTGGACTGGGCAGTGTGTCTGGGTCACACTGCTGAGATATGTTTTTTCCTATTTCCTCTGTATCCTAGGCAGGTAAGTGTACTGCTAAAAGCAGAAGGGGTGCTCACCTACTGCACAGGGCTCCTTCATCAAACCAAGTGGCTTACGTGTTCTGTGAGTCCTCCCTAAATGCTTCCTCCAGGCCTGGCACTTCTCTGCCAATGAGAAAAGCATTGCCAAATGACCAGGATGGGAACAGCTATTTTGTCCAGTTACCCCTTTTGATTATGAAGGATTGATAAATATGTAAAATATATCTTTCACACATTAGAGAAAAACAATTAAGAACTAAGCTGCAGATGCAAAATGACATCTCCTTTGTATTTTCTACAAACTGACAACAACTATTTTGAATCACATGCTGCTTCACCAGTGTGACTCACAGAAGAAGAGCTTTAGGGAAAAAGATGGAGAAGAAAGAAGGGAATCATGGAAATACATTTGATCAGATTTGTACTTTTTGGTATTTCTAAACACATCTGCAAACATGCACAAAGCACCTTTTAATGCTGTACCTCATTCTGTCTGACCAAGACATACATACATGTTACAAAATACTATAAAAATCAATAGTAAAACTTCCAGACTGTACTAGACAGGATGGCTATCTGCTCACAAATCTCATTTTCCATTTGTCCAGCTGCTGGGAAGGAGAAGATCTCCAAACAAAACAGTGTCTGTCAGCTTTAATCTCTTCCCTTAGCTCTATTTGTGGAACTAACAAAAGGGAACCAGTTAGTAAGAACATTCTAATAAAGAACATTTTTTTGAGGGAATGATAAAAAAGGTAAGGTGTGTTTCAGACATCGCAGCCAGAAGAGTTGCTGCCCCTGGGACCTAACCCAGTCATTAGAAAGCCAGGGGCATGACACTCTTCATGGGTATTTCAGTGAACTGTGATTATGCCCTAAATATCCAAACACAGCATTTTCCACATGCTTGAAGGGAGATTGTGAATTGCACTGTAAAAAATTTGCAGAATTATTGCAAAAGAGAATTAGTAATAAGAAAAAGAATATAAAATAAAAATAATAATACACAATAATTTCTAGATTATTTTACTTATTTCTTATCTCAGATGGAAAGTAAAAATAGAGGCATTTACTGAAAATTTTTTTTGTGGACACTACAGATAATAGCAAAATATGCACTCCAAATGCAGTGACCTGTTTGTATTAAGAAATCTGAGTGTTATTTAGGGTACAGTATCAAAAGTAAATCTGCTATCACTTCCAGCTAAACCAGAATCAGGCATTTAGGATCTTTTGGTTTACCTGAAGAGAGAAAAGCCAAGGTTAGGGCTGGGTGAATGACTCAGAAAAAGCCATTTCTGGAGGGAGGAAGGAAGGAAGGGAGGGAGGAAGCCCTAAGGAGACAAGCCCTAAGAACACTTAACATAAAGGTGGAGGAAGGCTATGAAATCTTGACTCGACTCACTTTGGAAACTTGTTACACTAAATAAACTATACTCCCAGAAGAACAAAATGTTGTTTGGACAGGCTGTAGGTATAAACAGATTATTTTTGAAGCTGAAAAAGGAACAAATGTTACTTGTCTCTCTCCGTGAGGGCTCTTTGGCACCAAACTCAGTATTATTAAAATTTAGGGGGAAAAAAACATGTAGAAGCTTACTTAGAGATGCAGAAGATGGTTAGTAACAATCAAATGGCTATTCAAAGAGACCTGGAAATAATACAAGGCTGAAGGAGACTGCCAAGGTCACTGAACCACAGATCCCAGCAATTGCATCAGGTGATCCTTTTCTTAAGTGCTTTGTTTCAAGCCTGGGTTCAGGACTAATACATGTGCTGGTCGTTCTCTGTCAGGTGAAATTTAAGTAAGGGACAACAATTGACATGGCTAACATAAATTTGATTTTTATCTGTGTCACAGTTTGACATGTTAGGGCACTTTATCTTGAAGCATGTGTCATCAGCATTATGATGTGCTGATGACACATGCCAAAGTGCTCTGAGGGGAAGAAACTTCCTGGGAAATAACTACCCACAAATGGCTTTTTGGCAACTTCTCAGGGATGAAATAGTGCAAGAGAGGACTTTGAAATAGTCTTGTACCAGGCTGCAGTTCTTAATTTTTTAGTTCATATCTGCCTTCCTAACAGGAACATGTTTTTAGGTAAGTATTTGAAGATAAAAAATGTTGCTTTCCTGTGGTCTGGATCTCTGGATGCATGTCACAATAGTTCTGTAATACTTAGTTACACGAATGAGCAACTCATAAAACATCATGACTCAAAGGTGGAGATATCTCACTGTATTTTGACTTGCCTGACTGTTGCTTCTTACTTTGAGGGTTTTTTTCGTTCAGGTTGCTGAGGACTACAAATTTTTGTTCCCAGAAAAGACCTTGCAATCTGATAAGTACAAGCGATTTGTTCCATTACTGATCAGGCTAAACATGCATGTTTTGTTCTTTATGTTTCAACAATGAAGGCTTTGTGGTAGGGCATGGCTCCTTGCCACCCAGGAAAGAAAGAACAGAGAGAGCAAAGTGCCGGTGCAGCCGTGCAGCTGAATGCCGCATCGGTCGGCACTTCCTGGGCACTCTGGGGCATGTCACTGTGCCAGACATCCATACATATTGCACCAATAAATCCATTATTATGACCTGCTGCTGGTGTGCAAAGGCAAGTCATGAGTTTTTGACAGATCAAAGTGTGATAGGGGGAAATTGTATTGACTTTCTCGTAGAAAAATTTTTTTTAAGAAATTATAAATGAAGTCTGTGAAATCATCAGGCACTGCCTTTGTCACCCCTGTTTCCAGTTGCTTTGCAGTCTCCCAGTGGAGGGTAACAGGCTCCAACACAGGAAGGTAGCTACAATGAGGGACTGCATTTACTGCCAAAGCTGGGGGAGAAGACACTTCTCATGAAGACACTTCTGCGACCATTCTTCACAGGTAATTTTTAGCAAGTGTTTGCAGGAGAAAAAGTCTTTCTATTTTGGAGGTGAAAAAAGTCTTCAGTGACAGGAAGGGATTATGGACTTTTCCAGGTAAACTTCTGCCATGTAAACTCAGCTTTGGGGTTTTTTTGTTTGTTTTTTTGTTTTTTTTTTTTGGAGGGGGGGAGGGAGTCAAAGTAGAAAAGGTAGTTGTTCCCAAAGTTTCTTAGTAACATTTTGAGACTGAAAAATAAAAAAAAATGAATGCCAAAACTTTTAGATTGAAACACCAAAAAGCAATCACACTGAGATACAGCCCCTGATCACTTTCATTAAGTATCTCCTTCATCTTTCCATCTCTTTATTTGTTGTCCACTTTCTCACTTTCCTTGATCCAGGCAGATTCTTGCCTCATAGAGAAGGAAAGAAGGACTAAAAAGTGATGAAAGGTCAGACTGGGCTGAAATCAAATGGACAAAAAGGAAAGATAAGGAGGAGGGAATAAAAAATGGGCAGGAATTTGTTGTGTATGTGTCGCGTCCATTGAACTCAGATCTCCCCTTCTCCACAGTGCATAGCAGACTAGGATTTTCCAGGACCATGGGATATAGCTCCTGCTACTACTTTGCAATGCCTCCCTCAAAGTATTCAGGTGCCGTCTGCAATGAGTTTGAGTTTTAACCCTCTCTATTGTTCAGGAATTCGTAGCAGCACTTACTAGCTTCGATGCTTAGAAATCTAGTTTCCAGGTAATGGTTATAGATGGCCGGTTCTTGTCTTTATATTCTTGTGAAGACACTGTTCTTTAGCTTCAGTAACTCTTTTCATGGCTGTATTATGTTAGTTTCTCATAGCCATGAGTAATGAATGCACCCAGGTCTTGGTTTTGTTAATTATAATATGCAGTGGAAACTTATATTGTCAGCTTTAAATGTCTGTAGCTGAATAGTAGGAGTGACATTTAAGTGCTAACGAATGAGTGTTCTGCCAATGCTTTTGGGGTGAGACATCTTAAAATAGACACATTTAGCTTAAAATACCATGCGGTAACTTAAAATATTATGGTCTATTTTACTAAGACTCCTCCACCTGAGAATGAGATTTTTTTCCCCTCTTCTTACTTTATTTACATTTTCTCTTCCAATCTGAGGATTTCACTGTAAGCCTTTCTTTTTGTCCATTTATATTTCCTCTATCTTTTTATCTGCAGCAGAAGACAATATGGAGGTGCCCTTCCAAAATCTCCTTACCAGAACCAGCAGCAACAGTGAAGAGTAACAAGCAGCATATGCAGATAAGAAGGAAAATGGAGAATGAATATAGTAGGAAGCAAACCCAAAAGATCTCTTGAGGGGTCATTAAAACACAGAAATGTATTACCATCTCACAAAACAAACAAACAAACAAACAACCCCACCCAAAACCCCAAACCCATGAAAAATATGTCTCTGTGCCAAGAAAATGAAGACTCTCTAGACTCTCCATACAAAACCTGTATGATCCATGGAGTTTTCCAGCATTTCACTTAAAACACTGCATCATGTAATGGTTGTTCTCAATAAGAAAGGCAAGCAGAACTTGTGCCTAAACTACCATGCTGCTGATGGTCAACAATTCATTGTGAACTCCACTGTTTTCTAATGCAGAATTGTACACTGAAGATCAAAACAAACACTGCTTGAGAATGTGAAACATAAGTAACTCAAACATCTATTGAAGAGAGTTTCTTGCCTCACAAGACTTCACCTTTGCTTCAATGAGACAGTTTTTAAATTGTATCATGACACGTATTGTATACTCTGGGAGCACGAGGGATGTTGCAATCTAGTCACCAATGATAAACATGTAACTCCTTTGGCCTCCCGGTTCATCACCTGTGTCCCTCTCTAACTCCTGCCCCAATCCCTCTGGTTTAGAAATTTGTCATGAGAGAGCAGAGTTAAGGACGTCTTTGCATGAAACCCTGCATGGATTTTGTCTGGGTGAGGAGTGTATAACTGATTATCACTTCATGGTCTTTGAAGCTGGGTGGGCTCTTTTGTTGTGCTTTTTCCCCTTCCCTTTTTGACCATTATGCATATTTCATAGATTTGAAAATGTAGTCAGACTAGACCTTACTAAGAAAATCATTTTGACACCAATGGGATTTTTTTCCCCCTTGAATCAGTGCCTCAGGATTGGCATAACATTAGACTCTGTGGGAATTCCAGATAACACACATCTATCCTGCTCTCTTGACAGCTTTTTATACCATTTTCCTTTTCTGAAGGATCAGCAGTTTAACTTGGTAGGACATGGGGCTGGATTCTGCAAGAAGTGCATTAGCCAAAGGGTGTTTAAAAAAACCCCTGAAACCTCCAAAACCAAACAACAAATGGAACAATCTGACTTCAAAAGCAACCTCTATATCAACCAAACTAGTCAAAAGAATACAGCTTCTCTGGAATATTCTGAAATGGTGTACATGCACCTTTCTGTGGAAAAGTTATATGTCCTTCTTGACCAAAGCCTATATTGCCAGGTTTCAAATTGTGAACTTAAAGGGTTGCAAAGTTTTTTCACTCTGAATTCAAAGGAAATACAACATTACACAAACTTTGTTTTCTACTCTGACAGTGCCTTAAGAAACATTTTTAATATTATCTATTGCATAACAAACCTGTCGGTATCACCTGTCAGTGTAACACCACCTGTGAGTGACATGCTGCTGACACCTTTCCCAGAGGGAACCAGTAGCCTATTTATTTAGAATTATGTTATACGGCTCAGTCAATGACTGGTCTGTCTTCTTCCCTTGACTATTCATTAGTCCTAATTACAAATAAAAACCTGAAAGAGCAAACTGGCTCTGCTCAGTTACTTTATTGATTACAAAAATTAAGACAATAATCAATAAAAACATAAAGTTACAGAGACTCAAGGTACTTTGTTGCTCCTAAGGGCCACTGCTCTTTATAGTTGTTCAATAACCCACACTCAGAAATCTCTTCTCTAATATTCTGAATACCCTCCACTTCCTATTACTTGGGGTAATTAAAGGTTGAAAGAGCCCAAGGGATGGAAAAACTTAAGTGTGCCTTGTGTGGCAAGGACAGCAAAGCAGGACCTGACAGCATCTCCTGACTCACTGTGGTGCAGTGAGGGCTTAGCCCAGTGTTCAGTGGGATCCCCTCCTGCTCTCTGTGCACAGGTTGGCTGGGAAAGAAAATAGGGTCACATTCCATGTCCTGGCTGGGACACTCGACCAATTTAACCACCATCTGGGATAACTCACCTCAGCGCTCAGATTTCTTGGTTGCTGAGATTTGAATGCTGCTGGCAGAATATTCCCCACTTTCACCTCCCAATCAAGTTACTGTTCTCAGTTAGGTGAAAGTTTAACATAAATAAAAGAAACAATCCAGGATCCTGACCCACACTGACAGTGTTTAGTTTAAGTGTGAAAGAAGGGGTTTCCTTCTGTACATATATAGGAAAGTCAGAGAAAGTAGGGCTGGACTACTGAAGGCTAAGATGTGAAAGACAAGTGTGAAAAATACACAGTATGGGTGTGTCAATCTCTTAATTCAAGCAAAATGTTCAGCCAGATTCATGTTCTACTGAGATCTCAGGAATTTAAGAGGGAAAAGGAAGTGCATCTATGAATACATTCCTTGTAACTAAATTATCTAACTGAAAATAATACTAACGATGATGTTTTGTCCTGAAAGCCTGGCTATCAGGAGAAGACTTCAAATAGTCTGCAAATGGCATATTTATAACCAGGAGTGATGGAAGAACAGTTTTCTTACATGAGCCTTTATAAATTACTAGATTAGAGTTTACTTAAATGAGAAAAATGATTTATTTTTTTTTTTGTATTTTAAGTAATTGCTGTCTTAGCTTTTTAATGCTAGCCACCTAAAACATTAAAAAGTACATCAGTGAGGTGGACCACAGAGGTGACCATAATCAACAAATGCCTATTGGTGTTGTAACATCTGGCTTTCATGGCTGCTAACACATTTTTAAATACTGTTTAATTAAAAATATGAGGCCCTTGTACTCTCATTGTAGACACTGCCCTTCACAGGAAATTCAGACAGCAGGTAGAGCAAGGAGTACATATATGTTTTGGTGAGTAACTATAACAACAAGGAGGACAAATAAAGCCCTAGGCCAGAAATAAGTTGTCAGGGCAATCAATTAGTCTGCTTTGGGTTTGAGGCCTTGCACAGAGAGCAATGCAGATGGACATCCCCAGCCTTTGCACTAGGACTGCTTTAGCTGGAGTATGGGGGCTAAAACCAAGGAACTGCAAGTCATGTGTTTACAGAAAGGTAGGCCCAAGCTAACATGCTGATTTCTTTCAACATAGAGAAAAACTGCTTTCCATTGTCAAAATTGTATGAATTCGGAGAATGTAAGTAGAAAAAAGGTGCTCTAGCTCCATGCATTTTTGTTTTAAAAAATCTCCATAGTATTTTTGATATTGACTACTCCTTTGCTGTAAGAAACCAGAAGAAAAGAGGAGACTAAATTACATCTGTTTATATGAGTATGGCTTTAGTCACCTTCTACTAGATTTATTAGGGACAGTCTTGGTGCCATCAGGCAAAACTTCCCTCCTTTTTATACAAACTGACCAGGTGCCAAAACATAGACTATTTAGATAGACATTATGTATGGGGGCTGGCAAAGAGACAGCATTAAAAGAAAAATCATTAAGCATGTTACAGTCTTTTAAAAAAACACCAAGCAGACGTGTTCATTTTCTTCAGTCCTCAAAAAAGAATCAGTGCTTTTCACCCACCCAAAGCTTTCTGGTGGTGGTGGGAGCCTGGCTGATTTCTCTTCTCTATGTGGTGGAGGAGAAGGCTTCCTGTGCAGTTCAGGGTGTGCCTGTGGAGGTCCTGGTAGCAGAAGAGAAGTAAGGGGGAAAACTTACTTCCAAATGTTCAAAAGCCCTCCCTTTTGCCAAGGTCTTCAAGGCAACAACCCCTGCAGTGTGCATGGGAAGTGTGGTGGACAAGTGCATGCCTGCCCACCCAGGGACAGGACAGCTTGCCTAGCCACTGTCACATCCTTCAGCTGCATCAACCCTCCCTGTCTGGGGCAGGGAGGGAAGTAGGAGATGAAAGTCAGAGACCTGCAGGCCAGACGCGTGTTCCTGATTTGCTGCAGGGATCATGTAGGCGGTCCCAGTGCAGCCCCTAGCAAAAGCTCTGCCTGAGGGGGCATCCATCTGGTAGAAGTATGCACATTA
Organism: Margarornis squamiger; assembly: GCA_035222235.1. Classification (NCBI taxonomy): domain Eukaryota; kingdom Metazoa; phylum Chordata; class Aves; order Passeriformes; family Furnariidae; genus Margarornis; species Margarornis squamiger. The sequence goes on along the minus strand of JAWWTY010000106.1, from coordinate 60,050,939 downwards.
AGAAAATTGTTATTTCAAATGGCCAGTCTTCTGAGATGGTTTATGGTGTCTGATTTTTGAACATTTACATGAAAAGACAAGGGAAGGGAAGGAAAAGAAGGGAAAACATTTTAATGTCAAGGGTTTTTTGACAACACAGATGAACATCAGCATTTACTGAGCTTCAAGCTCAGGATCAAAAAAATTATTGATTGTTGAGTTTTCCTGCTGGAAAGACCAGAACCTCATAGTGTTCAGGGAGCCCGCCCCCACCTGCTGGCTTGGCAGGAGAGAGAACAACAACCACACAGCAGCATAAATACACTTCTGAAAAGGCTCTTAATTAAAAGAAGAAAAAACAGGATTGTATATTTCATCCACATGACACTGACACATTCCGATTTGTATTATATGACACATACTTGGAATATTTACATGACTGATAAGCATATTAATAAGCCAAGCTTTGACAGGAAAATATATTTCAAGGCTTAGATTTCTTTGACATAGAGTTCTTCTGTTCTGAAGGTAATTAGTGCTGCCTGCTTTCCTCTTGTTCACAGTAGAATATTTTCCCATACTACAAAGACTATTCAGAGCTTTGAAAAATCCTATTCAGTTAAATGCAACTAGTAAAGAGTGATAGAGCACATGTCAAATAAGAAACAAAGGGAAAATCAAAATAAAAACTGATTAATTTAAGGAAGCATTTGAAAATCAACTCTGCATTTTGTCTTGCTTCTGGAATAGCTCATAATGAATATTGATTTTGATGACTACTTTTACTATTTTTACCAGACTATGAACTGTATCCAATGTTCACCTCTGAATAGAATGAGCAAACCAGCTTGGAAAAAGATATGTTTGCTGCTCTAAGCATTCTGTGGATCCTTACTCATTCAGAGGATAAAACCCAGACTGCATCCAGCCCCAGAGTCTGAACTTCAGCATCCATGGAACCTTCTCGTTTAGTCCCCATATGAACTAGATTCACACCTTTTTTTGCACAGTGGCCTTTTTATTCAGTGTGCTAACCTACAAGAAAGGTGGGTCTTCTGTCTGCAATCTGTAGGGTATGATAAGTGTAAATAAGTCTTTAGAGACTGAGACAGGATAGTTCCAACATCTATTGTTTCATCTGTAGCAGTGATGAAGACATCCCACCTTCAGCATGATTTTTCTCTATTGCAGTGTTGTGCAGTGTGTCAAAGATAGAAGAGTTCAAACATCTGATTGCATCATTACTTTTGCAAGGCATTCACTCAGAAATTATTGTCATAGACTTTCTGGCTTGTTTCCTGCAGTGCAGCGTGGAAGTACCAGCTCTTGGGTTGTTCTGCAAGCCCCAAAGAGATAGTGAGAGAAGAAAAGCATACATCAGGAACATTTCTGCAGGTCCACGTGGGTATAAGTGCCACTAGCAGAAAGTCTGTGGGAGAAATCAGCAGGAAGATGGGAAATCCAATGAGAAAGTAAAAAGAGATGTTCTTTCTTTGTAACTTTAAATCAAGTTAACCTAATATATTTTGAATTTTTACAAGCATGAGCACCAGTTTAATTTACTAGCAATACTGTTAAAACACACAGTTAGTACTTACCAAATCATCTATCTCCTTACAGTGGTGCATCATTATGTGTAATGGAAAAGTATCCTTTAGTCTGCCAAAACAGAGATTATATTAATCTATGATAAACTGACAGGATTTTTTTAAATAAGACTTGATTCTTCACACTTCAGAAAGTTTAGTTATAATTTGAACATGTGTAATGCCTTCCTTATTACAAGGTGTAGCCATTTTTTTGTTTTGAAAGTAAAGAGGCAGCAGTGTTTTTGCTCATCTGAAGTGTCCCATGACCATTAGAGCTAGAAGGGGACTGCAGGAGGTCTTTGATCCAACCTTTATGAGCCACCTGCACCCCTACATGACTGTCCTCATGGTGAAAACTGTTTTCAAAATATGCCCATTTTCTCTTAAGCTCTTGCCATACACCACTGAGAACAGCCTAGACCCCTCCTCTCACCCACTCCCCATACGTGCTAGGAAGGGCTGCTGATGGATGCTCCTCAAAAGCCATCTCTTCCTCAAGCTTGACCAGCCCCATCCCTAACCTTATCCACACAACAAAACACAAACACTTATGGGTCCCCACCTCTAGTCCAAAACTAGACACTGCACCTTGAGGTGGTTCAGTGAGTGCTGAGCAAAGAGAGCTTATTTCTTCTCTTAGCCTCACTTCCTGCCAGGGCATACTGCTGACTTGTGATGAGCTCACTGCAAAAGGACCCCAGGGTCTTCCCCATAGAACTGCTCCCCAACCAGTCTGTCCTTAGCCTACACCGTTGCCAAGAACTCTTCCTTTACAGCTGCAGGACTTTGCCTTTGTCCTTGATTAATTTCCTAAGGTTCCTGTCAGTTTATTCCTCCTGCCTGTCTAGGTATGTGCCCTTGAGTGGCACACCTCCCCTTGTGGGTATTGATGGTGGCCCCAGTCTGAGTTCATCTGCAGATTTTATGAGAGTGCATACAGCCACCCATTCCAGGTGACAAGGCTGCTAAAAGGACAGGTCACAAGATAAACTTCCTCTAGTAACTTGCCTCTATGTAAAGTGCAACCTGTCACCTGCTACCATTTGAGCACAATCATTCAACTTCTTTTTTGCTCAGTTGCCTGCCCATTTAGTTATTCATAGCCTAACTTGGATGCAAGGCCATTGTGGCAGACAGAGTTGAAAGTCTTGCCAAAGTCAATTACATTCAGTGCTCTCATAGAATCATATAATCATTAAGGTTGGAAAAGACCTCCAAGATCATCAAGTCCAACCTTTGAACAAACAGCGCCATGCGCTCACCTCATCTGCAAGGAAATTGGACTGCTCAGGCAAGATTTATGATTGGTAAAATCCAGGATGGCTTTTCACAGTCATCTTCTGCTTCATGCGCCCAAAAACATGTTCCAAAATTAAGTAAGCTTACAATATAACAAGCAACTCTTCCTCCACAAGAATTAAATGTCCCTCTGTCTTTTCAATAAAGCCTTCTAGGAATCCACCCTGTCCATCAGGTGCTATCAGAAAGCCCTTTTAGCATTTCCAGAAACATTCTTAACCTTGATGTTAATCTTCCAACTTAGTGTTTTGGTTGCAACTTCTCCGATGATTTAAACATCATCACTTGGGCTGTCTCCATACTGCACAGGAGCTTCATACCTTCAGCATTTCTACAAAATCCAAATCAAGGAAATGGCAGGAACAGCTGTGGTCATTTTTCCTTCTGATAGGAATGAAGGTGTGGGATGGCAGGTGGAGGCTGGAATATGCTCAGTTCTTGCTCCAGCACAAGTCAGGAATAAGGTTAATTAAGTTGGGTGCCAGGACATGTGCATTCACCCTTTCGGCCCTTTGAAGTCCACCAATGTAGATGTAGGTCCTGTAAAGCCAGATAGCTGAGAAAAGTCTGTGTTAGTGCCTGAGTGGGAGAGATTTCAGAACAGTGCTGCACCCAATGGAAAAACAGGTTCACTTCTGGAAAGATACCAAGTCCATGCACAAGGCATGTCCTGTTTCTTTCTTGGGGGACTGACATTAAAATATCAATAGGCCCAAGCCTCATATACTGTTAACTAGCTCTTGTCAGGTGAGAAGGTGGGATGTTTCAGATAAATGAAGTAAACAAGATAAAATCTGACCTGGCCCACTCACAGAGGTTAACAGTCTTGACAGAACACATAGCATCGGTTGCTGCATAAGAGACAGAACTGTAGGCTTAAATAACTTCTGAAGTATGTTGCCAAACGCATAAGCAGCATGAGCCGCAACTTCAGGAGAAGGGAAGAGCACCACCTACTGAATAGTAAAGGCATTGTCACTTCTCTTACTCATAGACTCATTAAGGTTGGAAAAGACCTCTAAGATCATTGAGCTCAACCATTAACCCAGCACTAAACCATGTCCTCAAGTGCCACATCCACACATCTTGTAAATACCTCCAGGGATGGTGACACAACCACTTCCTTGGGCAGCCTGTCCCAGTGCTTGACAACCCTTCCAGTGAAGACATTTTTCCTTATATCCAATCTAAACCTCTCCTGGCACTTGAAGCCATTTTCTCTTGTCCTATCACTCATTACCTGGGAGAAGAGATTGACCTCCACCTCATTACAACTTCCTTTCAGGTAGTTGTAGAGAGCAATAAAGGTTCCCCCTGAGACTTCTTTTCTCCAGGTTAAATAACCCAAATTCCCTTGGTTGCTCCTTATAAGATTTGTGCTCCAGACCCTTCACCATCTCCACTGTCCTTCTGTGGACATGCTCCAGCACCTCAATGTCTGTCTTGTAGTGAGGGGCCCCAAACTGAACATTTTCAGTAGAAGTTGCTCGTTCACAGACAAACCAGCAGTTACTGGGGACTGTGTGGGTGACTGGGGATGTTACTTAACCTGTATTAACAATTGGCTGGATCATATAAGGGAGATGAAAGGATTATATCCCTCTCAAACCTTTAAGACCTTCCTAGAACTCTGAAATTCACAATAGCCATAATATCAGAATCCTTTCTTCTCTGTGCTGTCTGTTACCTACATTAACTCATCAAACTGTAAAAATATTTCAAAATTAAAAAAAAAGAAGGGCAAAAGGGTATTTAGTTAAAAAAGAATCAATAATACTATTAATGTAATGGATTGTGAGCTAGTCAGGAAATCACTCATTTGAGCTGACCTTCTTTGTGACTGTTCTAATAATGCGCTCTTCCACTCATCCACAGTCCTTTTCTCTCCACTTAGATATGCTCTTAGAATAAAATAAACCTCAGATTTATATTTCTAGCCCTTTTTGGTCATGACTTTATTGATATTATTTTTTAGTTTGGCTTTTTAAAGCACTTGCTAAATTTGCTTGCAATATGAAGCTACAGTAATCCACCATCCTCCTACACTGCAGTCTGTTCTAGCCTACACCACATAAAGACTCCTTTGCTGTCACGGGGTGGGAACTGTGCGTTGAAACACCTAAAATAGATTCTAAAGGAAAAGAAGGTCTAAAAAGAAAGAGTAGGAAGACACTCTGAGCGCTCGGTTCTGTGCTCAGGACAAAACTGCATGTTCACATCACAATTTTTTCAAAAAAATTGTCCCTCTACAAGGAAACTCGAGACAATCTCGTTAGTTTTGTTCTTTTTTTGAAAGATATAACTTTCTTGAAAATTCCCTTCTGAGCTCTGGCCAGCTCAAGAAGCACAGCTTTATCAGCTCTGGAAAAATGGAATAACAAATCTTGAGCCAGAGATGCCACTATTTTATTTTAAAAATCTGGCCTGTATGTGTTACTTGCACAGTGGGAAGTGCTGATCTCCACAACACAACCATTGCCAAAGACAGCATAATCACATCAAAAGCCTCTGTGCTTCCTTAGCTTCTGGTACTTCACTAAACATTTTAACAGCATCACATTGTTATATCTGATTCAATCATGCCATGGTTCAAATGAAGTCAATACATGATATGATAACATTATTTTTCTCTTTTACTTGGAAGTTGTTTTAAAATTATAATAAAGAATTCCCAAATAGATGGCTTTGTTAGCTTTGGAAATATAAAAAAAGAAACATACCAGAAACAAACAGTAGGATCATATCAAAATTCTACCTTACAGAAATACAATGTATGCATTTTTTTAAAGAAACACTGAAACGTATCAGGTTAAGTTTTATAGGCAAACAAGGAACAAAGTCTGATCAGCTCATCAGTTCAAGGATGGATAGTAAATAAATTTCCCACTGCACAAAGATTGCCACAAAATCAGAAAACAAGTCTGACCAGAGGTCTGAAGAAATTTCAAAAAATCAAAATTTTTTAAAAAACCCCACAAAACGCCAAAACCCCAGACCCCTAAGCTTATCAGTAATTTTGTTTTAACAAAATATTTCAATTTTAATTTGCCTAACAAGCACACAATATTTAAAAAACTATACCGAAACCCCATTTCAAAAGGAAAAAACTATAATGGTGACTCATTTTTATTCTTTCTGTTGAAATAAATGCAGTGCAAAATTCTTTTGAGAAATTATTGACTTCTAACAGAGAAGTAACCTTCTTCTGCAGTTGCCTGTGATCTCCCTGCTCACGTCCTGCTGGGTACTATGTGTTTCTCACACACAGCAATTCTACTGTCAAGATGACAGCAAATGTGCTCTGACTACTAGGGAAAGTCCTTATGTGGACAAACTCTGTGCAGCGATACACAAACCCCACCCTTACTTACAAACTGCTGCCAGTGGCTCTAACGTCACAGTTTTCTCTGGATTGGATTTACAAATTCTCTACAGTGTAGCACACTGTCTGCAGGATTTCTGAACACAATATACCCCTGCAAACTGTAGATGCCTTTGGGCACTGCTACCATCTGGTGTCTCTGACTCTCAGATTAGCACATATTATTTTCTTTTTGAAAGATTGAAGTATCAGGTCATGCCTCTGAGCTCCTTGGAGGGAAATCGACTGATCTTTAATGGGTTGTGATCTGCAGAATGTCATGAGGCAGATGTAGACACCTCTCCTGACATGGCCTTCTGTAAAACTGATAAACTGCATTAAGACCAGCAGTTCTTCACAGAAATATTGAATGTGGCCTTTTAGTTTTTTTCAGTAACAATATATGGAGGCAGAAGAATGTATAACCTATGCTTTGAAAGCTATGATGCTGGATGAGCATCACATTCTTTCTTTGATAAGCCTCTGAGTCAATTTGCATTTAACTATTTCCTTAGCCACACTGAACCCTCTTTGGTATTACTGGTGAAGCTTATGGCTAGAAACGACACCCAGCTCCCAACATGGGACTTGTCAAGTAGCTTAGTTCCACCTCAGAGAAGGTAATAGCCCAAGGCCTTGATGCTTTCACTCAGAGGAGGGGGGCAAACACTTGTTATATTTTGGTTTCCACAACATGGTAAAGGAGGGTGATCATCTTTGTCCTGTTGAAACTGACCTTTCTGTGTTGGTATCTGCACAAAATTTCTTTGCTTGCAGGAAGCTAACCAGACCTCTTCCTTCAAAACTTGGTTGTTTTATAGTCTTCCAGACACCTGCAAGGTGCCCACATGCTCTCTGCCCTCACAGGACACTTTAGGTGGGTACAACTCTTGACTCTCGGATTGGATAGAGGTAGCAACTCCAGCACAAGGAGAGTGGAAACACACTGGTGCACAAGAGAAGAATAAAAAAGAACTCTACAAATCTGAGATAGTTTTTAGAAAAACAAAGTCAACTGCAATTTAGTAAGTGAAAAATTATACACAGGAAAACAACTGTCCAAGTACAGAGTAGGGGACATTTGTTAGAGGGTGCCCTGCAGAAAACACAACATCTTAGAGCTGATCACAGTATGAGAGCAAATTAAAAATAACTATCATCCTTAGGAAAAAAAAAGGAAACATCATCTCAGATTGCAAAAAATGAAGTATCTATTATACTATAGTAATACACAATTCTTTTGGTTTACTCAGTACTGGTGACTCAACTGTAGAACCAGGTCCAATTTTGGTACTTCAGGAAAGCAATTGAGCAAGGGGAGAAGGTCAGCCAAAGACCAACAGGAATTATCAGTGGTTTAGAAAGCACAATCTATAAAAAAAAAAAAAAAAAAAAAAAAAATAGTTGGAAGGAATGTAAATTGTTTGTCCCAGATAATAAAAGAAGCAGAAAGGATATGACACAAGCCTTCATGTACTTCAAAAGAGGAGATGTTAGAAGAAAGGCAACAATTTGCTCACAACATTCACTACAGAAAAGACAAGGAGCAAATTGTCTCCAGAAGACAAAAGATCAACATTAAAACATCAAAGGAGGATTGTGAGGCTCTGAAATTGATATAGTAATATTTCTCATTCATAACTATACTATATGTTCTTATTTACAGGCACAGAAGGTCTCTGTGGAAAATTTTCTGCAAGATTACTTCCCAGCCGTTCCCCTGACAGGTGCACTGAAAGATTGATCATAAAGCTAAATCAAATGGTCATCTGCTTCTGAAGAGTTAGTGTTGCCCTTCACTCTATTACTAGGTGAAGCTACATCACAGCAAAAAAATTCTTACTGGAAGGTGCTCTCCTTACTGTTCGTTGCCATCATGCTGATTTTATTAAATGTGCATCCACATACCAGGCAGACACAGACACATATGGCACGTAACTGCTAATGTTGCCACTGTTCTTAAAGGTGATTACAAAGAACAATTCAGTGAAGTGAGTAATTTGCTTACTGTGTAAGGAAAATTAGCACCTTTGAAGTCAAAGTCTTTCCAGTGATGCAAGAAATGCCTTCGTTATTATATATTTTTGTGAAAGAGGCATAAATTGATCTATGTGGGCAGAAATGTACACTGAGAATAGACCTAGCAAGAGGATCTATTACCCTCTATTACCACTAAGAGGGTGGTAACTGATAGGTACAACAGACACTTTGTTTAAGTGTCCTCCCCTTGTGATATGGTCAGTATAGTTGCAGCTGCAGCTGCTTTTTTCGTAATTAAACTGTGGTTTAAAAAATTAAGGACCCCTCTGTTACAACTAATCTTTCCTTAGTTACCAGTGACCTGAAATAACACAAATGTGGTAGAACCAACATGGATGTTACAGGATATTATTGCTCAAGATCCCTCAGGAAGCAGCCATTCACTGAAGTGACTCATGGTCCTGGGGATTACAGCGGGGAACAAACCCCCATCCTGGGCTCTGTGCTGAAGGCACAGAACCCAACTGAGCAAGAAAGTGAAGACCTTTCCAGGAGTGATCAGTGTCAACCAAAGCCATTTCCCTTTGGAGAAAGAGCTGAATCATGCCAGCTGGTGTCTCAGGAGTCTGCACACACAAAATGCATGCACTTCAGCAGCAGAAGTCAGTTAAGTCAGAAATCAGCTAACTCAGTGTCTTTTGGAGCCTGACTTACTTATGCACCTTATAAAGCAAGATCTTGTCTTTTTGTGTGAAACCCAGCACTGCTAGCTGTTCACCAAAAACAATTTTGAAAGTACAGATTCTAGAAACCTAGCTGGTCTGGGGAGGAAATAGCCCACAAATTTTGCTCACGATGATTTGAAGACTGTGCTCTGATTTTGAAAGCCCTGCCCATGGACAAGCACTGAGGAAAAAAAGGCAGTGCTGCTGAAGCACTTAGTGGAACCAGCAGGGCTGTGCCACCAGCAGTGCTGGCAGCTGGGGCCCATCCACATCTCACATTCTGCAGAGCTTGCAAGTGGGGTGAAGACAGGACTGAATGAGGCAGCTGGGGGCTGAATCTAAAGTGATAACAGAACACACAAGTGTTGTAACACAGTAGTGATCCCAGAAGACTAGGTTTTCCTTACAGGGAAGAAAAATATTCTTGTGAAGAAATTGTCCTTAAATACCTTATTGTGTTTTGGGAAGTATATGAAAGGTCTAGATCTTTAGGAGGGTTTTAGGTTAAAAAGGGATAGCAGCAGCCAGGAAGTCCATTCCTGGAGGAAACTTTTGTTCTCTTCATTTTTTGTGAGCCCTGTGAGAAGCTTGAACCTTAACTATTTTTTATGACATATAATTTGAGACATAACACTAGATATCAGAAAAGAGAAATCAGCATGAAATTCCAGGTTTGGAATGAGATATATATGTTGCCTGAAATATAAATCATATCAAATAAGAGTTAATTATTAATTTATAGCAAAGTATGAGATGACATTGCTCTGCAGCACCATATATTATCTATCTTCCATCCGTATTGGAGAAGAGAGGAAAAATCTTTTAGTCTTGGACAACAGGATACTTTTCACAGAACAAGTGCTACAGCTGTTCCTTTTAATAACGCGAGCAGGAAAGCTGTAGCTCTAAAAACACTCCAGAGAGTGCAGCACTGAGAACAGTTGCAGAGCCTAGTTACTCTGCTCACAAACTCATCCACTTGAGCATCAGATCAGTTTTCAAAATATTATAACACACTTCAATGTTTTATCTTTCAGTAAAAGTCTGTCTTTAAATAAGGAGATACTTTGACCTTTAATTACTCCCTATTGATATGACTGGAATATGTCCATATGGCTGATGTCATTTCTACAGCAATCTTGATAATCTTTGATCAATTATGAAGACTGGGAGAAGTGCCTAAAGACTAGACAAAAGTAAAAGTCCATCTTGACTTCAAGAAGGGCAAGAAAACTAAAGGCTGGTCAACCTCACCTTGATCCCTGGGAATGTATTGGAACAGCTGATTCTGAAAACTATTTTCAGGCATATTAAAGACAAGGAAATCATCATGAGTAGTAAGCATGGATTAATGAAAGGGAAGTCATTCTTGACCAGCTTGATATAGTGAAATGACTGGCCTGGTAGATGAGGGAAGAGCAGAGGTTATTTTCTCCCTGGTCTTCAGTAGGAGTTTTGGCACTGTCTGCCATAAAATCCTCACAGAGAAGTTGTTGATGTATGGTTTGGATGAGCAGACAGTGAAGTGGTTCAAAACTGACTAAATAGCCAGGCACAGGGAGTGGTGATCAGGACACGAAATCTGGTTGGCAGCCATAACTAACAGTGCATCCTAGGGGTCAATACTGGGCCCAGTCACATTTAACAGCTTCATTAATGATCTGGATGGTGGATCAGAGTGTACTATCAGCAAGTTTGTTGATGACACCAAACTGGGAGGAGTGGCTGTTATGCTGGATGGTCATGCTGCCATCCAGAGTGACCTGAACAAGCTGGAGACACGGACGGACAAGAACCTCATGAAGTTCAACAAGGAATAGTGCCAAGTTCTGCACTTGGGGGCTAGGACATGCTAGGGGCTGAGTAGCTGGAAAGCAGCTTGGCACAAAAGGACCTAGAGGTATTGGTGGATGACAAGTTGAACAGAAGCCAGCCTTGGGCAAAGGTCAGTGGTATCCTGGACTGCATTAGGAGGAGTGTTATGAGGAGGCTGAGGGAAGTGATCCTTTCCCTCTGCATGGTGCTTGTGAGGCCACACCAGGCATTCAGTTCTGGGTTCCCTAGTACAAGAGAGGCATGGAGGCAGTCCAGTGAAGGTCCACAAAGATGATTAAGGGACTGGAGTACATCTGCTACAAAGACTGGAAGAGCTGGTACTGGTCAGTCTGGTGAAGTCTCAGGGGGATCTTACCAATGTGTACAAATACCTGAAAGGATGGTGTAAAGAGGATGAGCCAGGCTCTTTTCAGTGGTGCCCAGTGACAGGATGGAAGGCAATGGGCACAAACTGAAATAGAGGAGATATTGTCTGGGCATTAGGAAACACTTTTTCACTGTGAGGATGACCAAGCATAGGCACAGGTTACCCAGAGAGGTTGTGGAATCTCCATCCTTGGAGATATTCAAAAGCCACCTGGACATAACCCTGGGCGTCTTGCTCTAGATGACCCTGCTTGAGCAGGGGGTTGGACCAGATGACCTCCAGAGGACCCTTCCACCACAACCCTTCTCTGATTCTGTGATTCTGTAGCTCCTACTAGGAAGGAAAGAACTGTGCTATGACCATGCAGTGAGGAGCACACTTGAACCCTGATAAGGTCAAGAAAAAAAATCATATGATTCTACTTCTGCTCCCTGCATGAGTCCCTGTGAATGTTTTTGGGGTGTTTCATACAGATGAAAAGCCTTTTGTATTACACCAAGGTGTGACAGAGTTGTAACTTGAATCAGTTCTCACTAATGTGCCTTTCTTCAAAGCACTTTATTGTAAAATTGAAATAAGGTATCAAATTATGTATTTCAGAATGAGACTGTGTACAGCTGAAGTTGATAGCTCGCTTACACTTGACATTAATCTGTTTTCTAATGCAGTGACTACAGTGTATTTCAGTTCTATCTTTGATTATTCATGAAACACGTTATTATGGGTGAGCTGGATGGCACTATTCAAAGTAGAATATTTACTTTAATATATTGATTTCTTCTTTTTGTGTTTCATTGA
>JAWWTY010000106.1:59849795-60038905 GCA_035222235.1 Margarornis squamiger | reverse complement strand
CATTGCAGAACAGGTTTTGAACACCAATTATTTCACACAAACCATTAACACCCATGGGTGATTGAACAACAATTTTCTTCTAGCTGTAGAAGCATCAGAGCTGCAACAGAACTTGTGACCTCTGAACTAGTCTCCACAGCTATGCCACCACCAAATGATTAGCTTTACTAGTATCCTCTATGCAGTGAAATGATTTAAACTGAAATCCCTATGATCATTGTTTCATTTCAGGCTTCTGACCAAATGCCATCTGAAAGGGCTGGGCAAAAATCCTGGTTACTAAAGGTAGCATTTGGATGAAGCAAAATGTCATTGTATACACACAGAAGTTCATTCAGATTGTCAGCTAACTACATTTTTAATAATGTCCTCAGAGCACTTACAGTCAAGTTGCATTTTGAAAACTCCCTTTGCCATTATACTAAATGAATTTTATATCTTGGAAATGAGTCAGATTTCTACTTATTTGGAAATAATGTGGCAGAGGTCAGCATAATTGAATTAATGTATGAGATTTCCACTTATTGACTCTGACCTCTAAAGCTCTTTTCAGTTCCTTTCGGTGCACCTTTCAGTTCCTTTCGGTGCACCTGCCCTATCAGATTATTTTCAGTCACTGGATTTTTGTCCAAGCATCAGCCTGGCTGTATGTAGGCTGCCCCTGCAGGTATCTACACCGGCTTCTGGGAAGGCTCAGGCCACTCATTTTTTCATAGCAGCACAGACTAATGCAGAACATATGCCTTTGGCTCATCTAGTCTCTTGTAAGAGCATTTTGATCCCACTCTTTACCTCCAAGATTTCTGCTGAGAAATACATTTTGTCTCTTCCATTGTCAGTGATCATCATATTTTTTAGAAACACAATTCTTGAAAAGAAGCTCAGATCTCTGTGCTATGTACTGCAGTAGGACAATGTGGCCCATATAAAGGAGTATTGTTGGGGGAAAGAAGTGTTTGTGGCTAGAAGTCATTTTGAATTGCCATCTAATTGGATGTATTCTCAGTCAAAGAGCTCTGGAGATGGAAACTCTGGGAATCCTTGAAGACTGTATGATATTTAAATTAATTAGACATTTAGACATTTACTAGTAGTACTTCAACTAAATCCCTCTCATCTTGACTCCTCTCTCTCTTACCACTACACAGATTGCCCATCAAAATGTAAGACTTGATCATCATCAGAGTGATGATCATCAGAGTGATCATCATCACTCTGTTCACAACACCAGAAATGCATAACTACCTATGTCACATCTGGGGACTGTGCTCTTGGGCAGGGTAAACAAAAACCCAATGAACTCAGAGCAGTTTGAAGCTCCAAAGTCCAGCTCACACTAATGTGACTCCACACTAATATTCCTCTCATTGCCTGTAAGATGTCCATGAGTGGTATCCTTGCTGCATTGGGAGTAGCCCAAAATCCTAACTCCACTTGAAGTAGATGGTGCAAGGAATCTTTTTTTTTTTGCACCTAGAAAGCTACAGCCAAGAGTCAGAAAAGGTGCTGCAGAATCTGAGAAGGCTTGTGGTGGCTGCACTCAGTAATAGGGATAGGGGATGTTTCAGCTGATGCCAAGGGATGCAAACATGGTGTGTTCCAGCAGAGAATATAGGCTGCAGAGTGGGGAAAACTAGCACCCTCACTTGAAGTATCCACCACAGCTGTGTGCCATGTAGACTTGCCTGCAGATGTTCTTGGAGCTGTCCCCAGGTTTGACCTTTTGGCAATGTGGATCCTACCGGAAAAAGAGAGTAGCCAACAGTGGAGGAGGAGGGAGGGGATGGGAATCAGAGTAAAACAAAAATGGAAACAATTGTCCCACTGCTGGTTTTGAGCTGTGCAAATGAATTTAGTTTTAAGTTAGTGGTCCCACATGAATGTCCCTGACCTTATTTATAGCAGAAATGTCTGTGTTGCAGATTGCAGTGCTCTGACTGAGCAACCACAGTTTCACAGACCTAAAGAGGAGAATAGGCTGAAATACTCAAAGCTAAATGCACTGACATTTCCATGGCATGTGGTCTTAGAGTTACTGACCAGTCAACATAGAGAGGCTTAAAAATGTCACTAAATCTAAACAAAAAAGGAAAACAGGATGTTTGTTGGGCAATGGCACTGCCTACCAGAAGCCTGGGTTCTCTTACCACCACATTGATTTAAGTCTCTAATTTAAATCCTAAAATCACAGAATCATAAAATAACTTTGTTTGAAAGTGATTTGTTCCTAATTACCACTCAGAGCAAAGCTACCTTTGAATTTAGAGCAGACTTCTCAAGAGTTGCATCTATCTGAGTTGGAATACCTCCAAGGATGCACAGCCTCACTGCAGCTGTCCCAGAATCTGACCAATATTGCTGTGAAACTTTTTTCTCCCTATATTCAATCATACTTTTTCTTGCTTCATCTTGTGTGTGTTGTCTCCTGTCCTTTCAGTGTGCACCTCTAAGAAAAGTATGGTTGTGTTTTTTCTAACACTACCCATAAGGCAGTTGGCTGAATAACATAGTTAGTTCCCTCCCAAGCCATCTCTTTTCTGGCTGAACAAACCCATCTCCCTCAGCCTCTTCTCCTGTGTCACATACTTGTGTTTTCCTGTCCCAAAACTTTCGTGGTGGCCCTCCTTTGGAGACCAGTGTATTTCCATCTGTAGCAGATGGAGCCAAAGCTGAACACAGTGTTCTTGGATGTAGACTATGGATCTTGGATGTAGACTTGGATGCCAGCTAGATGCTCCCTAGGATCTCATTAATAATATCTTCACCTAAGTTTCAGAAGGAAACCTAGCATGAAGGCAGAATGCTCAGGTAGGTACATACCCACAGCATGTGTCTGCTCCCAAGCTTTTCCCCTGGAGTGTTGGAGACCAAGGTGAGCAGCAGCCAGGCACTTCTCCTCTCCTTGTTAGGTCTCAGAACCAGTGGTCATCATGCCTGCTTCTCTTCACAAGAACAGGGAGCAGACCCAGGACTGTCTGGACAAAAATCCCATGATGGTGAGAGGCTGAAGTCGTGCATAAAATTGCCATAAACTTGTTGGTGCAATACTAATAACTTTGTGTATTTCCACATAGGAGATGGGTGACACAACTGTAGAAGTTCAGCTAGTCAAATGCTTGCTGAAAAGAAAAAAACCCATGAAGGATATCTTCTCAATAATCTTCTTGTTATATTTTCATTAAAAAAAACATGGGGTAGGCAAAGAAATAATTCAGCTTAGCATTTATTCTTCCATTATTTGCAGGCATAAGAGGCATGTGACCTCCTGGTCGAAACTTGGATAAATTAGGTGGTCATCTACTATTTGCATATTGCAGCTTTGGCTCTGAAGCTGAGCATGTCCTAAAAGATAAAAAGTCAGCCCTTAAAATGTAACCGAAAGCTGTGATACCTTGTGTGGAATTTAGCGGTAAGCGTGATTGATCCTCCACACCTAGTTATCAGCTGATGTGCTTCTTGAAAAGGAGAGTCAAGGTAAGCTGGCTGTAAGATGCTGTCTCAACTCATGTGACACGACTGCTGTTAGAGATCAAGCTGCTCCTCAGGTCCAGAGGAAATATGAGGGCTTGCATCAGGGGCAAGTGTTCAGCTCAGAGGGCCCTGGAGGGACAACTCCCTCAGTGAACTCATAATGCCACCAAGAGACCTGGAGGCCTTGGCCCCCAAAAGGTGCAAGCAAAGGGTAATGGATTGTGGAGGCCTTGAGAGACCTGAGAAGCATCTTAGCAGAGCACCTCAGGATGTAGTGATAAATCAGCCAGACAAGTGCAGGTCATGGAAGGGATACAACCTTGACAGCTGAATAGAACAAATTTTGGGTCACAACAAAGGCAAAAAAGAACATATATCAAGTGCATATGTGTGAAAGCATCCCCCTGTGGTATGAGCATAAAGGAAATAACACGAAGGTACTAAAAATGTGAGCAAAGGCAGAACAGGAAGACAGTAATGCCTTTGGTATAGTCATCCTTGTTAAGGACTCCACTGATCAATGCCACTACGCACCTGCACTAGGTCTCTCTCATCTTCAGTAGAGGCAAGGCTGCTTTTAAAACTTTTACTCACCATATTTTGTACTATATATTGGCAATTTGTATGTAAAGTTATATTTTTCCTCCACACTTGGATTAAGTAAATTATAATTTTAATTCTAATTTAATTCTGAAAATTCCTTCAGATAACAGAAGCTTTACCAAGAGTAACACCCCATTTACCATATATCAAACACAATCATCTAAAACCAATCCATACTAAATTTACATATACTTCCAGCAGCTGTAGGACCTCAGTCTGTAGGAGGGATTTTTCCCTGTGCAAAGAAGAAACTAATATATTTGTATCACATCAATACCTTACTAATGGACATATCCACAGTCCTCCAAAACCAGAAGCCTGAGGGTTATTGGGTGTGATGGTATCTGGATTGGGCTTCTAGCTACTGAAATCTGAGTAATCTGTTGGAAGAAAGGACACCTGAGCCCTCTGAAAGCTGCTTTAATAAAGTCTTACAATAGTCAAACAATCATATATACTACTTTCTAGTTTGCATTTGACATCTGCACTTCTCATCACCATGACAACAGAGCAATATGACCCATTGTAGATTCTTCTAAAAATTTAGAGCAAAATATTTTATCAGCTTGTTAATTCTCAACTAAACCTTTCTAAACAAAGGACTAGCAAGGCTTCTGTTTGCTAAACTGAAGCACAAAGGCAAAGGGTTTCCAGGGTTCACGGTAACCAGAAGTCAGCAACTCAGAAAAAAATCTTAATTTGAACTACTTTCCTGTGGTTTTACTTTCTTTTTCTGTCAGTCTCTAAAATCATTGCTTTTAGTATTTAAGGTTGGAGGTTTTGGTATCAGAAATATAAAAGAGTACTGCATGACAGCATTTTGGAAAATATCCATCAGTTTAAAAGACAAACATGCAATTAAATGATTAATGGATTTTAAATACGATTTAACTAAAATTATGCAAGACTTAAAGACTGTGATATAGATTATTTTTTTTCTCGCTTGAAGCTCATATTATGCAGTGTGATTTAAGAAAAATATTCTGTTTGTGTATTTATTGATTTATATAATAAACTGGGTCGATTCCAAACAAGGAGACTGACTTCACAGATGGATTTAGCTACCTACTTGTCCCCCAAATATATATGACCTTCAAAGTCTTTGTTGCTGCAACCTTTCAAATGTCTCCCATTCCTGGATTTTTGTGTTTCCTCTAACAAGCTCCTTGGGTTCCTGCTTGAGACATCAAAGCCCCCCTCAAAACCTTCTAAGGGAGATCACTTCATTCCTCAATCCTGCTCTGGGACCTGCTGGGGTTGGTAAAAAGTGCCCATCACTCTGTCAAATCTGGTGAACAAAAGTGATTGCACAGCTGGGATCCTGTCCTATTTTCTGCCTTAACCGCTTATTAGAAGTCTGACCTGAGACAGGAAGACCACGATAATTCTCTTAATTGTTTGCATAGTGTTAGGCCCACATCTCCAATGTACTTATAGGTAACACAGCCATGAGGCACTCTGCAGCTTGCCAGAAGGTTCCTCAAGCCTCCTGGTTTGAACTGCACCATTTTACACGGGAAGAGGAATGAAAAGCGTTAGCTACTTTACAGCTTACACGCCGTATTATCTTGAACTATGTCTTAGATATTTAATTAGCCCAGTGAATTAGGTAAGGAATTTAATGGCCTAGGGAGAAACATGATTAAAAATTAGATATTACAATGTCCTGTTGTCCAGAAATACTTGTAGGTGCAAAACCTCCTCCTGAGTTCTTACACAAAGCTGTTCTTAAAAGTATGATACTGCTGCTTTCCAAAATGGGCTATTTTCAAAGTGCTTTCCAAAATAAGGTCCATGTGGGTCTGAATGTTGGATCAGACATGAAAGCGTTGAGAAATTCAGGAGAGGTTAGACCTAAAACATCCTTTCAACATCCTTGAATCATCAGCCTTTGTGATGCCAAGTTATGGAAAATGTCAGCTAGGGGACTGGGACAAGTTCTAATGTTTAGTCTCACAATTCACAGAATCACAGGAAAATTTAGGTTGGAGGTCATCTAGTCTAATCTCCTGCACAAAGTTTAGCTACTTGCTGTATATTTGCAACCCTAGTACCAAGAACAAGATCCTAAGGCAACTCTGTCTTACACAGTGAAGCCTGGAGGTTCCCCAGTTGTTGCTGTACTGCTATGGACCAGACATTCAGTCCAGCTGTGTTCGCCCAGATGTGAAGCATCAAAGAAGTGCTTGGATTTTGTGTCATTCTGGCATCAGCAATTCTCCTTAAGGGCCCCCCCAGGAAGTCTGTGGGAATTCTATCTGTCATGTTACCCTACTACCTTTGAAAACCAAGCCTACACAGGCCCTAAAAAGACCTCTGCTTGGACTTACCTGCAAACCTCCTTTTGGATTAAATTGGGATTAAATTTAGGACAAAGGTTGGACTTGATCTTGCAGGTCTTTTCCATGCTTAGATTCTATGATTCTGTAACAATGAGTAAAAAATGGATTTATACCAAAGATCAGTGAGAAAATAGTTGAGCCATTCTACTGTTCATTTCTAGCTGTTGTTTAGTAAAGGGAAAGTAAAATAATGAGTGGGTTCCTCAAACGCAAGTGTCTACCCACCCTGTTGTTGTTTGCATATTTCTCTCATTTTTACTTTGTGCTGTGTCCTCAAATAATATTGTAATATCTCAGTGCTGATATTTCAACATATCTGGATTCACATAGCATGGTAGTTTAATATACAGGAATTTTGAGATTTTATCCAAATAATTCCCATTTCTGGCTACTAAAATGCATGGCCCACTGCTGAGAACAACAGGACAGTCCATAAAAAGCCCTAGTCACAAAAAGACCAAAATCCTAAATCACACCTTATTTACAGCCAAATCGCCATGCCTAATATTTGCCCTGACAGCACAGAGTGAGTCAAACAGAAATTCTTAATCTGAGGCTTTATAAGGATTTTTGTCTTCTAGAATCTGGACCTAAAGTCCTGGATTCAAATTCCACTTTGGTTTCCAGGAGATCTTTCTGCTGAGGTTAACCCCATGTGCCCAGGAGCAGACCACCACCACACAAGGGAATATAGGATGAGAATACCAGGCACAACTTTTCTGTGCTTGTCTCAGCAGCTGCTGTGCTTTCCTGTGGGTAGAGAAAGGTATGCCAGCAACTAGATTAAAAGTCATGATTTCCTTAAAATAGAATTTCTGAAAGAGTCAGGGTACCTGGCACAAACAAGAGAAAAGTGGGTAGAAATGAGTAATGTCACAGTCTGGCTACCCACAACAAGGAAGGCTGCCTGATATTAGGAAGCAGTGCTAAGCCTGGATGTGTAGGAGTCAGAGCACTGTACTTTTTTTAAAAGCCTATGAAGAAGAGAAGGCTCAAGGGAAATGGTATGGCTGTCTGCCACTGCCTGATCAGACCGTTTGGGGAAGACAGAAAACATGAGAAACTCCTCTTAGATATTAGTAACATATTTTTCTGGCATAAGCGTGGTCCAATACTAGAACCGGGCCCAAGGAGGCTGGGGAACCTGCATCCTTGGGGACCTTAGTGGATACAGCACTGAGAAAGGTGATCTGGATAGACCTGCTTCAGGCAGGAAGTCAGAGTAGATGGGACCTTGCCAGATCCATTCCCACCTAAATTATTCTGTGATTTTTCTGAATCAGTGTTTCAAGACACACAGACCCTGTCAGGGATAAACCTTTGTTCTCTGGTCACTCATTGTTATGATCCCTCTCTGAGTAATCTGGTCTAGTGGAAAGTGTCATTGAAATTAGGTGATGTTTAAGGTCCCGTCCAATCCAAACCATTCTATGATTCTTTGATGTGTTGAACACACGTATAATTTTCAGTGTCCACACATACAAGTAGACAATCTAGATAAGGTCATTATTTATTTTCTTTAAATATGTCCAGTGGAATTAATCAGGAAAATTTGTACTTCTGAACTTCTGCAAAGTACTCCTGCAGATAATCTTGGGATGTTGAACCAGACTTTTTGAATGTAAAAAATAATAATAATTTTTAAAAAAATCCCAGGTCTGGATTTCCCAGATCAAGATTTGGAGCCTGATACAGACCTCATTAATTGCAATACATGGGGTTATCATTATTTTCAGTGGCTTTTTGTCTGAGGAATTTCTAGAGGTAATTTTCACAGAGATTTACTCAAGCTGGTGTTGGGACCATTATGGATGAACTCCTGGTTATACTCCAGAAGCAGAGGATTTTGCCTTTTTTGCCTGTTACTTGTAGGTTGTTGTTAGAAGCCTAATGAAAATAAGTTATACTGAACATGATTAAACTGTCATACTTTCGAGGTCTACGCATTGTTCATATGGGCACACTGCAAAAATCTGATATAGAAATAGACATTGGTACAGAGAAGGCTGATATTCACTTCACCCACAGCCTGTACCATGAAGGAACCTCTACTCCTGAAAGTGGCTGTGGTGCTTGTGATTCAGGTTTATAAGCTGTGCCTGAGCTGATGCAGACACACAAATCTTCATGCTTTCATCTGTTCCCTTTCTAAATTAATAAGGACTTAATTATAGGAGCAGAGGACCAGAAACTATTTTTGAACAAATTAAAATACTCCATCATGTGCTTTGTGCTTTTTTTCTGAGCAATTGGTTTTTTTCCTCCTCATTAATGCTTTTCACCGAGGATGCTAATGACTCACTCAGCAAGGATGCCATTGCTTTTAGTTAATCAGAGTGTTAGCAGTCACTGCCGGTGTCAAAATGAGACCAACCTCGTCTCCCATTGAGTATAGTTCACACAGTGAATGTTAAGCAGTGAAAACATCCACAACAAAAAGTGTGATGTAAGGTAGCTTTTATCCAGATATCTTTTTGTTGCAACCATCATACCAAACTCATGATGAACTGTTAATAATTGGTCTCCATAAAGAACAAACATTCTGGATTTTCTTCTCATTTGAAGAGAGAAACAGTTACACAAATAGAAAGGAGTCAACCTCTCAATAAAATGTAAAGAAAAGTTTTCAGTTGAATAATTCATCTAAAGATTACCTATGGCATTCAAGGAAACAGGCTACAGTAGAAACTTTTGAGGAATTGTCTACTAACATGTTGGTATAGTCAAACTTTGACAGCTGGACTAGGGATACAGAACTTGATACTCTCAGTTTTTTACTGCTGTTTAGGTATCCATTTTCACAATAATTTGTCTTTTGTAAAGATGAACGGAATATTGGTTTCAGATTACAAAAGGCTTGGATAACACTGACAGAATTTGGTGAGGGCAACTGGCAGCTACTGATGCCTTGTCTCACTGTCAAGGTAGACAGAGGATGTGAAACAAAACCACAAATCAGTGAAGAGCTGACTGAATTTGTGCCATTTGGTTTGCCCGTTATTATTTTGATAGGCAGATTAGGTAGAGAAACCATTCTGAGTACTGCTCGCTACTGGTTCCTTATTTCACATTTTATTTTTTGTTTACCCTCTACTGCTATATTTTGGACATTTGGATAAAAATAAGGCAGAGTCTTATTTATATGTTTTGAAAGCTGAATTGGTAGCAGTGCTGCTGTTGTCCTACTTCTCCATGCCAAAAGCCAAAAAAGGCTTCTACTTAAAAGCTGTTTCACCGTAATTTTGTTTGATAAAATGAAGAGAAACCACTCTTAAAGAGCAAGTTTTGTGCTGACAAACTTATTCAAATAAACTCCTCAGTGTTCTCTCAAACTGCATAGATAGCAATTATTGATTAATCCAAGGACAGTTCATGCTTTTTTAATGGCCCATTAGCCAAAGCCAGGGCTGTGTGAAGATGCCCGTGAGATGAAAGACTCATGGGAAACACATCAGAGTCAAAGTAAGGGAGGGAGCACGGGGAGATAATGGATCCAGAGGGCCAGGAGACCCAAACCAGGTGCTTTTGCAGGGTTTCAGAAAGGGCGCCGAGTGAAAGGGAGCCAGGTGTATAAACGCAGGGATTTAGGTCCACATGTGAGCAGTAGGGACTACATGTCCTCCTCCACTCTTGGAAGCATACAACTTTAACTACACCAAAACAAATATTACCCTCTCGGATTAAGACAACCTAAACAAGTCAATGAGTCATTCATTCATTCAAACAAAGTATGTTGTGCATAATTAAACTCCTTTCAATTTTGTTTTGTTAAAATTTTGCTTCCTTTCTGTACTAAAACGTGTTGTTTTGAATGAAACATCAAACCATTGTAGTCCAACAGCATTAACATAAAGCATGTTGACATTTTCAAACAATACTTTGCTTCCATCTCCTGTTTTTTTTTTTACAGCTGAGGGATTTTACAGATCTGTGTTGTGAGTGGAGAGAACAAAAGCAGAACTGACCCATTTATATACGAGTTTTCTGAGGTGCATCTGGGGATGTTTTCTGAGGTGCTAGCATGCTGTAGCACTGAGAGTTATATAAATGTGTATTTGTGACGTACAAATAGATTTAGAAAGGAAATGGACAAGATTAATTAATTATTACTATACAGAATCCTATGAACACCACTTTCAACAAAAAAATCTTAAATTGCAGGTTATTAATTATATTTATTAAATTATTGACATGCATGGAATGATTACATAGTGCATATTAATCACAAAATTATTGAATTACTTAAATACAAGTATAAAATATTTTAATAGAATTTCAGTTTTACTAAGATGATGATTTTTCCCTGCTCTGATAGAAACCTACATAAAAAACTCTTACTTTGGTCCATCTGTTCGTAGGGAAAAAAGTAATCCTTCCTGAGGTGGCTTTTGCTATTCTGGCACTGACTCATGCCCCACTATATTAGCACAAGGTAATTTTCTCTTGCCCTCCAAAAGCTGACTTCCACAGCTTTTCTACTGACAGGGAATTGAAGTGTTTACAGAAATGGGAAATGTGCAATGGCACTGTAGTAGAAAAGTCTCCTGGTAAAGTCATATTGCATTTGTCAGAGCAAGAAGTAAGTGTTCCTGGTTCATAGAAGGAAGCTGTAAGATGTTCTGGGTTAAACTCACATGGCTGAGCAGGGCACTATGGCCTCACCACTGGGCAAGACTAGATGATGTGCTTTGTGACCCTTGACCAGCCTTAAGCGTGGTGGGTCTCAGGGACATGAATTTATAAGGCCAGTGCATTTGCTGCAGTGGAGGTTCCCCCTTCCTGTGCTACCACTTGCGACACAGTGTTTAAGCTGCTGCCCAGGGTCGCTTACAGCTGCAAGGAACAGCAGCAACCAGCACTCAGCTCTTTCTAAGCCTCCCTAGGGTAGCCCCTCACCCCAGGTGCCTGGTGCCATCTCACCGTGCTTGTTTTAGCTTGGGGAGACTAGTGGGCATTGCCTATCCCTCTGCCTGTGTCACCTGAAGACAAGTTTCTGCCTACTAACTGCCCATTCAGCCTGAGAAATTATTTAGGCAGACAAGACAGTGTTCAGGTGAACAACAGACTAACCCAGGGCACCTCCAGCACAGTGTGAGGGGTGCTCTACTTATCTTGCTCTCCTGACACTGAGCCATCATGGGGAAAGTCTCCACAGAGCAAGAAAACATGGCAGTACATGTTACCTTCCTTTCCATTCCATTTTACACCACAGTGACAGAGAGCCATCTTTTGCTTTTCATTTCCTTGTGATTTTATGTTCTAATCAAAGGACTTGTGAATCCTCCACTGTGCTATCACAGCATTTTGGGGGTTGGAAAAATTGTAATAATCTTTCCCTAGATAAGAAATAATAAAGGAACATCTCTGATCTTTATTGCTCAAATAAACCCAAGAAAAATAACTGATGAGTATAGAATCTTGTATGAAATATTCTTTCTTATCTTAAATGTGGAAATTGTATTTGTGTCACAATTTGACTGCTGTTCAATATATGTGTCTGACTTTCGTGTTCTGAGGGAGGACTGGGCTGCTTGAGTAAACTCCAAGTTTGGATTTGTAACTTTCATTTTTTTAATTTATTTTCTCATTTTTTCATAATTTTCTCATTTATGTAATGCACAAAATTACAATTCTGCATGTTGCTGAATACTTACAACACTTCTACTTTGCTAAAATCCATTCCATATAGTTTTGAAGCATTGTCACATCAAGGTTTATTATGGCTACAGCACTACTTGTGTAATGGTGAACACCCAAGACTGTATGAGTGATCTCTGGAGTATATAAAATGAAAACATGACTAAATTGCCATCCATAATTTGCTGGGAGTTTATTTGACAAGGGTACATTTTGAAAGAGCATGTATCCAGTTTCATTCTTAGTGAGGCAAAATCAAGTTCACCTGAAAGTCGGGAATTTTGTATTGAAGTGGCAGCATTATCATTCTGATGAAGGTTGTATTCTAGTATAAATAACCTGGATTTAGTCTCCCCTCTTCAGGAAGCTATAAAAGATTCTTCTAAATTGCAATTTATTGACTTCGTTTCTAGGATCTTAGCCAAAAGCATGAACAGCAGAGGACTACTTCATAGCCTTCTCAGCAGGACAAGCAAAGCTCTTTAGAGGTGCTGTGCAGACATCTCAAGGAAAAGGAAATGTTGGTATCTGCAGATTTCTCTGTCTTTGAAGGTTTGGGGCTTCAGAGAACTTAATGCTGCAGCATAGTTGTGCCTAACAGCCCTGCTGGGGGGGATTAAAGCTCTGTTGTATAAGCTACTGAGAAGAGATGCAAGAGAGTTTCTGTCCCAGGAAAGTTTAGATCTTGTATATGATGAGACACAACAGACAAACACAATAAATATGTAGGGAATTCGGCCAGTGTAAAATGATCACATTTAATATAAGCACCAGTTGCAGTTGAGAGATATTTTAATATCCCACTTGTAAACTGAGGGGACTAGCAGAGCTGAGTGTAATATTTATGTGTGACTGTTGGGACTTCTAAAGCATCTGTCTTCTTTCACACACTCCTGAACCTCCACACAAAGTTTGTGTGACAGCATCCAAGACCTTTTTCCCTCCATGTACTCCATTACATCCTACCTTTCACTTGAAGGGGTAACTAAATGCCTGTGTTTGCCTTTTCTTTTTGATGGTCTCAGCTGGGAAATACTCACCCAGAAAAAACATTGGTTTGGGAAACAGGGACAGTGCAACCCAAAGTGTGACCCCTGTTACCTCTTAGGTTCATGTGGAGAAATTCTGTCCTGAGTACCTTCTTCACCATTACGCATGATAAGAAAACAAGAAGGACTATTATTATCCATTAAAAAATTCCATATTATTGTGTTGAAATAAGAGTAGATGTCTATGTTGTCCAGTTGTGCTGGGTTTGGCTGCAGTCAGAGCCATCACACTGTCCCCATGCCTGACACCAGGCAGGGACTACAGAGCAGTGTTAAGTCATAACCTGCACATGCTCACAGTTCATATCTGCTTGCTTGTCCATCCTATTCACTGGACCCCTGGTAGTACCACAAAGGTGCTGTTTACAGGAAAAAACAGCTTGATATACAGCCGAGCAAATGATGAGAGTCCAATTTTTCCCCATTTACAGCTGTGATGTTGCCTTACCACTTTGTAAACAAGCAGGTGGAAGAAGCCTAAAATGCCTTGGCACAACACACGGAAAGACAAGGACAGAAACCCCACTGCAAGGCGGAAGAGCTCAATGAGGGACATCACATATCAGCCACTACATGTATTATGGAGTTGCACCACTCTAACACACAAGCCTGTCTGAATGGTACAAGCTCTGCTATAAACCAGCTCTTTGTTCTCTTCTGGACAAATACTTTCTGACAGCTTCAAATGGAAAGGCTTGACTAAGTTACCACAGGGACGAATGTAACTGTTAGGCTGTAGAGAGGTTGTCAACAGTCTCCCCATACATACCTTCATTAATTTTTTTGTCTTCCTTCTGTCATCTGGATGCTCTAGAGTGAAGGAGACATTGTGCAGCTCCCCTTGCAGAGTGAGGTTCCTTGTCACGACCTGAGGCTGGAGAGGGTGAAGTAGGATTGTGAACAGTGATTTCAGCAGCAAATGTCACTCACTCAGGTGAACAAAGGGTGTGTAGAACCACTTGTAAGAAAAGAATGGGAAAAAGTCTATAGGATAAATATTATCCTGTTGTTCAAATGCTTATGTGTCCATCTGAAACTTCTTTGTCTACCCTCCTTTCTCTGGGGAACACAAAACCCGCCTCCATCTTGATGATCCATCTTAATTTTGACCTACACGAATTGCGGTAGATTTGGTATGGAGCACTTAAGCTATGATTTCAGATACTACAGATGTTGACCAAAAAAATGAAAATTTTCTGTAACACACAGAAACCAGGGCAGCAGCTGACAGTGACAATGGTGGCAGCACAGGAGCACAGGTTTGAGAATCTCTGCAGAAGTCAAAGAGGACAGTACCAGGCCCAAGGGAAAGGATGCACTTAGCAGTTATTTAATTATTTTCCTTGTTATTTTCCTATGGCCGTCACATGGCCCTAATTACCACGATGTATGTATGAGTACTTTACAGTCTCCGTGCCCCAACCAGGAGGTAGGGAAGAAGCCTTTGTCAAATTTTAAGAGTAATTTTCAGAGCTTTTTCTAAGGTCATTGGGGAAAACTGTGTCAGACAGGAAGAACAAATCTAGATTCTTGCAGTTCTGTCCTGTAACTCAGCCATGAGCATCGGTGGTCTGTCAGCATTTTATATTTTAATTTCTCAAATACTCCCACTCTGTAATGTTTCATGCTAATGCTTTTTTAATGCTGTCCTACTTTTCTGTCTTTTAGCTTGTCTAATTTCAGGGGAAAAGATAGACAACTGGTGCCAAGGAAACCTATAAATCACTTTATGTAATTCGTAACACTACTGAAAAATCTGTTTGGGATTTATGTCACTGCAAATGAAATATGCCATTTGCAAGCTGCCTTTTATAATTTATTAAGCAAGCTGAAGATGTTTGTTTAAACAAGCTTTGTTAGTGTGTCGTCTACTGGAGTAGAAGAAATAGTTTGCTGACAGATTGTAAAAATTGGAATTTTATGGTCCCCCATCCACTTCAAAGGGCTTTTTTTTTCTCTGACAGGGTTGAGACAGAACTCCACTTAAAAAGCATTGCACACACTCTAGAGGGCCATCTCTGTTTTTAATTCATACAACTATTCATCCTGCATTTTCTTCCACTGAGATATATACCATACATCCCAACACCTTAAGCTGAAAAAAATACACATATATACACACAAATGTTTAAGAGTGATGTGATGCACACTTGAAAAACTTTAAATCAAGTATTTGTGTCACATAACCTGATTTGGGCGCTCACTTGATCACAGCGAAGAGCTGAGCAACATCAGCAGGCAAACATGGTGACAGGAGTGCATGTGCCAGTCTGAGAAGAAGGCCAAATCCCAGATCCAGATCCCAGTAAAGTGATATCAGGGTTTCCACAGACTTCATTGAAGTTTGACAGAGGATCCAAAGAAACACGTCTGAGCAATCTCTCTATTTCAAGACCCTTTTATGGCCAAAAGTGCCTGGAGCAAAAATTATCCTAAGGGATGTACTGGTATTTTATGACACAACACTAGAAAAGACTCCTGTGCAGGACAGCTTGAACATGCTGCATACAGTTTCCAATGTAAATAAGGCCCAGTTCAAGAATGCGTATTTAGAAACCTGTTTCACAGCTTGTAGTGCTGCAGGTTCTGCTTGCAGACTGGCTGGAAATGTTATCAAGCCAACATCTTCTTAAATTTTAATTTCTAACACTGAGAGAAAAAGAGAATATAATTATAGCACCCTGTTATTTTCATTTTGGCAAGAGCACTCATTTTGAAGAGAAGAAAGAGGTGGCCCAAACTGCATGTGAGAGAGGTGAGAGCATCATCAACATGCTCAGTAAAACTCTTTGCAGGCTGGGAGGTTGGACTGTTTCCACAGCTCATGTGACAGCCCATCTTCAGAAAGCTATGGAAAATAAAATTAAACAGTGACATTCCTTTGCAGGTGGCAAATGCCCTAATCCTACTCACATGTTAGGGTGACTGAGAGAAAAAAAAACAACCAACCAAAACAAACCTAAATAAAGAATTTTTCTATGAAAGTGGCATGGCAAATATGGCTCATTGCATTTTCCAGAATTCTCAAGGGATTTGGATATTTCCTCTGAAAATAATAATGAGAAATTATAGTGAATGTGCTTATTATTTTCTTGATAATCATAATTTCTCTTGCTCTCTTTTAAAGACAAAAAGTCCTGTGTCTTCACCAAATGGTTGCTTCCATCTGCCATATGGCTGCTTCACATGCTTTCAGGGGTGACGAGCTCAGAGCAGGGGGAGGCTGAATCCAGTGGAAGTCATGGCTGGTGGCCACTGAGGTTCTGCAAAGGAAAGCTCTGATAACAGCAGTGAGAGTGGGAGCACAGTAAAGTGAAAGATGTGGGATAATGCCAGCATGGAGGATGCGGAAACCCAAAAAACTGCATTGCAATGGCTCATGCACAACAGAACCACCCTTTGTGGACTGGTCTTCACTGGGTGAGAGAGGAGAAAGCTCAGGGTGCAAGAGCTGAATGTGGGGGAGCCCAGGAAAGCAGGCATAAAAAGATGCCACGTGTTCCCGCCCTGCACAGCCCTCTCTGTGTGTGCTTGCCCAGTTGTGCCCCACGCCTGCAGCAGAGCTTCTTGCAGATACTGGAGTGCAGGAATTTTCCTCTGAAATGTAGCAATGCTGTGGGGAATCATGCAAATCCTCTGGCCTTGATTTTGTGTGTCTTCTCCTTCAGAAAATGCTGAGGAAAAAAATAAAAAAGGTTTAGAAACCCCAAGGAAATCTCAAAGGGGATTTGAAATAGTTGCCAGAGTGCAAAGGTGACAGAGTTGTTATCTGTCAAGGGTTATTCATTGTATTAAAGCAAATGCCTTAGTCTACACTAAAATTAAGCTGTTGGGGGGGAAAAAAAAAAGAAAAGAAAAAGAGAAAGAAAAAAAGATTTGACCTAAATTATAAATAGCAACATGAATCATATTCTTGTGAAAGCTTTTTTCTTTCAGAGACACTCCAGAGTGCTGCCCAGAATTGTATGTCATGGAAATATGTATTTCTTAAAAATTGATGATGTGGCATTTTAGTGATATGACAGACTGCAAAACGACACTCTAAGAAAACAGTAAAACAGTTATTGCCTTGCAAGAAGCTCAAGGACAAGAAAGCAGTAACTGCTACTGCTGGGTTTGTGCTTTTGTTTTTCCTGTGGGTGGAAAGAAAAATAAATTCCTCCTTACATCAACTTCACCTCTGTTGCAGGTGTCATCATGAGTGTCAAGCTGAAGCCACGAGCTGGAGTAATTGGAGCTCCTCTTTCAAAAGTGACAGGCAAACAGCATCTCCAGCTTTTGTCACACCAATCCAGAAACAGTTTTTATAAGAGTGTTTGAGGTTAAAAATGATGAAGTTGCCACTGACTGTGACCTTTCTTCAAGGCTGTTCATTCATGGAAAATATCTTAGCTGCACTTTTTTCTAGGGGGAGGAAAAAGAGCTTTCATAAATGTTTCTTTAAGGATTGACATCTGTTGTCTTTGTTTTGAACATAACACAGGGGTTGATTGGGGAAAATCAGAAGTTAATTTTGTCCGCTGTTCAGGACAATTGAGCCTCTCAGCAGCGTCTCATCTCAGCTCTCTCTTTTGGCTTAATTCTCCAAACCCCAAACCTTGCAGAGCTCAAAACCAGCTATTAAAATGTGTAAAACTGAATCTAAATACTAGAAGATGCCTTCTCTTAATAGAGAAATGGGGAAGTTAAAATGAAATTACTATGGTGGCTGTTCTCTCCCATCTGTAGTGTGGGAGTTTTATTCATCTGAATGAGTAAAGAGAGTTTAAAATTCTCCACTTGAAGAGACTGGCACACAGCTGCCTTAAGATAATAAAATAAACTTATTTGAGGCTACTTCTTGAACTAGATACAGCACATACAGTGCTTCTGACATGTTAAATTTGAGGCCCATGGGACTCAGACCATAAGGCAAGGTTTGGGTGCTGTTCAGGCTTCCCTTTGTTGCTCCTTTAATTCTAGAGGTGAAAGGCTCAGAAAGCCTTTGTTGTGAGGGGTTGAAATTCAGCATGACCTGAAGTATGTGAGGGCTCAGCAACCTCTTCCTTGCACCTACAGCCTCTCCGCAGTTCCCTCTGAGGAACAAACAGGGGATAGTCCATCACACATGAAGTAGCAGGAGAGGTGAAAACCTCTCCATGCTGTCCTGTCCTCAGGAGAGCCATCATACTCCCAAAGCATCACAGGTTTAAATCTGAGATCACAGATAGGAAGGATACTGTAAGGACTCCATTTGCAGCTGCTCTTGGTGCTTGTATTCAACATCTCTCAAAAAGGCATTTTGCTGGAAAAATCAAATTCTTCAGCCAAGCTCTCACAAGGAAAACAGGCACAAAGCCATCAAAGAACAGGAGGTAACATGGCTGATATGTGACCTGCCTTTCCAAAGTATGGGTGCATGCAGGCCTAGCAACCATTACCAGTGTGAGCTTGGTCCTTTGCAATTCAACCAGCAATAACACTGTGCTGCGGCTTAGTTAGACTATCACTGTACCCCCACATCTTCCTTTCCAACCTCACAGGGGTTCCCCCAGCCCCAATCTACTCCTAAAGCTACTGCATAATGCAAACATACCTCTTCCACACTTAGGGCTTCATTTCATGCAGGTAGCCCTCCACTAGCACGTTCACCACAGGTTGCATTGTGTTTACACAATCTGCATCTCCTGCAGCGTGGAGGGTGGGAGTTGCTCATGATGCTGATCTTTCCCCATGCCCTTGTGCTCATCCAGCCTCACCCACACCAGCTCCCAGACAGGATCCACTCTCAAAAGGGAAAAGCCATTTTTATTTTCACAGGGCAATTCTGCAGTTAGAGAGGAGGGGAGTCACTGGGGGTACAAATGAATAGAACAGATGGGAAGGTGGAAGGAGGAGATGGTATTGCTGCTGAACTTTTTGTCATGTAGTTTAACATGGCTTTCACTCACAGAATAATGCTAATTCTGCAGTGGTAGAGAGGATACATTCTCTGTCTTTCCCCTTTCTATCCATAGTCAAAGCACTGCTGCTGCTTAAGAGACTAGGTGTCTGCTGATGGCAGATGACAATCTGACTCTACTGTCATGCATGGAGTCAATCTACACTCCTCTAGTCATTTCATCATCTTTCAAAGAAAGACAGAAAAAAAAAATAGGGGATTTACTCCTGTAAGGGCCTTTAAAGGCTAGTTCAGCCAGGGCTTGATAATACAAAACAACAACAGAGAAGATACTGGTGTGATAAGCTACAGCCAGGACTCCTTTCTGCTAAACTATGCCTTAGAAATTGCATCAAGGAAGAAAGGAGCCTATGAGTATTTTCTTTGATAATTCAACCTCACACCCCTTCAGAGAACATTAACAGTTTTCTGTTCCCATGTTTATCCCATCCTCACCTCTGAAGGTTCTTCTCCATTTGCCAAACACCTCCATAAATTATCACACATGCATCCAGCTTTTGCAGCACTCACAGGAAAATTGATATGCTAATAAGAAAACCTAACAAATTTTTTCTTCCTCAACTACACAATTTTTCTCTTTCTTCAGTGCAGGGACTGCTTCATCCAAGACCTTGTTTTGTGCTCTATACTTTGATATATTTATTAAATAAGGGCATGCCTGAGTTATAGCTGCAGTGGGAATCAACACTGATTTTCTCAACTTCACTTCAATCACACAGATAATGCTATGCTGTCATTTCACACTGAACATGTCAATTGTATTTTATACAACTTTCAGTAGAACTTTACTAATTTTAAATATGCTTGCTGTTGATGTCATGACAGATACATTCTTCAAATTAGTGTGCAACAGGCCCCTGCAAGACTTGTATCTCACTGCAAATGTTACACAGGACAGCCAGACTGCTTTCTTTCTGCTCATTTTTCAGTTTGTAGCCATCACTCATCTGTTTACAATGATGTGAGTTATTTAACTCACAGACACTTGTATGTCATCTCCTTGTTTATCTTGTTCTATTTAACATGTCCTAGAGATCACTAAGTATTATATCCCATCAGCACCAGGCTCAGAAAATCCAACATTACATTACTCACCCTCCCGATTGCTTCTTTAATGCAATACCAACCAACTAACCCGTTCAGTCTCATTCATCTGCCTTGTGCCTTACGTCCAGTACTGGAGAGGACCCTTTAGTGGCTAATCCAAGTCTGAGGTCACCTGCAGCCTTGTTTTATCACCCATTTTCCAAGGAATGCAATGCAAGTCATAGCCTATCCCCTTCCAACACCACAGATGGGACAATATTCCCTCACAGGCCCCCAACATTACAGAGATGTGCATTAAGGAGAGGGAGGTGTCCAAAATCCGTACTCGTGGGGACCATAAAAACATGAAGCATATGACACTTGGCTCACATATGCGATGAAGAAATCTGAGGGTGACTGTGAGAGTGGCTTTTCTGGATGTGCAGGCTGATTTAACCTGGCTTAGCCTAAAGTGAAAGAGGGTTACCTTGCATCTGTCGGCTTACAGCTGTGTTTCAGTCCACAGGTAGGTCTTACCTCTAATAAAAAGCAACAGCTTTACAACAGAGAAATTACTTAGTTTTTTTCTTTTCACATTTCATTTTTCAATGCTAACGTCAGCCAACTGTAATTTGCTATTGGATCAGTACTTTCTGCTTTCACTTTCCAAACACAAATATCACCCTCTCAAGTATTCAATAAACAAATGTGACCCAAACAAAGCTTTACATTAGTCTACAAAGCTCTTCTCATGAGTGAAAACCAATGATGGAGCCCCACCTTAAATCTGGAACATCAAACTTTCAATTTATTTATAGAACAACAATATGATCAGAGCCCTGCACAATGTGTAAATTATATATCTAAGGAACTATTTAATAATGTTGGGGTTTTTTTCCTGTGCCTATATGATCTCCCTCAGTCTCTCATTCTTCATTCAGCTCAGCCTTTTGCTTCAAAGGCATCTGGGTTACTTAAGGACTTGTCATGTAGCACAGATGTGGGGGCAATTAGGTGCGGGGGCTTTTCAGCTTTTAATTAGAAGTTAAACTATAAAGCAGCCTGGGCCTGCTTGGGGCTGAAACAGGGTTGGTGCAGAACTACAGATCCCCTGCCTTTGATGGCTGAGAAGAACTCACTGTGTTCCTCTCACCACGACACAGGATTCCCTCACATTTCAGCAGAATAATATTAGAGGGTGTCCACTTTTCTTTATAACAACTCACTCGTATTAAATCTGATATCAGATGCACACCATCAAGTCACAGAGCGGTCTCTGTGTGAAACACTGAGGTGAAGGACCAGACCTGAACAGCAACACAGTTCATGAAAGGTTATACAGAGCAGATGTACAGGGGAGGGAAAGAAAATGGAGAAAAAAAAAAAAAGACAAGGAAAAAAAGACTCCCCTTCTCCTTGAACAACAACAAAAAAAAGTCTTTCTTTTGATTGAAAGGGTTTAAAGAAAGGATACAGAAGCATAGTGATATCTCTCTGATCGTGGCTAACAGCAGATGCAAGAAGAAACAGGGGCGTTGGAACCTCTCCATGCTGGATTTCTGGATCCTAAACCAGAACTTGTATTTGCTGAAGGAACAAAGGCACAGGGAAAGCCAAAAACATTCAGCACCTTTCAGAGTTGCAGAAGGTACTGCTAGTTAAATATTGCATAGTCATTTTATTCAACTATTCAGTCACTATTGTAAGCTTACTTACAGCAACAAGAATGGTGGGGGTAAACTCATCATAAGTCAGAAGAAGGAGTTAATTCAACAGCCAAAGCAACAATTTACAATGATATTATTCTTGTGTGGTTTACCTTCAGAAAAGGCTGCACAATTTCAGGTACAGCCTGCCAAGCCACAAAGCCACAAGTATCCATTTATGTTCTAAGAAGTCTTAGTGCTAAAAATCAAACTAAAAATCAAAGTCAAATACATGGCTCTTACCTATTGCCTTTTTTTTTTTTTTTTTTTTTTTTTTTTTTTTTTTTTTTGTTGTAATCAAGTACAAAAGTCTGTCATCAACTCTGGTCGCTGTTGCATGCATCAAGTAATTGGCCTTTTTTTTTTTCTTTTTAATAATTTGTGACATTTTGAAAGACTAAGAATCTTTGTATTTGCTTGGAAGATTCTGTCAAATCCTGTAGTTCTGTGGAGTCCTCCAGTAAACTTATGAGTAAGACAAATAAAACATATTTCAAACATCAAGGACAACAGTGTAACATGGACTCTAAGTTGTCAAATCTTGAATCAAAATGTTGGTAGTTCCAAGGAAGATCTGAGTGTTCAGTATGTTGCATTACACTCACAATCAACTGCAGATCAGATTAAATTTTTTGAAGAAATCTCCCTCTGGTGGTTAAAAAGTTAATTCAAATATGTCCTAACCTAAATTTGGGGGTTTTTTAGGTTTAGGAATCTATTGTCTCCTCCAGTCATATTAGAATCTTACTGTTCAAATCTTACTTGATAAATATTCTCTGTGAGAGTCAGATGAGGTAGAGGATGCCTGGTGCTACTGTGTCTATTCCACACTGGCTACTTGTAATTTGGAATACAAAACAAAAGCCAAAAGCCAAACTCTAAACCTCAGACTTATGTTACCCATCACTACTCATAACTACTTTGAGTTCCAGCAGACTGACAAACACAGTATTTTGAAATTTAAAAACCAACCATATGACAGCCATAATCAATTACAAACATATGTCTGAAATTACACTGGAATTCTGTTTTGCTGTGCTAGGACTTTAGATTTAAAGGGCAAGATTTTAAAATCAAGAATTATTAAGAATTAGAATTAATTTTTAGACAAATACTGATTAAAATGCAAATGTAGATTACTGCAAAAGAGATACCTTATTCCAACTAGTGAGCACCTTTAGGAACCAGGTGAGTTTTGCAGAGAAAGAGTGTATGCATGCTAAGAGGAATAGACAGTCTTCCCTCTGTGTTTTGTAACATGCAATACATCTAAATCACTAGTCCTATGAGGTAAGCAAGGGTCCCGATTTATAGCACTGTTATGTAGGGTGTACAGCCTTTAAGCTCTGAGTCAAAAGTTAAAATGTAATCTAATACTGATGAAGCAGCTTTTTCAATGATTTGTCAGTCTCAGTCCACCTGAGGTAAATCCCACCCACACAGCACCAGACCAAGGTATCCCAGTCAGCTTCTTAACATAACTGCACATGTGGCAAAGACGCAAAGCAGAATGAGGGCGCTTTAAAGAATGCCAACAGCTCTCACGATTTCCTTCTGAAGACACTTATCGAACGTCCTCAACACTCTCTGAAATCCCAGTGACTGAAAACAGGTGATAGTTTAAATATTAAAACGAATGTTCTGGGTCCCACATAAAGTACCAAAATTATTTCAATATCAAATAAGACAATTCAGAAAGATGCTCAGTTAGAATACACATGCAGAATAGCCACAAAACATGCTTTTTCTACTCGCTTTTCTATTCACGTGCTTCGTTTACGAAGAGAGGAAGTCTCACTACTGACAGAAATTTGCAAACCCAGAACCAGAATTTTGCATCTCAAGTCTGCCCAGAAAGCCTGTATGAAGGCCTGTACATAACAATTCATTGTATTTTTGGAAACCAACTATGTTTGTCTTGTTATCAAAATCAAGCCCAGAGTTAAGAGTGACTTGACTTTGGCATGGAATACAGGATGTTTAAAAGCAAACAGAAAATCACAGAAACACTAAGGGATGAAAAGACCTTTAATATCATCAAGTCTAACCTTTGACCAAGCACCCCTGTGTTCACCACTAAACCATATCCCCAAGTACCACATCCATATGCTTACTGAACACTTTCAGAGATGGTGATTCAATTACTTTCCTGGGCAGTGTATTTCAATGCACGAACAACCCGTCATTGAAGGACTTTTTCCTAATATCAAACCTACACTTCCCCTGGCACAAACTGAGGCCATTTCCTCTTGTCCTTTCACTTGTTACTTGGGAGAAGAGACTGTTCCCCCCTTGGCTACAGTCCCCTTTCAGGTAGTTGTAGAGCAATAAAGTTCTTTCCAGAGCCTTCTTTTCTCCAAATTAAACAACCTCAGCTCCCTCCCATACTCCTCTTAAGACTTGTGCTCCAGACCCTCCACCAGCTCCGTTGCCCTGGCCTGGACACTCTAGCACCTCAATG
This sequence comes from Margarornis squamiger, assembly GCA_035222235.1. Taxonomy (NCBI): domain Eukaryota; kingdom Metazoa; phylum Chordata; class Aves; order Passeriformes; family Furnariidae; genus Margarornis; species Margarornis squamiger. The sequence continues at coordinate 60,014,669 of JAWWTY010000106.1, read as the reverse complement.
ACTTCCTTGTAGTGAAGGGCCCAGAACTGAACACAGGATTCAAAGTGCATCCTTACCAGTGCTGAGTACTACTGGCACACTTGTACCCTAATATCCTACCGAGTACTGCTGGCCACACCATTTTCGATACAAGCTATGATGCCACTGGCCTTCTTGGTCACCTGGGCACACTGCTGGCCCATGTCCAGTCAGATGTCAAACAGCATGCCCAGGTCCTTTTTTGCAGAGCAGCTTTCCCGCCACTCCTCCCCAAGCCTGCACTGTTGCATGGGGTTGCTGACTCAAGTGCAGGACCTCACACCTGGCCTTACTAAACTCATACCATCGGCTTCAGACCATTGATCCAGTCTGTTCAGATCTCTCCACAGTGCCTTCCTGCTCTACAGCAGATCAACACTCCAGCCCAAATTGGTGTCATCTGTAAACTCACTGAGGGTGCCCTTGATCCCCTTGTCCAGATTACTAATAAAGACACTAAGCAGGACTGGCCCCAGCACTGAGCCCTGGGGAGCACCACTTGTGACCAGCTGCCAAGATACAGCACACACAGGCAAATGTGTTTTTCTGTCAGACTACAAATTCATTAAAGAGCACTCACAGTTCTGTTACTCCAATTACACTTGGCAGAATTTAGGACCCACGTAAAATACAAATGAGAGAAAAAAACAGACAAAAAAAACTTCCACCCATTGAATCAACAACTCCTTTTCATAAATGGCAAATTTTTACAGAGAGATGTAAATCAGACTCGAGTTTACTAATCTGGATTCTGTTTGTAACAGGTTAAAACTGTCATTAACGTAAAGCTGATAGAAAATCTGGGACATGGAAGTATTCTTGCTATGGTCAATCCTTATTTTTAGGGTAACGGGTATGGAAAATAAATAAACTTAACAATACTAATATAAACTTTTGACATGGTTTAATTAAAAATTTCTCCAAAAGATGAATATTTACAAAACATTGAGCCTTTCAATTTCATTATCAAAATCTGCTGAGCCCAGTACACATAAACCTTATAGTAGAGTATTATACAAATCCAAAATATAGTAAGATCAATAAAATTCATCTAATTGACCTAATGAAAACATCATTTCCCAAATAGGAAAGATCAAATATGAACCAGTGCAGCTTGAAATGAATATGCAGACTTCCAACTGACTCATGAGATACAGCCTCTGTGCTGTAACCTAACAGTCCAGTCAATGACACTAGATCAAATCCATTGCTTGTGTGTTTAATGTAATCTGTACATACAAAATTTAAAAATATTTGCAAAGGTTCATTCTTAGGCTTTGGAAAGATGTAATACTTAATGCAATAAAATTGATGCAATATCTGTCCAGGAGTGTTTCTGTATAAGGGCTTAAATGGTCTGCCCAGAAGACAAAAAGAATTTAAATTCTTCCATTAGACGAAAAAATAGAAATTTTTAGTAGAGCAGAACCCAAATTTTAAAAGGTCATTTTTTACCAGGCTACAAACACTGAGTGTCCTTTCATATCACAGGGAGAAAAAATCCAGATGACTCAACTCAGGATAGGGAGCAGGATATGGTAAACTCTTCAGAAATCCATGTATTTGCTTGCAGAGAATCTTTACTCAGTGCTTTCGGAAAAAGGCAACATATGCACCTCATCTAGTGTCTAGTATAAAGAGCTAAGAAGACTGACATGCACAGTTAGGCAGCTTCATGATGCAAAGCAAATCAAAGCAGAAATCTGTACACGGTTCTCTTTCCTTCTACAAAGCTTATCAGATTTCAGATCAGATGATGTTTCACCTTGGTCAATAACAGAAGGAAACCTTCACATCAAGCCCAGCCAAACACTTCATTTCACTGGGTTACTGGCAAAGCAACATTGACAGGCACTTGGCTGGGCTGTTGTGCTGGTGACCCATTGCTGAGAGGCTGTTGTGAAACAGTGGCTGGTTCCATTTTGCTGATGTGCGTTATGAAACGTAACCGAAGTTTCAAAGCTGGTCTTAAATTACAAATGATTTTCTCAACCTGTTTAAAGAAAAAAAAAAAGGCATTTGGTAAAAGCAGGGATATTTTTACATCTGTCTCTAGTATACACAAACATCACACTAGCACAACAAAAAATGGAAAGAGATATAGCAAACAGAGATATTTATGATAATATTTTATTAATCATGATAACTTTTGGACATCTTCTCATAACTAATCTTAAACAGACCCTCCCTGGTGTAACAGTTATATACCAAAGCTCTGTAAAAAAGCTTTGTAAAAAAGTCACACAACTGACACTTTTAAAAGTGCATACTATTATAAATTACACGTAAATTGGGTGAATTTTTTTTCCCTGAACATGGAGGCAGTCTTGCTTTTGTAAAACGTGAAGATATGTTAATTAATCAGAAATTAGGTAAAACCTTAAAAGATATAGAATAAAATGAGGGTAAGCTATAAAACATTCAATAGCTTTATTTTTAGCAATTGCTTTAATAATAGTATTTAGAGCACCTGAATCTGTATTTTAAATTTAATAAATTAATTCTGGAATCTGAGATATCTAGTCTATTGCATCTGAAGCTTTTCAGTTTGTAGAAGTACACTAACTTCTTAATTTCTCTACAGAATAGTCAACTGTTAAGCAATTTGTTGCACTGCTACCTATGAAAACAATCTATAAAAAGATTAAATTACTACATGGGAAGAAAGATAAAGTATCAGTGTCGACTGTTTACTTACTTGGTCTTTCACACTGTCACCTGTAAACATATACTTCATATGATACAAGAAATCACATATAGGATCCATGTAGTTCAGATGGGAGCTGTACCGATCTGCATTCAGGAGCATTTCATAAAATGCCACACCAATCTGTTTCCACGGACACAAAGAGCAGCCCAAATGAAAACAACTTTGAAAATGCTTTAGAGTAGAAATACAGTTAAAGAGTATAATAAATATGTACTGCTTTTTAGCCATCTGTGATCGCTAACAATTTATTTTCTTACAAGGACAAAGGGGCAGGTCCAAGTCATTCCATTATGCTTAACTAAACAATTCCCAAGTTAAACTCTTTACTAGAAGGTTCTCTGCAATCTGACATTTTTCAGCACCTCTGCCAACTGGCCAGCTCAATCTCTTTTCTCCTCCCCTGCCCTTATTCACACTGACATGAATGTAAGAAACAGGTTATGTTTCTCCTTCCTCACAATTCAGCTCTTGCACACTTCCTTCCAATGCACAGGGGCTTTTAAAATAGGCAGTAAGTTTGATGCAGATTTTGCATGCAGTTTGAGAGCAAAAGCATGTATTGCTTGATATTTTTGGGTTGTATTTCTTCTCTTGTTTAAAAAGGTCTAGGCATTTTATCCAACAAGATTTCAGTTAACTGGGTGGCTGAATACCAACTCAGCAATTCAGATCCTTGCAATTACTGCTTAATTTGTATAGAATTTAATTCCGAATATTTATCAAAGATTTTTATTGCATCCTGTTTCGTAATGTAATTGCAAAGCTAAAGTAATATATACTTCATAAAGCAGACTACAAGCTACACTTTACCTCTATCATGCATCGTGTCCTCTCCTGCTGGAACCGTTGCAGAAAAGGACCAACAAGGTGGTAAACGTAGAGCAACTGGAACTCTGTTTTCACTATGGGTATCAGTGATTCTGTGAGGAACCTGCAGTATGTCAAGACATTTACTACTTCAACTGTTTGGTTATTTCACTTTTTTAATTTCCTTCCCCCGCCCCAAATTCTAGCCAAAACATCACATCCTCTCACATGGATTTGGACCTTTATTTCAGAAAAAAACAGTGTACCTTTGTAAATATTAGTTATTTCAAATATTAGTTATTTCAGGGAAGCTCTAGAATTAAGAATAACATGTACTGTTACAGTTGATGCTTTGGAAATATGCTTCAGTCAATGCTTTACGAAAAATCTGAATTAATAAAAGCATAAACGCTTATCAAGACAAAAAAGACTCATTAAAGGCAATCATACTCTACATGATATACAGACAACAAGAGTTATGTCAGTGGAAGAGGGAGCTGGAAAAAAACCTTGTGATCTATCTTGTGAGTTTTGAAGCTCCCCTGTACATACTTATTTCCTGGTGTAAGTGCTATTAGGTAGAGCTTTGTTATCTAAAATATGTATGGAATTTATAAGACAAAATATATGGTCAAATATCATTACACTTACTTAGGAATGAGAGAAAGCTGCCCAATGCTAGAATGATGCCAGACAGCATGTGCCAAAGCCAAAGTGTAGCTACAACTCATCTCAGAATAAGACTGGTGACATGCTGTGAAGTCAAACAGCTGGAATGGGTAACCAACCCACTCTGTCTCTGAGGTCAAGCTTGGACTGTTGATAACATTCACAATGCAATCATGGAGAACAATCCAGTATGGTTCCTGGAAAAAACAACAACAAAAAAACCAAACCAAGAAGTCAGAATTGCTTCTAAAAAGAACATTATCTAGAGACCATGTTTCCTCAGCTATTTCTACTATTATTGCATTTCTAAAATATATATATATATTATAAATTACATGGTAGTTTATAACCATGTCTGATAAAGATGAGAATTGAAGCAGCACGATATAGAAAGCACCTGTGTTAGCAGGTATGTCACACACGAGGGTGTGGCATAATCAATATATTTCATGAATTTAATGATTTAATCAGCTAATATAAGGGTCTCCAAAAGAAGCAAAGCAAAGGCAAAAAACCTTCCTGGAAGGGGACTGAGAATCTTCTGAGCACGGGCACAAACAGACGAAAAAACCAAGCTGGAAACAGGAATAACAAAAGGCAAAGAATACAGATGAAGATGCAAGGAGAGGGAACAGGAAGAATAAGAAATATTACAAAAATAATAAGGATTAAATTTATGTTGGCTTCCTTCCAAGAAGAGGAACCATTTTATTGTGGAAGAGAAGCCACAAGGTAAAGATAGCTGTGGCACATCACATATAAGCAACAGGTACACAAGATCAAAATTATTCGGGCAGTCTTGGTCAGGTACAAAGAGTCATGATATTCAGAAGATCAAATGATACATGAACTGTAGTACTGCAGACGTTTCCTTTTGAGATCTTAGGCAGATCTCATTTATATGGTTTAAGCACTACAGGATATGAAAATGCAACTATTAATAAAAAATTAGCTTTGCATCAGAACCCTTACAGATATTCTTACTACATTGCTCCAGTTCTCAGTAATACACATATGGCATTTAGCTGCATGTTTCTATAGAACTGATTTACTTCTTTTCGTCCTAGTCTCAAAATTTAATAGAAAAACCAAAAAAGTGGTCAATTTTTCGATGAGTAGTTGTTTCTCAAACACGCACACAGCCTTCTGAATAGCTCTCTGTGGAATCTACATATGTTGGCTATAAGTTTTTACAACATACTCTAGAAAGATGATAAACCTTTCATGGAAGAAGAGATTTTTTATTTTAAAATACAACATATTGACTCACTGGTAAGGCTGTGATAATTAGTCCAATTGCATTCATCCAGGCTGTAATGTTCTCTCTTGGCACCAGGGGCTGACTAGAGACAAAGAAAAAAAGAAAACTAAAGCTCTGAAATACACAACTGCAATTTGCGCTTCTCCTGCATCTAAAGGCAAAGAATATTTCTCTAGTTGAGAGAACTATAATAACACACACAGGTATTTAGAAAAGCCAGAAGTTGATATAAATGCTACTGTGATGATGTGAAAAACTTTGGGCATGTTTTGCCTTAGTAGTGGGTTTCCTTCAAAGGCTTCAAACTTTCTTCCTTAAGCTTTAGTATTTAAGGGTTTTTTTGCCCTTTATTGACTCCTTCCCTACATGTGCCCCAACCAGAGCTACTGAATTAGGCTAAACCTGGATGATTTGTTTGTCTTTGCTCATAGGTGTCAACTGAATGACTACAAGAATACTAGGTCCTTTCTTTCACTGCAGTTTTTTTCAGAGACTGAGCAAGAAACAGAGCTGTGCGTCAAATTTAATGCATCATGACAAAAGGTTAGCCTTGGCACACTGCTCTTTCAAAGTACCTCTGATTTACATTAGCATCTGGAGGATTCAGAGTCCTGTCAATGCTTCCTGCCTCTTTCTTTGCACTCAAAGAGGCTGTGAGATTAATTGCTGAAATGTCCTACTCTCCGTACAGCTGAAAGAACAACAGACTTTTTCCAGTCTCTGCTACTGAACCCAAAGGATAAGACCTTGATTTGTGTGAGGTCTTCCCTCTAACTTTTATGGGCATCATACCACATCAACAGAAATTAGTATCATGGACTACCTTAGCAATCTCCAATTATGCATGATACATTGCAGAAAATTTCAGAGAGCCAACATACCTCTTCAGCACAACATTCAGTAGAGCATTGCCCACCTCCTTCCCTGGAACAGCCAGAGCCATAAGCTCCACACAGGTAACATGCAGAGCGTGGGCAGCTGGGTTAGGAAACTCATTGAATCTCCAGTCACAATTTGGAAATGGACCAGGTGATTTGCCTGCCATAGGTGACAATGATTAAGGAAAAAGAAGCTGCCCCAACGCAGACTAGTATAAGCAGCGCACTGATTAAAAAAAAATAAAATAAAAATTGATGCATATACCACATACTAAATTGAACTGAAACTTGCTGAAAACAAATAGAACAACCGCATTTCATAAAAAATAATACATACAGAACAATTGTATCAAAACTCAATGATAGTCATTGAAGGCATTAATAAATACCTATAAATACATTACACACACACACACACACACACACACACACACAAGGACACGCAAAGGATAGATTTCCCTGATTAAGAGATGGACAAAACAACACCAACCATCTCATTCACTGTCTGCTTCCAAGATGAGAAAATGAAAATAACACGAATTTTCTACTCTGCATGATCAGAAACCATTAATTTGCCTCTCTGTAAGATCTTCTAGCAGATTTCTAGGGTGACAGTTAATGCAAAAAGAGCACCTGAAAATATTCCAGTTTCCCACACGAGACTAACTTATTTGAACTACACAGACAAAAGGTCTCCAAACACAGTTAACATTTGCATAAAAGCACAGGTTTATGTAATTTTACTTTCTTTGGAGAGACCCAATGAACTTCTTTCAAGTTAGATACAAAAGAAAAGGAAGTTCAGGAACAGGAGTTCAAGAAGGAATATGTAAAATCATGAAAATTTGTCAACTCTCATAAAGCTGCTCCAGAAAGAAGCCAAACTCTGGGGAGACTTCAGTAGCGCTATTCTTGTTTGCCAGCTAATCCCACAGAACTTTAAATATGCTCTAGTCATAATGGCAAAAATTAATAAAAGGCAGCAATTAAGAAAATATAAGTTTGTGTTAAATAACTTCTAGCTTTTCCTTTTTAAAAAATAGATTCCCAGCAGTTGCTAACAGCACATATATCAATCTTCAACTAGACACAGCTAATTATGTACCATCTTAAACGTGGCACTGCTTCCAATATTTCATTCGTAGTAATACTGATAATGGCATTAGAAAACAGTAATCTTGTGTTAGACAATTTTTTTTAAAACTAGTGCTTTGCATCAGGCTGATTTTTTTTTTTATGGCAATCAGAATTCAATTCAGAATGCATAAACATCAGCAATTGTATTTCCCAGTGATGCTTTAAACAGTGAAGTATTTATACAGCTGTACTGTACTTTGTTTTCCCTGTATCTTTCAAGATGTTTACTAGGGCAGCACAGTCTTTGTGTAGAATAATAAAAAAAAGTACTGGAAGTAAACTAATATGAATTTAGATGGATATATGCAGCTAAATAATGACTCCAAGCTTTATTCCACATCTGAACAGACAGCAATTGAACTCTATCTTTTGAGAAAATGAAGCAATAAGACATTGTCACAGCTTTCCTAATGCAAACTTCTAGAAGGATATTGTCTACTAGTCTTCCAATGAGCTTGCAATAGTAAGTGTCATCAGGAACCCATGGATTTTCTTCTCGAGGATTCATAGCACATTTGAGGTAAGTATCACTTAGACACCAGCCTAGTGGGCGATTATCTTTGAGAGAGCCAATTATGGCATGAACAAGTTTTCTCTTGAGGTTTGTGCGCTCTCTGAGATGCCCCTCATAATAGTGAAGAGTGTTGTACAGATAAGTCACTGGTCGGTCTGCCAAGAAGAAAAGGAAAACAACAAAAAGCAGAAATAACCTCTAGCATCACTATTATGTTTATGGTGGCATATCTAAAACTAAAATCAAGAGCTATACAAAATTAAGTTGTATGTATTTAAAACCACCACGTATGAAATTGATTAATATTTATTTCAAGATATTCAACAAAACTGATCTCCCTTTGTCTTGCACATACTTCAAGGTGTGTGCAGAACAAAAGAAATAGAACAAAGAAGGTCTGTATTACTAACAGTTCACATCTTAATGATAATATATTTGTAAACAAACCAACTAAATCATCTCTTCTTATAAAAGGTATTAAATTGGAAGGACATTAAATTGGAAGTCACAGTAAAGAAAGAATATTGTAAATTGTCGGAGCATAACATAGTAACAGTATCTATTAAAAACCCCTTATTATAAAAGTGCAGTTATAAAAGCATTGAAGAAAATCAGGTTATTTGAGTCGTAAGTAAGGACAGAGAGAGGAAATGCATTTCCATTGTTTCAGTCTTGGTAACAGAAAGTTTGTTAGGACACTGGTCTGGAAGGGAAAGGTGTGAAGGAAGCATGAAATAGGAAGAAATACCTGAATAAAAGCAAGATCACTGTTAGTAAGCTGAAATGCACTGAACAGGGAATGCATGTCTCTGTGTAAATGTATACAGCGTTTACAGAATAGGAAAGGAATAAAACACTGCTGTATCAGTACACGAAAATTATGAGTGCAGGAGATGAAGGAGAACAGAATGATTGCAACAGGAATATATCCATCTGTGTTCACAGATAACTTACCATGGAATTTGTACAAGCCTCCTAGATGATCCAATAAAGTTTCTAGTGATTTAGACACTGGAAGCAATTCCAGAAATCTATGAATTACAATATCAAACACTGGTAGAAAGCGCAGGCACACATTTCCAAAATAAATTGGTAAGTACTGGGGCTGGATTTGAACTGGGGGATTTACTTGCTCTGCCAAACCTTCAAAATACAGCTTTTCAGGATATTTCTGGAGGGAAAGAAATCCAACAAAATCAAACCCTCTTTCCTTATGGTTTTCCTTATGGATTAAACATTCAGCATATACATTACTTTAAAAAGACATTTCCTATTTATCACATTTGAATTCAGTGAGATGATTTCACTGTAAAGCTTACTGAAGAAAATTCAGCTCTGCCTGAAATTAGTTATTAGACTAGTAGGTAACAACTTCAAAAAAAAAAGAAAAAAACAAACCAAAGTTTCACCACCATTCAAAATGGGCATAAGAGAACACTAATCATCCCAAGGCAAAACTGAAAGCAGCCAGCACCTAAGTGCCCTTTGTCAAATACTTTAAGAGAAAACCTATAGGAAATCAACACTACTGGAAGTTTCTGCATCATATACTGAATTAAAACACCAGAAATAATACGCATGGAATAAATTCCCTGGGGATGAACTGGACAGATGAGTACTGCCGAGGGCTGAGCTTATGGCATTTTACCTGTGACTGAAACTTCTATATGCCAGGTTGGGTCTAGTAACTGTGCAGCCATGTCAGAGCACTTCCTGGGCTGCTTTGTTTCCCTGCTACCCTTACACTTTTAGGCACTGCTAAAACACTGTACAGCTAAGGCAGAGGGCTGATACTGACCAAACTGCTTCTGGATGAGAACTAGATGGCATGTATTCAGCTATATGAGAGTTTCCTTGTATCTGCTCCATCTCAGTGTTAATTTATTTTTTTGACAGAACAGCCCCTTGGTATAATACTTTTCTAGCCAGCAGAAGCCAGTGTCTATAGAAGCATTAAAATCTCAGCAATTCTCTTCCCTAATGCATCAGGCTATCATGTTCTTGCCACACAGAAGATGCAAGAAGCCTTAATATTTAGAAGAAAACGCAGGTTTGACTATTGGTATAGTCACAAAATGCCAGAAAGAAATACCTTTTCCCTGATGCACAAAATCTGTTCTAATGAATTTCAGTAAAACAAAGGTTTTAAAATTATTTGATTTAGAATGAACCTCCAACCAATTCTTAAGCTGCTTCTTCAAATATTATTGCTTTACAATTTTAAAGTTATTACATACAGTGATTGATTATTTTCACACTAGCCCAAACAAATTATGACTTACTAGGTACTCCAAAAATTGATAAAACTGTCCTGTAAAATGATGGCTGATCTCCACAGAAATGATTACAATAAAAGAACATTATTAGCTTTGATACCTTGTGGTAACTCATATGCTTTGTATGCCAGTCATTCTGCAGCCAGTGTTCTGGAGAATTCTCCTTCACAAAGTCACTCACTCTGTTTCTGAAATCATTAGGCTTCAGCAGGAGTAACTGAATTATGAAGTAACAGACTTGAGCTTCATTTCCTTCATGACTACGCATAGCCTTAAACAAAATGGATCAGATAACATGAAATTACAGTTGACGCTGCTGTCTTCTTTACATCCTCTAAGCATTGCAGTCACATTTCCTAGCTACACTAGATATATCTGCACACAAATTCACACTGAACATATGGTCTTTCAACTCTTTTTAAAGTGAAGACACAAAAAAGAAAAGGCAGGTTCAATCCACATCCCATTCTTTATTCCTTAGGCAGAAAATTTTACACTCTCTGGTGATAGCACTTTCTCCAAGAATTCTAGCTTTTTTTTAATCTGTCAGTTCTCTTAATGACAATGAAGTTAAGACTGCTTCAAACTTTTGGCCACTCTAACATATTTGGACTTCAGTTTGAAAACCAAAACAGAATTCAAACAATCATCTTTACATTAAGTTGAGATATTAAACTACATATAAAGTATAATTACTGGATGACAATCTAGTTTTCTCTGGATGAATACTGCTTTATTTTGCAGGATAACATGAAAAGACAGAGAATGTAATTTCTCTCTTACTTTTATGATGAAACAGGCTAAATTCTAAGCAAAGAAAGCATACACTAATGGGCACAGGATTTTGTATTTGCTTCTTAATCATGGCATGCCATATTCCTTCTACTTTTTAAGGCTTCAGAAATCACAGGGCCATAGAATCATTTAGGGTGGAAAAGACCTTTAAGATCATTAAATGGTCCAACCATTAACCCAGCACTGCCAAGCTCACCAGTAAACCACCTGTGCCACATCTACACATCTTTTAAATACCTCCAGGGCTGGTGACTCAACATGGCCACCAGGCAGCCTGACCCAATGTTTGACAGTCCTTTCAGTGGAGATATTTTTCCTAATATCCAATCTAAACCTCTCCTAGCACCATTTGATGCAGTTTCCTCTTGTCCTATTGCTTGTCACTTGGGAGAAGAGGCCAACAACATCTGGCTACAACCTTCTTTCAGGTAGTTGCAGGGGGTTATAAGGTCTCCTCTGAGCCTCCTCTTCCAGAAAAATGACCTTTTCTGGCTAAACAGTCCCAACTCCCTCAGTCTCTCCTCATAAGACATGCACTCTAGACCTTTCACCAGCTCCGCTGCCCCTCTCTGGACTTGCTCCAGCACCTCAGTGTCTGTCTTGTAGTGAGGGACCCAGGCCTGCCCGGCCTGTAGCACTGCATGGGGTTGCTGTGACCCAGGTGCAGGACCTGGAACTTTGCCTTGCTGAACCTCAGACAACTGGCCTCAGCCCATTCATCCAGCATGTCCAGATCTCCCTGTAGAGCCTAAATAACTGCGCAGCTCTGAGGTCACAGACCCAAAGCACTAATCTCAACATTTAATAGCAGTTCAATGGTTGTCATTAAATAACCAAGAAATGCTTCTCCTGAAGGCTCAGAGAACTACAAGACTTGGAATTTTACACTTCTTAAAGAAGCAATCTCTTATTTCACTTTATTAGTGGTTTAGCAAATAGTCAGTATTTAAGACCAATGCATTTTTAAAATATTGCTCTGATGAAAGTGATTCAGAAAGCTGACTCCCCATGAAGAACTGTCCTCTTACCTTGTGAAGTGATACTTACCAAGCACAGTATCAACCTATCCAGCGTTACAATGTTGTATTTCCACACCATGTCATTGAGAATCTCAATACATTTATTAAGCTGCTGGCCTCCTGCAGAGGTGGAGAATTCATACACCAAGAAATCTGCAAATGTCCTGACATGTGCCACCAGAGCTCTGGCCCCAATTCTTTCTAATACTCTAGCAGGGAAGAAATTAAAAAAAAAAGGCAACAAGAAGTTGTTACAGTTCTTAATATAATTTTTAACTGGTCTATTTGATACGAGTTAGTGGGTTTTAACACAATTGCCTTATTAAAAAAAAAAAAGACAAAACTCTCTCCCTTTACTAAATGAATTGGAGGAAGCCCCAAGAAAAGCAAAAAAAAAAAAAAAAAAGTTCACCAATTTCATCTGCAGTATTCTGCCCAGAATCCATGCTTTACTTATGCAATTTTAGTTTTACACCTCTTAGGCCAACTTTCTGGAACTCAACTTTATGTTCTTATGGTATGTGCTTTAATACAGCCATAGCATTATAATACTATTTCCTCACTGCACAGAAGACTAGCATATGCTATCGTAAATACTGTTACAACATACCTAATATGGACTGAAAAGAAATAAATCTATTTTTCATAACTGGAGCTGATGCTGTTACTATCAAGAACAAACAAAAAAATGATAGGATTACTACTTCCGTAATGAATTTTCATCTTAATTCACTGGTTTTTAGAAAAAATATTTGGCCTTTATTCGTGTACAAATAATATTTATGTATGAATTATAAATAAATGCTTTATATTTTGTTTACTATTTAAGACTGCCTGAAACACCGCTATTACAAGTAAACTGATTAATTCAAAAACCTCACATCTGGTGTTTCTCACCAGGAAAAATATGCACTGCAGAATACTGCATGGTGCAATCAGTCTTAAATGCTGCACAGTTATTACAGTATGCTGGCTAGTACCTAGCTCCACTCTCTTTTTCCATGCTCTGCATGCTCTGAATGAATTAAATCAAGCTGTTAATGCAGAAGGCCTATGTCTTCAGAACTGAGAATGTTGCTGTAATAACTTTGAAACAGCACATCTTATAAGCTCACCTGTAGCCAATTTGATTAATGTGATCAGTGTCTAACAACATCTTCCACAGCAGACAAAGAAAAAGCGGGGATGAACCTTGTGCAGAGAAGTGTGTTATTATTTCACTCTCACTGGTCATAGACTTCCACTTCCGGTATTCTTCTTCCACATTCTTCTTCAGGTTAAAACGGCTTTCCTGAGGTACATTATTCTGCTTGAAGAATACCTGAAAAAAGCAGGCTTTGCTGTGACTGAGAGCCTACAGTACAACACTTGAAGAGGGAAGTTTTTGCCTGACTTCGGACCTTTTGAATTTCTATTTCCTTGTACAATACAACCTACTAGGTAGGGTTGTTACTTCACCGTGATGTCACAGTGACTGTTTTGTCACTAACAAAGCTACATGACAAATTACCACAAGAAAAAAAGGCTTCTCCAACTCTTTATTTTTTAATTTTCAACACAGCTGATTTGCCTTGCAACAGAGGTATCAGTTGACCAAACCTAGCCTTAGAATACCCCAGGGGACACTAATGCATTTCTGAAGAAATAGGAACGTTACAATCATGCTGCATTCTTGAGGGACTTGAGATTAATGCAGTCTACACAGGGGAAGAATCTCATCAGCTCACAAAAGGCAAAGGATCTTGTTAAGAGAATAAATGCACTGTGCTTCCAATTGTAAAAAATCATCAGTTTTAAACTATTACCTGCAGAGGAGCTGGAAAACAGCTAAGTGTATGTGATGCCCAGTTATGCGGAGTAAAACTCATGATAGTCTGCAATATGTCCTTGCACCAGGTTCCCTGAATTGAATCAGAGCCTGTAAAAAAGTCTAGAAAATGGATTGAGGATATTAGAATTTCACAGAAAAAAGCATATCTTATTGGCATTCCTTTTGCATCAAGGCTTTGCTAGTTCAACACAGTTTCCTTTTTGTCCAATTCCACCCAGTCCCTTTCTCTGACTCCTATTTACTCTACAGAACAAGCTGGATATTACTTTTTTAATGCTATTAACAATAAGAAAATTATTTTTAGGTTTTGAGTTAGAAATAAAGTAATGATGATTTTAACATTCTACATTTAATTTCCTGTAATGGCAATAAGATAAGCTTCTGCTGATTAACTGATTAGACTTTTTAAAAAAATCCTGAGGAAGATAATGATGATGAAATTACCAGATGCCATTTTATATTGCTTTAAAAAGGCTGCTCAGAAGTACCTGTCCCAATTAAGCTGTAGAAATAAAACAGAAGCCTCATTCCCCCAACACATGTTCATTTCATTAAAGGTTGAGACATGGTTAAAAAAACAAATAAAAGAACCTCACAAAGAAGTCCTTTTCCTTTCAAATCACCTCCACCAGTCTGTGAATGAGCTGTTCTAACTCTCCAGTTACTCTCCAGACTAGAATCATAAAAAAGGAGCGAAAACATCCCCCCCAAAGCTAACAAAAACCTGATCCATGTCATTCCACAACGTTAAAACATTAAAACACACAATAAAAGTTTTCCCTTCTCCCTTCCCCAAGAAAGGAAAACCAAAACACACACACTACTTTTTCTTAAATGTAAACTGTAGAGGGAGTGGCTTCCACACTAGCAGCACAGTTGCTGTGAACATTCCATGTTGGTTTTTTTTTGTAAATGGCATGTATTAGTAATCAATCCAAACACTTAAATTTAAAATAATGAAATTGAAAATAAGACAGTAAAAAACCCCCCAAACCCTAGTCACATGGTACCTCTGTATAAAATTTTAAACAATGTCTGATTTCACTACTGCTTTAATAACAGCTTTTTGCATAAATACAAGTAGTTGCAAATTAAAATTACACTTTTTTCAAAACCAGAAGTGTATGGAATATGTTTTATGACTAGACCAGTTCCATGATAAACAACTGAACAATATTTTGGAGAAATGGCTTAACTACAGCTTTTACTTGGATGTACTGCTATTACCTGTCACATGTGTTGCCCTTGCTAGAGTTAAGATCAAAGCCCTGTTGAGTTCTTCCGATTCTGCTGAAAGAACTGTTTTGGGATCACTGAGGAACCGTGTAAATTGTGGCTGGACTTCTGAGCTGCCCAAAGCTGTGATTAGCCTTAGAGCAGTACTCTCAACACTGAAAGAAACAAACAGTCCCGTTAGCAAGTAACGCTTATACTGCTGCTTCTAAGGTTCCAAAACAACCTATTTTTTCTCCATTTTCTGCTTCAAATAATACAAACCAAAAAACATTTGTTTTGAAAATGATGTTCTTAGCCTATTGAAAAAGTTTGCTTTTTATACTGCTTAATAAATTTTAAAAAAAAGTGCTCAAAAGTAGATTTAGTGAAAATTGAAGGTGCAGAGCCCCTGAGACAGAGCCTGAAGTCTCTCCAGTTTAGAGCCCCCCATTGTTAATGTTTTCATCTCAAGAAGGGTATGCAGATAAATAAATATATGCAAAACCCGAATAAAAAGGCATGAATAATGCATAAGAAACTTCAAAGCTAACTGCCACCTTGAAGTAGACAGCAGTAAATTGTCCTTATTAAAGAAATGAGGAAGTTGAGGAAGTACAACTTTTGATTAAAAGCACTTTAATTTCCAGTGCTTTAGTTGGAAGCACTTTTCGCATCAGGTAGTTTGAAGTAATTGAAAATACTTTTATAACATTGTGTCTTTGAAGTACCAAAGCCATAGTTTAATTTATTCTAGTTGCATGCAGTGCTTAATAAAAGTGACTAAGATCCATCATACTTCACAGACTAAGATGACCAAACAAGATAGAAGTGAATAAAGTGAGCAAGACCTTGAATTTAAGGAGAAACCTGTCTTAACTTGTTTGCTTTATGCTTGATAAAGAAAAAGCAACTGGGCAATTTGAATTTGGACTAAGAAATTGAAAAGTCTGGTCCAGTGGAAGGTGCCCCAGCCCATGGCAGAAGAGTTGTAACTAGATAATCTTTAAGGACCCTCCCAAGCCAAATCATTCTATGATTCTATGAATGCACTGTGTAATTAGACTTTCTGGATATGAACTGATTATAATGAAGTTGCTCTGTCTCACATATTCCTACAATATCTATTGCACTCCAAAGAGCGAACGGACACTATTTTTCCCAACTTTTCCACAACAAACTCCATATTCTACATAGGTACAGAATCTCATACTCTTCAACTTTGTTAACAATAAATAAAACTCAAATCTTTTCCCTGAAATTATCTGCATAATCACTCCAGAACTTCTCTAACCAGCTTTTCCATCTTTCTTGTATTCAAATTAGCCACTGCTTTATGCATGGTTTATGTTGATATAAGAGACATGCCATGATGGAAGAACTCATGTCCCATTTAAGCACAGTTCTTATGCAACTTTCAACATATGATAAAGTGGGATATGGGATTATGGTTAAATATGGCAAACATCACTCACCACAGATGAAGCTGGTTCTGATTAGTCTGTGGCACAGCAGCCAAAGAATGAAGATGGCTGAGGAGCTGGACTCTGTAATGAGGCTGGATATGGTGCATCCGATAGCTAAACATTTCTAGCAGAGTATGCAAAATTCCCCATGCGTGAGATTTGAACACTGTTGGCAGGAGCTGACCTTATGAAAAAAGGTTTGTAAAGTAAGTTTTACAATTGATTACACTTTAAAATACAATTATAGAGTAAAATGGTTTTATTAGGCTGCATATCTAATTTGAAAAATGTACTACGTCCAAAAATAATGTGTGCGAGTGCTATCTGAAGATGCTGTAAATGTATAGATCTTAATAATCTTTTGAATGAACATATATACAGCAGACATGCAAATTATTTTACTGGGGCAATTAAGTATCCTGTGTGTCTAATTAAGTAACTTTGCTTACAATTTTCCATTAAGCATGTTTTGGCACAATGCAGTGTAACTAGGAAGGTTCTGACCATACAAGTGATGACATAAAGGGACATCAGTGGACTCATCTGAAATTTACCACAGCACTAGGACAATTTTTACAATTTCTTTTACATTAAAATAATTTATACATGCTGTATCATTACATTCTCAGTTTTACTACGGTCTCTAGTTGCCTTTAAAAGAAAATACTATTTAACAAAAGGAAGGGTGAAAAAAAAAGGTTTTCTTTCTTACTGATAAAGCCTTTGATGCCCAGGGATTCTATTTCCATATAAACCAACAGGCGACTATAGGTTTCCACAAGAGCAGGAGCCAAGGCCACACTAGATTTTGCATGGGCCAACTTAATCACCCTTGTAGCTATGCTATGAATTAGACTGAGGAAAGAGAGAAAGTGGTTTTTAATCAAAAACATGGACTTGGAATTAAAGAAATTTATTAAGTAAGTGAACAGATCTATACACGAGATGTCTAGGCACAGGAAATCTTTCTGGTAATTAGCCATGCACAGATTTACAGCCTTAAAACAAAAAAAAAAAGGCTAGCTGCATACTGTACCTCATTTTGGCATGAACCGTGAGTGAGTCCAAGAGGTTCATTGGCAATGGGGTAATAGAACCTGATGCCGTACAATTAGTCCCTGGGAGAGGTGTCCTCATGTTGCCATTTCCATAAATAGTCTCCACTAGTACACCCATTGGTAAAGTGAAACACTCTGAATTGGTTGAATAAGCATTGCACAACAAGGCAATTTTGTAGTCATTCATCTGTAAGCTTTTATTCCTTAAACTCTGTTGCAAAAACCTGTGTGCCAAAGAGATTAAACACAGGCAGAATGAAGAATACACATGCATTCCAGAAATACATCCACAATAACTCCAGTAAAAAAATCCATTATAAAATAGAAAAAAAATCAAAATACTTATTAATTGCACCACATCAAAACAACTACATCTTATGTCACAGTTTCATGGTGTTAAAATTTTTCTATATTAGAGAAACACCTCAGGAGGAAAATACACTTTAAAAACCACCTTTCCAGACAAAAACTTAGCTAAACATACTGCTTATCCACATTTTCCAAACCACAGCATAACAAAACCCATCAACTTATTTTCAGATTCTCAATTAGTAATAAAGACTTACTATTCTGAAATAAAATATATAATTTCCATTAGCTGGATAACAGCATTTCACATTTTATGAAATATTTTGAGTTTGTCTTTTTGAATGACTTTGAACTCATCCCTTTAATAACCTTTATACAGCATCCCATCACACAATACATTCTGAATTCCTACTGCATTATGTCTAGGTACAAATCAAAACATAGCAAAACCCCCATACTCACTCATGGTGAAGTTTGAGAGAATGAGGAATGGGAATCTGTAACTTGGAGTTGTCACTGTGGGCCTTCCGATTCAAATGAATCCAAATGCAAGTCATTGCAAAAGCATGAGTTGACTGGGGTTTGTTAATATCAGGTACAGGAATACACTAAGAAAGAACACATGAATGTGACATATCACATGGATTAATGCACAGAAAAGCAACTTATATAGCCAGTATTCACAAGGTCAGGTTTTTCTTCTCTTCTGACTTGCAACACCATAAGGAACATTTTTAAAGAATGGATTCTACCTTCATCAGTCTATCCAATTTTAAATCAAGAGCTCTGGAAGCAACCTGGACCTCAGTAATTATTCTGAAAAATACCCAAACCAAACAAATTATCTAAGACCTTGGCAAATGAAAATTCATGCTTGGAGTATACAAATTTCAGACATATATGGGTACGTTTCCTCTCAGCCTCACACACAGATTATTCGGAAACCAGTTACAGTATGTGCTTCCACAGTAGGTACTCAGAGGTTCACCAGTATTTTCTGAAAAACCTATATTGTTTAGCATCACAGTTAATCTTTAAAGATTAATACACTTCTTATGAAAAGGTACAGATACATCCCAAAATTAAAAAGTTTTGGATGCAGACTCAAGTATATTACTGCCATTGGAAGAGGTACCCTGGCTCCTTCCTTTTGCCAACACCCGCATTTCTTTCCCTTTGATACAGTTGCTACTACAAAAGCTCCACTCACACAAGTGAGACAGCACCAATACATAATCAGCAGGACATTAAGACAGGTTCTCCTAAGAGCAACAGCCATAGATAACATTTAAAGTGCTTGTGAAATTGAAGCAATGCCCTAGCCAGATGAAGACTTCAAACAAGTGTAACTCGGGGCCATAACTACAGCTAAAGTAAACAGTCCCATTGCTCTTCCCATATTTTATGCTGACAAAAGCAACTTCAAGCTTCTGACACAAATTGTACTGAAGAATTTCTGTGGGTCAAAACTAACATATCAGGGGGAAAAAATTGTTACGTATCAGTTTGATACACCACACATCTGGATTATTGTAACCATTAACACAAAGCAGAAAGTGCTATGAAAAGAGCAAACAATCTGGACTTCATGCTGGCAGTGTTATCATGGTTGAAGTTTAAGAATATCCCCTAACTGCCCCTTCTAGAGAACATACAATGAATGACTAGGATTTGATCTGCCCCCGCAGAACAAATTTTAGGTAACCACCCAGTTCTTTGCACCTGAAAGTGTCTTTCAGTGTACTATTCTGCTACAGCTCAGATGAAACAATAAAAGCACACATTGCTCCTTCTAGTCTCCTGAGCTTTAACAAACTCCTCAAAACCTCAGTCAAACCAAAGTCTAGGAAGAGAGGAGTTATGTAAATCTTTCTTGACCCTAAAACCAAACATGGTTACATGGATAGGAAATCCTCAAAAGATAATTTAATTAAGTAGCATCTCTCTTCAACTATGCAGCAAGAGTGACTCAAGAATCATAGTAATACTGACATATGAAGGCCCAGTTGAAATAAAACTTTTAGTATCAGAGATACTTACTTCTTTCTCGGGATACAGTAGGTCAAAAAGCTTCATAACTGGGAGGAAGTCAGCCAGTGCATTCTTCTGGATGCTGCCAGAAATGAACTGGAGCAGCACCCACATCAGATGGTCTCTCCCCTTAATGAGACCACGGCCTGCCAACTGTCAAAAACACTCAGTAACAAACACTGCATGCAGAAGAACAACAATTGTCAAGATTCCTATAAAAGTAGAAGGGCAGACTAAAACAATTCCAGTATAGATCACTGAGAATTTTATAACAGGACTTAGGCAGAAACGTAGATCGTGTTTCCAGAAAGAAGAGGAACAGGTATGTTAGTTGTAACAAACAAACAGACTCTGGGAGGGCCACAACAACTAAGGGTAAGATTTAAAATGCATTTGACTCTTGAGGATCACCGTTTTGAAAAATTAGCAACACTTGCATCCCATCTTAAATTGTCAGCTTGTAGTCCTGTAGCGAAGTACAGTACTGCCACTAGCACTACAGGTTTTCTAAACTGTTTTAATAAAGGAAGTCTCTGAACCAGAACAACTTGGGCTTGCTTCATCTGGACTCATCTGGATTTTTTTTATTGTTGTTATTTAACTTCTTTATCTGTAACAGCAATTCTCTAATAATACTCTTTATCTTCCTTGCTATAGCTTTGTGTTTCAATGGTTTATTAACAGGAACTACAGGAAAACAGCCCTGGTACAACTAATTTTGGGGATAAAAAAGAGCAGAGAGCTACAATCCATCACCAAGTAAAACACAGCATACAGAGTTACATTTTTACGTAACATGAAACTGTGGACAAATGAAGATGGAGCAATGTATAGTGCATGTCAGAAACTGTATCTAAGTAGGCACAAGCTTATCCTGTACTGAGGAGAAAGAACACCCCTCTCCTACCCTCAACATCACACAGCTCTCTCAGCAAAGAATGCACAATGTTGCTGAATGACTGTAACCCCTCCTTTCCCTTCTCAGGACTCGCATCACCACCCTCAGAATTCAAAGAGGCATTGAACACCAGAGAAAAGGGCAAATACTAGTGTCAGTTTTACCAGAATTAGTATGAGGAAGTAATAATAACTTGGGTCTGTGATTGCCGATATCACTGTAATTTGACAAATTACCTTTGATTAGATTGCTTTGAGTATATTGATTAGACAAACAGAAAGTTCCTGCATCCATTTACATGGCATGATTTTTCACTCCACAAACAGAACAGAGTGTTCGCCCTGTCACAAACTCAGTTGTAAACTGGATGCAACAGCACAGTACGTGGACCTTCTGAATTACGCCAGCTTATCTCTTTTTTCTAGTTTTTCACACATTTTGAATCCAGATATAATGCAACATCCTGTAACTGAATACACTAAAACCAGACCTATCTCACATCAACATAAAACCTGAGAATCTGACTTACTTCTAGAGAGAACAATTATTAAAAATTTAATTAATTCTTGCACATAAGATACTTTTTGCAGGGGTGAGTGACACTTTCTTTAAAAATACTCATTTTGTATTTTAAATCCCTCTTCCCATGTGGGACCGATACAAACAATTTACCTTTTGATGGAGTGACAGGACCATATGAGGAAAACTTGCAAACTGAAAGAGCACAAAGAAAATGAGCTGGCTGGAGAGATGCTGCCACAGAAGCTGACTGGTTCCACCATCATCAAATTTCTCTTCAGTCTCAGACCGTTCCATGGCATACACCACAAGATCCACCAGCTGGTCCTCCAGCACAGGGCAACGTTGCTTGTGCTGTAAGGCAGAGATCAGATACAGTATTCCAAAAGCCTTGCCATTAACTCCAAAACTTGCACAGTTGCAGTTACAGTACAGTATTTTGACAGAAGGCTGGGAAGCATGAGATGAAGTCTGAATTTAAGTTAAGGATAAGCCAGTGTATTAAAGCTGCATTATGTTACAGGTCACAATGATTTTTACATTTTATCATACATTATAGAATTCCCTACTCAGTTCCAAAACACAGCTCATTAATGCACAGGTAACATCTGGGGATTTTGTCGATTTTTAAAAACAAATTCAAGCAAAATGTTATTTCTTTGATCTCACATTCATAGAAAAAGTCTGTTCTTTTAACACACAGGTGGGAGTTCTTTTGGGCTTCTTTTTTTTCTTTCTTCTTTTCAGAAGTAGGGATCACCACAAAGAAAAAGATGTATCAATTATACAACCAAATGCAGAGGAATTATCTTAATACCTGATGTAGGTATTTAATAACTATTCTCTTTTTGATTCTCATTTTGGGCTCACCTACAGCCAGCAGAACTAACATCTAGTTATTAGCCCTATAATTAGATGCCGCCCTATGGACACAGGACCACAAGTTACACGACAATATAAAAAAGGCTTGAAAATTAGTCAGTGGCATGCTCTACATACTATCAATAGAAATCATATATCATAGTGACGAGATCTTCAGCTGCTTGACTGCCACAACCTTCACACTGAGCTATGCAAACCCAGAAATAAGTAAAAATACACACCACTGCTAATGACTTCAAGTAATAAGGACTGCATTACATATTCAGATACACGTTTGTACAGATGTATGTAAAAGCAGGCCCACTACCTGTGATTTGGAATGCAGACTACAGATCTTCAGTTAATACCATCAAGTATACTGTCACATGTTACAAGTTCTTTAATGCAAAAACCTTTCATTATTACCCTCCATTTGTATTGTTACACTCATATAACGTACCACTACTGAGGATAAAAACTTGTTGGGAATTAAACTTTTTCAGAAAGTGCTAGCACTTTGTAAATTACCTAACCTCTTTGTTACAATCCAATCTGTATTCCAGAATGGTCACATTTATTTATTCATTTATTTGGCCTGATGCCTGTAACATAATGCAGCCTTAAAGAAAAAATTATTTCTCTAATGATACAAAAGAAAAGGAGCTGAGCTGCTCAAACACTAAACATGAAAATGCAGTATCCCTTTCTAGAGGCAAAAAGGTCTTTATAAAAAAGTTTTAAAACATCATCCAAATACTTAAAACATTTTAGGGATGCTTTCAATGAGTTCTTTGACTTACTAGCCAGGCAGCCTAAAAAAAACCCTTTTAATTAATAAAGATATAATAAAAGTAAAGAGAGATGCTGAAAGGAGATGCTTGCTCTACCTTCATTGATGGTAGACTTTTGCTTTGAAAAAAAGAGATTCTCTTCAATTAAAAACAGAATGCAAGAATTGGAGAAATTGTCAAAATAAGTGAATAGCATCTCCTGTTGCATGCTCTTCGCCAGCTCAAAACTGCAGAAAGCTACAATTCCAGCTGTGCTTTCTTGAAGCATGCTCAACACAAACCTCTAACTAAAACAGAAAGCATCGATTATACCTTTTCTTCCAGTCCGCAATGTCATTATCACAGATCAACCATGGTACAGGTTTACACAGAGCAGTATTATCACCACCAGTTCAGAGTACTTCAGGTCTTTTGTAGTTCGGTTTTTTTCCCCCTCCCAAAGCAACTAATTATGAAGCAGAGCAGGGTGCAACAGACAACACTACAGACTAGTTTATAATCCAGCATGCAAAACTACTATGTACAGGGCTTGAAATTTAATAGTTTGCTAAGCACTGGGTTAATGTCCAAAAGCCTAACCATGTTAGGCTATATTAATTTAGAATAAAGTTATTCAAAGAATACAACAGGAAAAATATTACTGTTAAAAAGAGAGCCAGAATTTCCAGTAGGAATTTTCACTATTATGAATAATTTTAAGATTGGGAAAAGTTTAAGCGTCAGAAAATTAAAAAAAATTAATTCAATGTTTTATTCTGAAAATCATACTATTATTGCTTTAAGAACAATTTTCGGTAAGAAATATGAGTACTTCCTGCTCTACCTTCATTGATTTAATTTTCTGGCAATTTCTTTTCTGTATTTTCAGTGAATGTACATTTTTGCACAGATTTTGTATCTATAGTTTTAGAGCACTCAAAAAAAATTACTGTGTTGCACAGGAATTTGCAGGATTGGGTCCTTGTTTTATTAATTGCTCACAATTGACATCTCAGTATATATTGAGATGAGTAAAAATACAGGTGAGAGCTGACTACCCTCACAAATATGTAGCAATTCATGTTTTGGTTTGACTTAAGTAAAACAAAAACAAACAATAAAAAAAACCCAAACACAGTTTTGGATTACATATGGAAAAATAAGCATTCAACATTACTATGCCTTTCTCCTATAGAGAAAATGATTCAGATTTTTATAATTTGGTTATGCAAACACACATTCTCCATTTTGTCCTGAAAATAACATTTAAATATCTAACAAATAACCTCCCTGAAAACATTACTAAACCATAGAGAAACACAGGGGAGAAAAAAAGTGCTACTATAACACCCTGATACTAATTTTCTCGAGACCAGCCCTCTGATGATGGACTAGTACTTCTTTAAGTGGATCAAAGCTTCTGTTGGATGGGGATTTGTTGCTCTTACTTGGGGGTTGGGAGCATGGGGCATGGTTAGCATTTTAAGAAGTGTTTCCTAAAAAAGACGTATTTTAAGGAGTCAGTAAGGCTGGCTGACGGCTATGATAGTTTTCAAATATTTTAAACAAACAGTATTTAGTAAATATCCACACTTAAAAAATGGATTCAGAAGACTAAACCACAGATTCCTACAATAGTAAATGAATAAATGGTGTCTCCAAAAGTTCAATTCAAAATGCCTGAAGTAGTTAACACAAGACAGAACTACTTCCACGCTTCTATTTTCCAAAACTCCATGCTAGGAAAATGCAAAACCTTAAAGTTTATTCTTTATATTATGTCTGATTCTATTTCTACTGAGTTTGGTAGCCATTCTCAAGTTTTCCTCATTAAAAAAATGGATTAAGCTTCAACAAGAAACTTGTACATGAGTGATCTCAGTGTACACCCTTCCAATCAGAAATACATACAAAACAATCACACCCCTTATATTCTTTGCCATGTTAACACAGGTAATATCGGACAGTAAGATCCCAGCATCAGTGTACAATATTTTAAAAATAAAAGCAAAAGGAAAGTCAATTTTTGAATATTGCATTCTGTCATTCCTTTCACTTAATGATTCTGTTTACACAATGCATGGACCAACATGAAATAAGCAACAGCTTCCCCAAGCTAATTATCCTGGTTTGTAGCTAGGAGAGAACACAACTACACATTCATCTGAACAGAGTATGGCATAGATAACTTCCTACTCGAAGCTGCAGGTCACCACTGCTGGTTTAAAGGGTGACCAACAAAAGATATTATTTAAAGAGCAAAAACATTAATACAACTGCTTCTAACTAAAACTGTGCATAACATTACAGAAGCAAGACACCTGAAAATTACCTCCTCTTTCAAATATTCCCCAAACCAGAGAAATCAAAGTAACAAAGTCGTTCATTTAGAGGACTGCAGTAACTTCCTGACTGCAATAACTTCCTAACTGGAATTATGCAAGCTAAAATGGTCTTTTGTTCTTCATGTGAGTCTGTGCATACAGAAAAAGTAAAGATATACAACAAAACATCCAAAGTGACTTCATGTCCTTAACATATTAAGTTCCATTTTAAAAACCAACTGTAGGATCCTTAAACAATCTCAATTTGGTATCAGTGCACTAAGACACTTTGAACTGTTAATCATTTTCCAAAAAACAGACTGCTACATAGTTCAAAAAAAATTATTTAAAAGGTAACTAAGAATTGGGAGTAACAGCCCAGCTAGTAGCAGCATGTAAATTGACACAGAATTGTAGAATCATTTAGACCCTTAAAATGGACTCCAACTGCAAACCATGATAACATGCACAATAAAATACATTTTAAGTCTCTACTTCCTGTAGGCTAATTAAACAGGCATACAAGAGTATGCACTGTCCCACAAAGAAGTACACAGTAGCAAAAGCTCAAAGTCCACAGACACCAACAGAAGAAACGCTCTGAAATCCATATTATTACTTCTGGACTTGAAGCCACATACTTGATAAGGGTATTAGAAAACTTCATCCCACTTAGAAACCTCAAAGGAATACATAAATCTATAAACATATGAAATTTTACCTTTGTTTTTCTCCCTGCAAGGTTAACAGGACAGCTGGATTTGTATGTTTTTTACACAACTCAGAGATGGCTTGAGTGAACAGTTTTCTAACAGATCTGCTTAGTTAAGACTGACCACAAAATTTCATTGTTCATCTTCAAGAATATTTGAGAACTAGGACAAATCTGGCTGAACCATACCTAGATTGTGATGCCAAAAGATTCAAATGAAGGCTCCAATCCTGCAACTGGATCTGTGTAAATAGTTGACAGGGCATACAAGCAACTTCAAATACATAATTAATGATCATAAATAAATAATGATCATTGCTTTGAGCTGTTTCTGTATTTATTTTGCAACAAACTTGGCACTATTTGTATTTCTATTATAGCGACAGTTCATTTCTGTTATTTCTCTAATAATAAAATACAAAATTATTAGCCATTTTACGGGAAACATTGATATAGCTACACAACTGAAAAGCATGCTACTATTTTTGGCAGGTGGCTACATTAAAAAACTCAACTATAACATGAAGTTAATTTGTACACAAAATCATGTAAAATTTTGATCTTTTCGACAGTTTCAAGTAGAGTATATTGTTTAAACAGAACATATTTCCTCTTCTATATCACTATACCACCCACCTCTATATTTGTATTTTTAACTCACATATTTTCAACTCACAAATTTCCAACAGCCCAAACATCTTTATGCTGGTGTAACTGTAGCAGCACAGCTATAGTTCATGTTCTGTCAGCATTTCCTTTATAAGCTACATTCTTCACATTTGTTCCTTGGCCATAAAAATTCACGCCAGGATGAAACTTTGTGTAGGAATTCCTATTCTAGTAAACAAATTTTAAGAAGTATAGTTTAATATATTACTTCAATTACTTTTAGAGGATAGTAAAGTAGGAGTTAAAACCCAGCATCTTTAACATAAATGTTTTTTGACCTGAAAGCACAGACCATCCATAGCTAGATGAATAAAATCAGTTCAACATATTTTTTTGTCTAGATCTTGTATAATTTAACAGCTACAAGATGGATAGAGGAATAGTTTGATTATTAACTCAATGCAGACACAGAAATAGACACACAAATACTACTCATTTAAACAGTAAACCCAGCAGCACATTTCCAAGGTTTAACATTTCAGCTGCTTAAGTCTCAAATACAAAAGATTGTCATATACAACACAGAGTACTGTTTGCCAAGATGTAAGAATCTGCTCATTCAAAAACATTGTCCCAATTCAGAAAAAGCACCAGTGTACTTCACTTACAATGGGAAATATACACAAGGTTTCAGGATCATTTTATAGTCAAGTTACAAATCTGAAAAAAGTTTCTTAAATGGAAACACTGACACAACCTTCACTATAGTATTGCAAACAGCAACGCTATTTTATAAATATTTAACACTTTTTTAAAGTAGGTGTGGAAATTATTAGTGTAACGAGGAATAAACTGTAACACCCATAAGTTCAAATTTCAAGCAGAAGTCCACTTGGTTGATTTGCTCAGACATTTATTTATTTAAGCAAGTAGTCAAAATTTTAAGAAACTACTTTTTGTGTGGTTTTCTGCATGACTTTTCTTTCACCTAGCTTGGGAAATATTATAATTGCCTGTTGGGAAGTTTTTTATAAAGGCTTCCTAAGGATGGGAAAATTCCACTAGTAAACCTTCTTTTTTAAAGTTATGAATTTACAGCTTTATAATTTTACAATTAAGTCCAATGGATGTTTTTCCACCTGCTTAAGGAAAGAAATTTTGAGATAAGAATCTCTCCTCATCTGAAAATTCCAGCAAAGTAAAAAATTTGACTGGTAGGGAAAATAGTAACAGTCCATTCCAACAAAAATTTTAGGATCAAAGGACTACTGACTATTAGCTTTATGTTACATCTCTCATATCTCTAGAGATTTGTAGTGAGAATCTGCCCTTTACTGATATTCCTGCCAATTTCAAGCCCTGACTGTACATGTATTCTCTAACTGGAATCAGTGGCTACAAAGCGGCCAGCGTATCGTTAGTCACAATACAACAGTAAGGTTGTGAACATACCTGAGCAATGTTCAAGGTCTAGAGCATTGGAGGATGGGCAGGACAAGACAGGACAGAACAAAAATAAAGGAAGAAAAAAAGAAAAGACAAAACAGTGACTATGAGGCCAGCCTCAAGGATCCCCAAGTCAGACTAAGCCCTCCCATGCTAAGATATAAAAAAAAAAAAGTTAACAAAACAAAACCCAACTTTCAACTATTCTAGTACTATAACATGCCAATATAACAGAGTACAACAATGCTTTAAAAACTAATGAAAAAAAACCAGTCTCCTACTGTCTGTCAAAGGTGTACTTGAGGCTGGCCTTATAGGAAAAAAAAGCAATGCAAAAAAAAAAAATCATATTTTAAATCTCTATTTTTCAATTTAACATTCGTAAAGCAATATACAAATGATAGGAATAACAGGTCCAATTAACCTAATATGATCTTGTAAAAAAAAAAAATTTAAAAAAAAAAAAAAAATCACTCTCTGTACCTAAACTGTTTTGCTTAGTTAGCTATAGCAAAGAAAAGAGAAAAAGAATAGTGCAGATTCTATGCAGAATTAAATCATTTCACAGCACAGTACAGTACCTGCTTATTCAGACCTAGCATATTGCAGACCATATCCCTTGAATACGGTTGTTCCAGCACATATCTCAACAAAGCAGTCTGTGGTTCAAACAGATCCTTGAAAAAGAAACAAGCAATCACATACAAACATATGTTGCCTCAAGATTAATACTGAGTTTACATTTAACTGAATTAGACAATGGAAGAATGAGTGTTTAATTTATGCAGATATGTATTATCGGGCAAAATATCTCTGTCTCTGATAACCAAAAGAAAGGAGGAAATAATCACAGCTCTTAACAAGTGGCAGATTTTGTGAGGACCAAGTAGAGTACATTCTTCATC
Organism: Margarornis squamiger; assembly: GCA_035222235.1. Taxonomy (NCBI): domain Eukaryota; kingdom Metazoa; phylum Chordata; class Aves; order Passeriformes; family Furnariidae; genus Margarornis; species Margarornis squamiger. Next base: position 59,985,634 of record JAWWTY010000106.1, on the reverse strand, counting down.
CAATAAAAGGATGGCACACTTCTTGGAACAGCCTTGAACTCAAAGGAAACAAGGTAAGACAACTGAGGAAGCACATGACCAAAAGGCATAAAAATCATGAGTAGTGTGAAGAAATCAGATGTGGAACAACTTCCCACTGCATCTTCCAATAGCTGAATCACTTTAAAGAAAAATATTATCTGAAGCTGGGTTCCAAACAAACAGAAGGAGCTGATTCCTCAAGAAACATGAAGTTGAAATGTGGCACTCCTTGTCAAAGGAATGTTGAAGATGCTAAAAGTTTAAAGTGGCTTAGGAAGAGTCTGAACAAATATTTGGAAGATGAAGGTTTACTAAATACACAGAAACCATATCTGTCACAGGAAACATGCAAAATGATAACTGCTGTAGACTGTGAACACTATACATGTCAATAGACATACTATCTTTACACCTTTCCTTAGATATTAAGGATATGGGGAATGGGATGCTGAACAACATGCATTTTTCTCCTGATCTTTACAGTTTTTAAATTCTTTCAGTACGCCACTATTTCACACTCAGAGTTTTAAGTTTAAATAAGCTTACGTATAAGTTTGAATTGTAAAATTATCTTTTCTATGGAATGATGATGACCACAGAAAAGACGAAATTACCTTCCCATTCATTTGCATTTAGCCACTGTTTAATTAGTTTTCCAATCAATTTTCTGCTCTCACTTGCTCTCTCACACGCACACACTCACAAAGTACATTAAGTTATGCCTCATGTCATTCAGCATTCTGGGCAGCAGTTATACAATACATGACTTTAAGGGTCCTCTGTACAGATCTTGAAATCAATGGAATTTATTACATAGTGAAAACATCTACACCTTCAACGTTAGCCTGACTGGAACAATGGGATATTCACAGTTGAAATTTCCTCCCCTGCAAAATGACATAGAAGTTTTGCATTTATTGAATATAACATGTTTGAGAAGCTTAATAAGGCATACCTTATCATATGGTAAGAGACCTTTCAAAGGAAAACGAAGGGTTGTCGGATCCAGCTTCCATGAGTTGCACATGGCACCCGAGTTATTTACCACAGGAAGGAGACTACAGCGACCTATGCAATGAAACATAAATTCTAAACCAATGAAACTGGCCTACTCCCTAATCATTTTGTTGTAAAAACTGGCCTCAGTCACTTCTGTGCACTCCTTAAATTTCCTCTGTTTAAAGCTTTTTGCCATAGGATTGTTTCAGGCTGATTTTATTTTTCTAAGCAATTTTTAACTAATAAAGTATCTATGGAGTAAAATCCCCATTTATTTAGATTGGGTACAATAAAAAAAGAAGTATTTGCAAATATCAATCTAAAAGTACCCCTTTAGGTTACCAGAAGACTGTTCCCTTGCCATTGTTTGACCTAGGGATTTGATTTTGCTATACTGAACCTTCCCAGAAAGAAAACATCATTATAAATCTAAGTATATAATCTAGTCTTTCAATTTCCCTTCATTCACCCTGTGGGCAAGATTCTCTTCAGTAAACTAGTCAAATGCAAGCCAGTGTATTCCAATTACAGTCAGTGGAGATCTAGTCAATTCAGTCAGCATAGACCAATATGATCCAGCTCATTACACACGAAGAGTGTTCTGTAGGCTAAATTTACACTTTTTAGTGTAGATTACACACCTGGGACTTTTTTCAATTACTTAAACATAGGTCCCAAGCACACTTGTATATCAGCATCTAAATTTAGGTGTCTCAACTTTGACCTCTCACTGACAGTTTGAATTCCATGACTTCTATTTTCCAAACTGGCCATATTATTATCAGATAAAACAAGAAGTAAATAAATATTTATTTCTTCCCTTCAACCATATCTATACAGGTCACTTACACATACAATGTTTGGCAAAAATTGTGTGTGATCCCCATGAGTCATATAAATAAAAGATATGCCACATTTTCAATACAAGAATAACTACATGCTTCGAAACAAAATGCTTTGGAACATTACAGATGAATTTACATGCTTAATCTCTGCACTGAAGAAGCTCAGTTGCAATAAAATCTAAGAAATAATGCAGCTGTTATTCAACTACTTAATTCTCAAAGCAAACATAAGACACTTTTATCTTTTGAAGAACAATGTAGCAAGCATCACAATAACAACCAAATTTTGATCATCAGATTTCTAACAATAAATGCCGATGAGCATTTTTTTCACAGAAAAGTAGAACCAGAACTCCTATGAGCTGGAAAATATTCACACAAAGGCCTGCAACAACAGAGAGAGGGCTGGAGCACCTACAAAAGCTGTAATGGAAATTGAAGTCAGAAAACACTCCATGACTAACATACCAGTGGATACATGTTAACTCAAAATCCTTGAGCAGAGAAAACCTACAATTTTCTTAACATCTACAGTAGTTAGAAAATATATACCATGTACCATGTAACAAGTAGTACCCTTCCACCACCAGCTTGTAGCAAAAAATTATTTTGATCTCATCAATAGGAATTTTCCCCTTCAAAGCAAAAACTGAAGGGAACAAAGCCTGAGAACAGACAAGAGTAAAGATACTGTATAAAACAAAAGATCTGAATCATTTTACTTAGATTATATATATCCCAAAAGGTTATAAAAACCAAAATAGTTAAAAATAAATTAATTTATTTTAAAGTCATTCATTAAGTCATTTTCTTACCACAAATGGAATTTATCCTTGCGGTAGGTCTGAAGGTATCCACAAAGTCCGAAACTAAATTACCCAGTAACTGGGTGAGAAAAGGAGGAAAAAAAGGATTTAAGTTACAGATACTGACAAGGAGTATTTAAGACTTTAAAATACTTTACACATTTTAAGAAAAATAAAGGAATCTACTAAAATAACTAGCTTACTACACATTTCAACAAGCCAGAAAAATCATCCAGAACCTAAAACCCCAAAAGAAAACATGATGTTAGAAAGAAGGTTTGGGAAGCAGTCTCCTCAGCTTGCACTGAAGTGAGTTTATGTAAGAACTGCTTCTACTATGCAAACTACACTATTTCAAAGTGTAACAGAAAACTTAAGACATGCTACAATTTCTGTTCATAATACATCTCTGTTTGCCCCTGAATAACATTTCAATGCAGACAGTGGACCCAGATTAGTACACTCTAGTTTAAATCTTGTCTCAAAAGTCAGTAACAACTTTGCCATTAATTCAAGGAAGTCCAGATTGTATCCTTTTCCCGACACCTATTTATTTTAACAGAATACATAATTAAAAATTGGATCAATATTACTTTTATTTTTTTTTTAAACAATGACCATTTTCATGGCACCAGAGCCCCAAATACTTTTGTGTAACTGAATTTAAACACAGGGAGCTGCTGCTGCAATCACATCAAGCCTGCAACTTAATTTATATGACTAAACACAGAGTTTACTGAAAAATACAACATTTTAAATCTTCATGTAAATTCTATTTTGAAAAAGCAATTTTGTTTTGTGTGTAAGAGAATTCCAGATTACATTATTTGATATCATATCATTACCCAATGGGGAAGTTTTCCTTCAGGGTATAGTTTTCTGATTTCTGTAACTGCAAAGTAGGCAGGTAATAAACATGCATTTCTTTCCAAAATGTAGGCTACCACCTATAAATGAAAAAATACATCAGTGTAAAAGACTTTGGATAAGGTAAATGAAGGTGCAGTCAGCCTACTAATCTGAGATGGTGCATTAAAACAGATAAAAGAATTAAAATATTTTTTCTTAAATTGTATTTAGTGTAAAACTTCTTTTTCATTGTACAAGCCTAAGCTAGACTGTCTAAGCCTAACCAAAACCATGCCTCTGTGTCTGCCTACAAAGCAATTGACAACAATTACTACTTTTTTTCACTAAGAAAAAAAATTAAGAAATTAATCTCAGTATTAAATGCCATACATAACACCTTCAGTAAGTCAAACATCGGGCCTGACTCTCCTCCTAAGGATTTTAATGCTTATTTATGATAGTTACAAAAATTGCTTGGCTTACAGTAAAGAATTAAAGCACAATGACTCTTTCCTTTTGAACTATACCAATGCTCAGAGCCATTCTAGCTACTGGAAACTCACAGTTAACAACAGAAAGAGGCCTATCTTCCTCAGTAGTGGTATACTATTCAGATAGTTACCTCTCTTGCTGCTAAAAGCTGCTGTACAACAGCTGAGCTCACAGTGTTTGGAATTGTTAAGATTTTCTCTAGGATCACTTTCAAGAGGTCTCGCACACCCTAAAAGAAAGCACGTAAAATTAATATTCCCAGATTTTCTTTACTTCTGACAGAAAGATTATGCAATCAGTATGGTCAGACAATATTTTGACAGAATTAGCTCTTTGTTGCTAATCATCAGAAGACAAATGGCTACTGAGAATTTGAACACTGATGACATAAAACTCCTCTGGAACATCTCAGTCTTACAATGCCCCAGACAAGAAAATAACTGTTGCTATTTTCATGCAGAGCCATCCAAATTACAATGCCTTGTGCAGGCTGATCTGCACATATGTTGTACTTTATTTTGCTCTAACACGATCAACAATGCTGGTGAGGTGATTGTCTGTAAGATATGTATGGTTTCCCACGCTTTCCGCTGGAGTTGTACTCTGTCGAAGACTCAGCTTTCAGAACCCTTCTGCTATGTAGCAAGAGAGGTTAAAGCAGGTAACAGAACTTCAGCCTTAGTGCTTGGTAGTATTACTTTCTTGTGTATACCACTTCTGCAACTGCATTAGAGTTATTTAGCTTGTAACTAAGAAAGGATAAAAGGTGAACATAATAGAAAAAAAAGAGTAGGAAGAGTTACATTGTAAATACAAAATTACCTCTTAAGGTAAAGCTCAACAATGAAAAAGAATTAAAAGTGATCTCACTGATTTTTTTTTTTCCTGTTGTAATCAAAGCAGACTCTGAAAGATTGGATGTCTCTGACACAAAATCATAAAAGCAAAGCTTCAAAATAACACATTTTAGCACAGAGAGAGGAACAGGTGGAAGATACCTTGTAATCTACACCTCCAATAATCTTCCGGACCAATTTAAATGTTAATGCCCACAACTGAGTCCTTTCCCATTCAAGTGTATCGGAGTTTATCAGAGCTTCACAAACCATCCTAGCAGAAGACAATGCAAGAATGAATAACAGATAATAAACACATGTTTTCCAGCACTAATTGTACAGTGTCATTGTAAAAATACCTCCAATATTACAACTTCCATGTATCTCATCAATTCATTCCAACAGAGCTTACCTGGGTGGCAAAAGTCCAGTTTCTACTGCCATTGCTAGGCAGTCATAAAGAAAAGAAATTCTTTTAGGACTGTGTTGGCTATGAATGAATCTTACAATCCACTGGACGCACTGTTCATGGGACTCCTGAAAAAGCAGTATGGGGGAGAAAGAATGTATTCTCAAACTATAAAATTCATATAGTATCCTACTATGAAGAAATGAAACTAACCCAAGAACAAGACTATGAACTGGCAGAAGCGATCCAGCTGTTCAACGCATAGTTTCTCCTACAAGTCTTTTGATTGTATTTTGAAGAAGTTCAGTTATCTAACAGAAGCTGTTCAGTACAGGAAACATTTCCTAGGGTAACCACTGATTTCTATAGTCAACTTTGGTGTCCACATAGAAGTCTGCATAGAATAAAGTAAGGTAGAACCATTCTATATTATTCTTTCCTTTTCACAGTCATAATAAAATTTAGTAAAAATAAAGTAGACCAGGTCTCCAATTACGGAACAGTGCCTGGAACTATCTAGGTTTTGGAAGGTAATTTTTGAATATAAACATCTTTTTTCTTAATTTTGCCTACTTATTCTCTTCTGCCAGAAATTCTGTAACAAACTACCTTTATCTGTTTATTTTTACTATTATACTTCCATTCGCTTATCTTTATTTGCACTGCACACCAACCTCTGCTGAACAACTATATAACATTACAAATCCCAAAACTTATTTTTTTTCTTGCAAAGTCCTCTTATATTCTTTACTATGCAATATCCAAAACCAGATTCTGAATGACTGGACACACGCCTCACTTACTGCTAAGTGTCTGTCTACTAGACAAGGAATGCTTATATTTAAAAAAGTATATAAAGTACACGTAAGGAACAAATAAAATGTTAACCTGGGAAAGACTGCTCCAAAACTGTCTAAAGGCTCCCAGGCAGCTGATCAGTTTGGTTCTCTCATCTTCAGGAGTATCCATAAACATACTAATGCAAATAAGAACATCAGTTATTAGCAGTACCAATGAAACAAGCAGAAAAATACATCTATGCAGAAAATCTTGTACAAATAAACTAGTATTACACTTACCCAGGAAAAGCTTCTTCAATTACTTCTGTTTTCTGTAAGAGAAAAACTCCAAGTGAGCTACTGTTAAAAGGTTTTCTATGAGTATCACACCACCAGAACCTCACCAGCTACTGTCACTCCTGTCTTTCCAACTGTGAAGTTCTCATATCTACCAAGAAGCTCATTCATTTGTGCTCTACCAAACAGTGACTTAATGACCCAATAACTTGGATTCACTAAGGGAAAGTCTTGTTTAATTAATTTAATATCTTTATATTATAAGGTTACCTGCCTAGAGAATAAAGGGAAACCAGTGAGTGTACTTTTTCTGGATAATGCTTTTAATACTATCCCTCACAGCATCCTTTTGGAGTTGTTGCTGAACTGTGCAATAAGCAGGTTCACAGCACCCTGGGTGAAGAACTGGCTGAAAGGCAGAGCTCAAAGGATTACAGTGAGTGGGTCTGCATCTGGCTGGTGACAGGTCACAAGCAGTGTACCTCTGGGCTCAGTTCTGGGGTCAACACATTTGTCAATGATATGGATGCAGAGGTTGAATGTACCATAAGCAAGTTTGCTGATGATACTAAACAGAGAGGTGTGTGGACTCTCCGAGGGATGAGAGGCCTTACAGGAGGATGTGGCAACAGCAGCATGAAATTTAAGAAGTGCCAGATTCTGCACCTGGGCCAGAGTAATGCTGGGCACAACTATAACGTGGGAGAGGATTGGGCAGAGAGCAGCCCTTTGGAAAGGGATATGGGGGTGCTGGTTGGCAGTCAGCAGGGAGCCCAGGCAGCCAGGAGGGCAGACCCCATTGTTTGTAAGCAGCAAACACTGTTTGCAGCTGGCAAAAACAGGTGATCATCCTGCTGTATTAATTTTTGGTGTGGCCTCACCTTGAGTACTGTGAGCAGTTCTGGGACGCACAATTTAAGAAGGATGTGAAGGCCCTTGAATGCACCCCAAGAAGTGGGCTGGTGAAAGGGCTGGAAGGAGTGTCCCATGAGGAGCAGAGGACATTCTGCAGGCACCACTGTGAGGGTGTGTTTCCACTATTTGTTCACGCCTTATGCTGGCTGAAGAAAAAGCTCTCCTCAAGACATTCATCTTCTCGCAGTCTCCTTCAAAACACCCCCTTTAAACTGCTGATTCTACCGCTAACTCAGTGCACTGCGTAAACCCCGCTGCTGTGTGCCCTTTTACAGCCCAGCCCCACTCCGTGCCAGCTTTCCCGTGACACGCAGCGGAGCCCCATCTCAGCCCCATCTCGGCCCGAGGAACCACCTTCCGAACAGGCCCGGAGAGCGGCCCCGGGGGAGCCGCCGGGCCCCGCCCGCGACAGGGCCCGGACTCACCACCACCTCCTCGAAGATGCTCTGCAGCTGCGTCTCCATGGGCACCATGGGGATGGCCATGGGGCCGGCCGGGCCCCGCCGGGCCCTGTGTCCGCAGCAGTCGGCGCCGCGGCCCGGGCTGTGCCGGCGGCGGAAGGGCCGCCCCGGATGCGGCTCCGCGGGGAGGAGGGCTCGGCTCGGCTCGGCTCGGCTCGGCTCGGCTCGGCTCGGCTCGGCAGGGCTCGGCTCGGCTCGGCTCGGCCCGGCCCTGCCCACAGCGCGGCAGCGGCGGGGCGGGTCTGTTTTGCTTTCACGGAAATATTTTCTTAGGCTTCGTTGTTTTCCCAGTGATGTTTTCGTAGAGTAATCTGGCGAAACGCCGGTCCTGGTTCTTGTGAGAAAAATCTCTTTTATTCAATTTAGTTAGGATACAAATATCTGTGAGATAAAGAAGTTTAGCAGAAAAAAGGAAAGTTTCTGTTTCAGCACGTGCTGGGTGCTTCGGCCAGGAAGGTCCGAAAAGCACACCCCCACCCCAAAAATCATGCTTTTTTTGTGTCCCAAGAGTCCCGCCTGGTTAGCATAATGAGAGGAGTGGGCCTCTTCTTCTGACCGGGTTTGGTGTGCCCCCTGTGCAGGGAGACGGGGTCTTCTGCTCAGAATGACCGCTCTCCTCTGCACACAAAGGGCCTGTCACGTGGCAAAGGCTTGTTTCGGCCATACCTTTATCTACTTTTATAACTCCCCGAACGCAAATTGTCCCTGGCACTAGCCCCAGACAGGACCTGGTGCCTTACAACTTTTACGGTGCGCCTAAAGAAAATAATTCCTGAGTTAATGGACTATTTGCTTGTAATAAAACCCTGTTCTTTTATTTCTCACAGTTCTTACTGCAAGGATCCCTTAGATTGTTGTGGGGCCGCAGTTTGCTGGAATGGCTGTGGAGGCGTTCAGTTCCCACAGCGAGTCATGGAACAAAGTGAGAATGCGTCTACCTAAAGATACCTAGGAATACCTTGTCACAGAATCGTGGAATTGGTCAGGCTGGGAGGGAACACTGAGGGTCACCGGGTCCAGCCCCCCTGCCCGAGCTGGGCCGTCCCAGAGCACGTGGCTCGGGATCGCATCCACGGCTCTGGAATATCCCCAGCGAGGGAGACTCCGCAGCCTCTCTGGGCAGTCTGTCCCAGTGCCCGGTCACTCGCACAGTACAGAAAGTGCTTCCTCATGTTCGGGTGGAAGAACTTCCTGTCTGTCTGTTTCTGCCCATTGCCTCGTGTCCTGCTGCTCGACACCACTGAAAAGAGCCTGGCTCCATCCTCCTGGCACCCTCCCTGCAGAGATATTGGTGAGGTCTCCTCTCAGTCTTCTCGAGGCTGAACATGCCCAGCTCTCTCAGCCTTTCCTCATAAGAGAGATGCTCCAGTCCCTTAATCATCTTTGTTGCCCTGGACCTGCTCCAGGAGTTCCACATCTCTCTTGTACTGAGAAGCCCAGAACTGGACACAGTAAGATACAATAAAATGACTACAATAATATTATATTAGAATCACAGAGTCATTAAGATTGGAAAAGACCTCTGAGATCATCAAGTCCAGCCATTAACTGAGCACTGCCAAGCCTACCACTAACCCATATCCCCAAGTGCTACATCTACACATCTTTTGAACACTTCCAGGGATGGTGATTCCACCACTTCCATAGGCAGTCTGCTCCAATACCTGACCACACTTTCAGTGAAGAAGGTTTTCTTAATATCAAATTTAAACATCCCCTGGCACTACTTCAGGCCATTTGGTCTTGTCCTACAACTTGCTGCCAGGGAGATGAGACTGACACCACCCTATCTACAACCTCCTATTGGGTAGCTGTAAAGAGCATTATAGATATGCAGTGGGTTTTATACTAAAAATAAATGTCAAGTGCCAAATCAAGACAGTTTTAAAATTTTTGGGGTGTTTGATGCTGACACTGTATTTTCTGAGCTGTCTGTGGCTGGTTGCAAACCTAAATTAAACTAGTGCTGGTAACCAAGTACAAACTTTTGTCTTCAGCAGACAAATAAAGTTGATCATCTCTCTATTTGATCAGCTATCACGCTGATAACTGGAGGCCTCAGAGCAGTGAGAAATTAACATTTCCAGGCTTGGAGTTGAGTGGAAAATAGTGGTGTACCCATAGGGGAAAAGCTCACATAGAATTGGATAGACAACTATTTGTTTTAAATGTAAACAGCTTTTGTGTAAATTGGCCCAGAAGAATGCATAATATGAACAATAAGAAAGGCTATAAATAAATTTAAGAAGTACTGCAGGAAATTGTGATATACAGGGCACCAGTGCTTGCACAGTTAGCAGAGATATGTGTTATAGCCAACAGGCACAAAACACATTGAAGGCAGTGCTTTCTTGTCAGTAATGAGAAATACCTGGTTAGGAAACAAACAATGCTTACCTGTGTGTTACTTACCTACATATACATGTAACAGATGATCATTGAAAACAGAGGAGATACAACTGAAGATCTGTTTGTACTTGCTTGTTTTGCTCTTAGAATTGGGTCGCCCTTGATCTTAACATGAAGTTCTTTATTCTGTAAGAAATGTTCATAATACTCTTCACTGTATGCTCATTTAAAGTGTGTTGCAAAACAATCTGACATGCCCATGCATGTCCTGTCAACATCTAATGTCAGTACTTGTCCATCCTGGGTAGACCAGTTCATATTTTATCAAAATGGCAATGTCCAGGATAAATGTCTACTTGAATTCTTTGCCAAGCTCCTAATCCGTTCCCATAGTGACCCATAAGAGGACTGAAAAAGGAGGCCAAAATAAGTTGTTTTACTCATGATCATGTCTTATTCTTATTTTGAGAACCAGTCTCCTATTCTTACTTTTTTCTGCCTTACTGGTCTGTCACACTAATGGCCATTCCTATTCAACCCTAATATGTACCAAAATACAATCTGTTCACTGCTTTGTACCTAAATGCAAGTTAGTCTTGATTTTAGGTCATTAACCAACACGCATTCTAAATGGTACTTGCCATGCCAGCCCAAATCTAACTGGTCACCTTTATTAGATACACTTCATTGTATCTTGACTAGAGTCTCTTTCACAACTTGTCCCAAATGCTATATCAAACTTTGAGTTTTAAAACTCAACCATGTCATAGCTTTGAACCCCCAAAGAGGTCCAAATGATGATTTATCTCCTAAATGGACCCTCATCTAACCAGATCTCATTTTAACAACACTGAAGTACCTATGACCCTATTTTTGTGCAGTAGAATAGTAGAGAGAAGGCTCTCGGTCAGGCACAAGAAGTATGGTTATGTGGATGATTATGATTAGATTTGTTGCTAATACAGTATCTAAATATTGCCAATATAAGCCTTAGAGAATGGAAAATTGCAAAGCATCAAAGGACCTATGGAACTACTTTAGGATTTTATCTGTGTACCTGGCTGGATTTTGGTACTTTTACTCACCCATCCAAAAGTGAGTGTTCTTTGGTCTGGGCATCCCCTGCAGGCATTTCTGCCAGAACAGGGGGATGTGCCTTAAGTTGCTACAACCTTGGGAGACCAGTTTGCCCAGTTGGCCCAGTCACTAGGCAGTATTTTAAACATTTTTGCAGGCCCAAGCTCTATCGAAACCATCACAACTCCTGGTCTCTGGAATGCATCATTATGCGATCATACAGACAGTTCCTCCTGCAGTGCCCATTGTGTGTTCTTATCTTAGTACAATTCTCACTTGCTATTCTTATCTTAGTAGAAATCATATTTCCCATCAGAGACAATTACAAAGGAGAGGGTGTGTGGGTGTGAGTATGGGGAAGGGCACACTCAGAGACTAGACTATCTTATCTCAGTCACACTTTGGCAGAGAATCTAGTTATTGGGATGGAGCTGAGGGCCAGGGATGTCACAGCAGGTCAAAGCGAAACAAAAGTCATCTTGCTTTGCCTATGGGGTTTAAGTGTCCATGAGGAGAATCAATACTGCTGTTATGTGGCAGGATTGCACCCAGGTGTCTCTGCCAAGGCGTGGTTCTGTTAGGTAACACAAAGCCTAGACACAGAAAAAGAAATGAACTTTTCAAAATTATTGTAAATATCATATTACTCTAGGAAAAATACCTTCATCAAAATGACCATTTGTTTAAGGATGAGAAACATTTATGAGAAAAATGGTTAAACTTCAGAGTTTTTCCCCTAAGCATTCATTTTAGAAGATAGATGACAAATGAGTATAAAGGTGTCTGAATTCATGGTATGTAAGGCTTGTCTATTTCTTCATGGCCTTAGAGGACTTTCAGCTGCTTAGTAATGAAAATTAAAAGGGTCTACAACACAATGCTATTCAGAAATTACTCTTCCTGTTTTCCTGACATGCTTGTTAACATGAGTATGGCAGAGATGTCCTGCCTGCTTTCTTTGAAAACATCTTTCTGTTTCTGAAAGTGCCAGATGAGCAGAGGACTGCAATTTAACTATAGGGGAATAGGTTTGTTTGTACTCTAGCCCTGCATTTGTATAGTGTCAGTCTGTATGCAGAATTGTTACTTAAATTTATGAATTAATAACTGAGAACAGAAATGATAGTTAATAAGTATTTCCTTCTTCTCCCTTATTTTCTTTACCCTTAAGTATTGACCATATCCACAGCTTTTTTTTTTTTTTCAGTGTGAATTTTCTTTTCCTGGGATGAAAAGAACTGTTTTTAAATGTGTGAGGCCTTTGATCCTTAAACAGAAAATTTTGGGTTCTTGGTCAAGTTTTATAATCTTATTTTATTGGCGAGAAATGTCATAGAAATTCATCACGTGGGCAGTAAAGTATGTGAAATTTGAGAAAATATTAGGTACAAGTAGCAAAATCAAGTATGTGAGATCACATCCTGTTCATTTCAGCTGTTGCTGAACAGTCCTTTACTCAAAGCCTTCTCTGTGAGTAGCCTGGGGGTGCATGAGAACTTGAGAAGGGGCACAGCTGGGACTTCTGACCCTAGCTGACCAAAGGGATACCTCACATCATATGGAATACTGCTTAGTAATAAAACTTTGTGGGGAAAAAAGGAAGGAATAGAGAATGGTCAGAGTGATGGTGTTTGCCTTCCCAGGTAACCATTACACACACGTGGTGGAATCCTGCCTTCCTGAAAGTGGCTGAACACCTCCCTGCTGATAGGAAGTAATGATGAACTCCTGATCTTGCTTTGTTTGTGTGCACAGCTTTGCTTTATCTATTAAATTGTCTTTATCTCAACTCATGAATTTTCTCATTTTTACCCTTCCTGTTCTTCCCACAGCAGGGGACTGTGTGAGTGGTTGTGTGGGGCTGAGCTGCCTGCTCAGATTAATCCACAAATGTGCTTGTTGGCACCCAGTGTGGGGCCAGAGGGGTTCAAGATGACAGATTTAATAGGAATGTGTGTACTGGATTTATACCTGGTACCGCTGTTTAGCTATTAATTGGCAGGCTGTTGCTCTCACCACAGAACTTTCTTGCTTTGCTCTATATTAGAGCTCAGGGATTATTTGTGGCTGCCATTTGCTGTAGTGCTTATCATCTTACTTTCCTGTGCCTAGGAACAATTTGATAACAGCACTGGCCACGTGTCTGGGCTGACAGATGGCCCCCGCTGTTTCTGTACTTTTGTGGTGGGTGTGTTGTAACTGGAGTCTGAACTCTGGTTGAAGGGGCTGTGACCCGTGAAAAACTCCATGCTGGAGTAGATACACTTCAAAATGTCTGTGGCGTTGGATAGGTCTGTAGTGGAGCAGGTACACCCCTGAGTCATAGAATCATTTATGTTGGAAAAGACTGCTAAGTCCACCACTAAACTATGACCCTAAGCACCACAACTACATGTTTTTTGAATACCTCCAGAGATGGTGACTCAACCATGTCCCTGAGTAGCCTGTTCCAATGCTAGACAATCCTTTTGGGGAAGAAGTTTTTCCTAATACCCAATCTAGACCTCCCCTGGTGCAATTTGAGGCCATTTTGTCTTGTTCTGTCACTTGTTACCTGGGAGAAGAGGCCAATCCCCACCTATCTACATCCTCCTTTCAGGCAGTTCTAGAGAGGGATAAAGTTCTTTCTTTCCTGAGCCTTCTTTTCTCCAGGTTAAACAACCCCACTTCTCTCAGCTGCTCCTCATAAGACGTGCACTCCAGACCCTTCACCAGCTTCATTGTCCTTCTCTGGACACACTCCAGCACCTCATTGTCTGTCTTGTAGTGAGAGGCCCAGAACTAAACACCGAATTTGCGGTGTGGCCTCACCAGTGCCTCGTACAGGGGACAATCACTGCCCTAGTCGTTCTGGCCACGCTGTCGTTGATACAGTCAGGATGCCATTGGGCCTCTTGGTCACCTGGGCACGCTGCTGGATCATGTTCAACTGGCTGTTGAACATCCCTAGGTCCTTCTCTGCAGAGCAACTTTTCAGCCAAGGGAAAGTCTACAGCCTGTGGGTAAGTCCATACCAACATAACAAGGGAAGGAGTTAATTGCAATATTTAGTCTTATAGCCTGGTTCAATGAGACCAGGCCTGGAGATTGAAATGGATATAGCTTTAAACTGTTGTAACCCATTGTTTGAGTTGCACGTTATAGGAAGTACTACTGCAGAAAGCACCTGAACAGAGGGCAAGTCTTACAGGAATCCCTACAAGTGTGACCTAACCTGGACAGGTTTTGGAGGTACAGCTCACATAGCATAGTGCCTCCTGTCCTGACCAATCACCATAACAGATGGAACCCCAGGCATGAAAGAAGGGAACTCAATGGGCATTTTATGGACATTTTACAGGGGTGCCCCACAGAGTAAGGAAGTGATATCTGTCTATAAATTATAGGATGATGCATGTATATGTGATTAATGGGGATGTACTGGATAATGTGGTACTTGAACATTACACAAATGATATAGAATAAGGATTAAAGATTGTACTGGTTTGGGCTGTGATGGACTTAATTTTCTTCATACCAGCTTGTATAGTATCATGTTTTGGAGATTTTTTTTTCTTTGTAATTATAAATACTTATCAATTTACTTATAAGTTGCAGATCATGCAGAGCTTAACTTTAGAATCAGATCAACAACTGAATAGTTACACATGCATAGCCCTAGTAGGCTATGAAGTTACATTTTCATAATAACCAATCCCTCCATTAACCTCTAAGTTGAAAAATTAATAGATTTTAAATTGTGATTAAACTTTTTTTTTTATTTTTTATTGACTTTAATTTGCTGTATACAATTTGTTTTTATTCAGTACAACTACTGAAAAAACACCCCACCATGTAAAAAGCTGAAAGAAATGTGAGACAAAGATAGATTGAAACTAAATGGGAGGAATCACCTGGTGCTAAATAAGGGAAGGGATCTGAAAACATAGGTGTGACACAGAACACAAAGCGAGAAACTGTCTTCTTTCATGTTAGTTTCATACATTCAACACTTTCTATAAAGATAACAGTCTCTGGAATTTTAACCAAATAGTTGAGTACTTGAATTTGTTTTTACTGCTTAGCAACATATTACTCCTAATCGCCACTTAAGAATTTGCCTAATGCTGTTCTTATCTTGAAGAACACACAGGTTCCTTCAACACAGATAATGCTTTTCAGCCTTTGACCTTTCAGAGTCGTTTTCCTGCTTACTTTGGTTTTCTGCAAACCTATCACTGATGCAAAAGCTAGGCTCTCATAAAGAGCTTATGAGCAAAGTACTCGGAACTCTTGAAGCAGAAGTAACATCTCACTCGCAGCTAAGCCAGCTAGGGAGCCTGAGGAACACAGACCACGTGCAGCAGAGGGGCAGATCTCGGCAAAATGGAGCTTGAGGATGAGACCATCAGGGATCACAGAAGGTCTTTGGAGGAGGTGTCTTTAAAATCATCAGAGTACGTGAAGAAAAAAAGCGTCCTGAAATACAAAGTCATCTGTGCTGTAAGTAGGTGCTGCTCTTCCATGCTGCTAGTTTAGCAATACTCAAATCTGCAGGGTTTTCAGAAGCTTCATTCTATTAATATAATCATTCAGGGTAGCTTGGTAATCGGTGGTTAAAGTTTTACTGCATGAGTGCACTAGCTTCACTGGCAGATTGCTAAAGTTCTTTTGGTACCTATCAAGCAATTTTTATTTCCTGGTAGTTTTTGTTTTACGTTGTTAACCTGACAGCTCTTTTGCACAGCAGAGATACTGCTTCAATACTTTATTTTATACTTTCGCTCAAGACAGTTGTGTTTGTGGCCAAAATAGCCACAGTTCCTTTTTGCTTAATTTTTAACCTTTAAATTTGTCATTAACAAAACAGATCATGTAGGCAAGATGTTGGCAAAAAGCACTCAGGAAGAAAGGCATGGTTAAAACCTAATTAACCGTTTTGCTCAGTATTGTCAGTCCCACATCTCAAATATGGTGCCAACTTTTCATCTTCCCCAAGGCTTTAAGAGTCATGCAGCTTCCTTATAAATAATAATGTGTAGGGGTTTTGTTATGTTTTTCAAATCTTTTGTTGTAGCTTCTGTTTGTGACCACACAAGAAACAAACATTAGATATATATATGGATGTGTATATGTTTGCACATCTGTGTTGCATTTGTAAATTGGAATTTAGGAAAACTACAGATATTGATTTTAGAAAGACTCAAGACTTAATTTTGAAAACAGACCCATGAAAAAAGAGAATCAAGCTATTACACTTTTCAGCTCTATGTCATCAGAACAATTTCACATAGTATGATTTCCTATTTAATGCTGCATTGTGCAAGGACTGCATAAAATGTAAGGGAAATACTGGAAATTGTGGGGGGGAAAAAAAAAAAAGAAGATAAAATAGAACTTTCCCCCCTTAAGTCTCCAGTAAAAAAAGAAATGAATCATGATAAACAACATGTGAAAAATGTGTAACTGTGAAGTAAATTATAGTTTCAAGAGGTACTTGGAAGAGTAAAGTATCCTAAAATGTATTCATTCTTTCAGATGCACTGGTTTTCAAATGCCTGCCTATAAGAAAACCAAAATGTAAATATATGCATGAAGTACTTCCTTGGCAACTTTTTGCTGAAAGCTTAGGCAGAGAATTGTATGCTCACAAACAGTAATGACACTGCCTAATAAATCCTCCAGAGAATAAGCATATGTATTAGGAACAACTTTTCTTTGCAGAAGTAGCTGTAATCCTGAATTTAGATGTAGAAGTTAGCTGTGGAAAGCCTGAAGATTTGAGCAGTTGTTACCAATGTTATTTCACCTGAAGAATTAATGTCCCAAGATCAAGGGTCTTTGTGTAAACGTTATAGTAAATGTAGCCTCTTATCTGTATACCCAATACGAGTTGTGGAATTTTACTTCAGTTGTCCCATGACTTGCAGCAGTGGGATTATTTGCTCCTGTAGTAGCTGTACTTTGAATTTAGTATAATCTATTTATTTCATTAATTATTATTTATTTCCATTACAAATGTAATTTCCCCAATTACAACACAGGACTGGCCACAGGTTAAAAGTGCAGCATTAGGGCCTTCACTCAAACAGTTCACAAGGTGAACTGAATTCTTGTGCTTCTCCTGTTGTCAGGCTCAGAATGTCTCCAATTTTTTTGATTAACAAGTTTGGAGAAAGGATTAGTTCATAAGAATTCACACATTCATAGAAATATTAATCATACAGTTAATTTCTAATAAACAGAACAGTTTACCACAGTTGTGAACTTTGGTTTTCCCGTGTCTATGCAACAGGTTCTGCTGTGTGCTTTGGTGGTTGTATCCCTGGGACTAGGTTTAGGACTAGGACTGAACCGTGGCAACCAGGAGCAAGGTATGTTTATGATACTTTCAGCATAGTTACCAGTGGGGCTGGATCTGGTAAAGGCTTTCAACAAAGGCTCTCATATAGTGTAATGTAAATGATCTGTGGAAATTCACCACCTGTGAAAATAAAGTTCTTGCATTTTTCAAGTTGGTCTGTATAAAAACTGAGCACTCACAATCTATACTTGAAAAACTTATCTTAAGCCACCAAGTGCCTTGCTGAGTTTTCCAGAAATGTGAAACTTAGTTCGCAACAGATTTGGAAGTTTTATTACATTGATACTTTTGGGAAACTTGAGATATGCATTATCTTATTACATATAATGTTTATTATTCAATAAACCACTTCCTACACAAGTAATCTCACACTGGAGGAGTTCAAGAAAGCACAGCCTTTTTCTCATTCCTAATCAACACATGTTGTAGTTGTTTACCTAGTAATTCATCAAGTCCTAGCTCCTTCTGAAGTTTTTCAATACTATGGGCCTCACAAATAAGATGAAGTGGAACTGTAGTTGCTTTTTCATGACACTTGTGTTGTATTACTACTTTCCATGTAAAATACACAGATACCCACTGGTAGATACCCTCAACATTTATGTGAGGAACGTGCTCATAATTGAAGTAAGTAAAAGATGGCATCAAATCAACATGTTACCTGTTTGGTGCCTCTGAATGCAGGTGTTACAGAGCAGTCCTAAGTGGGGACTGACTAATTTTATTTGCTATTTTCATAACCAGCCCTACTTCGGAAAGATGAATAATCAACAAATGGTATTACAGTGCAGAGTGGGAGGTGCAGCCCTGGCTCTAAGCATCATGCACCTTTGTCCAGCTGCATTTCCTATGAGGGCAGTGGCAAAGAGTGCTGCAGTTAAGGAACAAAAGGAGTCACGGCTGAGATGAGTGCTGAGGGATTGTGGTCTTGGAAGACTGGGCCTAGAAAAGAAACAAGAGGACCTGTCATTCTCTATGTTTAAAAATTAGCACAGAGTTTGCATTTGGTGATATTACAATTGATTCTGTTTATATACTCAAGGTAAATTTCCTTATAGCTCTTGTAGTAATATTGGCTGTATCAAATGAAAGCTAATGAAGTACTGAATTCCTGACCTTGCAAAATTATGGAAATATTGTAAAGAATTAGAGACATGAGCCGATAATCAAAAATTATGAGGGGTATGAATAGCTCCATTACCGAGAGAAGAAAAGATTTTTTTTTTAATTTTTTTTCTGATTTAGAGTCACAGTTCTGTATAATTTTAAATCAGGTAGACTGCCCAAACGACTTTCAATTGTTCTAAAGCCAATGGATGGAGAAAAAATAAAGTTAAATACTCTAAACTTTAGCCAAAAGAGCACAGCATATGTTTTTGTGAAAAATTGTAGCACCTTCTTGACAGAACAGACTCTGGTCATAAAACACTTACCTGTCAATTACTTCTTTCCATCCCTACTTTTGACAGATCCATTTATGATCATTATATTGTTTCTTATTATTGTAATTATTTGCAAGGCTTTCTTGCGTTGATGAATAGCTATTGATTTAAGCACTTAAAGTGCAAGGTACAACGTGGCTTTGCATGTGAAACAAGCTGTCTAGCTTGAAAAGAATTATTTTAGCTCTGCATGGTTTCTACACAGTGGCTATGAAAGCCTTAATTTTGTAGGCAGCACACCCTGCAAAAGCACAAACCTTTTGGCACCTATAATAGAATTGTACCAGCAAATCCAAGTAGTTACTTATACCTACCCCTGTCTAACAGTGTGAGTGGAGAAGAAAGCTGGAAATGGAGGTGCTCAGCATGGTTCAAACAGTATTTCTGCAGTACAGAGAATGTGGAGGCTGGTGTGGACCTGCGGATGATGTTTGGACATTTGCAATGGTGCCCCCCAGCTGCCCTGCCCCTGGCTGGAGAGGTGGGATGGCCCAGCTGCCCCTGGGGAGCTCCCGTCTCATGCAGCTCCCTGGCAGGTACACTAGGGAACATCCAAAATGGAACTCTTCCTCTTTCATCTCAGACCCAGAAATGAGCAGGGGAGGTGCCAGTCTCCCCCTCCTCGTGCTGGGAGTATGGAACACATAGGCTTTGCCTCCTGTGCCACTGGTCCTGGAGAGACCTGTTGCAGAAACAGCCCTGCCGCAGGTTGTGGACCAGTGATCAAGACTTTCAGCACCCAGAGGAATTCCTACAGCTTCCTTTCTGCTTTACTGGCTCATGTGCTACTGACTGCATTGGAAAATGACTCAGGAAATGGATTTGGGAAACTATTCAGCCAGCACGTTTCTCCCTGCCACCCTTGTCCATGACCTGTTTAATCAACCTACCTGTGGCAGGGTTATGTGAGAACTCAGATTCACTTCCTTCTCTTTACAGTCAGCTGCAGGCACAAGTGCAATGAGCCACACAGGAAAGACGTGTCTGGCTGCCAGTGTGACAGCAACTGCAAGGAGCGTCAGGACTGCTGCTGGGACTATGAGGACACCTGCGTGGAGCCAAGTATGTTCCCCTACAGGGAGTGCTCACTGGTGTCCATTTTATTTTGAGTTTGTTTTTTCGTGTGACAGTAATAGGAAAAGGGTATTCCTTGTATTTATGCAGATATACAGAAGTTATGCATCATTCCCTCAGGGCAGGAATGGCAGAATCACAATCATGGAATGGTTAAGGTCGGAAAGGACCACTGGAGGTCATTTATTTCAAACTCCCTGCTCAAGCAGGGGCTCCTAGAGCACACTGCTGAGACTTGTGTCCAGATGGCTTTTGAGTGTCTCTAGGGAAGGAGATTCCACAATCTCTTTGGGCAACCTGTCCCAGTGCTCTATCACCCTCGTAGTGAAGTGCTTCCTCATGTTCAGGTGGATGTGGCAGTGTCAAGCTGCCTCTGCAGTCAGATGGCTAGAGGGCCATATCTTGGTGACCTGGCAGGAGCCAAAATCTCTTGTGTCTTTCTCAAATCAGATCCCTGTATCTTTGTCCCCAATGGAAAACCAAAGTATTTGCAGTGCTTATTTCCTGGCATATAGAAAACTGTAGATGAGCATGAGCAGAAATCATAGGTTATTTTTAAACAGGATTCTTGAAACACTTTCACTGTACTTTCAAAAAAGACTGAGTGTTTCCCAGTCAGTTGTGCTCTCCAGCCTTACGTGGACCTCGGTGGGGGCCTGGGATTGGAGGAGTCCCACTTATCTTCCAGGGGGCCAGCCTGGCTCTGCATTAAGACCAGGCTCCTCTCCAGCTACTGCTCAGCTATTTCTTCATCCTTATTGCTTTTTCTACCTACTTCAGTCCGTCCTTCTCTTTTTTTTTATACTCTGCTGGGAGCCATGTGCAAGAGCAGAAAAAAAATCGGTTTCCTTCTCTTTCTCCTTTGGGAGAAATATGGGGTGTTCTTTTTTTGTTTGGTTGTTTTTTCTTCCCCTAGATCTTCCTGGAAAGATGGAAAGCATTGAGGAGGATGATTCTGTGGATACCTTTGTAAAATAAATTATTCTATAACTGTGTTACGATTCAATGGCCAAAGAAATAGGCTTTATGTGTCGCATGAAATCTTGAGTTTTCCTTTTGGAGAAAACTCCTAAAGCAACTCAGGCAGTATATGTAAATTATAATTTTTTTTCTTTATCTGTTTGGGGGATTTCCAGACAAAGGAGTTTACATAAGGTTCTGTGAACTGAATCATAATATTTTTCATCCACTTTTCAGCTCGATCTTGGCAGTGCACTAATTTCCGTTGTGGTGAGACAAGGATAACTGGAAGCTACTGTTCTTGTGCTGATGACTGCTTGCAGAAAAAAGACTGCTGTGTAAATTACAACAGCGTTTGCAAAGGTAAATCAAAAGTCAAAAAGTTTTAAATATAAATTATCATGTGAAATAGATGGGCAAACATGAAAAATATAAAGGTAGGTGCACTTTTTTCTCAAGACTAGAGTCTGACTTAGGAAAATTAAGATGTTTTGAAATAAAGCTTTTGGTATTTTTGATTGTGAAAAGACAGTTTCTGAAGAACAATGTGATTGTGTGTCATTAATAAAAATGACAGAATGATTTGAATACTATAGAAGTATACCAGATTTGGGGCTTTTGGATTGTTTCCTTTTTTTTTTTCATCCCTAATTTCTTTTTCCCCAGGAATAGATGGAGACATTTTTCTGTTTTCAACTTCATGCAATCCAAAGTACATATTGTAGTAATCATCACTAATTTAAAATTTCACATCCTTTTTGGTAGAAATATGTTTTCAGATTGGGTTTCTTATGTTTTACTAATTTCTGAATATCTTCATTCATAGCTAATTATTTCGTACAGGCTCCAGCTAAACACAAAAAGAATAGCACTGATATAATTCAATTACAGGAGTGATACCTGAGAAGTATACTGGTGGCATGGTATCTGTTAACAGAATTCCTTTGTGTTGGGAAGTGGCAAAAATTTAAGGCAACTCCTGCAAAGTTATTTTTGTTACCAAAATGCAAATTAAAGCTAAAAGCAGTCAGGCATGTTACTAGGTGCTAAATTGATTGAGCTATAGTTAAATTTAGTGTACATCCCTGCCATTGGCTGTTTACTGGGAGAGAAACATTCTGTGGCAAACTGAGAACTTCACCAGCCACTGCTTCTCTGTTCTTTATAATTTTTCCTTTTAAGATGCTAACCTTTTTGCTTCTCTTATTGTCCTCTCCTATTTCTTCTAAATAGATGGACAAAGTTCAGAAATAAGTATAGCTGTGAAGCACATGGAAAATACTTGAAGGAAACAGAAAGAATTACTTGAAATTTGAAAGCCATGGTCAACAAGGAAAGATTGAATGAGTTTGGGCTCTTTACAGTGTGCTGGTTTTGTCCAGCTTGGTGCTTACTTTCCCGCTGGGGTTAAACCACAACATACAGAATTAAAAAGAGATGCTAAAGGGAGCCCTGGCGATCATCTCTAAGTGTGTAAGTGGTGTCTGCAAAAGAAAAATGCAGTAATCCAGTATGGACAGGATACAGGTCAAATACTTTAAAACCAGAAAAATACTAAGCTAAACTCTTAGAGTGGTTTCTTCACCATTTTGTTTGTTTACTTCTCTCTGTATTATATGTGCATTGTTTTTAACATACAATTATAAGCACTAGCCCTTTCAGGGTTTGATAGCCTAAATAGGTGGCACCACCAAAGGTATTTCCAAAGGTATCTTTAGTCCTACTTTTCTGTATCAAAGCAGAAAAAATTCCAGGAGGAGCTCTAAAAGGATAATCCAGAAAACTTCTTTGGTTTTTTGGTGTGGCTTTTTTCAATGCTAACTCAATATTTTCTTTTTCCTTTTAGGTGAAATGTCTTGGGCAGAAGAGCCATGTGTGTCACTTGAAACACCTCAGTGTCCTGATGGGTAGGATAAAATAATTTTTTCTTCTTAGCAAATAAAATCTTTGTGATGGTCAGAAATAACCCAGTATTCTGAAGCAGGTTTTAGTGTTTACTGAGAGCAAGGTCCCTGCCCTGAGGAATATTCTATAGAAGTGGTTTGTGGATAGCAGTGTTTTTTCTTTCTAAAACCTTTGTCATTTTGTTGTACATTCATTGATCATTTACAGTTTAGAGCAGAGTACGGGAGCTCAAATCCAGATTGAAAGTCAGTTTGCAAAGACCTGAAAAAATTGTTAGACTTATCTCAAGGTTCACCTATCATAAATTGTTCATAGTCCATTTTATGTTACTGTATTATATCTTTGACGATTCAGATAAATCACCTTATACAATCTGTAATAACTGCTAGAATCTGTGATTCAAATTCTTTAAACAACAGGTTTGTTTTGGATTGTTTTACTTCAATTACTTGTGGGAAGAAAGGTGTGTGAAAAAGGAAACTATGAAAGTAGCTCTATGTCTACAAATGTTAAAACAATTTTGCTATTTATGTTGTATTGCAGAATCATAGGTAGAGGATAGGCAGAACCATAAATTAAAAGTTGTCCTCAAAGAAAAATGACTGAATTTCTGATTCAGTTGTGGTATTTGTGATGTTATCCATGTCTGGATTTTACTGCCAATTTAGTTTAATTAGAGCAGCAAGACCATTAGCATTGTGGCTTCTTTATGGGCTCCTGCATGCACCTTCCACCATAGGTATAAAAATATACCTTTTAGGTTTACAAATAACCTGCTGAGTTAACACAGTTTCATAGGCTAAAGCTTGGAAACTAGTGGAGGGGGATTTTTTTAAGTGCTGTAAATGGCATTACCATACAAAGCTCCTTTTAATTTCAGATTCAAATCAGAAAGCTGTTTCATGCAAACTGTTTTTATACAAACTATTGATGCCAGCATACTTCTCTATTTTGAAAAGACCACTGTGAAAGAGAAACAAACTGGGATACTGATTACTGCCTGATGTCCATATGTCATTTTTTAGAACAGTTATGACTCAAAGTATTACTTCAAAAACTGCTTTGGAGTCAGTTATCAGGAACTGCATTTTATCAATCATTTTCTCTTCTAATATTTTCCAGATTTATTTAGTGAACCATTCCTATGAATTACAAATAGGATTTTTTATTGTTGTTTCTTTTTTTTTTTTTGATATTATGTGTAGTGAAGCCTACTTCAAGCCATCTTTTTAATTTAATGTTTACATTTTTATGTTTCTTGATATGTTTCTAAGGAGACTGTGGAGTATATAATGATGGTTAACATAAAGACTGAGTTTGCAGAACTAGATGACTTGATCTTACTGATTTTGTCACTTGGTATTATAAAAAAAAGAGTGCTATAGCACCAGCACTTCATAGCCACTTTTTTTCCAGTTTTTAAACCATTTTTCTTTAGTAGTCCTTTTACATTGGTTAAGAGAAAACATGCTTGATAACTTTGAAGTTTATTTTCACAGGTTTCACCTCCTAGTTAGAATTTTTATGAGAAGAATTTAAACACTGTCCTAGGTATCAGCTGCAATTTGTATCTATCATACTTACAGTGTGAATTCAGATCTGAATCTGTTATCTTTGTTTCTTTACATAAAGTTTTGCCCTAAGCAAATTAGTAGCTGCTGCTTTCCTTTTATACTTTTAAGTTCAGTTTGTCAGGGGCCTTGAGGCAAAAAGGTGTTCTCCAGCTCCATGAGAGCTGGGAAACTTGAAAGATAGAATCCACAAAGAACACGGGCTGCTTAGTGATATCTTCACAAAGGAAATGTGGTAAGGTAAGGGATTAGCCAAACCTGACATTGCAAATAGATGATATTTCTCAGCACTGAGGCTAATTGACCCTAATTGCTTGCTGGGAGACTGCTCTGCTTTTGCAGTCCTTGTGCAACTGCCCTGAAAGAGTTTTTAAGAAGCTTTAGGAATCAAGAGACAGAATTTAATCCATTACTATGTACAGATGGTTGTTCTTTAACCTGGGTTTGTATCTGGGTGCTAGTCTACAGCATTTGTATTTATTTTTATTTGTAGTTAAATATTTTTAATTAAAATATTAACAAAACCAAATTTCTTTTCCTAGACTGTCTATATTTACTGAAGATCTTGTATTTTATTCCTCCAGTGTTTCTTAGCAGGTGGATTGTGTATTTGCTCTCAGTATAGAACTATTTGTTTGTCTCACACTGTGATATTAATTCTGTGAAATAGGTAGATATTCTGTATCCTGCTTTTAAAAGCAGAATTTATATTGTTAAAGATCTTAAAAAGTCACTAATTCTCCAAACCTTCTTTATGATGATAAACTCTTATTTTATTGTAGATTTGATTTGCCACCAGTTATCCTTTTTTCAATGGATGGATTTAGATCAGAATACTTGCAAACCTGGAGTTCCTTGCTGCCAAATATTGAAAAACTCAGTAAGTTATCAAGAGTGCTTTGACTATATTCTTTAAAAGTCTGCATGCAACCTCTCTAGTCTCTTTTGCTACTGTCATGCGTATGTGTTGCTCAACAATAAAAAAATCACAAATTAGGTCTTCCTCATCAGTTGTTCATTTTCATTATTATATGTTCCACATCAATTCTTGTATTTGACTGCAGAGCAAACGTGACTATTTTTTTTTAACAACGCCTCTAGTACTGATCAGCAGCTTTTTATTAAATAAATAGTTTAAGACTGAGAAAAAGTTCCAGAGAAGGATTTCCTGCATTCTCTGTACTGCATTGAAAAACAATTGAATAGCTGATGAGGTGATCAACATTAAAGTATAATACTAAGAGAAAATACATTGGATTATTGAGACATTTTCCTCAGAGATTAAGTTTTTTCAAGTCAGGTATTTGAAGATGTTAAAGAGAGGCTCCATGTTTAAAAGTATGCCAGTGAATATTATTATATTAGATTTTAATGCAATATAAATTAAATATTGGTATAATTTAATATATTATTGCAGTAAGGCTCAAGTAACCATTTTCCCAGAGGAAAAGTAAATTGAAGATCTTAATCTTGTGCTGTGAAGGGCTGTGCCATTAGTGTACCCTTGGCTAAGATTTGCTGACTATTTAGAGCTCAGCTCTCAAGACACTTTGTAACTGGATAAAAAGTCTGCATATTCATTCATTTCTTCTTATCAGTAATATTCTAAATTGACAGTATCTCTTCTGGATGTCATATTATATTTCTATTGTGCTCATTTGAAAACTTCACATGGATGTTACAAAGTACTACATTTTACTGAATAGTTAACAATCTTGTTTGTGGATAATGACAGTATCTAGAAGGCTGAGCTTGAAGCATTGTGCATAGCTGATTTCTTGTGCAAATGTTTTATTCTTTGATGTCATTTTGAATTTGAAGGAACATGAATCATTGAAGAAACCATGTATGCTGAAGTAGTGCTCAGTTCCAGTCTTTTGAAAAAGGGGAAAAGGAAATGCCAAATTGACAAAAGACACGATCATCATGCAATGTTTCCAAGAAATCCTTTCAAACAAGAACAAATCTTATTCAGCATTACTCATATTTGTGGTCAGTTTTAGCAATTGCTTGTGCACATTCATGCCTATATTTCTTGGAAATCTACAGGAAAGAGAAAATCCTTCGTTTGCAAAAGAAAAAAATGTAATTTTGATTTGTAGCTTAAAACATTTCCTCTCTATTAACTCCATTAACCTAGAACTTTCAGTAGAGCTAATCAAGCTAGTTGTACAGAATATGTACACTATGAATACATCTCCTTTACTGTTCAGAAGAAATTCATAAAAAAGTATTTTGATTTTCTCATGTATTCATCAATTATTCAGCCTTTCTTCAAACACTTTTTAAGCGTTTTTTTCTGTACCTACTGGAACAGTTTTAAAAAAAAAAATTCAGACTTCCATTGTTTGGGTTGTTTAGGTGAAATCAGCTTCAATTCTTTGACTGAAATGCTTAACATCAAAGAATAAAATGTTTGAGTGTGAATGAAATAATCATCTGGCTACAACTTAATATAGAACTTTGTCCACATGAGTTAGATTTAAAGATGGCATTAAGGTGTCTTCCAGTCTTCACATTTTTGTGGGTAAATAAGTTGGATACTACAGTGGATTTGAACATTACAGCTGTTCAGGTTTGCTGAGTACCTTGGATTGATGAAAAATAATGCAATATTTTGAGATACAGGTAGGACAGCTGGGGTGGGATTCATACATGTCAGGACACCTACATTTGGACATATTCTTGGAGGTGTCTGCATGTGAGATGCCTACATGCTCATTGAAGCCAGTGCCCTTATGGTTAGTATAGTCTGTACAGTTCAGCGCAAGAGCCTAGAGAGGAAGTCAGCTCAAGCAACAGACAGAGGGTGCCACAGGACAAATTGTTGCCTTAACCTGCATGTTTAGTGTTCTTCAGAGTGCCATGGCCTTCAGCAGCTGTGTCGGGGGAACACAGATCTGCCAGTGATTTGCTTCAAAACTGCCGACTCTCATGCAGATGTCTTGGATGTGAGAGGGTATCCGAAAGGCACTCAGCTCCAGTGCTTAAGCAACTGAGTCCTTCCGTGCTGGTCACCAGTCAGCTCCTCCTTGGTCTGACCTCAGGCTTCAGTCTCATTGCATAAACATGTATGTCTAGGCCATTTTGGAACAAAGAAGTATCCAGAAACTCATTTGGGTTGACAGACAGGATACAGGAGCAGCATCTAAGGCCAGACAGGATGATAAAAGACTTCTCAAATGACCTTAAGCCTCTAGGGTTTAGGCAACTGAATTGAAAATCCAGGTCCACTGACTGCAATGGGACCGTAGGCTTAACTCACAAGGTGACACTGGGAATGTATGCATCTTAATTTGGAGTTACATTTCTCTGTCTAATACCACAGCAACTGACTGCAGTGATTTTTTGTTTGGTTGGCTTTTTTAAGACTGTTACTTTTCAAGTAAAAAAATTATAAGAAAATTTATATTACTACCGTGATCTGTTGCAGAAACATGT
This sequence comes from Margarornis squamiger, assembly GCA_035222235.1. NCBI lineage: Eukaryota > Metazoa > Chordata > Aves > Passeriformes > Furnariidae > Margarornis > Margarornis squamiger. The sequence goes on along the minus strand of JAWWTY010000106.1, from coordinate 59,957,763 downwards.
GGCACACATTCAAAATACATGAGAGCTGTTTACCCCACAAAAACCTTTCCGAACCACTATACCATTGTCACAGTAAGTGAGAATTTACTGGTTTTCCTTTTCATTATCTGGATGACAGAGCAAGGATTTTGTGGTGCCAGTCTTTTTGTGGGACATGGGAACTCAAGCTATAGGTATAAAAGAGAGCTACAGATGCTGAGACAGTGCATACAGGCATGGTCTATGTGGCTGTGTGCTATCTGACCTTGGCCTGTGAGCCCATTAGTCTGGATGTTTATCAGTCTAAGTGGATATGGGTGAGAATGAGTGAGGACACAACCTTTGGATAATAGTTGTGTGTTAGGATGGATTTGGCAGCTGATATACAGCCACGCGACACATAGGGTACTTAATTTATAGCACATCAGGTTTTAATGGGGCTGGGAAGAAAATATGGAAACAGAAGGGAACTTGACAGGTGCTCTGAATTCATTGGCAGAAAGTTTATGATCTGTGTGAATTAGGAAAGTGTGTTCTGTTTCTGTGATAATACAGTCCTAAAAAAGTTGCAGTGCTGTAGCATTGCTTTGAAAAATAGTTTAGGCTTAATTTGATTTCAAGACTAAGCATTTTAATTTGTTTATTTTAATTTTGCAGGGATTGTATCCAGAGTCTCATGGTATCATTGACAACAACATGTATGATGTGTTCTTGAATGAGCATTTCTCACTTTCAGGGATGGAAAAATTCAATCCTTTGTGGTGGAAAGGGCAACCAGTAGGTTTCTTATATGGTATTTCCTGAAGATCAGAGTGGTTCATGTGTCATATAATAAAACAAAACAAAAAGAGAATAAAATACAAAACTGTGTGATATATTTGCAGTAAGTACTAAATAACCTGTAGGTTTTGGATTATAAGCTGCCTACAAAATAGTTTATTTTTTATGAAAGCAAAAAACCTCTTAAAATGCTAATTCTGATTCTAATTAAAATTTTGCTTACTGTGCTATTAGCAAAAAAAAACCCCAACAAATATTTTGGCTAGTATTGGAATGGATTTCTTGCCACAGAGAGCCACAGTACATTTTTGGTATTGTTTGATTTTGTGCTGGTTTTTATTTTTCTTTTGACAACTAACTACACACTGAAATCTGAAAATCTACTTCCAAGTGATATCCGTTTACAAATACTGTTACAATGTCCAGGCATATAAAAGCAAGGAAGGGAATAGCAAAAAGCTTAATTTCCAGAAAAATGAACAATTATATATAATATATAGCACATTTCATAACACCTCCCAATTGCACATATGGTTATGAATAGTATTATCAATTCGGTAGAAATATCAAGCTCTAATAACGGTACTAAAAATAAAAATTCTTCCATCTTCATGATCCATTCCACTGGCATTTGTCACTGCCCATTGCCAATTATGGAAGTACTTATATGACTTGTTGCTGACAATATTCAAGAAATGGCAACATTATGGCTTCCAGCCTACTAGTTTTTCTTCAGAATGTGCATGTAAAAAACAAACTTCAAATCAGATATGGTCATTAGGCAACTGTGTGATGTGTGAAAGGAGAAAAATGCATGCTTGTACGTATTTGTAGTCCAATTATATATTTCTGCTTTAGTAATCTGAGGTCCTCCAGTGATGCAAATGACATAGAATAATTTGTTTGTATCTTTACCCATAGATCTGGTTGACAGCGATGTACCAAAATTTGAAAGCAGGCACCTACTTTTGGCCAGGCTCTGATGTTCCAATTAATGGAACATACCCCACCTTATATGCCATATTCAACAGGTAAGATTTTAAGGGGCTTGGACTAAATTCCTGCAAATTACTCCAAAAATAATTTCTAATTTTTTGTGATGATTTCAGTAAATTTCCCATGAGTCTTCACATTTACAAAGAGAATCTAAAGCAAACATATAACTGTAAGTCTCTATAGATAATAGGCTTTGGAGTGATATGTAGGATTGGTACCCAGAAAACACTGAGTACTGTAACTAATATGAAGCTTGTGCATGACTTTGAGGGAAAGCAGAGCTATTAATGGGTGAATCCTTTCACAGGAGAGAAAGCATGACCTCACAAAGATTTTGATATTACTTCCTGTTAAAATATGAAAGACCAAGGTTTACACATGCTGGAAATGATAAAAATTATTCTGACTTGTACTTTAGCTCTATTTCCTGAACTTGAGGTCTGTATTTTTTTTTTTTTTTGCATCTATTTATAGATATATGAGTAGTCCCATCAACATCACATGTTTGTGTTTGCAAAATCAGAATCTGTGTAATTTACCATCAGAAGTGAGTTACAGTCAAACAAAATTGAGAATAATAAAACAAATTTCTGGTACCTCCTTGATATGAATCATTCTTGAGTTCCAAATGTGTGACTTTAATATATGACTGGAGTATGGATGTTTTCTCTGTATCTTGGAATTAGAAGCACTTACCAGAAAGTCTTGTTAACATAAAAACTTTTTTTAAATTTTATTTTGTCTTTTCAGTTCAGTTATATATGAACAGAGAATTTCAGGAATATTGAAATGGCTGGATAATGCCAAATCTCAGAGGTAATACTTAGTAATATCTAGCAGGTTTGTGAAACTATAGCTTGGTAAGGTTTTAATGCTTAGCAATTGAAATATCTCCCAGTGTTTGTGAAATGTGGAATCCTCCTCACTATCTCAAATAAGAATTTGCAGAACTTAAACCTGTTCTATACCTAATAATATTCAGGATCAGGCTGTACATACAAAAGATGAAAAAATGAGCATATGTATGAAAGGAATGTTCTGTTGTAAAAGTTTTATTTCATTACGTCTTTTTTTCTTGATGCATGGCCTAGAGGAAATGTGTAACATTCAGTTGCTAGTCTAAGTATATGGATAAAGGGTTTTATATGAAAAATATTGCACAGGAAAGGTTAGATATTTGAAAGTAATTGCAGGAAGTAATTCAAGATGAAAATTAGATATCTGTACTGATTGTGGTGTTAATTTTGTGACATGTAAACCAGTCAAATCTTTTATATGATAACTTACCAAAATCTTAATGTGCAGATACGAGATGCTCTCTAGTGCCTCACTACTCAGTCAGGGAAAAAATCCTGTAGATGGTAGTTCTATTTACATCTCAAAATGGAACAGCTTATTCTAGTGTCTGAGATCTTGATTTTTTCCAGAGTGATTTATGGATACCATTAAAGACACTAGATACTGTTTTGGAAATGGTAATAGCTTGTGTTGATTAATTACAAAACTCAGAGGAAGCTGAATATGTGCTGTATGGACTTTTAGTGAGCTTTAAAGGTGTTAGCTATAATCCCTTTCGAAGTTTCATTTAATATTTATATTTCAAGTGAAAATGTTCTTTTCAAATGTTGTCTCCAAATTCTCCTAATAAGCCATTCTTATTTATTTCTAATTTGAGGCCTGATTTCTACACTTTATATATTGAAGAACCGGATTCTTCTGGACATTCATTTGGACCAGTTAGTGGTGGTGTAAGTAGTTTATACTTTTCATAGACTGAATCACACTAAAAATAGTGTTGTACCATGAACTTAAGCAATTTATATACCTGCATAGTAGATCAAAAATTGCCATGACTGTTTATGAATTTTTACTAAGAACATAACCTTGTGATTGAGCCCACTGTTATGATTCCAACACCATGTGTGAATCAAAAGAGCTATATCCAAACAGCCTGGCAGAAAATAATTTCAGATCATACTGTCAGAAATAATATTAATGGTTAAGTTTAGACTGAACTTCAGTTATATTGCCAAGTGAGTTTGGAAGCATATGGCCTGACAAATCCTCAGAATTGCCTTTTATTTATTCCTAACACTGTACTTCAATATTTGCTAATTTGTAACCAAAAAATATTACAATTTTACTTGTATGAAGGCAAAAAGTTCAGCCTTTAAGGAGCTTAGGATTTATCATATCATAATGGTCTTTAGCAGAAGGCCTTGTTGTAGTGGACAAGATCAGAAAAATGGAACTTTGTAGGATAGTTTTAGGCTCCCTAAATGGAAAGGAATTCAATTTTTTTTTTTTTGTACATAAAGGACTTACTGTATGTGAAATTGTATATGTGCACATTGTCCATGCACACAAAACGTTCAGGAGTGCAGCAGTCAGGGGAACACGAGGGGTGCAAGTGCTCAGATGTGGAGCTCTCAGACTCAGTTGAGTATCGTTCTTACTGTAGGACTTACAGAAGAAATGTCACTCAGCTGCATCAACTAGGAAGAGACATGCTCTGTGAATGGCTGCAGCATGGGTTGTGCTGCATCTCCCTCCTATTGCTTCAGTGGGGAGCAGTGGTTTTCTGTAGGAAGTTTAAAGGGACTGTGTGTGTGAGAGAAAGGCACTTGGGTGTTATACTGGTCTTACAGATAATACTATGTTAATATCTATCAAACACTGCTTATTGTTAGTACAATGACATTTTCACACTAGAACAAAAATAATATTTAATGTTATAAATCTGATATTTTTATATAAATTCGGGAGCGAGGAACAAATTGAATCTGAACGTGTTCCTTTTTTCCTTTCAACAAACATGTTAAAGCTTAGTTTTTCTGAGGTAGTAGAAAAATGAATGGCGATTTTTTAAAAATTGAATATTCTGTGGTAAAGTAGTGGAATTCTGCACATCTATACTCTGGTGGTGATGGAAAAAGAAAAGAGGAAACAATATTAAAAACTGGAAAACTGTCAGAAAAGCTCACTTTTTTAGACTTTGATGATTGCACTTGAGAAGTTGAAATCAGAAAAAAAATTCTAATGTAACTGGTTTATCTCACAGGTAATCAAAGCCTTGCAGGTAGCAGATCAAGCATTGGGGATGCTCATGGATGGACTTAAACAAAGAAACTTGCACAATTGTGTAAACCTCATTGTTTTAGCTGATCATGGTAATGAAGATACTTCTTTTTTCAATCTAAATTTTACCAAGTCACTGCTTTCTTTCTTTGTGTAATATGTGTGCTTACTAGTTTTAATCCATTTCATAATTAACTTCATCTTCTTGCCATATATTGCATATAAAAAATAACTGTTTCTATGTTGTCGTTTAGGGATGGAGAAGACCTACTGCAAACAGTTAGAATACATGACTAATTACTTCAAACCAGTTGATTTCTACATATATGCTGGGCCTGCAGCTCGCATTCGAGCAAAAAATGTGCCACAGGACTATCTTACCTGTAAGTGTGGATCAATCCTGTGATTGTGCAATCAATATAGCAGGAAATAAATATAAAAATAAGGAAAATGGATAATCAGTAGTAAACAGCAGAGTGAACAGCTTTCTGTTTCACTTAATCTGGCTCAAACATCCGTGGAAGTTCGTTTGGGTATTTTTTGTAAAGATGACCCCTTTAGATGAAATTGAAAGTTAAAAAGCTTGTTTCAGACTCTGAGTTGTATTTTCTTGGCGTGAAAATACGAAGTAAAGGCAGTTTTATTGCTTGGAATCAAAATTCAAGTCTTTTGTAAGTGCATTGCTTTTCACATATTTCTTGTGCAACATTGGCAGAATTAGTCTTTTTGAAGCAGTGAATATTTCTAACTGTATGTACCAAGTTACAGAATCTAAACCTTAGCACAGTGGAATCTACACCTTGGTTGAGCCCTTTAGCTACTATCACAAAAGAATAGAAAATTGAAACCTTGTGAGCTGACTCTGACTTGAAATAAATCCCATGCTATCAGATTGGAAAAATAATAATCCCGACTCTTTTTGTATCAGGAAAAGGAATGCAGGTAAAATCATGGAAGTGGTCTGTGTATTGACTTTATAGAATCTGGAAAGTATTCATAAAGGCATATTTAGTGAAGATCTCAGATAAGAGCTGGGACCCCACTGGACTTTTTATTTGTCCTTTCTAATTGCATTTATACTTGTAGGCACAATATCTATAGAACATAAAGCTTCCTTTCCTTGGTTTAAGCAGGAAACAGTCTAAGACAGAGGCAGAGGAGAGAATAATGATGTTTTGTATCTGTCTCAATCTCAATGAAATTTTCAACTCATTTCCTCTAGCAGTCTTACTTTTCTGTAGGAATTTTCCTTCTGTAAAGTGCTCAGATTTGTTTTTTGAAAGTTAATGTCAAAAGGTCAAAGTCACTCTTTGTAAATGTGGAACGTTAAAGTACTAAAACAGACAAACTTTTTCTGTGATTGTTGCTGTAAATGGAATACGAGATGAGTGCTCCAGATCCAGTACACTGTAAAAAAGGTTATACTTCAAACAGAGGTTAGATGAGAGAAAAAACCTTGGCTCTGATGATCCATCAGCTTTAGGTGTAGGCGGTCATCACCGTGGCAGTTTTATGCAGTCTGTCTTGATGTACCCACAGGTACTTCCACAAGCACGCTAACAGGGAGTTACCCTTGGAAATACAACATTCTTACCTTACTGACAGTTACCCTTGAAAACATAACATTCCTGCCTGTTATGTCTTCACAAGCTAGCAAAGAAAATCAGTTTTACAGACAGAAAGCATGTTGAAATTTTTCTAATGAGGCTTGAACCTTCAGCTGTTTGAATGAACGTTAATTCTTCTTTTCTTTTTAACAGTTGACTCAGAAGGAATTGTTAAAAACCTCACAGTGAGTAACTGTTTTCATAACTTTTCCTCATAACTGCTCTTAATAAGAATATGATCCAAAAAGCACAGTTTGCAAAAAAATGAGACTACAGTGCCCGTTTAAATATTGCGCTGATTCCAGTGCACTGTGGGAGGCAGCTCTGGAAATTTTTCTAAGATGATGCACAAAGGTTTGTCGTAGGGGATCTCTCTTCACAGCAAGAGTTTTCTGTATTTCACTTTGAAAGACAAGTGGCTGACTTTACATGGAGAAAGTAGGGTATATCTTCATTACAGAACAGCATACAGCACAGAGATGCTTTAGATAACAGGCATCTGTTAGCACTGGACCCCAAGTGCTGCACCCAGGCTAGGTTAAAGTAACTTTTCCACACAACAGATAATGACATTGTAGAGCATATTGTCAGAGTGTTGTAGAGGCTGGAAATATAAATAGGAAAGGGGGATTTTAGACACATTAATACAGGACAGCCCTGTAAGGGCTTTTAAACATGATCCACAAGGAGCCTGACTTAAAAAAAAAATCCCTGAAGCCCAGAGGAAACTGAGCAGGTACAAGAAAGAAGTTCAATTCAATACTTTACTTGTTCTTACACACTTTCTCTAAATATCTGATACTGGAAATTTTGGAGATCTGATTTGAAGCAGAGTACTGAGCAAGATGGACCTCTGGCACAAGGCAGCATGGCTTTTTAAGATCTTTTATGACTTATCACTTAAATACTTGCAGGGCTTTCATATGTGCTGCACCACCACTGGGTCCCATACTGATGTTTCTGCTTGGGTCTCTGCCATGCTGTGTGGATGTAGCACTTCAGGGCAGGTCCAAGCTTGACTGTGTATCCCATGTAAACCATTGCTCTTTGTGGGTACATTTTGGCAGCTGAGCTCTGAAGGTTGCAAACAAAAGGGTGCAAAACAGAGTATCAGACAAAGGAAGTCCAAGACTATTTCTTTTACTGAAAAATTTCAAGATGTGACAGTGCATTTTTTTCCCTTATACAATTTTAGATAAATAATACACTGCCTTTTTTTGAATTTTTTTTTTTTTTTTTTTTTTTTTTTTTTAGTTTTAAAGATTAATACATGTGGGATGAATTTGGTGGGCAAACTAAAAAATTTGTAGGACAGTGTCTTTTTGGTATTTTTTTTTTTGTATTTACAATTTGCAATGACTTAAACACTTAAACTGCTTACTGTGTATTTGCATAAATTCCCCTTCTTTTCTTCATTCTCATCTGTGAATTCGCCTGAGCTAAGCAGTAGACAGAAATTGTGGTACTTTCAGAAAAAATGCTCTCAATTTGGAAAAATTGTGGGCTCCCAGATGAGTATGTTTCTGATAAATCGCCACTAGAGGTCTTCCTTTACCCTCTTGAACAACACAGTTGTACACTACTACACTTAGCTTATGCCTGCATCTGAAGTCCAAAGGGCCATGAACCTTCCTGTTCAATTTTTTCTTGATTCTGAATGCCTAAGAATATGTCCTTTATTCACCAGCATCCAAAGGAGATGTAGGAGTAGGATATCAATGGTTGGGAATAGCACAAGGAGCTTTTTCAGTGCTACCTCCCTTACCTCACTGTTTGATGTAGAGTCTGTCATATCAAAGAGCATTAGTGTGAGGGGAACATCACAATTTCCATGTTCTCAACCTCAGATGAAACTGCTGCTGCTAATAATTACAGAGATGTGACATCTCATGCCTTATGGACATGTCCTCTTTCCTTTTCTGTTCCTAAATAGTTACTGTATTTTGTCCCTCTCAAGTTCTTAGAATGAGGGGTTTGGGCAGACAAGAGAGCTGTGTGTTGCATATTAATTGCTGATCAGTAGACATGAAAGTCCTGTATTGTTTTTCTCTATTTTTCCCTTTAATTAGACCTCTTCTCCTTGGCTAGCAAACACATTGAATCCTTATTTTTCCTGTTCCTGGATTCCTCTATGCTTCTTTGATGACTGTTGAGGCACACCTATTTCACATGTTAATATCATTATGTGCAGGACATACAGTTCTAGTACTTCGAGGTGAAGATGTCAGATCAGATTCCAAACATGCTATAGTTTGTATGGCCTGTGTGGTAAACCAGGTCCACTTCTGTGGCTTGCCCATCTTCCTAACAGGTCTTCCTCCAGTATTTCAGATGTTCTGTGTAGCCCCAGTGCTGGATTCCTTATCAGGAGCAACACTTCCAAAACTTGGCCATGATGCTTGCAGTCAGCTGGAATGGCTTCTAATGGCCATATATAGTTAAATCTTTGGAGTATGTCATATGGTTATCATTAGGCTCTTAATTCCAAGCTCATTCATGGCATGCCTGCTGATGCAACAGTTTTAAACGATATCAACACATTAAATGTGGATGTAAAGGCTAAGACCTTTAGCTGACATCTGAGCAATGGACATTTACGGAGCACGAGAGTACATGTTCAGGCTTGCATCTGAAAGCCTAGACTGTATACTTGGCTTGCTTTGTTATTTATTGAATGGCAAAGTAACAGATGATGGCAGAAATTAACTGCCAGGGAACTTTCTCTTGTAAACTGTAATCTTACCAACTAGGTGCCAGTGACATTAGTACAGACAGATAGACTAAACATTACTAATGAATGTCTTTCAGCTTCAGGTGTACTTTTACCAGTGTATTTGTGGACTTCATAGACATATTATATATAGTGTATTTTCGAACAGTTCTGAAAAGTGTCACTTTTCCTTCTATTGCTTCCTGGGCCAAAAATGGCATCTGCAGGTTATCTCAGTAGCAGTCTGTGAATAATGGACTCTGTTCATTTCACTGTTTGTGATAATTTTGAATGATGGGCGTTTTTTTGAAACTGAGTGAAACTCACGACTGAACTCTTTGCTCTTGCACAGTGCAAAAAATCTCCTCAGCACTTCAAACCCTACCTGACGCCTGACTTGCCAAAACGATTCCACTATGCTAACAACATTCGTATTGATAAAGTTCATCTTTTGGTGGACAGACAGTGGCTGGCTGTGAGGTAACATAATTTGTGTGACTGTTACCCTATTTTCTTCATCCCATTTTCATCCTTTTAATTTCTTTCACAGATGCCTCATTTCATTTAGACTTGTTACATTTCCATGTTTGTTACATTTAAAATCTTACTATGAGTAAAAAGGATGCATACCTGACACAAAGCAAATAATGTGTTATTAGTGTGATTCAAACTTTAATACAAGAGTCATCAGTACTCCAGATAAAATTTTTACCAAAAAAAAAAAAAAAGTAAAGAAACTATTACTATCTCACAGAAAAATTCTCAAAAATCTCAGAATCACAGAATATACTGAGTTGGAAATAATGCAATTAAAATTGTTTTACAAAGCATTCTATTATCTAGCCCTTTTTTTGGCATTGCAGTCAGTCTTCCACTGCCCTTCTGGGTCCTAAGGTTGATGGCTTCAGTCTGGTGCATGTGTCAATATAGCCAATGATCTGTATTATGTGTCTTTCATGAGGAGGAATACATTGAAATTTCTTCCTCACTCTGTTATCTGAATGGGGTTCTCCCTGTATATATTCTAACACTACAGCTTGCTTGTTCTTCATTCAGTTCACTAGATATGGTGCATTCCACATGTGTTAGATGTACTTGTATTATGATGCAAAGATAAGCTGATAAGGTAACAAAGCAGACATAACCACCTGGTCATTACATAAAATTGCTTAAGAGTGAAACATTTTAAAAAATAACTCTGAGCAAGTCAAGAGAAGTTCAGACAAGCCTTAGACCTGAGGCTTTGAAAACTCAATACAAAATCTGTGGTGTTTGCAGCAATACTATATTTACTGAGTTATGGTACTGAAGTAAGAGAAGCATGATTCAACTTGGATTTTCAAGACTACTAAAAGAGTAGAAAATTCCCAATCTAAATGAATATATGACTTGATTGTTTGCTTTGATGCAACCAGATAATTGTCCTGGACATATAAAGAGAAATGTCCATTGAAAAATCTTTTAATCACCCTTTTTTAAACTGTGGTCGAATGTTCTTGGGCCTCTAAAAACATGATACATGTGCTTGACAACTGTGTATTGAATCAGTATGGGTTGACTATCTCTTTATTTTTCCAGGTGTCTGAGCAATGGGTAAATAAGTGTTAGTCACTATGTCAGACTATTTTGACATATTATTATTCCATAACCCAACCCTACACATCCACATCTCTCCTTCACCCTTCAGAATCCATGATTAAAATGCCTTGTCTTGTGAGGCAAAATTCCCTGCAGTCTACCTTAAATTATTCCACAGAGGCTAATAGCAGAGTTGTCCCATTATAAGTTTTCTGTTAAAATGCAGATAAGACCGAATATAACTGAGGAATTCTTCCTAAGCAGATCACACTTCTTCTGAAACTTATAGCTAGGTGAAGGCCTCGGTTCAAGAACAGCTATTTTTTCAATTTATTTTGAAAGCATTGTTTCACTGTACACTTGTAGCCACGTAGGATAAGTTATTTCTGTCCATAGCAATTTCTGATACAGGAGAAAGGCATCTTCAGGAAAGTGAACACTATGATGAGCAATAAGTACTGCAATATTATGCCAGAGTCAGTTCATAAGACGTGATCTGGAGTCCAGTGAGTCACAATGACTGTTATTAACTGGTTCTGTTTGTGCCATTTTTATTTACACTCTGTGATGGTTTCTCCTTAGGGATGAAAGCTACACATTTTGCGATGGGGGTAACCATGGCTATAACAATGAATTTAAAAGTATGGAGGTAAGGTATTTTCACTTTATTATATATATTATTATATATATATTATATAAAAAATCATGATATGCTTAGGTAAAGCACCAGAATACAGAATATATGATTGTTTTTGCAGTGTGGTTTTTCTTCTGTGCCAACAAAACATGTAAACTGTTATCATGTTCTAGGTCCATATATTTGTATTGCCTTTCATCAGATTGTACGAGGCCTGCTTCATTGGGGTCCCATAGTAAAACCTCTCTGGGCTTACCTTACCTGCTTGGAGCCAGGTAGACTACAGTAAACCAAGTATACCATGTCTAGCTATGGGACACTACATGTCCTGTATTCTGTGTCCAAGAATCAAATTCTTCCAGATCTCCAGAACTTTATTAAAACCAAATGTCAAAATACTGATCAGAATGATGCTGAGCGTTTGGATGGAAAGAAATGGTAAATTCTGGTTACCATGGAAACCTTAATAACAGAAAACCATATGCTGATGGCACAATGACTGAACAATTTTTTTTCTTTATAAAGACGCAAATGTCGTCTTTCTAAAATAAGTTAAAAATTCCTTTTCTATTATGGAAACATAATATTGCTTTAGAACAGATCATTGTCCTGTTTACTCATGTTTCCTGTGTCTTATGACAGACAGCTCAGGAAGCTTACAAAGCAGTACAAACTACTGTGAGACTGTACATAGTATCAGTGTTCTGCTACAATGCTTGCAGACTCCAGCAAGGGTCATCCAGCTCTGTGTTGTACCACTGGTGATACTGATGCAAGTCTCCGCTGAGCTGCAGTTCCCTGCTTACTGCTTTAGCCATGGCTATAGGCCCTTGAGGGACTAAAAGACTTAAGAATGCAACAGGTATTAAGAAAAAAACGCCCACTCAATCAAGAGTCATTATATAGTTTAAATTATCCTGCTAAAGGACTTTATGTTTTGCAATTTTCTTCAAGTTATATGCCACGACCAAAATTTGCCTTCTTTACCAGAACAGTCCTGTATCTTTAACTTTTATGACTGTGAAAAGACTGTGTTTTAGTCCTCTGTCCCAGTTTCCATAAAATACAACTGAACTGGTTTTGAATTTGGATTCCTTTAGATAACAATTTTTTTTTTTTTTTTTATTTTTTTAAAATTACAATCTAGGCTATATTCTTAGGATATGGCCCAGGCTTTAAAGAGAAAACAGAAGTTGATCCTTTTGAAAACATTGAGGTTTACAACCTTATGTGTGGTGAGTAGAAATAATCCAGTACTTTAGATGATAAACTGTTTTCAAATGCCAGTGTTATAAGTGTTAAAAGAAGAGTAACTAAAAATTCACTGAATTCATTCAGAAACTAGGTTTTTCCCACAAAACACTGAAGTGATGCTCTTATACCTTCTGTACAGTGCTAAAAGTTTAACTGCCAAAAGTTGTTGTGCTTTGAAGGTTTTTTCTGATTGTAGAAGAATTCCACTAAAGAATCAGAGAGAACAACACATACCATGTGGGCTTGCTGTTGAAATGATGCCTGTGGAATTGTGGGATAAGCATCTTGTAGCTCGTAACATATGATGGACCACTGCAGTCCCAACAGTGAGCAATTAGGAAGTACGCACCCCAGAAAATATGGATTAAAGCAGCACACAAAAATGCAATAGGCTAGGATGCTTCACAGTGTGATGCAGTTGCAATCACATTTGTACTCTGCATTAAATCATCTAATCTTGTGAATGTTATGGAAATCTATAAAACTGTACCAACATTACTCAAATCTATACTTACCAAATCTTGATGCAGTGGAAGATAGCAAAGAACCGCCCCCCCTACAGAACTGCAAGTTAATGAACGTAGTTATCATAATAGTTTAGATGATGAAATAAGCTATTTCTTCTACATTTAGAATGCATAGGAGATGTGTAGAATTGGAAAGAGAATGACTTTTTAAAATGCCGTTTTATTCTTAAAACATGTTACAAATTTCAAATATTTCAACAGATTTGCTGCGTATAACACCAGCACCAAACAATGGAACACATGGCAGCTTGAATCACCTCTTAAAAAAACCTTTCTACAGTCCTTCACATCCAAAAGAAGACTCTCCTCCTTCTTCATGTCCAGTTTCCAGTCTGACTCCTGAAGATAGTCTTGAATGCACATGCGTATATGTAAATAGGGACTTCTGCTATCTTTTGCAAATGTGTTCTGCTTTCTTTGCTTTTTCTAAACTGTGGGTTAATTCTAAGTGATTCTCTCACATTTTACAGATGCCAAATGTGTCAGAAACAGTACTAAATAAGAGGTTAAATCTCAGCACAGAAGAAAGTAAGTAACAAAATTGAAAATTACAACAGTACTTTTAAATCTATGCCTGGTTTATATTTTCTGTAATTGGTTTCAGTGGAGATTTTTACAATGTTAATTACAGCTGAAAGTGAAGTAGGAAAGCCAAGTCAGAAGCATATCTTTTTTCCTTTAAAAAGTGCTAGTGGTCACTGTTATAGCAATATGTATATATATAAAAATAGGATCTGACTTCCATTAAAATCTTGGAAAAAGCTGTACAGGTTCAAAGGGCCTTTGGAGAAAGTCTGAGCACCTCCAGGCTATAAGTCATAACTTGTGTTTCTTACCTTGTATCCATAACTTTGCCTTTCTCTAATCAAAAATTCACATAGATCTTTGTGTGCTTTTTAATGTGGTTTCTGGAAATTTTGGGAAGCATTGTAATGCTTCCTAGCCAAATAAGATGTATTTTTTAATCCACTGGCAAGATAAGTTTAATATATATATATTGATATGAGACTTCAAAGAAACAAGAATTTGAAAATCTTATACATTGGGTTTTGTACATTAAACATAATAAGAAAACTATTTTCTACATTTTTTATTCCACTCACAAACTAGAAGCTTAAAGAAACACATGCCCATGTTTACTGTTGGTTTTATTTCTATTTATTACAGTTTCAATTTAATTTTTTTCTCTGCTCTCTCAAACCTTTGTGCCATCCAAAATGTTATAGAAGAATAAATCAATAATTATTATTTAAATTTTAGTAAAGAATGCAAGCTCATATCATTTGCCGTATGGGAGACCCAAAGTTCTTCAGAAGAAAAATGTGTACTGCCTTCTTTCCCATCATCAGTATGTGAGTGGATACAGCTATGATATCTGGATGCCACTGTGGACTGCATACACTGTGAATAAGCCTGTAGGTTATCAAATATCTGTACTGTTCTTAAATATGTGATATAACACGTTAAAAATGTGGTCCATTTGTCAGGAATCTTGGTTAAATACTGATGGTCTAAGGCCCTTATGTCTGAAAAAGTGTCTTTGATGTCATTCAAATTTCAGCTGCTTAAAATCTAGTTTTTAAAAAGTGGGAATGGCCATTCGTTAGAGACACAAAAGATGTAGAAGAATAGAGCTGCTCGTAAGCTGGTTCCCTCAAGCCTGTCCTGTAAAAGGGATGTGCTGTCAATGCAGTGCTCCAACTTGTCTGTCAGTTCCTGAGGAAAAGGAGGCTGAGATTTCCAAAATCAGAAGCTTTTAAGCTTTCCCAAGAGTACAATGATCTTTTTCCTATTTGTGCAACTATTGAAGACAGTTTGTACTAATGCATATTTCTGTCTGTTCTGCTTATTTGCTCTCTGTTACATGATATAATTTCTGAAAAAGGGAATTATAGTTGAATGAACCTCTCAGAGTTCAAGGATATGTGGTTCAGGAATAAATTGTTTGGGTTTTCAGGGTCAGTAAACTAGTGGACATTCATGGGCTTACTTGCCTCTATAATTTGACCCTTTTTCTAAGTTGCCTTGAAGAAATAACTTCTACATTGATTTTTCTGTCTGAAGAAGACTTCTATTGATGTCTATGTGATTTCTTATTTTATCGGTACAAACATGAGGAAATAAGAGATCATAAAAAAGTTTGAGCTGATGTTGAATATCACAGCTTAATTATTAAGTTTAAAATAATAGCTCCTTCAGTGACACTGACTCATTAAGCCCGCCTTATTCATTTGGACACTATAAAGGATAAATTGGTCAAATGAATGGGGTGTCAGATTTGTACTGGGATTTACATATTTACATTTCCTTGACAATGACACGTGATCTGCTCAGCTGGCAAAGGAAGACTTTTGTCTGTTATATTTCAATTCATGTGGTATATATGTTTTCCATTAATGTACAACCTGATCATAATATGGGCATCTACAGGAATTTTGACAAAAGAAAGTAAAAAATTTAAATCCGGGGTAAAAAGGAGCACAAGAAGAACATGTTAATTCTTTGTTTCTGCTTGGTTTTAACCAATCAAAATAAACAATGTACTGAATAAAATAATTTCATTTGTATAAAACAAATAGATATGTACCAAAATGAAAATAAATTACATGCAATTTACATGTACAGGATGAAAAAGGAAATGCAGTTAAACACAGAAAACATATTCAGATGATTTAGCTAATGCTATTGTAAAATGATGAAAAAAGGTTGTAGAAAAGGTTATAGGAACAAAAGTGAAGGTTATAGTAACACTTATACACATCAGAAGCACTCTTGGCCAGAACTTGGCTAGTGTGCATGTTATCATGTCTCAGTGAAGTTAGTGAAGGTAGCCATAAAATGTAGTAAATTTCCTATGACTTTGTTTAGATATAACTCTTCAGCAGCACAGATTCTTATGGAGACAGCATCCTCAGATGCTAAGATGAGGGGATAGTGTCATTTTTATATACTAGCTGCTTTCCAGGAGGATGTGACATCAAGTTTGTGTTTCCAGAAATATGTAAAAGTGACGAATGAGTCAAACATGTCATCTGTTTTTGCCTAAGGTATAACCTTATTTTGCTACTACAATTTTACATGCTGCATAAGGATTTCCCTGAATTACCTAAAAACAGAAATAAAGGAAAAACACTACCCAGAAAACATTAGTATCCATTACTTGCAGTGACCTGATTCACTATGAAAATAGGAGAAGATTCAATGAAGTCCATTCTAGAAAATTAAAACCATACAAAGCACTGGCTTAGCCACAGCCGTGGGTGTAATACCTTCTTTTTTTCCTTTTCACAGGAAAACACATCTGCTCTTCCTCCCACTATTTCAGACTGTCTGCGGGCTGATGTTAGAATCCCTGCTGCTCGGAGCCAAAATTGTTCCAACTACCCAGAAGGGCTGACCTTCACCCGCAGTTTCCTCTATCCTCCCAGTGAGCACGGTTCTTTTTATAGCTAGACCTTAGAAAGTCTTAATCAGCTGGATGTGGGTTTATGTTTAAACATATACCCAAACACCAAAACAAACTTCTTCGGACAGCATGTTGGGCAGAAAAAGGTTTCCAGTGTTTTTAGACTGACCAAAAGCAGGGTAGCTGCTACTTCTATCTAAATATTTTCAGTTTAGAATGTTTAATTTTTTCTTTAAAAAATGGAACAACTTGAATGTGATGAAAACTGGTTAGGAAGATGTAAAGGGTTAGAGGGAAGGGCTGTCTCCCTCTGTATAAATATTAATTTCCTATTGTCAAATTTGATTACCATTTATTGAACAAATTGTACAAACAAATGAGGAGATATGTTTGCAGTAGGATCATACACTCATGCTCAAATGTAAAATATAATCGAATTACATGTACCTGCAATTTATAGTGACATATGAATCAATTTTTCTTTGTATACTATTCCATTTATTTATACTTTGGTCTTTTTATATAGACTTCAATTCATCTGCTCTTGAACAGTATGATGCCTTACTTACCAGCAATATTGTTCCTATGTATAGAGCTTTCAGAGGTAGGTTGCTAAATTTTGATTAATTATTAATTATTTTCCATAATTATGGTTCTGGATTAAGGACTTAAAGGCATTATTGCATGGCCTTCTGTATATCCAGGTGTTGTGAAAATACATTTAAAACTTTTTAAAAGTAGATGTTTGAACTTTTAAACACACTTATGTAAGTTGGGTTTTTTTTCTGTGTATAGTCCTGTCTGATCTCTTCTTAGGTGTACCTGTTCACTTTTGAATTTTCTCTTCATCGCCTGTGTGCTGTCCTAAGACAAAATGCTACCTAGCAAACTCTCCTGAAAATATCCCCTTGGGAAAATGCCCAAGGTGAATGAAAATGGCACTGTTTCTTTTCAAGAGAAGACAGGATGCAGTTTGTAAACAGTGCCCTGATAAAATGCCTGTTTCATCAAACAGAAACTCAAACCAGATAATACTAATCTTGAAATAGTATTTCTATAATAGATGTTTCTATTATACAAGTGTAGTAAGATAGATTAACTCTTCCAATCCAGCCTGGCTCACATTTGTTTGTAATTGTTGATAAGAAATTTTCTACAACTGCATATCAACCTGTTTTACTCTTAGGCCTAGGCTCATTTTCTTAGAAAAAAAGATTAAAAGAGGAATTGTGTAAGGAAAAAGCTGGAGAAAAAACAATGATGTAACAATCTTTCTAATGCATTCAGACCTCATTTATTTGCTCACTCATGTCACATAAGAAACAGAGATCCGGAAGACCTAAGTGTCTTTCATCTTCCAAGTAAATCAAGGACATTTTGAAAAATCCTATTTTTCCAAGGAAAACTACAAGGAGTTACTCTAGACCATAAAGAAGAGGAAAATCAACAGGAGATGCCCTCAATCCTCAAAACAGATTTGTTCTTTTTGCCATGCTAGTCATAAATATTTGAATAGTCTCACTAGCTTGTATCCTAGAAATTGTACTTTCTCTAATAACATCTGTGAAATAAGCTGAATTGTCTAGTGATAGTCGATATGATTTCTGTAGTTAAACTAACTCTCAGGTGGTGAATATTCCTCTCACAAAACCATTATCTCAGTCCCTACTGATTGGCACACTGGAGGTACTAGCAAATAGGCCAGCAATAAATGGCCTCTCAGCTCTAGAATTGTAGCTTCAGCTTCAGACTGAATGCATTATATCTCCAGATGTACAATTTCCCTTGCAGAACTGTTACATTTACTGTGCCTCTTTCATTGGCAAGTGAGAGTATGTGCCTTCTGATGAAATCCAAATTTTGTTAACAAAGAGTTGATTTTACAGGCAGTTTATTTCTGAACTTTTTATTAATCTATAACAAAAACTGAAATATGTTATTTTTCTTTAGTGGTGAAATAACTTCAACTTTATATTAATTATGCTTTTATTTTCTTTTAATGACAGACATATGGGACTATTTCCATAATGTGCTTCTTCAGAAGTATGCTAGAGAAAGGAATGGTGTAAATGTTGTCAGCGGACCAGTGTTTGATTACAATTACGATGGCCATTTTGATAGCCTTGATGAAATTAAGCAGTAAGTATATGGAAAAGCCAGGAGTCAAATTCTGTATTATTTCCACTCTATTTCCACATAAACAAATTATTATTTAAAAAGAATAATAAACAAATATCATGGAGATATTAATAATATATATGGAATATTCTCTTTATAATTCTACATCCACTATTAGTCATACAACAGCAAATACTCTTGCAAACAGATACAGTACTGTAGAAGTTGAAGTTCCGGTAAAGAGTAAAAAAGCTTTGCCATTACATGTGTATCTCTGTACACAGGCACAGATACAGACCACTAATAAGTAGCTTATGCCTTAGATTTTGGGCCTCTGCGACAGGAATACAAGAACAACATATGGCATCTAAATATGCAGAAGACATTCTTAAGCATAATTTTCTCACTTTCTTGTGCTCGCTCATGTTTGTTTTTTCCTGTTGTATCCAACTGGTGTGTTTTATCAAAGATCATATTTCTGTGTTTGCCTTCGCTGAATTGTGTAACTGGGAATGCAAAACATAACATTTCTGAGAGGTACTTTTGCATAGCTATGACCTACACAACTCACTTCAACTTCTGACATGTCTGAGGTACACATAAAAGATAAAGACTGATTATTTATGTTAGTGAATAAGGACAGAGGGAAGGAAAAAACAGAATTAGAACAACAACTTAGATTAGGGAAAATGCCTTGTGACAGTAAGAACATTTATGGAATACAAAGGTGCTGGGAAATTTGCACAGCTGAATTTGTCACTGGAGATGTTTTATTCAAGGCTAGACTTATTACCACATCTGTTAAAAATGGTTTGAGAATGGGAAAATCAGCTCTGCCACGTAGTAGGAGGGTGGAAGGGAGGAGAGGCTACAACTTCCTTCCAAGCAGAATGCCCAGTTGACCACATAATTTTGCCTCCAGTTTGGAATAAGCATGTTTTATTCAGCATGGTTAGTCAGTTATACAAAGCAGCATAATGACTTCAGTGATGATGTTTTCTGAATACTGAAGATATACAGAGAGCTTGGGAAGCATTCAGCTCCTCATCAGTTTATACACTAAAGTGACCGTGTTCACAGAATAGCCAGAAAAGGGTGGCAAAGACATTTTCAGTTGGGTATCCTAAGCTGGTTTATATAGCACATGGCCACAGGTCATAATTCAGGCATTTCTTGATGGCAAGGAACCAGCAGTTAATTTTCTCATCACTCCTCTCCAATTCACATGGTTGAAATTCTTTATATAATGAAAGACAAATATGATGCTCTATCCCACCTCTTCCAGATGTAGAGATCTCTGGCTTTGGAAAAATCATATAAGCAGTTCTGTTGGTTTCAGTGGGGCTTCTTGTAGCAAAAGGACTAATCCATGCATGTTTCACTGTTCATTATAATAATATATAATGAGGCTGTCTATCCCATCAGGTTTGGTAATGGCATCAGTGGTTTTAATACTTAATATCTTAATAAATCCCTTAATTAATGTTTGTTTTGTAGGTTTGTAAACAATACAGAAATCCCTGTCCCAACCCATTACTTTGTCATTCTGACTAGCTGCAAGAACAAGTCCTATACTCCACTGAACTGTTCAGGGTCTTTGGATGTTTTGTCTTTTATCATTCCTCATCGACCTGACAACACTGAAAGCTGTGCTGTAAGTATAATTGTACACTCCTTTGTGCCAATGAACTGTGAACTGTTTCCCATTGGAATCCAGTCTTCTGGAGAATCTTTAGAAGTCTTTTAATGAATTAATTCCCAAGGGGTTGAGAATCAAAGCAATAACTGGAAGAGCAAGAAGCCTCAGAAGAGGCAGCTGGAAACTAATGAGCTCATAGGAAGCAAGTAAGAAGAAAGGAAGGTTTGATAAGAGGACTTGGAAATGCTGTCACCTGGAAGGGCCAAGAACAGTAGTACAGGCAACAGGGTAATGAGACAGCTTTATGGAAGGCTACAGAATAAATTTACTCCAGAGGTATCAAAGGACTTTGAGTGTTATTCCCTTCAGTGTAGCTAGGAGAATTCCTTCAATCATTTGTTCCATCTCTATCAGAAATCAGACAGCAGGCATTTAGATGGATGGTTCTGTAGCTGAAATTCATACTTGGATTAAATGCTTACTACTAACAGTGTAAATCTCATGTTTTGTAGCACACAAAACAAATTATCTGACTTTAATGTGTATTGTTGTGCCAGCTATAAACTCTGGATTGCAGAAGGTGCCTTAACTCAATGTGTGTAACACAGAGTCTCCACACACAAAAGTATAGCTGCACAGACTCTCAAAGCCAGTTTTTAGTTTATTTATAACTTTGAACTCATAACTCCAGACAGGTGCAAGTTTGTGCTACTTGGAAACAACTTCCATGTCTCTTCATTTACGGTGTGTGTAATCCACAACTTTCCAGTGAACCTTTTGATAGTTAAGAGTTGACTAACCATACAAAATAAGTCTTTGTACTTTGGAAATTGACTGTTATTTCTAAAGTTTAGCAACAAACCCCCAAAACTGTTGCACTTCATATTCCTTGTATCTTGTAGTAACATAAATTTAGCAAGCCCTTTGTTTTAGAAGCAGATACTGTTAATGGAAAAGCAAATTGCCATCTGTTTGCAAAAAGAAAAGCAAAACAAAAAAACTCCCTTTGTAGTAAAAGAGCTGAACAATAACATTTTTGATTGATTAGTGGTTACATTTCCATTGTTTTCCCCATCTAGCTAGCAACTCTTATCTTACAACTTGTTATCTTACGACAATCAAGACTGAGCTGCTGTAAGGACTTTGTTCCGGTTTCAGGTGCCTGTTGTTAGATTAGCCTGAGCACTGCAGCTGATTTATACTGTAACTAAAACTATCCTTACCTGTGTGCTTAAAACATGACTCATATTTACGTAGTAGTTAAAGTCATAATTTGCTTCTTTGGTACTTTGAAAGTGGGGAAGTGGGAAGAGAAGACATCCATTTGATTCTGTTTAAATGAGATCCCTAAAAGCAAGGTTGCAAAGATGCCTAGGAAAAGCTGAAAGTTTTATCAACTGGTGGCCTTTAGCCTGACAAACCAGTTCAACACTGGTAATTGTCTAGCACCACCACGAAACAACAGTGCCTTTTATCTGTTTGAACATTGTTCTTGTTTGTTTTAACAGGAAAATAAGACAGCTTCTGAATGGGTTGAAGAAAGAGTTCAGGCTCATTCTGCACGTGTTCGGGATGTGGAATTGCTAACTGGGCTTGACTTTTACCAGGAAAGAAATGAACCCATCTCTGAGATCTTAAAGCTAAAGACATTTTTGCCAATATTTGAGACTGAAAATGACTGAGTATCTGTGAAAAAAGTGTCAGTGCTTGAAAGAAAAAATATTTTTTTTATTGTTAAAGTATATGGGAAACATGGTTCCAGCTCTTCTGTAGGAAAACACACTTAGAGGAGCTACTTTTTTTTTTTTCAGATTTGTGGGGTTTGGTCAAGAGTTTTATGCTGATAAAAATTGAATAAAAATTATTAATAAAAATTACCTAAAGTAAATTAAGTCAACATTGTTGAGCCAGACTTTAAAAATACAGACTATATTTTTGTTATACAAAAAATAATATACGACATTAATATATACAGTATAAAATATTAATCCCAAAACTGCTAAAGGAACACATTTTACAAGGGATACCAGAAATGTAAACTGTAGAGAAAATATTTCTAGAATGAAATTGGAAAATGAAACAATTTGAGAGGAGTGTGTGTGGTTTTTCCCTTGTGTTTGTCAGAGAGGTTATGGTTATCTAATGCTAGCATTCCCTTAAATGTTTTGAGTTTCTCTTTCTCACCTGTTGATTCACATGGAAACATATTCACACTCACAAAAAGTTTGCATGTAGTGAAAATGTCTTCTATAATCATAACCTGTGTTTTCCACTTGGGTTAATTCATTAACTTAGTAACAAGTGAAGTGAAGTTATGAGCTATATTCTGTACCTTTCAGAAATCTTAAAGCATTCTAAACATGGAGAGGTGAAAGAAATGCTCTAGCCAGAAGCATTTTGTCTGGATATATACCTGTATTTTCAATGATTTCAAAATACCTGGTGAGAAAATATTTGCATCTACTTTTAAATAGTTAAATGTGAGTATTCCTTTCTGTAGAGACTATGTACACAGAGACTGTAACTCACCCTGTGCTGTACACAGGGTATTACTGAGGGCAGGTAAGTAGGACAAGACAGTGGGAATTCCCAGACTCTGCTATTTCACAAATATCACCCATTCATAGAGTGTTGAGCTGACTTTCTCCACTGAAAATGCTGCTAAACATAGGTAGGAATAACAGCAGACAATTGATCACTTGTCTGATTTATAGGCACTGTGGAGGCATTTTAAAGCAACATGTCAAAGAGTGTTTCAATGTGTAACTAATTGTGTACTGAAGGAAACTGTAAAAGCCTGCACAAAAAATCCAAGCCTACCATAAGGCATTTTTTCCCCGAAGTCTCAGATGATCAGTGTATCCACATGCATTCCAAATATTGATCTTGAATCATGATGTGGGACCAAGCTGAATGTAAAGATTTTTATCTTTGGTTAATCAATACACCATCTCCTTGAACGTGGAATTGTATTTCACTACCGTAGAACACTGTGGCATCTAAGTCTGCCCATCTAAATCAGAAATTCCTGCTAAACTGCCCTAATTAAGAATACAACCGATTTTCACTGCATGGTAAATCATACCCTAACTCTAGTCAATAAACCTACACAACACGTAATTATTTAGTCATGTACATTAACTAGTCTAAATCATAAAATTAATTTCAGAGAGTATAGTATTTGGTATGTCTACATTAGCAATTTGAACTAGTTTGAATGATGCATTGTTCTTGTGACTTGATATATTTAAATTTTAATTAGCCTCTACAGTACCAACCATGGCAGCAATATGAGCTTCAGGTTCAATACTCTAGTTCAATTCTGAAGGCAAATTTCTGGTGCAGATAAGTGTTTGTGAACAGTTACACTCATGTTTGAATTATGTATCTATATAGGTACCTGCCTGATGAATTAATATCTTTGAGGTTTGTGTGGATTTATGAAAATTAATTTCATCCATGTTCTCACATGTGACAGGCACTGAATTTGGCAACAAAATTCATAGCAGCAAAATTAATTAATTCTTCTCCTTCACAAGATTCTTTAATATTCTTCTTTATCAAAATGCCTAACTTCTCCCCAAAAGCACCCATCCTGCTGATAAAAACTTGAGCCCTTCTGTGTAAAGATCCCTGTCTTATCAGGCTGACAAAAACTGTACTTATTTTCAGTATTTATATAGCAGCTAACAGAAGAGGCTCTTGATCACATATTTGTGTTTTACACAAACTTTTGTGGTACTGGTATCTGAAGCTGCTAAGAAAGCAAATATGAAACTGACATTTCTGTAGGCATGTTTATTTCCCCTTAGTATTCATTCAGCTGTCCTAATATCTAGAAGTATAGTGGGTTATTTACAGATAAAGGTATTGAGCTTACACAGGAATATATGACTGATTTTTTTCCATGAGTAAAGGATTTGGTTCTTAGCCTTTTATTTTTCCCTTGGCACTGATGGCTGTGTACTTTCTTCACACTGCAGTCTCCAATTAGCACTTTCCCTAATCAGTATCATACAGCTTCTGTCACACCCCATAATATAGACTCTGCTATAAACTGCTTTTGGCCTCCTTAAACTTGATGAATTTTTTGTTACATAGAGGAAAAATCATGGAAAATTTTCTTTTCCTCATCATTGCTAAGTTCAACTAGGGTGTCAAGTCATTGACTGCTTTAGAATACATCTCAAGTCCCGACTCATTTGATAAAAAACCAAGGGTTGAGTTTTCTTGTTCTCCCTATCGCTAGTTACATGAATCAGCCTGTGCACTGGAGACTGGGAGAACTACTAGTGAAGTTGATAGAATGATGACTAGAGGACAGATTTGGCTCTGTGTACCACCCTTGCATCACATAGCTTAAGCTGCTTGTGGGAGAAGCTACTGTCCCAAACCCAGGAGATTTGTGCAAAGGAAATTCATTAGTGTTTGGGCTTTGGTAACCTTATCTAAAATTTTAAACAAGTTCATAACCTTCCACAGTTTGTTTAAATTTGAAAATAAATGTAACCATTTATAGAAATAAAAATAAAAAATCTTTCCAGATCATAAGAAAACACCCAATACTGTGTACATATGGTTACATTACCAGTAGAGATGTAACCTGAAACTTACACAGTTCCCTAAAACATTTATATGGAACTTTTCCTTTTTGACATAGAGTAACTTCTGCAGTTTGCATGGAGACAGAAATGAAAGGCTGCCTCAAACAGAACTCATATGCCACCAAAGCTATAAACCACAGTACAGTCACTCTGAGAATCTAAAAAAAATTTTTTTGTTCAAGTAACAATGACCTGGAACTTACATTTCAAGACTCTTAACCAGTGGTCCTAATTTGCATTTCAAAAGCAAAGAATACTTATTCTTCGTTAAACTTATCAAATATATGGAAGTTCTGGTATGCAGAGGAGAGTAGGAGAGGAATAACTTCTCTCTTGCATTTCAAAGGCAGTAAAACTGTATGTGACATTGTAAGAAGTTTACTTGGAACATATTCCTTACTGCAGAAAAGCAGGACTGAATGTATAAAATGGATTATTTTTTTACTCTGAAATGCTGAGAAATTCAAAAGTTGAAATAAAGAAACAAAAAAATAGGCAATAACACATAATAAACCCACCATATTTAATTTAAAAACATACTCTTGCTTTGAAAACTCCTTTGTCCTGAGAACTAAGAAATAATGCTGCTTCTGAAAGTTTCAAACTTCTATTTCCTATGGGATGTGGGTATATCTTCCCCAAAACGGCAAGCCCTTTGTTTCTGTGGTTTTCAGCCAGTTTTGAAACCCCTGAAGTGGAATAGGCATAAATTAATCTGCTGACTGTAAAAGCAGATGCTGACAGCTCACAGCTCTCATAGCCACCCTATGTGTGAGAATTAAAAACATAAATTCTGTAAAATGTGAGACAGTCACCATATAGAACAAACTTTTTTTTGTTTTCTTAATATTTAGTATAGAGACTGCTGACTTTTTGTCAGTACCTCATTGACAGCTACCTTCAAAGCTGACTGCAGACTTTGAAGTGGTATGGAATACCCTTTATTCTTACCTTGGAGACCCTCCCTTAAGGAAAATAGCGTCAATGGGTATGTGTAGAAAGGGTTGGGTGTTTTAGTTACCTCCTGCACTGGTCCTGCAATGTTTGCACATAGGAGATGGGATTTTTCATATGCAAAATGTGCAATTTTTTACAAATGTACAAAAAGTACAGATTTTTTCTATCCTAACTGTACCATTTCTCTGCAGTGGGGAAGTTCCTACCTCTGGGTGAAAAGCTGTCTATAGGAGGTAGGCAAATCTACCATGCCTTTGGACCCAATGCCTTGGCAAAAGTTGAGATTCAGAAGTGTCCTCTTAATCAAACAGCTCTTCCCTATCCCATTACAATTCCCACTGGGGAGTGGGATATGAAGACTACTGGAGTGAATTTCTTTACCATGGTCTGAAAGTAGTAGGAAATCCTCTCCAGACACTGAAGCATGAACCAAAGAACAGGAATGTCCTCTGAAGGATGAGAAGTCTAGGGTCAAGACTTGGGACAGCTTTGGGTTTGAGATCAACCAGAGATGAAGTGGAAGAAGTGCCAAGCACACAAATTGTTTATGAATGTATATTAAGGAGACCTAGCAATTGATATGTTATATAAACCAACCTGCCCACTGTCCAGGAAATTCAGCCAGAGGCTGCTTGGCCTATAGAGGTTGGAAGTTGGAAGAGAGAAGTGCTTCCCAAGACTAGTTGCAAGGAAGTGCAGATCTCCAGGTCCTGCTCCATGTGCAAGAAACATGGCTGGAGGGAAGAGGACATCAGCTTTCCAAAGGCTTTCCAAGAAAAGACAAGCTTGCAGAGCTTTGTTTGCTGTCTAGCTTGCCTCTTATCGGTGAGTCAGATTGCTGCCTAACAGATGGAACAACTCCCTAAAGGAATGTGTGGATTTGCACAAGATTAGGGACTGTATAGAGTAGTGTTACAGCCAAGACGCAGGGTGGCCTCATCTGGGCGGATGGTGGGCACAGTCTTTCCTGCCTACCAAAGAGTGGCTCAACTAATCTGATATTTGGTGGTAAGGATGCCATTTCTCTGGCTGGTCATACCTCAACAACAGATCCCAGAATTACAGTTACAGTGACAGCAGGAGATTATTTAGAAACCACTCCCGCAGGAGAGCCATGGCTGGACAAATGAATTTTGACCACTTCGTGACTTCAGTGGGATCAACAGTTCACAAACAGATTTGCCAAACATATCAACTCCAGCTGTGCTTGCAAGGCATACAAAAAAAGGCAACTGAGGGTTTTTTAATCATTTGCATAACTGTCTGTGGTGCCATGTAGCTGAAAGAAAAATGAGCTATTGGTCTGGTTCTGTACTTTGATGGGAGCATAAGCTAAAGTTAAGTTCTGTCATTTCGTTAAAACAAACTCAGCTTTTTTTCTCCTCATTCTGTCCTTTAGTAACCTGTGTTCTTAGCCAGCTCCAGGAAGGATATCCACGTAATTCAGGAGGATTTCTGGGTGCCTACAAGGACCACTTTGAAGGTAAGATGGAGGCAAGACCTGAAAAGACCCATAATTGAAGGTCAGTCTCGATGCATTTTATAGAACATTGAAAACATAGTGAAAGAGTTTTTTCAAATACTTAAGTTTAATCTCCTGTGTTTCAATTTGTGCTCATTGCCTCTTGTCCTGTCACTGAGCACAAGTGAAAATAGCCTGGCTCCAATCCTCTTTGTGTCCTCCCTTTAGGTACTTATTCACAGTGATTAAGACCCACCCTGGGCCTTCTCTTCTCCAGGATCACCAGTCCCAGCTCTCTCCCAGGGACTACTAGTCCCTTTTCTTGTAGAAAAGAGTCCCTTAATCACTGCAGTAGCCCATTACTGGACTTTCTTTGGTATGTCTGTACTGGGCTCCTGTACTGAGGAGCCCAGAACTGAACACAGAACTCCAGGTGCAGCATCACTAGTGTTGAGCAGAGAGGAAGGATCACCTCTCTTGACCTTCTGGCAACACACCTCCTAATGCAGCCCAGGGTACCATTAGCCTCCTTTGCCCCAAGGGCACATTGCTGGCTCATGTTCAACTTAGTTCATGAGGAGCCCTAGGTCCTTTTCTTCCAGGCTGCTTTTCATCTGAATGGCACCCAGCATATATCAGTGCCTGGAGTTGGTCCTACCCAGGCTCAGAACTTTGCACTTCCCATTGTTGAACTTCATGTGAAGATGTTGAAGTTCATGTGAGCCCATTTCTCCAGCCTGTTGAAGTCCCTCTGAATACAGCATGACCCTCTGCTGTTTCCAGTCACTCCTCCCAGTCTGGTGTCATCAGCAAACTTGCTGAGGGTACACTCTGCCTCATCGCCCAGATGATTAATGTGCTGGACACTCCTGGATGCAGTATAGACCTCTAATGACTACTCAGCAATGGGAATGCCTCAATGGTTGCAAGGCTATGATCTGTGCTTTTTCAGGAATGCTTTTTGAAAGCAGTGATTTTATATATTGTGATGATTTTTTTCACAAAGTCCTGCATTTCAGATGTCTAACCTTTGTGTATGAGCAGCTTAACACTCATCAGCACAGATGGAAGCTGTGTCAGTCAGCTGTAAATATAAGACTGAATTTGATCAACCAAAAAAGCTTTTCATAACAGCTATGGGATCTAACAATCTTTCTGTCCCTCTCTTGTTATCATTGAAAAGTCATGCTACAGAATTCTCTCTCGAATCTCAGGTGTAACCAGGTCTTCGGGAGAAAAAAGAGGACTTACAGGGAATGACTGAGAAAAAGCATTTTGGAAAGGAATGCTCCTTTTGCTTTGCAGGCAAGCTAGTGAGTATAATTTCCATCTATTCAACTGTACTGGTTTAGGGTGTTTTTCCCCATTGCTATTTGTTTTCAGGCAAAAAAGCTGATTGATTTTTGTCTAACTACCAAAACTGCAATTGTGAATACCATTTCTATCATCTCTAGAACATTTAGAGGATATTCCCATCAGCCAAAAATGCAAAACAGGATTCAGAAATGATAGTAAGTTTTAATTTCTCCTCATGAATTTCTCCTTCATTTGAGGCAAAAGGATGCCTTTGCTGTATCTGGGAACATGTTTCCGTGCAGCAGCATATTCCAAAGAGGTTAGTTTGCAGCCTTCCTTTCCACTCTTTCCCAAGGGGCATTGTCCACATCTTTTCATCTCACCAGATTATGTTCTTTTAAATTTTTTACTCAGACTACAGATGCTGATTATCTCCCTAGCACTGTTAGGCATTCCATATCACTCTTCAGTTACAAGGAGGAAGAAGGGCAGAAAAAAAGCACTGTCTGAATGCAGAAAAAACCCATGAATATTCAAGCTTTTGTTCCTTTGTATTTTAAAAAGTTTAACTGCAGACCCATGGGAAAGGTGAGTTCAAGCTGTTGCTTACTGTAATTCTTTCCACAAAATGAGAAATTTAGCCTCATTTCCTTTACTCAGTTATGACTTAGATCACATTTTATGTGGTGTGTGACTTAATCTTATGAGTAGTATACAGTTTAAGAAACAGTTTAGCTGCATAGGATTAGGAAACATACATCATAAGAGCTCATATTTGTTTCAGTAAATTTAAATCTGTGAACATTTTCAACAAACTTCATGTGCTGTTTGGTGTATCAGACTTGCTTTTGGTGGTTTGGCATCAAATAATTCTGTATAGTTCTGGTTTCTGAAGACACTGTCAGATGGAGTGACAGCAAACAGGATGCTGTCTGGTGGGAAAGCTGAGGAATGAGAAAAGAGGAGGAGATGGCAGTGAGGCATGTTTCTAAAAGGACTGGTAATGTTTCCCAAGGAGTCTGTGGGCTGTGGAGGGCAC
Source organism: Margarornis squamiger (assembly GCA_035222235.1). Lineage (NCBI taxonomy): Eukaryota > Metazoa > Chordata > Aves > Passeriformes > Furnariidae > Margarornis > Margarornis squamiger. The sequence continues at coordinate 59,928,096 of JAWWTY010000106.1, read as the reverse complement.
AAGAACTGGTCAGTGACCTCCTTTGTAGTTGACCCACAACATTGGGCAGAAGAAGCCACCAGATAAGTTTCCGTTTTTGGTGAAGTGTGTTAATAGCTGTATCTTCTGTCTAACATCTTCCTTTTCCCATGGTTCCAGCTTATAATTTTTTTTCACTCCACTGTGTGTCTTTTTCTCTTCCCAGCCCCAGTCATGTTTCTTCTCAGCACCTCTGTCTCAACATGATCTTTGGCTTCATCAGCTGTTGCCACTTGCAAGAAAAGAAGTCTCCTTTCCTTTCTCCAACTTGGCCCTGAGCACCTGGTTCAACTTTACATATGCCAGCCCTACTCCCTGAACCATTAATTTGGAATAAAGCCAGTGTGTAAACTAGTTCCATGCTCAGTCTTTGGGACTGTGATCACTGCCACCCATGCTTTCTCAGACCAGAAATCCTACTGCTTCTGCGACTCAGGATTTTCAGAAAGTTTAGTGTAAAAATGATTAATTTAGTCATTAAAATCAGATGACTTCTGTCAAAGGAACAGAAAGGGCTATGGGAAGTCCAGAAATAAGTGTTTTAAATCAGAAAAAAACTTTTAACCTTTTATATAACATGTATGGCATCGTAACTGTTCTCCGAGCTACAGATTTAATTGAATGTACAGGTGTAAAGACCTTAGATAAAAATTTGTATTGGTCTGAGTAACTTGTTGAGAACTTCTAAGTAACATCATTCCATGAGAAATGCTGAAAAACCATATGGGTTGCAGAAATATATATAGTTTTTCTTTTAATGTCTTCCTCACAAGCAAAATGCTTAAGAGAAATAATCCAGTGGAGATGTTGGCAGTGGTACTGCCAACTGTTCTAGTTATTAAAAGCTAGCGTTACAAAAAAAAGTTCCTAAAAGCAATGTGAAAGCTTTATATAGAAATAAAAATAGAATAAAAGTTTTTTGTATCTCTTATAATTTCAAAGCAGCAGGGAGAAATTGCTACCTGATGTTAACACAGTTATGGAAAGTTCCCTCTTTTCTAGTCATGAATAACCTAATACAACGATGGACATAATGCTGCAATATTGCTTGACAAATTTGCTGATTACTGTAAAGATGGGAAATACAATTGATGCATGACAAAGTCAAAAGGGAAGCAGATTTCTGGAATAACTCAGGAACTTCATGGAACCCACTGTAAGAAAGACTGTATTTTTCATAAGAATTGATTTTGTATTTTATATGTCCCTATACTGTGATTAATGCAGAATAACTGCACTGTAAAACAGCACTGAGCAAAGTTTGTTCTGGACAAAACTTCTACTTTATGATTCACTGAATCCACAGTCTACTTCTTGTCCAACCAAGCTGCACAGCATTCTGGACAGCTACAGCATGGAATAATGGCATCTGGGACATGACACACCAGTGTCTTGTTTATGCTCACAGGATTTTCTTGTGTGACATCTTGGATTGTTTATGGAGGTTTGAGGTTAGACCAAAGAAAACTGTAATTTCCTCCCGGTCTCTGATAATCTGTCTGCTTTTTAACTGCTCAGTGTCATTTGTGAACTGCTGTCAAATTGTATTCATCGCTTTGGATACAAACGAGGTGTTCCGTGTGTATTGGTGTTCATATAGCCACAGGGGCTTGGCTGGACTGAGTAACAACTGTGGTGATGCCCTAAGGGTCAAGCAGAGGAAAGGAAATAAAGAGTGGCATAATTTCTTCTTCAGATATTAATTCTGAGAGGTTTTACATATAGCTACTTACAGGTTTGGCCAGCTTAGACTACGTGGCACTAGGATTGTGTATAGACCTAGAACGATCATCAGTGACAGTGAAACTTCCAAGGAAGTGGTCTTAGCCATTCTGAAGCTCTGGGCTTCAGAGGACTTACCTAACAAAAAACTTGTTTCAAAGTGAAAAAGGGTGTGACTGCCACTGGTGACACCTCCCTGTCTTGGATTGTCAGTTGTCAGTAGCTAAGTAACTTGCCAAATAGTTGTCCACATGGTCTTCAGAGGTGGCTGGTGTAGGTAGAGACAGAGTAGAGCTGATTTAAGGCTGGCTAATGCACATTGATGATACATTTTTGTTGCTGTTTAGTATTTGAAAGGGGCTTCAAAACATAAGGGAACTTTGAAATTCCAGAGCAAAGTAAGGGTCTGATATGACACAGAAAATTAAATCCCTATATGCTTACCTACTTTAATCTCTTCACAAAAAATAAGAGGTTTTAAAATCTTTTTTGTTTAGCAGAGCAAACCCAGAACCTTAGAGGAGATAAACCACTCTTTCTAGCTGTATTGTTTGGAGTGATAGTAGTGATGACAGATTCTCACCAGTAAGCTTCTGAAACAGCTACTCTCTGAAAATTGCAAGGGATGAACAAAAGTACTTTAAAATAAAGAGCTTGGTCAACATCTGAATCAGCCTGAATGACACAGTTACCCATGAGAGCAGGCAACTGTCTCGATGACTCAAATGGATCTGTTCTTTGTCTCAATGAATAATGATTAAATGAAGAAAAAAAAGGCATTTTTATTTTAGAAAGGTAATGCAAGATCTGTTTGACTGAGACAGTGCTCAGAGATGTTTTAGCTTAGATTAATACCTCAAGTTCTTACAAACAGAAGCTGGAGAAATTTGGCTGGGTTTATTGCAATTTAAGTAAAAAGCACCTCTGTTGCCAGGATTTGTATGAGCGCTGCTCATGCTGCCATTTCATCAGTCCTGTTTCCCGCTCTGTTTTGACTGCTCATGAATCATCTTCCTGAACACATGGATAGGAAAACTGTTCCCTACTTGCTTTACTTCCAGCTGTGTTTGTGAGGTTGGGAAGTATGTTTGTGGATGACTGACTAAAGGAAAAGGCGGTCTGGGGATAGAGGGGTCCTTTATTCCAAGGTTGGGGTTGTAATGCAATTCATCAATACCTCCTTCCTGTATTGACTTTATTGACTGTTTTGCACAGCATCTGCGAGAATGTATGAGAAAGCCTCTCTCGAATGACATCAGGAGATGTCAGGCTGAGCCAGAAAATATCTGCACAAAGTGCTTTTGACTAGTTAGGGGGAAAAGGGTGTGCATAGTGCTGGTCAGAAAAAGCTTAATAAAACTTAATTGGGGTTTGGGTAGTTTTTTTGTTTGTTTGTTGTTTGGGTTTTTGGTTTTTTTTTTTTGTTTTTTTTTTTTTTGTATAAATTAGTCAGATCCCTGAAATGAAATAATTTTGCCTAGTCTGAATTTGCTTTCAGTGATGTCCCTACACAACCTTGTCAGTCAAGCAATTTTCAGAACAAGGTTAGATGCCAACACATACTCTTGATGACTTTTTCTTTCAGCCTTCTCCTGAGCTGACAAACAACCTGAACTCATTGAATCCTGGCTGGCAGCCATACTGCTTCATGGCCTGCTGAGCTGACAAAATCCTTAGCTGGAGCAGCTTGCAGGCATGAGTTTAATGCCAGATTTTGTACAACTTGAGAATGTTTTAACAACCAATCTGCTGCTTGTTTTGTTGCTTTTCTGTCTGATGTGTCTCCACACCTGAAAGGTGGTTCTGACCTGGTGCAGAATGTGAGAGTTTTTGAAGCCCTAAAAAGTCCCCAAGGGCAGGAAATATTTTCCGGCATAGCATTTCTGCCATGACTTTCCTCTTGAGCACATCCAAAACTCATGCTGTTGTTCTTGCTTCCTTTGCCAAAATCCTAATCCAACTCCTCATAAGAAAAAGTTATAGGAATTTTTGTTGGAACATATACAGAGAGTGAGGCAAGGCAGCCTGGCTAAAAGGAGACCAGACACATGACAGAGGATGTGGTCTGCTCAGAAGCTTTAATTTCAGAGAAGCTGCCTTGCAGGTCATTTCCATTTATATCCACTGAGAGCAGTCAATCAGAAGACAGAGAAGAAATGAAAGAGACAAAGGCAATTAAATGTGTTAAATTACCTAGATATGAGACATGATGACTGACTATTCTGTGACAATCATACTAACTGGGTCGCTGCATCTTTTGTTGTTTTGGATGCAGGATGCAGCAGTTGATCACTGTTCATTAGGATAATTATTTCATTAGGGACAGAAGACTACTCAGCTGTTGTCCTACGATGCTAGACAGTGAAAAGGCCTACATGTGTTATCATTTGCAGACTTCCAGAGTAGTTGAAAAAAAAATCCTACCATTCTGTTCACCTTTCAGTTATCTGGGGGACTCACAATGCTCGATATAAACACCAATGGCTGATAAATAACCTCAGAAAGAAAATCACAGGGATTTTTTTTTTTATGCTTGAGCCAATGCATGAGATAAACTGATATGCTGGAGCTTTGGATTTTTATACCATAAGGGAGAAGAATGAGCAGATTTACTGTCTTGTAGCTCCTAACCTTAAAAAGGTTACTCTAAATATTTTTCATACTGAGAACCTTGCAAGGATTCAGTATTTATGTAGTTCATAGAGTACAATCAGTGCTTACTTATCTCTGCTCTTCATATAAAACTTGTAAAAAGGTCCATGTGTGGCATGTACTTTGAGACTTTAATCTCACATACAGAAAGAAGTATAGTAATATCTTCGTTGCATCCTCAAAACTCATTCCATTAATATCTATCTTCCATTAATTAGTGGAGAATCTAAAAGATAATACTTCGCTAGCATGTTGGCTTTTGTAAGCAAAGTACAGGCTAAATGGAATACAAGGGCAGCAGCACTGGTGGGACTGACGATGAGTGTTTGGGATTCATTTCACCTTATTACTGGTGCCAGCTGACTAGCTCTGTTTTGGAACTGGTGGTTGTGATAAGAGGGCAGGTCACAGTGGGAACCCCAGGCATTGGTCCTGTGTAAGTCAGCCTCCTTAAGAGGTTGCTCTTCCTGATTGGCTTCAGGGTTGTTGAGTTGGATTTCCTCATGGTAAAAAGATGAGAGACATGGAAAGTGAGAGGGTTGGGGCTCCTGTGTCATAAATTGTGCTAGTAAAGAGGGCTGTAACAAAAGCCAGTGGAAATGTTTCCCTGAGGTATCAGGCAAAGAAACTATGGTTTGTCTACATGGAGAAATAGTCTGTGTTGTTTCTATGGAAAAGTTAATCTGCATTTACACAATCCTCTTAGATACTCCCATTGCTCTCTAAGAATGCCAGAAAGAACATGGAGCTATGCCCAAAGTTTTCCTTTTTTCATAATTCTTTCTACATGATTCAAAAACCCATGGGGCATGGTGGTTTGCTAAACCAGAAGAATATGGGCAGTGACTTCTGACTTTCAATTAAAGCACATTGTTACTTCATCTTAAGGAATTGGCTGCCTTACCCCCTCCTCCATGGAGATCAATTAATAGTATAGTCTTCACCTTCCTCTAAATAGGGTAGATTAAAAACATATTTTGAAGTTCAAAATATAAGACCTTGTCTAGCTCTTCAATTAGTAGTTCTAACCCTGTGTCACAGGCCATCACTATGAGCCGACTTGCTGTCAGTGAGTGATCCCATGATTATCCACACTAAACATGTCTAAAGGGTAACTAACAAAGAAATGCCTTAGCACAAATGCTTTGCCATCTTCAAAATGCCAGCTATCATTACTGTTTGCATGCTTTCTCTGCAAATTACCCTGCAATTCAGAAGATAAGAGTGACTACCAGGGTAACTGAGTTCAATAACCCCATGGTTACTTAACACTCAAACGAGTTATAGAAAGATGGCTTCTGAAGAAAAGCAATTTTTCAGGGACAAACTGATTTACCAATAACTTCTAAACTATGTTTACAAAATATCTGGTACATAGACCTCTTGGAACTTCCCATGAAAAAGGAACCCCAGACAAAAATAAACATTAACTAAAAATACACTATGTTTCTTTCTAGGGTAAGGATAAAATGACTTTTAGACACCACTAACATCCTGGTTGAGTCAATTCAACCTCCCTCAAGTCAAATACACTTTGGTTTGGTTGAACATATTAGTTTTGAAATGGTGACAGTCTAAGGAAATATTCCTACAAAAGAGCTGATGATAAAAATGGGGGTCTTTTCTTATCTTCTTACAAAAACACAAAGAGAAAAATTAATATAAAAATTAGGTTTCAAGCTTTGCTCTGGAGGGGTTATTTATCTGGTAAATTTCATCCACCTGCCTTTTGAGATATTTTCCTTTTTTTCAGCTTCTGTGTCCTAGTATGAAGAGCTCATATGAGAAGGCAACACTTGCACAGAGTCTGCACTACATATCCTATAGTGAGCAATGCTTAGCCAAGATCTACTCTCTCATAAGTGATGAGAAAGTGGGGACAAGCACTTTTCAGCAAGGGAAGCAAATATGGAATGAGCAAATCTGTCTAAGATAATCTGGTTGTGGCATGTCCACATAAGGGAATTGCTGATTTAGTTTAATGTAGACAACTGCAAATAAAAGTTTGTTAACAAAGTTGACATAAATGATTTGGGAATTTTATAAAGGATACTTAACTCTATTCCTCAGGAGATTAAGTTGCAAATTAAGCTGGAACAAAGAGTGGATTGAATTCTGAACTGGGCTGAGATCTTACTGCCTGAAATACCCAGTGCTAGCTAGGAGTCAGGAGAGGAGTGGCTGCTCTGTTTATTAAAGACCTGTTTTTTGTTATTCTGCTTCCTCAATAGATGCAGGAATATTGCCTTCTGTTTCTGTTATGGGCTACAGGAACATATGAAAGGAGAATAGCAGAGACTGGAAAGCTTATGGGTTTAGTATTCCTTTATAATAATTGGGGAGTCAGTATTGACCAACTCACCATATATCCCTTTAGGGCTGGTTTAACATGTGTTCCCTTGATGGGGTCTCTCAGCCTCACCTGCAGACTGCAGTTCTCTTCGTCCACCATATCTTTGACCACCAATGATATTATGACTTATAACAACATACTCAAATTCTGCTCTGAAAGTAAAGGAGTGGGATTGAGTTTCAATGGCAAGAAGAATATAGACAAAGACTTCTGACTCTTAGTTAAAGCACACTGTTACTTCATCTTATCCTTCTCCTTCCTTGTGATCTGGGCTTCTGAAGATCATGCCTACAGTATAGACCTGGCATAGACCTTGTGTTAAACTTGGAAGAATGCACTTCCTAGTATTGTCCGCAGTCAGAAATAGCTGTTATTCCTGACACCTAGCTCTGGTGAATCTCTTGACAGTCTTTTGATGATGCCAGGTCAGGCATAATATGCCCAGGCCATACAGTAGCAGGATTCAGTAGTAAGTACCTTGCTAGAGACTTCATGTTTGTTCTCAAAAAATATTTATTTAAGCATGCATTCTTTCCCTTTCTTGATGGGTTTCTTGCCTGGGCCATGTCCCAGAAAATGGTTTCATTTTATCACACTGGAACAGCTTTTTCTTTTTTTTTTCTTTCTTGAAATTGTACATCCTGTTGTACTTCTATAAATATTTCTAAATATCTGCTTTCAGAAATGCAGAGGTCACAAGTAGTAGAAGCCAAAAGAATAATACTAAAACATTCTCCCAGAATTTCCCTGGGTAGCTTTTTGTTATGGGAGTCTGAGAGGAAGTGGCACAGATTAGCTGGGTGACAAGACAGAGTTGAAGACTCCAGTTTTGAGGCAGTACTGGTGAGCTCAGGAGTTGGTCACACACACTCACACTGTTTGGAGATGAAAGTGTGAACATTTCCTACCAGGAGACTGTATTCCCTTGCTTGATGAATTTTTCTGTACATGCATCAAGTCAGAAAAAGAACAGAAGCAGAATGGGTGAGCAAGAGACGCATGCCAGTGAGGACCTGAGGCATGGGCTGACATGGCAGTGCAAGGACAGGCATTTACTTCTGACAGTAACAACATATAAGACTCTAACTTAGATGGTTGTTTTCATTGGAAAAGTTTGTCTCCCTGAGAAAACATGATTCTAGTCAGCTTACTTAGGGATTATTAGCTCTAAAATTTGTGGTTAATTTAAAATTTATAGACAGATGTTATTCTTAAACAGTGTTTAAGCTTTCAAAAGGGTTCATGCAGAGACCTCCCAGGATTGCAAAACCAGATGTCCAGTGAAGGCTGTGATGGTCAAGACTTCCGAACCATGGAGTATTTATTGTTGTCATTACTCTGAAGCACAGAAATACCACAACTATTCAAATTACTTGGAGGCCTTATGGACATCCTTTCTTTGTTGGGGAAATGTGCTTCAAACAACAAAATATTTTCATTAGGTGTTTTTATTGAATTGGATCATCTTCTAAACTTACAATACTTGCACACAGGGCACTAAAATTCAGATGAATGAGAAACAGCATCTCTACCACAAAAAAACTTCCCCTCTTTTTCCTTTCACGTGCTCCTCTCCATCTGCCCCTCCCTCCTTCTCTCCTAGAGATTTTTGAATTTTATCTCTTGAGTTTTCCAATTGACCTTAATATTACACTTGTCAAGCATAATATTAATGTTAATAATGTTAAACTCCTGTATAGTACCTTCACTAGTTTGTGTTTTGTTTTGGTTTGTTTGTTTGTTTGTTTTCCTGAAAGGAACACATGGTTTTTCTCTCATTATCCCTGCACATAGTATTCTAATTTTGTGTGGATTTTATGGAGTAATTTCATATTTTGCAATACCAGATGTTTCCTTAAATATGCAATAAGTTCCTGGATCATTTGTTTTTTGTTGAAACACCGGAAGAAACAACTTGCATTGTGAAAATCACAACCTTTTTTTCCCATGATAATTCAGTGCAGCCTGACTTAAGCATCATTGCAAGTACTTCTCAAAAGTAAAGATTTCTTCCAGAACCTTTTGTTGATGACATTTTAATGTGTTAATATGAAATAGGTGCTGTTCCAGCAGTGAAATGCAAACTTGGCATTCCATGCACTTGTTTCCTGTAAAAGGTAGTGAATGCCAATGCCTGTAGATGCTGAAAAGGAAACATGCAACATCTGAATATGAAAGCTGCTATACAGGACAAGGGACTTCCTCAAATTATATTGTCCTACATATTTTACCTGATGACAACAAATACTAAAATTTAAGGAGGTATTTCTTCAGGCACCAAATATTAAAATAAAAAATTTTCTACTGCAGAATAAGGCAGATCCTAAAATTATGCATGTGTTCGAAAAGTAGTTAGACATGACAAAAACTTATCTCAAATAGTCTTCAGCAGGAGACCTTCTCTCTGGCTCAAAAATCTTCTCAGCTGCACATCTCTGACTGCTGTTTATCCTACTTTAATACAGCAGTTGTACTTCTAGGGGTGAAATAAAAGTGAATTTCAAAACTGTTTATATGATTTAGGAATATAAATTTGTATGGAACTGCGGTATATGCAATCCTAAATTTCTTATGCATTTTTTCAAATCTGTCCCCAACTGACCATCCATTTTGAAGGCCTTTTTTTTCCCATCCTGTTTTTTGTTGAATCCTATCACTTAGAGTTGTCAAAAATCAATAAGATGTAAGGGAATATCTAGTTTAAATCATAACACAACATTTAACTTGTGAAAGAACTTTTTTTTAAATCACCATCTAGATGCAGTGGATGTTACAGTACCTACACTATTGCTTGGTTCTGGACTTCTCTCACATTGATACGGCTTTTAATCTCACTACAGGCAGCACCTAATTAATCTTTCAGGTTTCCAAGAAACCACTGGAGTAGTTACTCAAATACAGTATTTCCACCCTCTTGGTTTTTTTTGTTGGTGAACATCCTACAATTTTTCCACTGTAGGTACAAAACTATTTTTCCTGATAATAAGATTGCTTGCTCAGACCACTTAGAAGTGGTTGGCAGGTTAGGTATTACAATTGTGTTTGCTAGAGAGATTACACTGATAACAGCATAATGAATGACTGCTTGGGTAGCATTAAAGTATTCAAACATTTTATAATGTGCTTTCCAGCCAATACATTGCCATCATGTCAGGATTTTAAAGTTTAAAGGTGTATGGGCATTTTTTCAAAAATCAAATAAAGGCATTTTTATATAAGCTAGGGAGACAGGCAATCACTGTCAAGCAGTTATTTCCTGTTCCTCAAAGACTTTTCATATTTTGCTTGTACTGTTGCCAACAATCTAACAACTGCTAGGTTAACTTATTAAATTTGCAATAATATATGTCAAACTAAGACTAAAAGCAAGCACAAGTATGCCATTTTTCAATGATATGAAAAATATTAGGTGAGGAATTTATTTTCCCTACATTTATTTTTCTTTTGAAAACCAGCAAAGCAGCCAAAAAAATGGGTAATTCTTTGCAAAACCAAATTTCTTTGTATTCTCATTAAAAGGGGCATGTTGGGGAGTAAAATAAACAGATTCTGAAACAAGTAGTTATAAAGAACTAAACAGTTCCTCCTGACAAAAAGACATAATGATAGAAAGTTCAGAACCTGACACTTGCAACATGTGTCTTGAAATTCTACCTTGCCCTTGTGTCTTGGATCTTTGCTCAGTTGTGTTTCATTCCTTGATGCTGGTTTTACAGTTGTAAATCTGAAAAACACAGTTCAGTCCACACAATTTAATATGTCCATAAATGTCATGGGATTTCTGACTTCATCTTAGGCATTGCTCCCAGACATAATAAAACAGTTTTGAGATACACCTCCAGTTTCGTTTGTTCCTTTCTTTAAGGATTTCTTGCATTTTTGTGAAGTTTTAGATATACTTTGAGCATTAAAACTCCCCAGAAGGATATTTCAGAAACTAAGATAATTTTTCAATGATTTTTAGACTAGTTTACAATGCAGCTCTCATGTAACAATGCCAGAGAAGTAAGTCCTCAGAGCAAAAGCTGAGAAACAGAGCTTCAGGTAGGTAAAGAGTCCAGTGTTAACACTGAGCAGAAATGGTATTTAACAAGCAGCTTCAGGCTTTTCTGGGGCTCCTGATCTTTTTTATGGCTACAGAAATTTTCCTGAGGATTAGCAATAACACAACATTGAATAGTTGCCACAACCACCAATCACTGCGAGAAGGTTTAAATTGCTGTTTATGAGTCAAGACTCAGCCAGCCTTGAGCTGATTATAAGAGGCAGCCTCGCAGGATGGTACTCCTCTGCCTGCAAGCTCAGTCTGTGCCCCTGCTGTGACAGCAGCAAGGGTCTCCCCACTCCATCTGGAGTGAGTGGATAGTCCACGCATGCAACATGGTGCAATTTACAGCCCCTGTCACTAGCCCATAGCTCCTATTTGGGCCATAGCCATTTCCCAAACTGGGGCCAGAGAGGAGTACTTGGTGTATGCTCTAAGAAACAGGTATTTGGGGGAGATTTTGTCGTAAATATTGTGAGTAGAAAGCATCACAAGCTCTGATATGCAGCAGCACGGAAAATTCCCTATGTTTACCTTTTTATCCTACTACATCATTTATGTTCATTTGTCTTCAATGCAGCTACTAACAACTGAACAGCAAATTAAAACTGATAATCTCAGATTACTCCCTTTATAGATAAGGCCTGGAAACACGAAGCTGGTGTTAACTGCTGTTCTCCCTTGACATTTGGTTAGGCAGCTTGATTCAGTCATAGCTGGAGCTGGCAGCTGTGCTGGCAGCAGCCCTGGCTTCCTCAAAAGCTTCCTCAGTCTCTGTTGAAATGGCCACAGCCAATTCTTTGGAATTTGGATTTGTAACCTCTGTAATCCCTGCAATTAATTCATTGCACAATTATGTCTTTTGTCACAGATTTCTTAAAATGGCTTTGGACTGCTATTTAACCACCTCACCCCAAGGAGTTCAAGCAGCTGTGGATTTCTGAAGGTTTAACATTGGAAATGTTTTGTCTCTTCCCCCAGTATTCAACGGATTTCTTCAGATTCATCTGATATGTTCAGCATCAAAACTTAGTCCTTTTTGGTTTTCCATTCTCCTCTTGTCTAGAGCACTTTGACATCCTGTCAATCAGCTGAAATGAGCTTACTTCTCACCAGTAGGTATTATTTTCCATGCCGGTTAATTATTTTCTATGCCTAACCTGAAGCACCTTAACTATTTGTATTGTCACAAAAAGAAATTATAAAATTGAGGGTGTTTCATGAACATTTGTACAGAGGAGAATAAGTGTTCATGAATAGTTAATGAATTAACAACTCAGAAGTTATCTCTATCTGCAGAATGTCCTTTCTTTCTATGGGAAAAAAGATACATTTTTGTCTGCCATGTAGTTATACATAATTTCCATCGAATCATCAGTACATGTACTATTCAAATTTTTGAGTGGATGTGTTACACAGGGCAAGAAAGATTTATATTTGACTCACACTTAAAATTAAACACAAAAAAATTTTCTATATGCAAAAACATGGAAATGAAAAATAAAGTTTGCATTATTTGTATAAAAACATCTGTAAACTTCTAAGTTTATCAACTTTTTTTTTTGGGGGGGAGAGAGAAGGCATTTTTTCCCCTACTAGTGTGACTGGAAAGAGAAAGAAAAAGATTTTAACTTAAAACCATGTGATTGCTGTATCTTTTCATTTTTATGAAGAAAAAAAAATTGAGACTCTTACTGCCGCTTGTGCTAATTACTAAAGCCACATTCACTGAAAAAAACCCCACACAATTTGGCTATGTCATTTTTCATGAGAGTTTCAAAATTATCAAGCAATCAGTGTTCAATTTACAATTTTTAATAGTTCACATGTCAAAAGCCTCAAACATATAATGTCAGCTGCTCAGTTGGACAGTTGTTTGAAATGCCACATTAATGGAATAAAAGAGATTCTTAATGTAACTCAAGAGCTTAGTTCTCACAGTTTCTGTTGTCTTTTTCTTTCCTTTGCAACCAAGTGAAGTATTAGTGCAGAAATTCTGAAGATTGCACCTATGGAACCTCATAAGATGACAACAAGCATATGGAGGCAGCTCTGCAGTCATCTTCAACATGCTTTGAGCTGCAGCAGCACTCCAGGGGAGCAGTTATATGAATGCTGTATCTTTGCCATTATTTTTAAAGGAAAGTTGCAGTGACAGCTTGATCTTGCAACTCAGCTGAAATAGAAAAGAGAGCAACAATATTTTGACAGGGATCAAAATAATTTCCAAAGGAATTTTTCATTTCACTGTAGCTATTATTCAGAAAATATGGCATTTTGTCAGAAACTGAGTACACTGACAGTTAAAATAAACCCAACATAGACTCCTCAAGCCCTAGGAAATCAAAACCACTATCACATTAGAAGTGAAAGACAAAGCCTAACATCAATATGCATAACTATATATAATAACTTATACTGAAAAATGAGATACTTTTAGCAATTTCAAGCTTAAGCATACTTAGCAAGTATTGATGCTACTGAACACTCCCACATCTCTTAAAGGAAGGAAGAATAACCCACCCCCGCAGTCACGGCTGTACCTACACACGCGAATCAAACTATCTTTCCCCACGGGCATTCAAGTGTGGGTGCAAACGCCCGTGGCACACCTTTTTCTTGCCAGACGAACAGGACTGAATTTAGTGTGAATGAGTGCGAGGTGACACCTCGGAGCCAGACGGTGCCTGCCTCCGGTACAGGGCACCCAAACATAAACGAGTCCCGGCTGTGCTGGCACACGGATGGCTTAATGCCCCACGGGGGGGGTTTCCCTGGGAGCCCCGCGGGCACTTAGGGACGGGAGGGGAAAACCCCCTCGGGGAAAGGTCGAAGAACTGCAGCCAGGGAAGCACGGCCAGCCCGCGAAGGAGACGAGCAGCCGGCAGCGCTGCGGGTGCAAACGCGCACCGGGGGCTGGCTGGGTGCCTCTGGGAGCACTGGCACTGGGATGGGATGGGATGGGATGGGAGCGGCACCCCCGCGCACACCTGTGCCGCCACCGCCGGGCGGCTCCGGGGGAAGCCGCGCCGCCGCCACCGCCCGCGGCGGGGCTCGGGCAGCGGAAACTTTCTGCGCTCTCCCGCGTAAACACGGCCCGGCGCCTTCCCCCGGGCACTATTTCGGAGCTGCGAGCGTACCGCGGACCCGCACCGCCTCCCTGCCCTGCCCTGCCCGCAGGGAGGGGCTGCCGCGGCCCGCCCTCACCTGCAAGGACGGGGCGGGGCGGGGAGCGGGGGCGGCCGGGCCGCGGTGGCCGAGCGGGCGGGCAGGACAGCGGGCAGGGCAGCCAAGGGAACATCCCGCTCCCTCCTCTTTGCCGCGGCCGGCGGGGCAGCGGGGCGGGGCGGGACCCGAGCGGGCCGCCTCGCTATTAATAGCGGCGTGCGGGCGTGCGGCGGGCAGAGCGGCGGGGAGCATGCAGGGGAACGGGCAGCAGGCGGGCAAGGGCCGCGCAGAGCACCTGGGCGGGAACGGGGCGGCTGACGGCGGGCTGCAGGCGGCGGCAGCGCCCATGCTGCCGGCGATGGAGGTGGCCGAGGAGCCGGACAGAGGTCCGGGCGGCAAGGGCAAGGACCCCAACACCTACAAAGTGCTCTCCCTGGTAAGCGCCGCGGGGCCCGGTCCCAGCTCGCCGGCGGGGCGTGGGGAGCGGCGCGGCTGGGGCAGGTGGGCAGGTGTTTCCTCCCGCTCCAGGCTCCAGGAGGTGGGAGACGAGCCCCTGGCGGGGCCTTCAGAGCCTCCTGGTGGCATCGGAAGAGGGAAGACCGCCTTTGGCAGCACGGGCTCCTTGGGATGCGCAGGGCAGCCGAGCTGCGGGGCGGTTCCGTCCCTCCCACTTCGGGAGTCAGCTCCAAGCAGGAGCGCTTGAGTATAGACAGGGACCTGCCCAAAAGAGCGATTCGTAACTCTTCACCTGATTTATTCTACTCTGTTGACAGTGCTCAGCGTTGAATCTTTCCAATTCTTTTGGGGTATTAATGGTTGCCCTGTTTCCGTCGTGTAGTTTTAATTGTTTGCTGTAGGGGGGACACCAGGGAAGACAAAACCAGGTTAAAACAGAAAAACATGGGTAGAAAAACGAAAAGAGTTCAAGAGCCAAAAGGACGAAGGACGTGTAAAAACTTGCCTTTCACTGAGTTTGAGGTACCATGGGTTGAAAGTTTGTCTCCAAGTACTGCTTAGAGGCACTTCTGGCCCTTATTTGGAAGCCCCAGTGGCCAAAGCCATTGTTAGCAGGTAGGTCACTTTCCAGTTTTAGCCACACTGCTGTATTATAATTATCTTCCCATAGTAATGTGAAAATAAGGCCTTCCAGACTGCCTGGGGTGATCATTATGAGGCTGGACTCATCAAGGTGAAGGAACTGTGGTGTTCTTGGAAGGAAGCTTTAGTGGAACTGCAGCAGACTTTATATCCATATATATCCATAAGTAATCCTCTTTCAATACACTGAAGCGTAAGGATCAAGGTGCCTTTCCAAATTTACCTATAAGTTTGTAATCTGGTTATTGCTTCAAATGAACCACCCACTAATATCATAGTGACGTAGTGTTGGTCGCACTTCCTGATGTAGTGGGTGGTAAGTTGCATTTCCAAGTTTGTCAGAATGTTATAAGAAAAGTACAAAAGTTCATGTAAAAGTTTATGGTAGTTTCCATGCAGAAGTTTTTTTGGCAACCTTTCTGATTAAGAGTCCCCTTAAACAAACGGTTGTGTTTATAGCTTGTTTCATTACTTCATTGTCTTCTGGGGAGGTTAAGGTTGTGCTGGAAAAGCCATTACAGTTGGATGGTGAAAACAGGTCAGCTTTTTTCAGGCTTAGAAATTGATACTAATAGTGGAAAATAATGATATACTATTCAAAACCTAATGTTATCGCTCTGAGCTTTTTAGGCTCTAATGCAACAAAATTATTAGAAATACATAGCCATTTCAAAGACTGAAGTTGAGCACAAGTTAAAATACTTCCAGGTTCTGTGACTTCTGAACTAAGGTCTTATTTTCCAAACCATAGCCATTGCCTGAGAACTGGCAAAAAGTTCATCCTGCACTGATTAGTGACAGAGTGAAGTATAGGTCATCCATACAGAAATGATTTAAGACTTCTAAATCTAAGTGGCCATTCACTATTTTTTTTTTTTTTTTTGAGATTGCAAACACTGAGATAGTGTAGAATATTCAGAGGGAGCTTGCAAAGCTTTCTAAATACTGCAAGTGATACTGGATTGAGTAAGACAAGAATATATTTAACCTAAACATGTTAGAAAGTGGACAACAGGAGTTGGAAATACAAGTTTGTTCTTTCTCCCAAGCCAATACATTTATAAAACAGTGATGATATTCCAATGTAAGAAACAAGTGAATAGACTTACCTGCTTGCTGTTTTATAGTTTCACATAGCAATGTGAAACTATTCAAGTGTCTAGATGTAGACACTTGCCTGCATTTACCCTAGTTGTATGCACTGTTGCTTCCTTTATTTGGGTAGATAAAAAAAAAAAAAATCTGATTTCACCTAAGTTGGTTGAAATTTTTGTAAAAACTGGTGGATGTACTTCTGGTGATTAGGGAAAACTTGAATTACTCTTAATTTTTCTGGAAAGCAGACTGCCTTGCATTCTGCTCTTCCTTTACATGGGTCTGCCACCTGTGCAATTTGTGAACACAACCTCTGTTTCCAGCATCTGTCCATAGCCAATCTTACCCTATTACAGAGCAACTGCAGAGTTCCCAGGTGCAAAAGGTTATAGTCCCCTGTGCACTCTACCCATGTGTTTTGTTGGTTGCTCCAGAAGCCTCTGTGTTTTATGGCAGTGCTTAGTTGTTAACAGAATGTAGGTTGAGGGAGGATGTAGGTTATTAAGGAAGTGGTATAGGATCACCTTCATTTCTAGCAGTGCTTGTTGTGGCAGGCATAACTTTAAGTTCAGTGGCAGGTTTTCATACCGTGCAGGCCACTCTTCTGTTGCTGCTGCACAGGGAGGATTTTGCAAATGGTCAGGCAGGCCTACAGGGATTTACTAATCCATATGCTTCCCTAAGCACCCGAAGCACGCCTTTTTGTTTACTGTCTTGCCAGTTTTCTGAGCTCAACCCTTTGTCCATCAAAGCCCAATGAGCTGTCTTCCTGTCTGAAGTCTCTCCAGGCTCACTCGCTGCTGTTGTGTGACTGAGCAGCATGTTGCTGCTCAAGAGCAGCGTAACCTTTGCTTAGGTTTGAGGTTTTCTATCCCCACTTGCCAGTAACTCTCAGGCATTGCATTTTGGTCTGATTCATTCATTCCATTAAAATAAACTTTTCCATGCCTCTGTAACAGCTGAAATGTTGAGAGGAAAGAAAAGTAATAAAATAGAGAATGTTTCTTTTTGACGGTTTCAGACTTTCTTTGTCATAACTGGAAAGCTCGTTTAAACTGACACTTTGGCTAGAAAAATTCTTAAGTTTTTGCAGCTTGAGGATTCCTGAGTAGAAAAAAAAATTACTAAAAAAAAATTCAGCTGAGGTCCAGACTGGGACATTGAAAGTGTGTGTTAGTCTTCTCTAAAGAGTAACTTAAGCATTTCAGAGTGCATAAAGATAATAAAATGTGAAGCTTTAAAAAATGTTTTTTTCCTTGTACTTTTTTTCATTAAGGTGGTCCAGTCTTTCTCCCCTCCCCAAGGCTAATCTTTTATGGGTGTCCCAAAGACTAAACAATCTTCTGAAGTCTTTTGTTGAATTGCTTGCTGCAATTCACTGAGGGAGTAGCTAAACTTCGGAAAATACCTGTGAATTAAAATGGTCTTATTTAACATATTAAGACAGAGCAACTCTTGGTGCCTACTCCCAGAAAACTGCTGTGTTTTAGTGCTGGTTGCAGATGCAGTGAGAGGCAATCCAGGATATATGGCTGCGCTCCTGTAGGATTAGTTATTCTTTTGTTTGGGTGGCTAATGAACCCTTTATCTCCTGAGAATCAAACTAAGGCACTGGCTAGGACAAAATCTTGTAATCATCTTCAGATGAAACCGGTGAAGGATACCGTGATACAGATGGCATCCTTAGGAGGCTCTTCACTGATTTCAGTTGTCTTTTTATTTAGCAGTGAAAGTTAAGTATGCTGGGCTATATCCAGGGACTGGTTAACCAAGAAAGGCTTTTCTTTGCCTATAGTAGCACTTCTTAGATTCCACATCAAACACAGTCTCCAGCCTGGGGCCCTCCAATACAGGAAATATCAATTCAACTAGAGAAAATTCAGTGGATTGCCACCAAGGTGGTCTGGGGCTGGAGCTCATGTCATGTGAGGAGGAGAGGCTGATGGACTGGGGTTTGTTCAGCCTGGGGAGGTGATGGCTTGGGTAAGGACACCTAACAGCAGCCTTATCATACCACTGAGGATATCATCAAGAAGAAGGAACCAGGCTCTGTATTGATATGCACAGTGGGAGTACGAGGTGATAGCAATAAATTGAAATGAGAGGTTCTTACAGGATATGGGGGAGGAGGGTAAAATCACTATAAGGATAACTAAGTTTTGGAATGCATTGCACAGAGGGATTATGTTGTCTTTGTCCTCAGAAATTCTCGACACTTAACATCATAAAGCCCTGAGCAGTCAGGTCTGGCTTCAGTCTTCACTCAGCTTTGGGCAGAAAACCTCTTCTGGTTCCTCATCATGTCATAGAATGATTTGGGTCTGAAGGGACCTTGAAGATCATCTGGTTTCAACCCCTCTATTGTGGGCAAGGTCACCTTCACTAGACCAGGTTGCTCAAAGCCCCATCCAACCTGGCCTTGAACACTGCCAGAACAACTTCTCTGATTAATCTGCATCTTGCCACCCTCACAATATAGACTTTCTTTCTGCTCTCTAATATAAACATACCCTCTTTCAGTTTAAAGTCATTCCTCCTTGTCCTATCACTACTCCTTGTAAGAAGGGCATCTTTCTTGCAGGCCTCTTTAGGTACTGGAAGACTGCTGAAAGGTCTTTCCAGAACCTTTTTTCCTCTAGAGTGAACAGTCCAAACTCTCTCCACCTATCTCCATAGAAGAGTTGATCCAGCTCTCTGATTATCTTTGTGACTCTCCACTAGACCTGCAGGTCTATGCCCTCCTTATGTTGAGGACCCCAGAGCTGGATGCAGTGCTCCAGATGGGATCTCACAAGAGCAGAGTAGAGGGACAGAACTGCCTCTCCTGACCTGCTGGTCATGATTCTGTTGATACAGCTCAGGATGCAGTTTGCCTTCTAGGGTGCAAGCACACATTGCTGACTCATGTCCATCTTTTCATCTATTAGAATCCCCAAGTCCTTCTTTGAAGGGTGGTTCTTAATAAGTCCTTCTGCCAGGCTGCACTAATCTCTGGGATTGTTCTTACCCAGATGTAGCGTCTTGCACTCGTTGAACTTCACTAGGTTCTCATTGTCTCCCTTTGCAATCTTGTCCAGGTCCCCCCGGATGGCAACCCTTCCTTCTGTTGTGTCAACTGCACCAACTCAGCTTCATGTCGTCTGCTAGATGACATGATCTGCTAGATCAGACTAGCTGAGGGTGCCAGGTCACTTTGAGCTTCTCACCCACTAACACCCTCAAGTCTTTCTCCTCAGGGCTTCTCAGTCTATTTTCTGCCTACCCTGTACTGGTGCTAGGATTGTCCTGACCCATTGTTAGAACCTCACGCTTGGCCTTTGTATGGGCCTACCTTTCAAGCCTGTTCAGGTCCCTCTGGATGGCATTGCTTCCCTTCCCTTCAGTGTGCTGAGCTCACCACCAGCTCGGTGTCCTTGGCAAACTTGCTGACAGTGCACTTGATCCCACTGCCCATGTCGCTGATGAAGATGTTAAACATCACTGGTCCCAGTAATGACCCTGAGGAAGGCCAGTCCTCACTGGTCTCCACTTGGACATCAAGCCCTGGAGTGTAACTCGGAAGTGTGACCATCCAGCCAATTCCTTATCTGCTGATTGGTCCATCCGTTCAAGCTCCTGAGAGGGGTGTGATCACTGGCTGAACTACTGTGTCCTTTGCCATTGCTGCTGTGTTGCTGCAACATGGTCTTGATTCCTGGTGGAAAGACCGTGTAGAAAGTTGGTTCCAATCTCATAGATGATTCTTTTTTTCCTTATCATAAGGCTAAGGAATTAACGTAATTTATGTGAGGAGAGGAAAGACAATGACAGGAAAGTGTTCTTGCCCAAAACTTGTGATTTGGAACCTGGTTATTTACTTCAGCCAACTTAAGTGTGGGTATTTTTATGAGTATTGGTCAGTTCTTAAGCATTAGGTTGCAGGACTGATTGTTATCTGAGTTTGGGAGACTGGTCACTATGTTCAGTCTTGCCTCTCAATGTGTTTTGACCCTCAGCAAATCATTCCATTTCAACCCTTTTTATATTGTTTTGCTCTATGTGCTGTGGCTTTTTTCATTTTTCAGTAGGAAAAAGTGGTCCTTGCTGAAATTTACTTGCTCCTATAAGAGTGCTGGATATTGCTTAAAAGGGATTTATGTGTTCCAAGAAACACCACACATCTTAACGTTAATATTAAAGAGACTGACTGTTAGGTGACTTGATTTTTGGCATCAAGCATCCTTTGGTGGAGTATGAAGTAAAAAATGACAGTGACAGGATGGCCCTATTTTAAATCAACTTTGAAGTGCTTCTGGTTTAGAAATATTAAAACAGTTTTTGGCCAATCTCCAGTATTTTAAAATTTTGTGGGAAATTATTTCAGTGTTTGGAAACAAGGGTATTTTACAGCTGTCTTCTGTCAATATTACAGCTCTCCAAGGGTGATTTGGTTTTAAGTCTGAAGACACAATAAAAACTGGCATTTGACAAAACTTTTTTTATCATGTTTGCTCTTGATACAATTGTAACTATAAATTAAAAAAAATAGAGACACTTAATTCAATTTAAGCCATCAGTAGAAAGTTTGGGGTTTGGTGAATTTTGAAATCATTGTAGCTTTTAATGTTGCTCTTCAGTCAACTCCTTTCTCAAGGAAGACTTTGCAAATAATTCTCATTATACATAGGGAGCTGTAAACCCAAAATTTCTTTATTGTTCTTCATGCTGGGTATTGAAGACCAAAATCATAATCTTGCTCTTGCTAGTGCGGTAAACAAACAAACAAAAAAAAAGATATTTTAGTTCTGAAGGGTTTCCAGGGTAAATTTGTGTTTTTGCTTTATTTACACTTTATTTCACAGAGCTAGTTGGTGTATTCTATCCTAGATGATAGAAGCTGATATAAAGTAAAAAAAATCTTGTCCAAAGAAACACTTTCAGGAACTTAGACTTTCTGTGTGATTGGGGTTTTTTAAGTATAGGAAAAACCCCCAAACTAAAACAACAGCAAACCCAAACAAACAAGAACCAACCCTAACCAAACAACCCCCAACCAACCCAAAAAACTCCCCCGAATTCCACTTTTATAAAGATCTTCACAAAGGGAGAGTAGAGACCACCTTTGTTTATGCCTGTACTCGGAACTCAGTTTAAAGTTTGTTGCCAAACTAGGTTGAATTTGGGTGCACAGTTAAAGGGGTGATTGTGAATTGACTAAGCACACTTCAACTTGCTTTAAGCTGGCTAGTTTAAGTACAGATTTCTGCACAGACAAAGCAATGTGCAGTTTAGCTAAACCTCCTCTTGGAGTGTAGTTGTGTGTGAAGCCTGGACTCCAGCTGGAGTGCAAAGCTTCCAACAGGTTGAAGTACACTGAGCTGGGTGACTGGTGCTTCTGTCAATGCTGCTGGCTGGTTGCCTGCCTGAGAACAACCACGTTGTGCCTAGGAATTGGAGTGTGGAATATCTGCTGAGAGGTTAGGCCATAGTGTGCTGGAATCAGCCCTCTGGTCCTTTCAGGCAAAACAAGTGAGTGACTGGGGTTATGAGGAAGGTGAGCACAGCAGGTTTGGGGACACTACCGAGGCTCAGCCAATAGTCTAAATTGCCAGGTGAGTATATAGTGATGAGACAGATCCAAGGTGAAGGAAGGAAGGCCAGCCTGTGAGTTAGAGTTGATAGAATGCTTGGCCAGGATGGACTTGACTGCAGTGCAGCTGTAACACAGTTCAGACAAGGTGAGAGGCAAGAGCTGGCTAAAACAAGGGAGGGTGACTCTTCTGAGACTTTTTATTGAAGGGCTGTCTTCAAGGCTGTTTGGCGTGTCCCAAACAGTTCCATCAATAGCTGAACCAATAGTGGAGAACCGGCCCCAAGCACAGGCAACCGAACTCCTGGGAGAAGGGAGTGTGCCCTTGTTCTGAACGTGCTTCCATGTAGTTCTACAAGGCTCTTGGATGCTAAAATAAGGACCACATTAATAATTTAAGTGAATTGGTTCTCTCTAGATTTAATTATTAACTTGAATTCAGAACAATTTAGTTACTCTGCTAAAACTTAGATTTCAGGCAAAGATACAAGATACATGCAAGACTTCCTTCCAACTCCTACTCTTCAAAAATTTTCCTTTGAATCCTTTCACTAATATCAGTAGAATTATAGAGAGTGAATTCTTCTGATTCAACTTGCTGTGGAAGCTGTTTCTGTTACTTCCATCTGAAAGAAGTAGCAGAGCAAAATAAGTGCTTTGAAAACGTGAAAGTTATAAAGAGTTTCTCACTTGAAGCCTGTATTAGAAATTAAGAAAAACAAATGAAATATTTGCATTTCTGAAGAACCTCAGGTGAACATGAACTTGACTCAGTTCTGCTGTTCAATGGCATATAGGCAAATCAACCTATATAAATTCTGTCCAGTATGTGATAATGTTTGGGTACGAGTTTGTGTAAAGGGTTGTTTGTTTGTTTGTCATTCACAGAATAACAAGTGCATAGTGTTGTTAGAAGCTGCTTCAACAAAAGTCAATAATCAAACCTGGCCATGTATATTTCATTGTACTGTTGATCTCTGGTAAGGGGAACAGTTCTTGAATCCTCTTCTGGCTCAAATACATTTCCATGTTGTAAAGCATCAAAATTTGATAGTCTGCCTTTTGTTTTTTGAGGGGCTATATTCAAAGGGTGCAGAGATAAATAATGGCCTTTTTGTCAGCCCTGGTCTTTGTTTTGGGAATATGGCCAAAGGATTCAAGGCTGAATATGTGTTTGTGATTAATATCATTGTGCTTAGTCAAGACCTATAGTGAATAACTGAAATGGTTGGACTCGATGATCTTAAAGGTTTTCTTCAACCTAAATGATTCTATGAAACCTTATTTGTCCCAACTTTTTCCTGTACTGCTTTGTGGTTCTGCGATTTTTTGACACTCCTTATATTCTTACGGTGTTTTACAGAGTTTCTTCACTTGCTCTTTTTTGGTTGCTGTGTCTTCCTGTGGGGTTAATGTTGCTGTCAGGATAACAGTAACAATAATACCTGCCATGGAAAAATGGAGGTGAATATAGGTTTACTTGGTATACTCGGTGGTATTATCTATACGCAGTAGAAGCAGCCCCCTTTTTACACTGTTCTTGTTACAATTCTCATGACAGTACTCTAAACTGGAACAGCTTTAGCTTTATTCTTGAAAAGGGATTTTTTGAATAGGAAGGGCATGAAGATGGCTCAAGGCCATACTTTCATATTCAATGTTGCTTTTATTCATGGGTCAAGTGCAGCTTGTTTGGAAAAGAGTTTTTAGTTGGCATAGTTACTGACAGTTTCTTCTCTTTCTATGTGACCGTGCATTCATATCTGCTTGCCACTGTGTGATTGATATCACATCTGCATGCCATGTGGTGGTCTTTGTTCTGTGTTCATAGTCTGCTATGCTGAATAAAAGATTTGTATTTGAAAGTGCAATACTTACTTTTTTCTTGCAATATCAGTTTTCAGCCCTGTTTATCCTTAGGTTTTTACAAAAATCTACTGGTGATTAAATAGCAGTCAGTTGTTATCTGTTTTCTGGAAATTTAATTAGAAATTGTGTTACCCTTTTTTTTTTTTTCGACTAACATATGCTTTAGTTTCTCTAAATTCTCCCATGATGTCAAATGCATTGAAAAGTGTAACAGCTAGGGTAAAACATGTGTGCTTTGATAACAGCTTGTGCTAATGACTTCCAGGAGAAAATATACCTAAACATTTGGGCAAGCAACAAATAAGAAAAATTGTTTTGATTCCAGCTGACGGATGCTAACTCTGTTCTGTCATTTTGTATTTTTTTTCCTCCCTCAAAACCAGGTACTTGAATAGTTTTGGCAGGTTTTTAGAGAGCTATAGTATGATGATGTCTTCTGCTGATAATTCTCTGCTGAGTGAAGTTATCAGTCTTTGGTAAGCTCTGTGAAGGCTTTTTATAATATCTTACAGTGGCTTGATCTACCTTTAAACCATTCTTGTCCTTTGAGTGACCTTAGGTTGCAATAGTATATAATAACAGTGTTGAGAACATTCAATAGAAAGAGTGAGAGTAGATCTTCTCTGTGCTGCTTTGAGAATGAAAACAATAATGCCTATACATTTTTAGAGTAAATATTTTTAGCTCTGGAAAGGTTTTGTGTGTAAGCTCCAGCTTTTTCATCCACTGACTTCAGGATAATTTAGTCACCTCCAGTGTTTCAGGACAGCCAGGACCTGAGAGCCTGAGGAGCTTTCCTCCTGCAGGCCTCTGGGTGTGGAATGTGGATCAACAGAAACAAGTCTTTGAAGATCGTTAAAATATTTACAAATGTGGAAAGAAGAGATGAGTGGTGCAAGAAGGAAGCCAGGAGGTGGTCCACTTAATTCAGTGCTGGTACCTTTTTTTTTTAGGTGATTTACTGAACTATGTAGCTCTGCTGGCTGAGTAAAGTATCCACCTCCTCTCGCTTTAGTGAACTTCATTAAATATCCCCTGCTTTTGAATAAAACTGAGCTGTCGGCAGGGGGTTTATGCTTGTTTAAAAATAACTTTTACAAGCATGAGTAAGTGTTCCACTGCCCCAGCAAGTGTAGATAAGGGTTTTTTTATTTTATACAGTGTGCTTTCTGAATTTTTAACAATGTCCTTTTAGAGACAAAGTGACCCTGTTCTTGCTTGAAATTATATATTGCTATGTTGTTTACACTTTTAAAGATGAAATTCTTTCTCAAACATATTTCAGTGTTAAAGTCTAGGTCCGTAGTCATCTATTCTAGGTGCACAAAACAGTGACAACATAGTATGCCTTTCACTGATCCCAGTGGTTTTGGAAAATTCCATGGGTTTTTGTAATTACTGGCATTACAGATCCAGTCTAGACATCCTCTGTTCATGGATAGACGTGACACAACTGTGAAAGTCAATCATGGAGATTAGACTGGAAAACTATTACTTTCCATTGTTTCTTTGATAATTGTGTAATTCTTAATGAATGTGTCTTAAACCTTGGAGTGACAAGTTTTGTTAGCCATGGAATACCAGGGATGAAGAAAAGGAGATGGAAAACAACTGAGTACATGGCAGGCAGAGTGAGAAAGATCAACACAGAATGAAACAATTCAGTATGAGTATTCCTTAAAAGAAGTATCAATGTATTCTTGGCCAAAGAAGATACAGAATAGAAGAGGGGAGTGGGCCAGATGGACAGAACTAAGGAAAGGCAAAGAGAAAGGGACAGCAGTATTAACTATGTAAAGAAAGAGAGTAAAACACAGTAACAAAGGAAAAGGGACAGTACCTAAGGCTGGTGAGAGATTTCTTTGTATGTCACTAAGACCTGTACTGTTGATGAGTCTCTCTGAGATCTGGTGTATTCAGCCTCCATACTTGCTGGCTTTGTGGCCTTTCCACCCGCTCCCTGAAATCACTGCTGAGAAATTCTCTTCAGCTACAGTTCTAGAGATGAGTGACGGAAATGATTCTCCTCTCTAACCATGTTATCATATTTCCACCTACCCAGCTCAAAATAAAAGGTTTTTGAAATAAAAGGCTTTTGAAATGTTTTCAGGATTGCAGTTTTCCAGATGCTCAACCACCTATTCCCAACCACTATAATGTTTACAAAGCAAAGCTTTTATTGCTTCCTCCCACATAAAGGAAGCAGTGATGGGACAGAGATTCATCCCTAGATGACAATGTTTTTGTGATTCCAAAACAAACTTTCTAAAAATTATTTTTAAAACAAAGAAGGACACTTTCTTCTCTGCAGTTGTTAGTGTTGTTTTAAAAACTTTTCTCAGATACTATATTAAAAGCGAATCTGACATTTTGTCCTAGCAATGTCTCAAGATACAGATCATAAAAAGTTCATTTTCTACTTTTGTATATTACAAGGCCAAGTTCGTTAGTTTTATTTGCCTTCCTACTAAATGTTAGATTCCCATATTCTTTCTTAATGACATCTTTTTCTTGCTTTCTTTTTTGAGTGAAAGAATATCTGTGAGAGGGAGAGAACAGGTAAAATTTTCTCCTTTTGTTTACAAAAGGCAGATTAAACCTTCAAGGCTGGTGTTAGGATGACAGTGTGGTAGTAGCTAGAAATTTGAATTTGGTGCTTGCTGCAGAATGCTGCAGGATACTAAATAAAGTTCTTGTTAGTAAACAAGAATGCATGCAGCTACTTCTCTTTCTATAGATTGAAAAAATATATAATCTTTACACAGCAGGCTGCAGCATCCCAAACCTGAGTTACCTTCCTGTAAAATAGTTCAGGTTGTATTAGTAACCTACCTGCTGTAGTGAGGTCCCATATAGAATCATAGAATGGTTTGGGTTGGAAGGGACCTCAAATATCATCTAGTTTCAACCCCCCTGCCATTGGCAGGGACACCTTCCCCTAGACCAGGTTGCTCAAAGCCCTGTCCAACTTGGACTGGAGCACTTCCAGAGATGGGGCATCCACAATTCTTTGGGCGACAGAGGTATGTTGCAACACAGAAAGAAGGAATGTGAATTAGTTTGGTCTGCAGCAGTAAGATGTTTTTCTGTATCTAGGCAACCTTTGCAACTACTTTGAATATTCCTCATCATTTACAGAGCTGATAATCTTAGGACCTTTCCACCAACAATAGGTCAACTACTAGTATAACACCTCTTGCTGTGCCTAGTCAGGACTACAACTGCTGTTGGCCAGTATTAACTGCTCCTCGTTGTTACAGCAGAACATTTTGTCACTTGTGTGGATAATATCCATGTGACTGAAGTCATTCAGGCTCAGGATAAAGCTTCAATTCAGGGCCTTAAACACTGAGTTGTAATTGCATGGTGTAGTCCACTAGATTAGAATTGGCTATCCTAGAATGTTGTCAGATGCTTTACCTCTAAGCTTCCCATTTGTGTAAAACTTCTTTATTAAGAAGGAAAGAAAGAAAGAGAAAAAGAGTTTTAGTGTTTTGCAGAAAAGTATTTTTAAGACAAAAATTTAAGCTAGTGGGACTAATGTTAAGAATACAAAGGCTTTAATATGTAGTGAGACAATAGAGTTATAAAGTCTTCATTTATTATTGCATTTTATAGTATTTCCTACCCAAAAGAGCACTCATGTGCTTCAGTGAACATAATCCTTTTGTTTTTGCTTATTGGAGTTATGTTCATAGAAGCATAAAACTGAAAATCTGGAATGCAATACAAAACTGTGATTTTGTAACATTTGATGCCAAAATCTCGGAAATCGTTCGTGCATAATTTTGTGAGGTTTTACCAGTTTTATGTTGAGAGCTATTATAATGCTATCCTTTTGGAGTGGATTTTATTTAGATTTTATTTTTACATTAATTTGGTGTCTCAGTTAAACTCCTGCATTACCTATACTGAAGTTCCATAAGGAAGTATTAATAGTCCATTTAATGGCACTGCAACGTGTTTACCATACAAGGATGCCTTAGGTGACATAAGTCCCATAGGTCATGTAGCTATTTGAAGATATGGGAATAAAGGTATTAAAGACAGAGTAGCTGTGGATTTTGTTTGTTTTAAAGTATGTCAGTGCTTACATGTCAGAGGGCATTCTACTCCTTGATTTTAGTGGCAGGGCCTGGTGGTAGCAGAGAAGCAATATATCATTGCTATGAAATAAAATGTTCTCAACTTGGCTTTTTAACAACAAATGAATAAATTTGCAATTTCATTATAATAATAATAATAAATATAAGTTAAAAGGGCAATAACAGGCTTTGCTCTCTCCTCTGATTTTGCTGGGCTTTGACAACTTATATTTCATGTCTTACCTACCTAGCTGTGCACCTGCTCTTATCTAGCTGATATTTTGTACTGGAGATATTAAAGGTCCAGAACAATTTACATGAAAGATAATATTGTTGATATTGACTTAACGGAAAATGTCATAAACTGCATGTGTCAGTATGCTGCTTTAAAAAAAAAAAAAAAAAAGGCAAGTACAGAGGTCTGCAGTTGTGCTCATTCTTGACAGCTGAGTTAATGGAGACTTCCATCTTTCTGTACATTTTTGCATATCTGGGTGCATTGATAATGCTAGATTTTCCCCCACATTATTCTTTTGCTATTTTCCTTCTTTCCCTGTCAATTCAAGGGCAGATTTGAACTCAAGGTGCTTGTTTCTCTGCTATTCGTGGTGTTGAATAAGATTCCAGACTTGTCTGGTTCAGAATTCTAGGCCAAAGTTTCATCAGGTCCAGTTTTTTGTTCCACTTTTTTCATGAGTGCTATATATGTAATATTGTTTATATTGATAATTTGGTTTATGATAATTCATAGTTCAGAAGCCCAGAATAATATCTGAATTTCAGTGTTGCATATTGTATGCTTTCTTACTGTCTTTATAAACTGCTTAATGAACAAAATTAGATAGTAAATTGTATATTTGTTAAAAACAACACAAGTAATTTTTAGTTACTGAAGTACTCACAGTCTTTAAAAAACAAACTTGAGAAATAGATGCATTTTAAAATCGAATGAATTTTTGCCACATCACAATGTGATTCAGGCATCCTACTCAAAAGACTGACTCAGCAGCCTTTACTGATGGGAAAGAAGGAAAAAAGGGAGACTTTATGTAGGCATGTATGTAAATGTATGCAAGTATTGCTTCAAAGAAATCTTTCCTCTGAAAACAGTGACTGGAAAGGTGACATGTATATTCTCCTCTACCCAAAGCTCCCCAAATACTTTTGTATAAGAAAATTTCCATTATTGTAGTGCCTTCTGTTTCAGGACTTCTGGCAAACTACCATATTGCATTCTGCACTTGGATAGAATAGCCCTCATTACCGCGTTGTTGGCTTCTCTTTAATTACTGTATCCACACTGATAGTAAACATACTTTTTCTAAAGATTTTATGGACCAAATCCAATACTTAATGAGGTTAAAAGAAATTTTTGTGTTTGAGTAGGCATTAAATCATGCCCTGAAATGCTGGACAAGGACAATATGATGGTTGTTTGATAACTTCAGTGAATCCAGAGTCCAAAATGAATACAGCCATAGTTTCTGGTCAGTGCAAGATACTGTGGTAAGCCTTAATGTGACACGCCACAGTTGTTTACTATGGTGTAGACCCACATCTAGTGTGAACTGGGTACTCAAAAGTGGGAAAAGGTTTTCCTTTATTATAAGTATCACTTAAGGGCCATGCCTTCTCTTTGTGGTTAATGGCAAAACTTTACTTCACCTTCTCAAAACAAAAGAGGAGGAAGGAAAGAGTGGAGCAAGAAAAGTTGTCCATAAAATGGATGCATCTATAAGAAATACAGAAAGAAATATATCATCATAAAAGAATGATAGAAATGAAGAAAAACATGAGAACTGTATCATCATATGTGTGTTAAATGGCTTGATAAGAAATGATATACATAGGCCCAGTTGTGACAGTGTTCATATCCATCTGCTAGTAATTAATTGCAAATAACTACTTGTGGGAGTGAAAACTGCTGGTGAAAACAGTGAAATCAGCCTCCCAATCTGCATGTTTATAAACTTCAGTAAAATTGTATAGCATTATAGAGAAAATGAGGGTTTTCAAAACCATTCAATGGTAATTTAAGATTACTTTCTTTTCCTTCCTATCCCACAGGTACTCTGTGTCTGCATGTTAACAACAATCCTAGGATGTATATTTGGCCTGAAGCCTAGCTGTTCAAAAGATGGTAATTAATATGCCTTTTATTTAGTAAAGTTACTAGGGAATTCCTTTATGCTTATTCTTTTTCATTTTGTAAATTAATTTTCATGTTATCAGAATGCCACCCTTTCTTACTGCAAAAGAGGATTGGATGCATTGCTTGAAGCAGTATCAGAGGGGAATGAAAATACCAGAAAGTAAACCTCAGGTGTACTCAGTACTTGCGTGTACTCACTTGATCCTGGTACTCAGTGTCTGATCTGGCAGCTTCCATGTATCCAAATTGTCACTGTGGTGGTGTCACATGGCTGGCTTTTCTCAGTTCACCATAAAAAAAAAAAAAAAAAGAAAAAGGAACACCCAACAACTTCTATTTCATGTTGTCCTGGAACATTTGTTTTTCATCTTTTCCAGGCAATTATGGGGATAAAAAAAAAGTTATTTTTTTACTGGTTAGAATTGTAGCCTGAAAACATTCCATGTGGAATTCCTCTGTCTGTTTTCTGTGCTGAAAAATATGTGGTTTCTTCACTGGTGAAGTTTCTTCAGGTAGAAGGTTACGAAAGTTATTTTTTTTTTTAAAGAAATCAAGCTTCACTTTGTGAACAACTATCAAGAATAATTTTAAATTTGATCTGTTGAACGATTTTAAAGTAAAATTCAGATTACTAATTTTCCACTAGAATATGTATAGTCTTGTTCTCATTTTATTACAGTTTTGCAATATTGGCTGATTAGTATATCATTTTCCTAATATCAGACATCTTAAGATTTTTGAGGAGCCAGTTGATCAGGGATTTACCTCACTCCCTTCTGGTGATTCCACAGGATTACACAGACTGACCAACTACTTCAGTTTTGTCAGTGCTTCACATCACCAGTTTCTGGTGTTTTGGTGTTTGTTTGGTTTTTTGTTTGTTTTTTCCCTGTCCCCAGCAACTTCAGTCTAGTGGAAGAATGCTATGTCTTCTTTTTTTTTTTTTCCACATTAAAACATAGCAAAAAAATAAACCAGTGAGCAATACACTCAAGTTGGTACCTCTTGTGTCTGCTTTGGAACAGTACCTTCATGGTACAGCAGGATGTTGACTGGGGCTTCTTTCAATTCCTCCTCCCCAAGGCATGAGTATGGGAGAGTTGCAAGTATAGGCTGTTCAGTCTATGTTCTAATTAATGTTTGATTACTTGTAAAAAGTGGAATGCTGTCAGACATGAAAATGAAGATTAGTGTTCTGTGCAGAAGCACTTTGCTATCTAGGGCACCCACAGTGAAAATGTAGCTTCACGTTTCCTCCAACAGATCTTCCATATTCTGAATGACTGTACTCATATATTCCAGTGGTAAAGGCAAGGACAGTCACAACTAGAATTGTAGTCTTTTGTTTCTCTTGCTTCTGCCAATAATGAAACATCTCATTCCTGCTAAAACAGAACAGAACCCTTTGTTCAATACGATGAAAAAATACTTTTGTTCAGTAAGAGAAACTGTTTAGCTGGGTCAAGATTTTTCCTTGACTCTCTCTGTTTTTGCAGCCATCCTGTAAGTTTGGCATGACTGTGTCATTTCACAGACTGACTGTATTAATTTCTTATGCAATCTGACTGATTTGGGCTCAGCCACTGACATCTTAACACTGTCCAATATTACAGTGAAAACCTGCAAAGGTCGTTGCTTTGAAAGGACCTTTGGAAGCTGCCGATGTGATAAAGATTGCGTCAAGCTTGGAAACTGCTGCTTAGATTACCAGGAAACATGTATACAACCAGGTAAGGATGGGAAAAAGCTGTGGGAGCAATCTCTCCTGTTCTGTGACAAGAGACAGCTCAGAGTATGTGTGTACTGCTGTGGTCAGGACTTCTTTCAGGTGGGCTGTGAGTGCAAAGGAGGGGCTACTGAACAGCAGAGTGGTTCTGATGCCAGTGGTTCCCCCCATTTTGTGCTCCTTTCATTGCATTTCTGGGTGGAGTTGCAGTGGTGATGGTGATACTGGGGAGTCCTGTGGAAACATGAGATCTCTGGTACAGCTGTTGTTTTACACAAGAAAACTTGCATTTCACACAGCTGGACTACATAGGGGCTGACATAGCTACTATGCTGGCTTTTTTGTAGCCCTCCTGTGAGGAGAGAGGCTGCAACAGACTGTGCTGCTGTCCTCCCCTTTGGAAAGAGGAGGAGCAACTGCAACTCGAGGTCTCAGCCAACTTTTTGTTCTTTGGTGATGAGAGAACAGTGACCTGCATTGTCCTTGGCATCAGGGACAACTCCTACATTCTCAGGCAGGCCCAGAATAGAAGTGCATTCTGCATATTGTATTTTTCTGTCATCGCCTGCATGAAAAAGGGGAAGGATGGAGCAGCTCTGTGAAAGCTGCCATCTCTCCTTACCCAGCTGTTCAGGCCCTCTGCCTTGTTTCTCCCCAGCTTGAGTGTGAAGCAAGGGTCATGAGCATGAATCAAGGCAGGATGACAAAACAGATTGCACTGGTGGAGAAGGATTGCGAAATGAGAAGCAGTTGTCATGATTTGCCAGAAAGAAAAGTCAGATAGGCAAAGGTGTGAAAAATACCTTGGAGAAATTTTAGAGGGAAAGATGTTAGTGTGGATAGAACACTAAGGATAGAACTCGACTCTTGTCTCTACTTTGATTTTTGCCTTAATGTTTCAAATGCAGCATTTTTTTCAGATAAATACTTTTTTTCCCTCACTCCTCCTTACATGTATTTGATTCTTTTCTGGGTGAGATCACTTTGATAAATTTAAAATTCCAATGCTGACTTTGAAAACCAAATGATTAAACTAAGCTCAGATCCTTGCTTCAATAGACTGCTATTGAAAGGTCATCTAATTTGCCTAAAGCTTTTTGCTTATATATATAAAGTTGCATATATATATGTGTGTGTGTATATATATATATTTAGTTGCCTGGGGTTTACTCTTCTATCTGTTTCATTAAATCACTATTCCTTGGTTAAAAAATTCTTTGAAAACAAATTGGAGAATTTACTGTAGCACTAAGAATGGGAATGAATTGATTTGTGGTGTGGGTTTTTTTTGTTTTTTTTTTAAATTAGCCTTAACGTCAGTGGAGAATCAAATTCTAGTTCCTAATAGTATCATGTAACTAGAACCATTCTTCTCTCTCACAGAAGTAGAGATCTATTGACACTAGTGGAGTAACTCAAGTTCAGTATCCTGAAACTGAGATTAACCTCCTTACGATGCTTTTAGGGTTTTGTAATTGCTAGTCATGTAGGAAGATTGTTGAGCATCCTCTTTTAGATTCGGCTTCTACGCCTCTAAGAGCTTTATTTAAGTATTCACTCAACTGGTAAATTCATTCATGTTTATCCTTACTGAATGTAAAGGATCTACTTGTGTTTACAACTGATAATGAAATCATAGAATCGTAGAATATGCTGAGTTAGGGACCCATGAGGATCACAGAGTCCAACTCCTGGCTGTGCACTGGACACCCCAAGAATCCCACCATGTGCCTGAAAGCATTGTCCAAATGCTTCTTGAACTCAGGCACACTTGGTTCTGTGACCACTTCCTTGGGGAGTCTGTTCCAGTGCTCAACCACCCTTTGAGTGTAAAACCTTTTCCTCATATCTAACCTAAACCTCACCTGACACGACTTCATACCGTTGCTTCAAGTCCTGTCACTGGTCGCGAAAGTGAAGAGATCAGTACCTGCCTCTCTGCTTGTCCTTGTGAGGATGTTGAAGACCACAATGAGGTTTCTCCTAGGTCTCCTCCAGGCTGAACAAAACAAATGATATCAGCCACTCCTCTTAAGGCTTTCCCTCCAGACGTTTCACAATTCTCATGGCACTCCTTTGGACACTCTCTAATGGCTTAATATCTTTCTTATGTTGTGATGCCCAAAACTGCACACAATATTCAAGGTGAGACCACTCCAGTGCAGAGCAGAGTGGGACAATCCCCTCCCTCAACCGGCTGGCGATGCTCTGCCTGATGCCCCCCAGGACAGGGTTGGCCCTCCTGGCTGCCAGGGCACTGCTGACTCATGTTCAACTTGCCATAGACCAGGACCCCCACATCTTCAAATGTATTGAAATCGGCACTTATAAAATCAATATGGTGCAGGAAAAAACAAAATCTCTATTAAAATCAGCAGTGAAGCTGAAGTCAGCAGGTCTTCCTGTGATCTTATGTATAGAGTCTCAAATAGTGGCAGTGATGCCTATGCCTAAGAGGTGCTGAACAAGGCTGGAGTGCCTGACAGTGACTGGTAAAATCCATTGCAACTTCAGTGGAACTCAGAATAAGTTGATGCTGCTCAGTGTTTTCCAGGCATTTGAATTCAGACTCACGTTTGGGGTTTTTATGGGAGAGTTGTTTGGTAATTTGTTTATGGTATATGTTTACAGATTAAACCCACCTAAATTACCATATTTAAGGAGATCTATAGAAAAGATTCTTTCTGATCTTTGTTATTTATAACCATATCCTGCATAACGGTATTCACATGGCTGTGCTCTTGGATTACTTAGCTATGCGGGTTTTTATTTTCCAAAGTGCCAAAGTTTGCAATACTACGCACGAATGAGCTAACTCAGGACTGTTTTTTAGTGAGTAGACATTTAAGAACCAACTTAACACTTGGTTTATTAGTTCTGCACTTACTGCATTATTAATTATTGTGACATCCTTCTCTCTCATCTGTTTTTTAGCCCACATATGGACCTGCAATAAATTCAGGTGTGGAGAGAAGAGGCGACCAGAATATCATTGTTCCTGTTCAGATGACTGTGTAGAAAACAAAGATTGCTGTGTCAATTATCAAGCTGTTTGTAAAGGTAAATATTCTCAACAAATTCTTAGTCTTTTATATGTACCCATAGTTGCATGAAAGGAGCAAGACCATAATATGACTTTAAAAGCATCTAGTAAAATGAAGAAAACCCCTGCATTTATCAATACGAATGTACTGTCTTCAAAAATAAATTCCACTCATTTGTTTTAAGGAGAGGCAAGCTGGGTTGAAGAAGAGTGTGAGGACATTACTGAACCTCAGTGTCCAAAAGGGTGAGGAAATTGTATATTTGCATAGCTCTGCTCTTTGCTTGCATTTCATTTTTAAGATTATTTTCCCTGCTGTGCCCTTCTGGGATCTGCTTGCCTTTCATATATACAGTAAGAGCAGCTGCCAGACAGAGGACACCTGTTCAGCCAGCATTTGGTATGCTTACTAACAGATCAAGTTTCTCTATGCCAGCAGCATTTGTGTATCCCAGCACTTGCTTGACTTGCAAGACATGCCCGTTCCTCAACCCGGCTGTCTCTCACAGATGTGTGTGCTCTGGACAACTTTGCTCTGTTGCCAGCCTTACTATTGACCTATATGTGCTTCAATACCCAGTATCCCATATATTTTGGGACCCATCCAGCAATCTCAGGCTTCTAAGACTGCCTCTCTCCCTGGTCACTTTTAAAAGACCTTTCCACTAGCTTGTGTTTAACAGCCCCAGAACTGCAAAATGTGGGCAGATCACTGTTCCAGCTTCACCATCAGTGGGATAGCATTACTTGCAAGCTGTCTGAGCTACTTTCTTTAAAAAGTATAAAATGCCATCGGTTCCTTGTATTCTCTGGCTCAGCTCCACACTGCGCCCTCTCTCGTAAGTTTTGTATACGCTGTCTGGGGCATGATTCACATGGTTTATGGTGTCAACACTCAGGCTCAAATAGTACAGCAAAACTCCCAGCCAGGAAAAGAACCCCTGCATATCTTGTACTGTTTTTGCTGTGGGATCTTCAAATTAACTTTATAGTTAATGATGACTATAAACTATGATTGTATGTCTAAGCTATTAATAGAAGTGACTTATATGTTCTTGATTAAAATGTGTTCCACTGGTAAATAGTTGGTAGATATGACAGGTGATTCTTGAAGCTTCTGTCACCAGCCCTTGTTCTGAGCTCAGGGGCCATTTGGCACTGCATACTGGGAACTGACTCTAGGATGCTGATTTCCCTAATGTAAGGTTAGGAAGCATTGCCCCGAAAGGTTGGTAAACAAGCAAGAGCCTTCTTCAAATCCACAGTCAAAGTTAATGACGTAAATGCAATAGGGCTACTCCTGTTGGTTAACTTGTTTTTTAGGGTTTTTTAATTGTTTTTTAATTTTTGTTCTTTTCAGTGTATGAAAGAGATACATAGTTGCTCTACTAAAATTGTTTTAATCCTGGCAAACCCAAAAATGTTGCAATAAGACCCAGCCCAGGAAAGGGTGATGTGTGGTCAAAGCTGAATCAAACAGTGTTGACTGGAGGCTCATCTCAGACTAATAGCAGACAAACCTCTCCCAAAACTAACAACTCCGTAAACAATCCGCTTCTTCGTATGGTGTGGTAGGCAGGAGGGTGGGTGAATTTAGTGCAATACTCATTTTGAGACCTCAGGATATCAATTCTGATTCTGTGCACATTAATACAGCGTGTTGTGTGGGTTCAGACTGCTGGTTTTATTCTGCTTTCATTTCAGCTGGATTTGTTCTTGTAGTACGTAATAAGCAAAAGGCAATGCAGCATTCAATGAGGTGCTTAATCTGAGAAATCCCACTGGCTTCAAGGAGACTTTTCAACTGCTTAGAATTAAGCACACACCTAAGTCTTTCCAAGACCACGTCCTGTGTTATTTAGTAGCATTATAAAGTTACTGAGCTGTAAGATGTCAGGAGTGATCGAGTCCTTCCCACTGTTCTAGAAGGGAAGTAATACTCTGAGAATTCAAACCTACTTAAGCAGTTTATACTAGTGCTTAGCTAGATGGCCTTGCCAATAACTTTTTCCTGTTGTCCTAATGTCTTTTGCTGTACTTTAATCCTATTACTATTTGCTCTATCTTCTTTGAGCTGGAAGAACAGCTGATTCCTTTCTTTTCCTCTTTATTGATCTCTCTGTATATTTGAAGATTGCTATTGTGCCTCTTGTTGAGGCTTTATGCACATTTAGTGGAAAAGAAATGTATGCATGTATGTAGCCAGTAGTATATGAGTATGTGTGTGGGATAGGAAGTTTTCTGTGTAGTATGTTAGACTTTTCAAGGGGACCTCCTTTCCTTTTTTTTTTTTTTTTTTTTCCCCTTCCCTTTTCTTTTAATTATGGCCTAACCTGCCTGCAGTTAGGCAGGTCAGCTTGGCAACGTATTCTGTGGTTCTGGGCTCTTGATCATCCAGCCTGGTGAATCTACTAGACCACAGAAAGCCTGTATTGCCTGCACTGTGTTTCCATAGAAGCTGGTTTATAGGAGGGGATAATTACTACTGCATTTCCTTCAGTTTGGAGTCAGGATGTGACTGGTATACTTATTTATCCAAGAGCTGTGAAACATGCTTGTCATACTGTTTGGACACAGCCAGTATGAATCACTGAGAGGACCAAAGCTTGAGCCTCCCAGGCTTGCTTTCTCATGGTAGCACATTTCTGAAGTAGCAAGTGCAATCTTGGCTGCTGACAGGAAAAAGCCATGGGGATTGCTGATATACCTAGGAACTGAGTTCAGATCAGTTTGTCTGGGGATTTTACTGGAGCTGTTCTGAAGAGGGCAGTTTAACATGGTCTGTCATGCTTTGCTTCCCTGAGCACCAGGGCAGATCACTAACTATATGAGTTTTGGCATGTGTAGAGTGTATGAGAAGTGAAATGACCAAGCACCTCATTGTGGCAATGATCTGTTTCGCCAAGTTTAATTTTACATGTGTGAAGGGGTCAGGAGATAGACTTGCAGACAACCAAAACATGTACTTAACAGTTGGTTTACTTGTAAATGCCAAACCAGAAACAGTTGCGTAAAGTCCCTTTCTAAGGAGTTGTTTTAAAGTTGATGGGGTTTTCTGTTCGGTTTGGGTTTTTTTTTTTTTTTTTTTTTTAAGGTTAGACTTGTTGGTAAGTAATATTGAACAGTCTTTGCCTCAAAGTTCATCTTTTATTGCAGGGAACTTTGCAGTGAAGATTTTTAGACCTCTGCACTTGAGTGAATCAATTATATTGAGGAAAGAGGGGCATGGAGAAGGTATTTGCAAAAGGTTCAGAGATCAGAGCCTGTAGTGCAAAAACTACTTGTAATATGGGCAAAGGTAGTACATAAAGTTATCCTACTCTGTTCTGCCAAAGGGCTTTGGTCTTGGTCTGAAAATCGTTCATTTCTTGTTCCAAACTAGTTGCCCCTACTAGATTTTCAAAAGATGATGCTGAATGTGCCATATAAATTAAAAACCAGGATACAAACATACATTTTAGAAATGCATCTAAATGCTTTATTCTCTCTGAGGTGTTGGGTAAGCTATGTAATGGTTCTGGCTAATGACATCCTTTTGGCTGACCTGTTGTCCAAATTGTTGATTAGAATTTTCTTAGGATAGATATATTTTGGTTGCCTGACTAACCTTTAGCTTATTATAGTCATGCTTGTTTGGCTGATATAAGGCTTATAAATGTTTCACTTGTAAATGACCCTTTGGATTTTTTGTGGAGTACCACACTAAAGAAACTGCCAACACTTTATAAATAATATTTGTCTTCTATACTCACTGTTTTATTTTGGGAAATTAAAGTGCAACAATGTTAAGAAAACCCAAAACATTTTTAATTTTACAGTTTACAATCATAAAAAGGAAACATGACCTTGCAACTGACGCATAAAGTGTATAAAATGGTTTTGTGAGAGACAGTCTGTATTTTCAGTAATTTGTTTTGTTTTTGTTTTTCCTTTGTCTCACATGCCCTCATATCTGTAGGTCAAACGTAGGGTATGTTTTCCTTAAGGAAGAAGTTGCTGATGACTATTCCTGTCTGTGATGCAATGTTTAAAGTACTTACAGTTGGAGAGAAATTGTTTGAACAGGGCTAAACCTGGGAACAAGTCAAGACTGGAAAACATAGGTCCTGTGGAGACTGGAAAGGGAGATTTTATTTTAGCTTGTTCCAGTGAAATCAGTTTCTGAATTTATCTGTCAAGTTTCAGACAGAAATACTGTTACAGTGTTTCCAGTCACAGGGTCGCATTGTTGAGTTTGGATATTAGTAGTACTTCTGGTATAGTAAGCAAGTTCTTGGTTGAATAATCTTTGTACAATTAAAAGAAAAATGTGTGTTATAGTTGGTGATTTAACATCCCCTCTACATTAGACTTGCTTACAGTTTTGTGCACTATATATGTAAAAAAAAATTCCTTTTTTTTTTTTTGGAGCTGGATTGCAAGTTGTTCAGGAGTAAAGTGAATAAAGGAAGCTCATGGCTTCATATTGCCTTATTTCTTTCCCTCCTCTTACCTTGGGGTGAGAAAATGGGGTTAGAGGGGCTGAGTGTTGTTCCAATGGGACTGATTTCAGGATAAAGATTATCGAACCCACCAGATGGATTACCTGAGTGGCTCATTTTATGGGTGTGTTGAAAATCAGACCTTGTCATGACTTTTCTGTACATGCCCTACTGCAATCCTCAGTGTCTTTGGGCAGGGTTGCTATGCCCGCCTGCAAGCAGAGGGACCAGTTGGCTTGATCTGTCACCACTCTGCCAGCCTGCAAACCTTCCTCCTTAGGAAGACTTACTTCCTTGGTCTGGTTTATAGCCCCGTAGTGAACATTCCAGCTATGTGGGGGAAACTTTCTTGAAAGAAGTGGTGGGAAATTATTTCTCACAGTCTGTCTTTTAATATTCAATTTCTGTTTGTTCAGATTTACCAAGTCTCCAGTGCTACTGTTTTCATTGGATGGCTTCAGAGCAGAATATTTGCAGACTTGGGGTGGACTTCTACCTGTTATTAGCAAATTACGTGAGTAGTTTATTTGTCTAAGAAATATGATGTCTTACCTGAAAAATCCATAGATGCATCTTTGCTTACTGTTTAAAATCCTTGCTCTTCTTGCATGAATATGGAAGTAGTTGCCCCAAATAACAACCGTGCACAGAGAACTTGAGGTGTGGAAGAGTGTAAGGGCAGAAAGAGAGAGTGCATGAAGAACGGGCCCTTTGGATTTTTGATGAAATCTTATAAATTATTAGGTAGCTCCTGTTGTATTTAGGATGTGGATGTTTTTTGTTGTGAGATTTCTTCAAAATAGAAATAGACCCTTTTTACTCTAGAATACATATCATCTCATATTTAGGTGGAATGACTTTGGAAATTGAAAAGCAAGGTAGAAAGCATTTGATTAAGTTTGAAAGAGAAGAGAGAGAAGGAAGAGATTAAGAACAGGTGATATAGAAGGGCTAGTAGATTTGTGATGAGTCCAAGAAATGTCTAACAAACATTTCCAGAAGAAATGAGAGCCTCACCAGTACATATTTATTCCCTAGCTTTTGTAGTGTCTTAGTTTTGTAGTGCCTAAGTAACTTTTCCTGTTTCTGTTTTGGCTGTGGTCTGTAAAGAACTGATGGTATTTCTTGTCTGAAAAATACGCCAATCTTCTTGACTTCATAAATTACTACCTGGGGTGCCTGGTTTCAGTTTGACTAAAAATAAACCAGTAAAAATACTTGCTTTTTTATACAGTGGTTGTTACAACTTGATATGTTCCAGAGGATAACAATTCACAGATGCATTTGAGGTTTTTGGTCAGGATTTTTTTTTCATTTTGTTCCATGTTAAAATAAAATGAGGCATTTGAAAAGTTTTCATTAGATGCAGTTATAAAAAATTTTAAACTGGAGAAGGCTTCTTATGCATTGCTAGGAGAGACTGGCTATTACAAATTATTACAGTTCTCCCAAAGATACATGACAGCAATGCCACAAAGCATCTGGGGACTTCCAGTCTGTGGTATCCACTTCTGCACGTAAAGGTTCTTCATTCTTTGGTCTGGATAGGCTACAGTGTGACTTCTCTCATTGACTTCTGTAATAATCTTGTATTTCTCTGTGCACTGAACCCACAATAAATTCTGACTATTAGAGAAATACAAGTATCTTTTTACTATCTTCATCAAAGTCACTTCACTTCTCCAGAACTATGGAGTTTCCAATGATCAAAACCTATATTTTAAAGGAATCTAATATCAGAGTGCCTAATAATACATGTTTTAGACACAACAAAATAAGGAATAATCTGGGAGAAATATTTCTGCATTATGTTTGCTCCGCAGCATTTTTGGGAGGCTTTTACAATACAATATAATATACTACGGGGATCTTTAGCTTTCTTCTTTTTCCCCTCATAGTAAAGTGGTGGGTGAAATGCTTAGATAAGGCAAACTTTCTTCAGTAAGAAAAAAATAGTCTCATGAATGAAAATTTGTGTCACTGAGGTGTATATCACATGGCACACTGAGAGCTTGTGGCTTCAAATCTCTGTGCTTCATGTTCCATGTGCACCAAAAAATGGTGGAAACAGTCATATTGTAAAGATAAACTTTTATATGAGTGAGTAAATACACCTACAGGTTTTTGCTGTTCAGGAGAGGGTCATGAAATCTACTTCTCTGTGTAGACAGGTAACAGTAATGGATAAATTGCTCGACTATTGATGAAAATTTATATTAAATCCTTTTGAAGTTCATAGTTTTCCATTTATAGGACTATTAAATTATCAAAAAGAGACAGTTTATGAATGATGGCATTTACAAAGCAGTGAACAGCTACTCACATTAAGTAACTTATTAGACTGCCTGATTCTTTATTAAATTAGAACCATGCTAAATACCTGGATTTTCATCTTTAAAGTGCTTGATGACGTGCAACATTCTGATAGATAAAAATATTGCCATTATCTGATCTTGTTAATTCATCCATGCCTACAGTGATGTTCTGATGTCTCCTTGGAGAAATCTGTTGTAGATGCCTGTAAGGCAATATCATAATATCAATTAACAAGTTTTATTATATGCCTTTTATTATGCACCTGCTACCTGCTGAAAGGTGGGCAATTCAGCATGGAACTGAAGGGTTTTAGTGAACCCAGGCATAGCCTTACTGTGTTAATATGGGGTTCAGAGATGACATTTTCACATGCTTCTCTACTGTGAGGTTGCAAGTTTTAGAGAAATCATCCTTTTATCTTAAATTGTCTTTAGCTAAGGCAACAAGCCAAAAAGAATATATAACTCATATGGAAAGTCCCAGTGAAAGCCCCTTAGGATTTTTGGCAAAAAATTTTCTGAGTGTATTTTTCTCTTTCTTAAAAAAAAACACCCAAAAACCAAACAAACCAACAAAACAAAAAAACAACCTCTCCACCCAGCCAAAATATGATTTTGGAAAACAGCTCCAATAACAGACTTGGAAATGACTGAAATGAGTTAAGTGTGTTGCAGAAGTAAAAAAGGTACAAGTGATGATCTGTTACTACAGAGTGGAAATCTGTGAGGGGATGTCTATGTGACTTGAGAAGGTTTGTTTTTCTGACTTGGCTTCTTTTAATCTTGATTAGCTCAAATTGATTGTTTCAACTGAAATCTAATCAAAGGCTCAATTCAATGAATTCAAAGTGCCTTGATGCAACACTTTTTATTTTAGTAAGCCTTTGATTTCTGTTTTATTTATATTATATATATTTATCCAAAGTGATAGTGAAGATGACCCAGTGGTGTTCTTTCTATAGGGTCATTGGTTTTGGCTCTTTAGCATCTGTTGAAGCAGTTTTGGTTATCACATAGCATTTTTTACATTGTTAATGAAGGCTTTTTCTTTTCCTTTTCCTTTTTCTTTTCTTTCTCAAAATCGGGGCCCTTACATTTGCCAGTGGAATTTTTGGCCCTTTAAATAAGGTTTTCTTAGTTGTTTTGGCCTCAATATATTGTTTTGGCCTCAGAAGTATATTGACTTCATACTAGCAAATACTAATCTCCTTAAAACCATGTGATTCTTATATCAAGATAAAACTTATAAATTCATCCTAGAATAAGATCTTATTTTTATATTTTAAAAGCTCCAAAACAAAACAAAAAAAAGTTAGACTGCCAAATAAGTAGTGATTTGAGAGGTGACTGTAGGAGCCAGGGCACCACTGTGCCAGTGGCCAGTTCTTCTCTGGGAGCACCCAGGGTGAAGTAGCTAGCTGGTGTCAAGCTGCTGACTGCACTTAGTGCGTACCAGGGCAACTGTGGCTGGTGTGATTTCTTTGATTATTCATTCTTATCTATGCGTGCTTTTCACAGAGACTGTAAGTTTTGCTCATGTGACTGTTTTGGTCAGTCATTAGGAATATATAAAATTTGTGTTATTAGCTATTTGTCAGCTGATAAATGAATGTGAAAAGAAAAACTAAGCCCACAATTTTGAAGAATGAAAACTTTCTGGAAGTATATTTCTTTTACTTTTTTTTTCTTTTTTAGTAGGAATATGTCTTCATGAGAGAAACTTGCAAGATTTTTATTTCTGTAATTTTGCTGATTTTTTTCTTTCTCGCTCTAGAGAAATGTGGAACATACACTTCCAGTATGAGACCAGTGTATCCTTCAAAAACGTTTCCTAACCATTACTCCATTGTCACAGTAAGAATTCCTGTATATTATATCTTTCCACTACCAAAGAGACTGTTCACTATCAAGTTGTCTCCAAGGGAATATTTTTGATAGATTATTAAGATAATATGATTTCTTTTCAGAATAGAAAAAGGTATAATTATATTCTTTATGTAATTTAGATTAACAGTCATTATATAACTGTACAAGTAAGTGGCCATATCTAATGTAACTAAATGCAATCCTTCTATGGCTAGCTGTGAGAATTCCCATATAGTGGGAGGTCACATCACTTTATAACTCCCTGTTTGTGTAAATATTTCCATTAAATTGCAGCTCACTCTCTTGGAGTGGGAGCAGCCTGACTCCTTTATATTGCCAGCCTTAGTCCACTTTAAGGTATCTTGGCATGATGCAAAGTAGATTATGAAATGATAAGAGAGATTTGAGCACCATACTGATATTGACTGTCTCTGTGATGGACTGTACCCGGGCCTGCATAAAAATGTCACAAAAAATGTCACAAAGCTGATCTTGCAAATTTATCACCTCCTGCATATAGGATGAAAAAGAGAAATGGAGGTTTCCAACACCAAATGCAGGGTTGTAATCCAGGAGATCCATTTTAATTTCATCATGCTGGAACTAAAATTCAGTCAAACACTAGGATCTGTGCCTCCTGTCTTATATTTCCAGTTTGTCAGGACATTTGGTAAGCAAGGAACACAGGTTCAGGAATGAGATGCTTAATTGTGCAATCCTTGCAAGTCTCCAGGACTGAATATACAACTAAGAGGCATTAGTCATGCTCTGCAGCCATGTGAGGTGTACAGTACAGAGCTTTGTCTCAACTCCCCATCTTGTAAAAAGTAGCAGGGTCCTACTGATGTTGATGTTGTATCCTTTATAAATGTAGAAAGGAGCTAGTCTGCTTAAAGGCAGAGCACAAAGTCTCCCAAGAACTGGTGCCCCAGAGCACTTATTTCATTGCTTGAGTAATGTTATCTCAGCTAGAGCTTTTGCTCATGTGAT
Source organism: Margarornis squamiger (assembly GCA_035222235.1). NCBI lineage: Eukaryota > Metazoa > Chordata > Aves > Passeriformes > Furnariidae > Margarornis > Margarornis squamiger. The sequence goes on along the minus strand of JAWWTY010000106.1, from coordinate 59,883,849 downwards.
GGAGGTCAAGCATAGGTAATTACTTTGTCTTTAGTACTAAAGATACAACAAATGTGTGAACTTGTAGGGTGTCCTCAGATTGATCCCAGAGGAAATTCTTGGTCACTGAGAAGCAATTAAGAGTGGGTAGGGCTTGGAAGCAGTGGTAAGTGATGCTGTGATGGGTCTTGAGGTACTGGTGGGGTAGAAGTCACGTTCAATGGATAGACTATTCAATGGATATACTTGTCTAAAAGACGTGTTTGTGTAGCCAGAAGATTCTTTTTCTTTATAACATTGCAACAGGGTATACTCTCAATTACAGGGGCTTTATCCTGAATCTCATGGTATAATTGATAACAAGATGTACGACCCCAAAAGAAATGCATCCTTCACCCTTAAAAGTGAGGAGAAGTTTAATCCAGAGTGGTACCAAGGACAGCCTGTAAGTATTAATACCCTTCTGAGAATGTACATCAGGCTGTTATGTTACTTAATACCACTTGAATGCATAGTGATGTTGAAAGAGTACAGAGGGTACTTCTAAGTCAGCCAAGAAGCATTACTCAGCATGATTAGGAACTGCCATACTAGAGCAGCAAAATAACAAATGAAACAAAATGTAACAGATTTTGTTGAAGTTAAGTGGAATTTTCCCTAAGGAGAATGCTGGCTTAAAATAACTAATAGAGCTACCAGATCTTCTGTTTTTAATATAAGTGGGCTTGTTTCTCTGAGGAAACTGACAGATCAGTTAGCTGTAGTAATAAGAATCATTAATAAAGGTTTATGCTCTGACTAAATTACTATCAAGTGTAAAGATGGGATTTTAAAAGAAGTTGTCTCAGTTCAATCATACACCTAGGGCAAAACTGCTGAGACTGCCATCAAAATGAAGTGGCATGGAAAAGTTTGGGTGAGCATTAGCCTGAAGAATAGCAAGGGACCAGATGCAACTATTTAGTAATGTGGGGAGGACTATTTCTTTTTTTTTTTTTGTGCGTGTGTTTTTTTTGGGTTTTTTTTTTGTTTTGTTTTGTTTTTTTTTTTTTGTTGTTTTTTTTTTTTGTTTGGGGCTTATGCTTGTTTTTTTGAGGAAAAAACACACTGGGGTAGACTTCGCAGGCTACTGAGAAGAGAGTGATATATGAGTCAGGCATGAATTTGCAAACTGTGAGATCAGCAGTAAAATCTGAAGAACTGACCATAGTTTTGCTTCCATATGTCAAGAGCATGTGGAATGTAGGTCTTTGGAATATTCCCATCCCTTCTTGTGTCACTGTTCTTGAGACATTTCCCTTTTCTGGTGTGCAGCCATGGTTCAACTATTGCATTTCTACTAATGGTTCCTAACTTCTGTCCTGGCTCCCCCTGGTGTAGTAGCAGAACGATATGAGTGTTCGCAATAAGGAGTTGCTCTCCAAGGTGTATCTGGGCTGCAGATGGGGATGATGTGGAATATTGACTGGAGCATTCCACTTAAACTTTTAGTCTTTGGCCTTTCTGAAGGGTGCAGAATTGGTGAGGGTAGCAGTGGATCTGGCAGTTACTCTGCTAATTCCGTGACCTGCAGTAATGGCAGCAAATGTCCTCCTGCAGATTTGGCTGACGGCTGAATACCAAGGTCTGAAAGCGGGTACGTTCTTTTGGCCTGGGTCCGACGTAGCAGTTAATGGAACATTTCCAAACTTTTATGAAGAATACAATAGGTATGTAAACACCTGTGTCTCAGATGAATATTAGACTTTAACTATTGCACTGGGTCAGATGCCAGACAAAACATAAAGCTTTTTGCCTGCTTTTCTAAATAATGTACAACATGGAGAAAAAAAGCCAGGATCCAATTAGCTTTGTTTCAGTATAATGTAGAGTCTTTGTCAATAGTCTTTTCATTCCTCAACAAATGTTTTAAAGGTAAGATATGGAAAAATCAGCATAACCAACTTTGAAGCTCTAGTGCTTTTCTCTTTCCATTTGAAAGAACCTTTTGTGGGTGTAGAGTGTTTCAATCCAAACTTCTCATACAGTGAATGGATAGATCTTGATGTGATATTGTCCATGAACAGTAAGGTCTTACTGTTGACTGTGGTAAACTATTCCAATTTAAAATTATTTTCATTGCAAACTTTGAAAATATTTCACATGAAGGCAGTCATATTTTGTCCAGTGATTGCTCTTCACTGCAATTAAACATTTTCTGCTTAATGAAAATGTTTATCACCATTTATTTAATAGTCTCAAATGCCCAAGAAATCAGGCTTTTCATTTCTGTCTTGCTACCTGCATTTTTTTTTCTGGGAACTGGTCCATTGTTACTTGAATTTGTGCTAAGTAGCTCAACACTAACTTTATGGGTGCCTCGTGTTGTTAAAGATCAACGTGCTTATCGTTGGCTACTTTAGTAATTGATACAGAGAATCTACTTTGGGACATAGTGTGAGAACTTGTATTCAACCACTTTGAACATTAAAAAAACCCAACCGCACCCCTAAACCAAAGCTTTTCTAAAACATAATACAGGAATGAAAACGTCCATGTGACTTTGCACCTTGAAGCAAATTATCCGCTTTGGATAAGAAACGCAAGCAGCACTGGGAGCTTTATTCTAATCATACTGCAATCAAGGGAGCTTTAGATTAGACCATGAACTCCTGTAGAGTCACAGGCAATTAGCATATATAAACTTGCATCCTGCTAAATAGCCTTTAATGAATTAATTTTTTTTTCTGCTAGAAGACATCATGGGTTTGTGGTTTTTCTTTTTTTTTGGGGGGGGAGGTTTTTTTTTTTTTTTTTTTTGTTTGTTTGTTTTTGTAATGTATGGCTAAAAGTTTTTAGCTCTTGGAAATACATGGTTGGTTGATGTTGTATTATTCTGATACAGCTCAATCCCATTTGAAGAAAGAGTGGTAACTGTCCTTCGCTGGCTGCAGTTACCTGAAGATGAAAGGTAGGTATACAATTGCAAGTGTAAATCCCTGTTTGAATGGAATGTCTTATCCATTATTCTGACAAAATTAAAATATTATTTAATGCCTGTTTCTATGATGAAAAGCTATTTTTATTAAGTTGCATCTCTAATTCCCTTTAATGTGTTTTTCCTCTGAATGAAAGTGTTATTTCCAATACTTAACCTCCATTGTTGAAATATAATCTCTTCAAACTGTCTCAACATGTATATAAAATATTACATTTTTGGTACTGTTTGATATAGACCACACTTTTACACTCTGTATTTAGAAGAACCAGATTCCTCGGGCCATAAGTTTGGACCAGTGAGCAGTGGAGTAAGTAGTTTTGTAGTTTCTTAATTTTTTTTTTTTTAAATTTGAATCTTTGCTCTGACTATAATTTCCATAATTCATGTTACACTAACCAAAATCATGTGAAGTTTGCTTATTAGGAAAAAAAATTGATGAATAGACAGCCCATCCATAGTTAACATTGATATATAGAATAAACAGCTTATTTAGTAAGTCTAGTTTTTATTTTCTTTATTTTGATAACTTTTAAATTACTGAAGCATGTTTGAGTATATCTTGTATGTTGCTTTGGCTGTTCCTACTAATTGTTTATGTTGATTTTTGGCAGGGGGGAGGAATGGGGACATAAAATTTGTATACTTTCAATTTAGCAAGAGCAGAGGTTTTCATAGCAATGTCCTAGTTTTGACAGTTCAGTATTCATGTTACGTTTATCACTCATTTTCCCCCAGTCTCTGTGCTAAAGTTAGATGAATATTGGTCTTATCTCCCTGTGGTTATATTTTATGCCTTTTCTGAAAGAGGCAGATAAAAGGAACATTCACCCCATCACAGTTCATGATTTATTGTATAAATAAGAAGTCTTTGGGACTCCTAATGTTTTCAAAAGTACTAAATAGCTTTTTTATCAAACCAAAGTATGAAGAAAAAAGTTCTTGGAAATTTAGGAACTTTGTAAAATTTTCCCATCCGGAACGGTCAGGAAGTTTGGGCATCATAACTAGGTATTTAACTTTAGTGGTGACAACAGGAAAAAACTCCTCCAATTTCTCTTGAGCTGAGCAGTTACTGTTCATGTAAGGATGTAGCAGACATAACTGGAACTGCACCATAAGGAACATGTTTAAATTGTTCTTTTCTTTGGTTAATAAGGGGATCTAAAATTCTGTATGTCAGAAATGCTCTGGAGAGAAAGACATTTGTATAATAGTCTCCACAAGAGCATCTTGTTTTTGTTCACACAGAGCAAGACAGTTTATGCAAGTAGTTCAGTGAGGTAATAGAATTACCTCATTTTAAAATACCATTTGTTTTGTACTTAGCAAGTATTCAAAATTAGCTCCTGTGCTGTACCTATGCAAGTGAGCTTGGACACCAGACACCTGATCACAAAGAGTGCTTACACTGGTAGCTCATTCTTTGTCTTTTTCAGTTTCTTTAAACTAGTTTGAAAGGATATTAGTCTTGGGCAGTTTGCTCCAAGGTCTCTTCCAAGAGGCATTTTGGGAAGGAAGAGTAAGGCTTGGCTTCCTCTCTGCTGTGCAGGACATCAGTATCTGCATCCTTAGGCATTCCCTGTTGTCCCTGGTTGTGCCACTTGTAATGCAACAAGCATCCTCAATTTCATGCTTTGAAACCACCTTTACTGGTTATAATCAGGGATTATAGTTTTGGGGTTTTTTGTTGTTGTTGTTTTTTTTTGGTTTTGGGTTTTTTTTTGCTTGTTTGTTTGTCTTTTTAGCATCTGCAACTGAAATAACACATGAAAATGTGTAGCTGTGTCATAGTACAGTGTGGGGTGCAGGAAAAATTTGGACTAAGTGCTGTACAGTGTAGATATAGCCAGTCTTCTGTAGATGGAGGTAACTCTGAACAGTGCAGGTCATAAGAAGTCTACAAGCTCTCATTTTCATTAAACTGTATTTAATAGTATTTTTAACACTCACTTTACATTCCTATTTTTGTCCCGCAGGTCATTATGGCATTACAGAGAGTGGACAACATAGTAGGGATGCTGATGGATGGTCTAAAGCAAATGAACTTGCATAAATGCCTGAATATTATTTTTGTATCAGATCATGGTAAGTTTGCTTTTTATGAAAAATATCAGAACTTTGAAGGACTGTTTTTAGAAATAATATTCTGAGTTTATACTTTTATGTTTCTGACCAGGTTAACAAAGCAACTAATACCTATAAAATATGTTTTATATTATCAAGATGGTATAAGAGCCAGTGTAAGTGAGAATCAGGTTATTTTACAAGGGGCTGAATAAGTGGAGAATATAGGGGGGAATTAAATAATTTTCATAATTTATTTCTAATTCTTTTTGTGAGCATTACAAGATGATAAAAGAAATAGAATAAAAAAGTTGAACTGTAAAAAATAGATTTCATTTTATTCTGTCTGTTAACTACAGTACATAGCAACAGTTTGCAAATTGCTGAAGAACCAAAAATACAAGCCGTAACTTCCTTTCAGTTATCAGTTCCCTTATTCACTATTAGAAGGCTGTGAATGTGAAACCTTGATTTATTTCTCTAATAGCTTTTCTGTATATCTGGAATTATTTCTGTAAGTTATTATTTAACCAATTTTTTTTTTACTTCTTTTCCTGAGAAGCAAAATATAAGCACAGCTTTGACGCAGCACAGAACTGCCCTTGCAAAACACATCACCACAGGGAATGATCCAAGCAAAATATCTACCCAGGTGTAAAAAAAAATATTTATGAAATTAATGAAGGGTAGATCTGTCAAGAATTATTAAAAGTAAGAGTTCAAATGCAGTATGCATCTTGAAGTCCCTCCAGCTTCTGGAAACTGATAAGGGGCACTGAGAGAAAGACCAGTCCATAATGGTGTGCTTATTGGGTATTTCTCTAGACATATTAGAGAACACTATTAGGTTGGATACTGGGCTAAATGAATATTTGGTTTGACCCTTGCTATTGTTCTTAGGCTTGTAGGATTTCTTTTCCCTTCAGAGAAAAAAATTTGTCTATTTCTTCAGTTGGAGAGTCTTTCTCAGCTGAGGAAAGAGTTGCTTGTGTTTATCTATGGGTTGTTTTTTAGTTCTACACACATTTTGGATCAGATGTCTTGCTGATAAAAAGACCACAGAAATTACATTTCTGACTTCTACGACTGAAGTTTCCTGTCTCCTTAGGAAGGCTCCTCTATGCTGATATTTCCGTTTGAAAACAAAATTTATTTCCCTTTACAGGGATGGAAGCAGGGAGCTGCAGAAAAACAGCATATCTGAACAGCTATCTGGATGATGTTCAAGATTTCATAGTTGTACCTGGTCCTGCAGCTCGCCTAAGACCTAATAATGTTCCAGATGAGTATTTCTCTTGTATGTAATTGCTAAACTAACTTTTGTTATTTGGTTATATGTTTTTGTACATTGTAAATACAAACTTAAGCTCCACATACTCCATTAGTAAATAGGGACAACTATGGACAACCTGGATAATGATGAAGAGGAATCAGTGAGTAGTGCAATGGTGCTTTTAAAAAACCATTTGACTTTTCAAGTCAGAAAGTGCATTTGAATCCTACAGATTGTTGCCAATACCTCCTGCCTTGTGAATGCCACTCCTTTGAATAAGATCACTGGTGCTCAAGACAGTCCAAAAATCCTCATGTCTCACCTCATTTCCTGATTTGCTAGTTTGTGTATAAATTTGCAATATTTCTGTCTTAAAGGAATGTTAGATTGTTACCATAACTTACATATTACTTTGAGTATTATGTTTCATAGTTATAAAAAAGTGGCCTAATGGTCTGACAGCAGTTGAGTAAACTGCAAATAAACATAAATGAGATAATAAAACTGAGTGAAAATCAGTAAATGCTTACAAATTTTAAACTTTTTGATTCATTAATCAGTCTCATTTTAGGTGAACATTTAATGCCTGAAATTTTTGGTACTTACGAATTTTGAATACAAGAGTTTCCTGTATGTTTTATAGTATTTTTTTGGTGTGTGTGTTTTTTTTTTTTTCCCTGTCTAGATTATTGTTCCCTGTGTAGGCCTCAACCCCAGTGACTTTAAGTCCTGTTTACTTCACTGCTTGATGCTATTCTAAACTGTTTTAAATGTTTACTCAGAGAATGTGGGAGTCAAATGCAGTTTCAGGTTCTCCCTGGAGATGCAAATTCCAGAAGAGGAAAAGTAGCTTATGTCCTGCCTTTGGCACATGCACTGTTTTAATGAAGTAGCATAGCTGTCTTTGTAGCACTGCATATATGTATTCAGGAATTATGAATGGTTCTCTTGCCAGGATAATCCTTTGTGTACTTTAGTCAAGTGTTGGGTATCACACTCAGGACAGAGTAACCATGTGAAATGTAGTGGGCCTGTGTTATGCAAAATGTCAAACTACATGATGTAATGGCTCCTTTTGGCTTGAGTCTAAGCATCTGAATCTTAGCCAGCTTGCACTTGGCTGTCTTTCTAAGGATGCTTGCCAGATAAAACTGCTGTCCTGATAGTTGCATTTGTTTCCTTTTCTTTGTAAGTTTATTAGCAAGCAGGAAAGTTCCAGCTTGATTAACATAGCATTTAGTTGCCTCTTTTGTAAAAACTTGCCTCTTAGTTTATTCTTCTAATATTCTGTGGCAAATATAGTTTAACGTGTAATTAATAATATTAACTAAATTTTATTATACTTTAACATTTGAAGCTGTAAATAAGTAAGCAAGATGAAGAGAGCTGAACTAAAATTTCATAAAATCAATAGTTTGACAATTTAGTGATTATTTTGATCTATATGGTTTTCATTCTGGAAAAATAATTTCTTATGCTGGAAGTTTTTTGAAACTCAATTATATTACATGACAGGAATGCTTTCATTTTACATCTGATTTTTTTTGACTTAGGTGACTAATACTTACATATGATTCTTCCAGTTAATTATGAAGGCATTGTCAGAAACCTCACGGTAGGTGTTGTTTTGTCTATTTTAATTATTGCTGATGTTTACAGCTATTTTATAGTGTCAGCTCTTTGCTGGGCTACTTACATAACTTCTGGACTTTGAATCAATGAAAGAACGAGAGGACATAGTCTTAAGCTGCACCAGGGGAAGTTTCATTTGGACATCGGGAAGAATTTCTTCACAGAAAGGGTGATTAGACATTGGCTGGACTGCACAGGGAGGTGGTGAAGTCACCGTCCCTGGAGGTGTTCAGGAAAGACTGGATGTGGCACTTAGTGCCATGGTCTAGTTGACATAGCGGTGTTTGGTCATAAGTTGGACTCCATGACCTCAGACATGTTTTCCAACCTCAGTGACTCTGTGTGTAACCTTCCGTAAACTATTTGACTAACAACAACAACAAAAGTAGCTCCACACATGGGAAGATCAAAATTGACGAAGGTGACATGGCTATTGGGCTGTGCATTAACTAAGGCTCTGTGTTCATTTCTTTTCACTAACTATCATGTTGCTCTTCAAACTGGAGAAATTGTGTATCTGGACCGTACTAGCTGAGGGCCAAGTCAGGGTCAAGCTCACCTCTATTGTCAGGTCACACATAAGGTTTTCTTGCTCACACCTTTTTGATAAACTCCTTTGAGATAGGATATTGATTTTTTTTTTTTTTTATGTCAGTTACAGCTTAGTGAATTTGCTTTTCTGCTCTGTCCCTGCTGTTAGTGAAAGCTATGCTGTTTGTATAGATGACTTCAATATTGAAAAATTCCAATATTACAGTAGAGATTTTGTTTTGGTTTTGTGTTATGTTTTTTTGGTTTTGTTGTGTTTTTTTTTTTTTTTTTTTTTTTTTTTTTTTTGTTTTTTTTTTTTTGTTGTTTGTTTGTTTGTTTGTTTTGTTTTGTGTTGGTTTGGGGTCCCCTTTTTTTTTTTTTGTTTTTTGTGTAGTTGGTTTTGTTTTAACCTTTGTGTTCATGTAGAATGACTGCAAAAATGGAATACTATCAAAAATGTAAACATTATGTAATAACAGTAGGTGTGTGGTTTCTCAGATTGGTACATGGTGTGACTCTTGGGGATGGTCAAGGTTAACAATTGGACTCTATATTTGTGGGTGCCTTCTAACTCTGCATATTCAGTTAGTCTATTTTAGGGTTATTTTTTGCTAAGGAAGATTTCCTGCCTGGAACAAGGCATCTTTCCCTGACACAGTTTTGGGCTGTTTCTCTGCATGCATTCCACAGAAGGTTACTCCCCAGGCACAAGAGCGATAACACTCACAGATGAGCTGCAAGGCCTTAGCAGCCCATGGGGGAGCCAAATGGGAGGAAAGCGACAATAAACCCAAGGAATGAATGAATGAAAGCTTTGCCTTTGCCAGTGCTCTGAAGCCCTGTGCTGTCCATACAGTGCCCTTAGGGTCTATAAGTTTTCAGTGTCCTCACCTCTGAAATAAACCTTTTGAATCCTTTCCACTGCATTGCCATTGTTTGAGGGAATACCTGCATACATTTTGTTTTAAAAAATCAAATCATTATTCTTAAACAGTGACTGTGACAACGCACTGCAAGGAGCCATTAATTTTTAAATGGAAGAGACAATGAAGTATGGTTTTTGAAACAAGCTGTCCATGGATAAATACATACTAGATGAACTACAAGGAGTCTCGTTCTAGAATATAATTGAACGACCAAATTTTAGATCTGTTTATTATGATGCCAACCTCTTAATGTATTATAATTAATATTGACATCTTTAACACTAAAAATTGAAGAGTATGAGCTTTGCTTGAATGTCCTAAAATGTACTGACTTTGAATTTAATGAACTTTATGTATCTCAGTTGTTAGGAAAAGATTGTGAGAACTAGATAACTGATCCTGAGCCCAGTGAGTTCAGCACCCAATTGGTGGCACAGATTAATAATTAATATGGATTCTGTCAGTCATTTTTCATAGCAACTCATTATGAAGGTGAGCATGCTACAATCATGCCACTTTTCTAACTCCTTTCCTGGCATAAATGGAATCAATGGGAATTTTTAGAGCATATTTGGGCTGTTAAATTACAGAAATTCATTTGTATTAGTCCACACTTGCCAGTGTTCCTTAAAGCTTACCCATATATGGTATGGTGGTATTTTTTTCATGAACTCTATGTATTGATGCACTGATTACTACTTTAAGTTTACTTTCTTGGCCTCCTGGTCAGATAAATGTTATGATTTTTAAGGTAACATTGATCTGACCAGATCAATGTCTATTTTTAAGGTGAGAAATAGCTTTTTGAAGATAAATGGAAGAAGCAAAACTAGCCTAAGTTGTTTATTTTAAAACATGTCAGGAGGTGGATCTAAAAATTATAAATATGCCATGAAAATGAAAATATTGATTAATTTATTGAAGAATTGCATTCTTTAAAATTCAGTGTATAAAAAGGCAGATAAGATTGCTTATTCATGAGTGAAACATTTTTTTTTTTGTTCTCATTAACCATCTGGAATCCTATTTCTAAACTTTTTTCAGTCTCTCTTTAAACCTGAGAGATAACCAGCAAGTGTCTGATAAGAGATTAAATTCATCATTTAATGCTCTTAAATTTTCTTTTCAATAATCTAGATGATTCATTATTGCAATTGACTCATTTTTTGTCTGTTAGCTTAATTATGAAACTCTTGTAGTGTGTCAGTTTCTTTAAAGATTTTCAGATAACTAAATTATAGATAATTGTTTATAATTCTGAAATAATTGTTCAAAATTAAGGATATTTTTAAAATTTCTCAAAGACATATCCAATGTCTTTTTTTTTTTTTTTTTTCATACTAGGAAACTGTTCAAACAGCTTGTGGGTTAAATTTACTTGTATATTTATATCTCCATCTGTTGGAGATGCAGATATTTTCTTTGTGTTCCTTAATGCCTGTAAACATAATTTTTACTGTAACTTTCCTTGTAATAATTTTATTTAGTATATATTTCCAGTAGAGAACTTCATTACAGTGTTTGATTCCCTAACAGGCATCAATATTTATAACCTCATAATGACCTCAAGGAATATTGCTTTCCAATTTACAGAATGGCATAAATGACAGAAGGAAAAGTGAGTTGCCTAAGACTGGGTGAAGGTCCATGTCTGCTGTCTCCTGACCATTTGAATATCGTTTAAATCCAGGTTGCTGTCAAAAGGAGAGATTATTTTCTTTCTCCATTTTCTAGTCTTTTAACTTAATTCCCTCCTTTGTGACATCATTATTTATTTATTTATATCATATAACACTCTCTAATCCTGCAGAAAACTGACTGTAGGTAAATATAGCCATCTAGTCTTTCCTTAAGTAAGAATGTTACCCCATTCTGCTGGGATTTGAATGGAGGGAGACCACATGGTTTCTCCACTTCATTCCACACTCCATTCTCTTTCTCTGAGCAGATGTTTGTTGTAATGGGGAGGAAGTCAACCTCAGTCTGTCCGGGGAGTTGCATTTGCTTTTTACCCTAGAATTCTGAGTATCCTCTAGATTTCGCCCCATCCATCACCTCAGAATGGATAAAGCTGGTCAAGCCAACCAAGCGCTAATTTCCAGCTCTGTTCAACATGAGGACTTAGTTCTCCTGCTGACTACTTTGCAGCTGAAACACTGCAAATGGACTGAGAAGACTGCAGCATAACATGGAACAACCCACTATGCTTGGTTTTGAGACAGAAAAATAAACCCACTGAAAGCATCACCACTTTGGAATGCTTTGACTCAGAATTTTCCTTCTCTGAACCATCTGAAACATAATGCTATATTCCAAAGCAGTTGCAGCTATTAGTAGGTAATTCCCATTTTCCATAGTGGAACACGGATATCCACAAGTACAAATAGTGAACAGTCATGGGGCAAAGAAAAGAGCCAGTGCCCAAAAAAGTGTGTTAAATTGCTTGTATTGTTAAATTGCTTGGAGGAGCACTTTTTCAGATCTTGGTTTACTTTTTATTGTTGTGACTTTAACTCGCTTTTACCCTGGTATTTATTCTTCTTATTTTATCACTTTAAGTGAGAATTATGAACTGTGGAAAACTTAATTTTATTCTACGTCCTTTCTTTCTTGGTATTTTCAGATTCTGATATTTAGTCTCTCTCTGGCGCTATACTTATTTTTTTCTTCAGTGCAGACCAGATGCATCTCCTGAGTTTGTATTTTTTTACCTGCTAATATTCTCCTAGCTTAAAGACCACTTCTGGATGCTAATATGGATAGCCTTAGTTTTTCAGAAGCTGTATCTAAACAATACTAAATCTCATAATATTACTTCATTTTCCAGACAGAAATTAAAAAAAAAAAAAAAAGAAAAAAAAAGAGAAAAAGGTCTCATTTCTATAAAATAAAAAAGACAAAATAGTAACAACTTCTGCAGCAACAGAAACATAAGGTGAAAATCACTTTGCAGTTGCCCTTATGAGAAAGTGGGAGTGTTACTCTAGTTCAGTTTTTGTGTACAAAAAACCCAACAAAATCAAACCGGTAATAATCAGGATAAGTCTCAAGGAAACACATAATCAACCAAACCAATTCTGCTTACACTGTAAATGTACTGGCCAAAGTAGTGTTCACTCTGCCCAAATCTGCCTAATGGTATGATCAACCATGTAGTTTCCTATCACAAAAATCCTAAAGTTGATTCAGCTTACACCAAAGTCTGATTTAATCCCTTATGTTCTCCAGGCTCCTGTTTCATAAATCAAGCTTTGTGCTAAACACAATTTGACTGTAATCAAGATTCAAGAACATGATCCTTTTTTGTTCAAACAGTTGCTGAGCATCTTCATCTCCCAAAAGGATATTAGTCCTTTTTCAGAGCTGCTCTAGGTATTCTTCAGTGCAAAAAGAAAGCCCTATTGCTCCATTTTCACAGAACCGTAGATAGATCACTGCCTACAAACAATGTATGGTTAGACTTCTGCCTAAACTCTACATTTGGGAAATAAGCCTAAGGGGTTTGTTGTGGCTGGCACAGCATGGGATATCTCTGCTACAAAAGCAGTCAGATTCTCAGCCCAACTGTGAGCTTGTAAGAGAAAGACTTGATGGTACCTTTGGATCTTCACACTCTCTTTTACTATTTCTCTAGATCATAAGAATTTTCATCCTAGAACGGAAACCAGCCTTGAGTCCTTCCCTATATGTCTTTTTTTCATCTTTCTTTTTTCTTTTCTTCTTATTTTCTTCCTTTTATTATTCTTTTTTTTTTTTTTCCCTTTCCCCATGCCCTTGGTTTTTGGTTTGTTCATGTGGGTTTTTTTTGGTATGTTTTTGTTTTCTTTGTAGTTTTTGGGGTTTTGGTTTTTGTTTTGTTTTGGGTTTGTCTGTATAATTCTCTATGGTGTATCATTCTCTCTGTATTGATATCTGTTTGAAAGCTGCATTGTGTCATTTGTAGCTCTTTCTCTTTAGTCTGTGCTGCTTGTGCTTCCTCTACTGTGAAGAACATTACATTCACGGAACATTTATTTGGGACTGTGAAGAGACATTTGTGTAGCTGCAGTGCAGGGAGGGAGGTAGAAAATGAAAACTAGGATCAGTGTCTAATAATCTGTCTTTGTCTTATGTTAGCTCATTTCTGTGTAAGTATTGTCTGGGGAAGGTAATAAGTGAGAAAACATGCCATTAAGGGATTTCCTGCAGGAGGGGTCATTACATGATCAAAGACCCATTAGTGAATAAAGCTGGCTTAATGTTATTTTCATACTTACTCTCTAAAACTCTGCCTGTTGTAGTTGCGGGGCAGTCGAAGCACTGAGCTGCATCTGGTGTTTTTAGAGGAGTCTGACTTACACCTAAAGTGCAGCTTTATATTTTCATTTGGCTCAGCAAGGTGGGAACAGATATAATGAATCCTCTTATAAGAATCTAAGGGCTATACATGTGGTCATCCTAATCCAAGGTCCTGAGGAACTTTTTAGGTGTGAACTGAAGCGACAAAGTTAATGTTGGACACAGGATTGCAACGTGGGGAGTTCTGGTTTAGCTTGGATGATAGTGGATAACACTGCCCTTTGTGAGAGAATTGCCACAAGAAAACATGCTGAAAGCCTTTAAGTTCTGACTTGAATGGTAAAAACTGCACTTAAACACTTATTCTTAACATATGTAAAGCAGTGAAGATCAAGAAGGATCTTTTCAACAGGTTCAAAATGAGGAGTATTTCCCAACCCCATTTTAACCTTCTGTTTTCTGAACTGTAGACAATCTTAAGGATGAGCCTTAAGACTGAAAACTCATTTTTCTTTTGCTTTTGCCCTTTATCAACATAACCTCTAAGTGTTATGAAAACAATACTTTGCATGCTGTACTCTTGGTGTTTTGTAAGTGCAAATCATCCATGGTTGACCTTGTCATTGACATTTTTATCTCTCTGAAATATTTATAGCATACTCCTTTTAAAAAGAAAGAGTTGACAATTTTGTTCATGGTGCTTGTTCTGAAAAGACACTGTTTCCTTCTGTGAAACTTGTATGGTTCCAAAGAGACAGGAAAAAGGCTAGTGAAATTATGCTAGTGAAGTTGTAAAACAGATACCTTTTTCTGGAGGAAGGATTCTGCACCACAACACAGTCAGATGTTAACTGTGGTAGTATTTCAATTAAGAACATTTTAGTATCATGAGGGAATTCAGCATCCAAATTTATAAGAACACAGAAAAAAAAAAAAAAAAAGATAGAGGAAGAAAATAAAATTAGAGTAGTAGTCTCTATTTTATGTTCTTTCTTAACCTTCCAGAATGAACATGCATAGCAGTAGCTGTAACCCATGAACACATGGCTGACTGGCCATAATCTTGCCCTTCTGCCAGACTGGTAAGAATTATCTCACTCTTTATATAGAGTGGTATATTGCTGCCTTTGTAAGCCAGCTAGTGTAAACAGCATGCAGAAGCCTTGTGTTCCTCCACTCACTAGTTTTCTCTGTTTCTTTGAAGAATAGAAGGGTAAAATCAGTTGTGTTCTTTAAGCTCCAAAGTGATTTGGTCTCTTGTATATCCAAGGTAAGAAAGTGACAGTCTCACCTTAATCACCTTCCTGACAAATGTCTCTTAATAGAAGCTGAATAAATATGGCACAAAAGAATTGTGTTCATATTTAAAACTGTAACAAAACATCTGTTTTAATAGTCCTTAGTGTTCTTTTATGTAAATGCAAGGGAAAAATGACCCAATTTTGCCAGTCTTTTAGTCTGGTTGGACTTTGCAAGCTGAGGTTTGTAAAAAGGCTCGGAAGGTCCCTGAAAAAGGGACACCTCTCAGAATTCAAGAATTTGAGAAACTGTGTTTGAGTGCCTGCAATAAAGATTGCAGTTACAGCACTGACTCTACCTACAAGCAGTTTACCAGGAAAAGAAGAGGGAATATAAGCTTTCTGAGTGTCTGAGATTATTAGAGCTTCAAAGATATCTTTTAGACTATGAAAATCTTGTCAGCACTGCAGTAAACCTATATATTAACTATGGTAGTGAAGCTGTAAATTGAAAATGAAATTGGCAACAACAATGTAAAGAGTTTTGAGATTAAATATTTATGTTGTTTACAGAACCCAACCTTCTGCTACATATTTTAGAGAATATATAACAGATATGACATTTTCCCTTACTGCATCCTCCCCTCCATTTTCCTTGCCTATCGTCACCAGAGCCTTAGACAAAGAAGACGTGACAGAATTTGCTGAATATTTTGTCTATCACAGTATTCCAGTGTGTATTCCATTATATTTAAAAGTATCATCGAAAGAATAATTAAACAGTCAGAGCAAGACACCAGTTTGCTAAAAGGTTTTATTTACTTTTGTGTGCAGCATATAAATGCACATGTGTTTAGACTGTAGAAATTTGCAGGAGCTATTTTCTAATTATTCCACTTACATTCAATTATGCCTTTTGTGGACTTCACCGAAACAATTACCATAACCCAGAGAACAGCCTTTTAGGTAGCTACACAAAAGAGCATGTTATTATCATTCACTGTGAACAGAAGCAAGCTGAGAAAACTGCTATAAAAATAGCAGCAACCTGCTCCTGTGACTTTGTGTGTGTAGGTACTGCTTAAAGACTCCCTTTTGTGAAGGTTATTTGCCAACAAAGTTCCAGATCATCAGGAAAGTAAGGGAAAAAAATGACACAGCTGATGGTTAAACTTGGATATTCTGAAAAATCAAACAGACATGCATGCAAAATAAGAGGAAGGGTGCCACAAGGCAGGCTGAAATCTTGTGAGGTTTTGTTTCCTTGATACTATGAACCAGTCGGTGACTTTACCTGGCATACACAGCCCATTGAACCCATGAAACTGTAAAACTTCAGCCTCATTAATTATGCTTTTAAATCTTCAATTTGTTGAAAAACAAATAGAGACAACATGACACACAAAGTGTTATCCCTTTTTTTTCCTTTTTCCTTCCCTTTGAAATAAAGAAAAGGTGTGAAAATAAAAGCAGAGAGACTAGATAGCATTTAACACATGTATAATAGTTTAGACTGTTCGAAGATGTATCTTCTGTGAGCATAAATAATATGTACTGATGTTTACAGACTGCTGACGATAACTATACTATAACAGACACCTTTTTTCGCTAGTGCTTCTGTAGCTTCTCTACAGATAGAGACCTGCAGCACTAACCTACTCACCACTCTGACTCCCCATGTACTGTTTCGTAATATAAATGCAACAAGGAAACTAAAACATATTGATATTTGAGCATTTGTTGTGCTGCAAGAAACAGCAAAAACTGTCATCGGTAGCAGAGAATGAATTAGAACATTTTGTTCTTTGGAACTGCACATTTTCACCCTCAGTATCAAGCATTAGGTCCAATGACCCATTTAGTAGTGTTGCATTTTTCTTCAGTCCCTGTTGCTCTCAATGGGGCAGCATACCTTTTCTATTTCAAGTATTTGCAAGCAAAATTCATGACATTCTGAAAAATCTTTGAAGCAGAAATGAAAAGAAGTCTAAATCTTAATATTCAAATGTAGTCTCTGATAGAGAGCTTTAGGAAGTTCTACACATTTTTAACCTTCCAGGCACTGTAAAATTTTAATTTGTGTTAATACTGGAATAGAGAACTGTTTATATGTTTATAAACCTAATATATAATATTGATACAATTGAAATTATCTGTCAGCTATGTGAGAGTTTCCCTCTGCACAAGTAACAGGACTGAAAGGCTCCAGACATCAGAAACATCAACTACCGTCTTTCTAATTGTATGTTAAATAGAATACAGACAGTTTTCCATGAGATAAGAGAAAATTCAATAGATCAATCAAACAAACAAAAGACTCATAATAAGGTATAATAAGACAAGATATTGAAATATCCCTAAATATAAGCTGTGACACACTATGTGAAGAAATAAATATAAAGAATTCTGTAAATATGAGTCAACTACTGCTCCACAATATAGGGAGAAAAGGTAACCCTGAAGACAGTAATGCAATCTCTATATCTAGAACTGAAGGGAAACCTAAGGACACTGAATTTCAGCAGAACAAATTTTGGGAGTATGCAGGAAATCATGGGTGAAATTGAATGATTTTGAGTAATGGAGAAAAAAAACGAAGGGTTTAAATTTCTTAGGCACAGAGATTATGTATGCTACCTAGTAATAAATGTAGTCAGAGTTGGGTATTATTCTGTGGAGTTTTCTTTTTTTTTATTTTTTTTTATTTTGTTGTTGTGGGTTTTTTGTTTGTTTTGTTTAGGTGTTGGTTTTTTTTGTGTGTGTTTTTTTTTTTTTTTTTTTTTTTAAGCCAATATAGATGAACAGGGAAATGAAAAAAACTACTATCAGTAAGAAAAATACAGTACACTGTTCAAACACTGGAAAATTACTTCAGAAAAGGATAGCAGATAGGACAGATATTGAACCAAAATTGAGAATTTTATATATTTGAATTGACTTAGATATTTAGCATTCACATGATTTTACCTGAATATGAAAACTCTAGTGAATAATTGCTTCTCTGTTGCAAACCCCCATTGCAATAGTCTGTGTTACCATTCTGGGGATTTCTAAGCATTCAGATCAGAAGGATTTCACGTAGCTCACAAACAGCTGATTTCAGTGCTTTCATGACTGTTGCTAAACAGTCATCATAAACAGTACTATTTTACACTCCCAAGAGATGATACAAATTCTGAATAGTGCACAAATACAACACCACATAATCATTCTTTCCCTTGTTCTTCCTCCTTCATTTGATTGAAGAATTTTGATTTTTTTGATTTTTTTTTTTTTTTTCCCTTTAGAGCTTCAGCTGAGTAAAAAAGGGATAAAAGCAAAGAGCCTGAGGGGTGCTGTCTTCCAGTTGCACTGTTTTTGCTATCTAAACTTTTAGTCCTACATTCAAGGATTAAGTGTGTCTTCTCTGACTTACATCTTTAAATCAGAAATTTAGAAACAGAATTCAATAAACAAATGAGTGCATTAAATTCAGAGTTTTCCTATGGGATATTCATACTACATGCCTATAATTATAACTTATTTTATACATATCCCTTTAGATATGATAGGGTCATGTTCTCTCGTTCTTTCTCTGGGACCAAAGGATTTTCTTCTCCTTAGTTCATTTAGATCATTTATATTTCCATTTTTTTCCCAATTCATTTTTATACCCATGTATAGATAGTTTTGGTTTGTTCATTAGAGCATTATTTAATTTACTTGCAAGGGACTTTATCCTGATTAACAGTGAAACTTTTCTGATGAAGAATTATCTCACAAGATCAGCAGTGCCAATGATGCTGTGCATTTCCTTAGGAAGAATTTCTTTTTAACTACCATTACATGACAGCACTAATGATAACCACTCCTGAACTAGTCACCTGATCCTCTTCTGAAATGAATTTTACCATAGAAGTACTAGGGCTTTAGAGGGAGACTAGATTTATTAGTTCACACAAAACTCTCTAGACACTGTCAATGACAACAGCTGATCATCATAGCGATCCTTCACTTTTCTTGATGATGCATGATGAGAGCATATGATACGTCAAAGCACACATGTGCCATGCTGTTGAACAAAGAACAGGACACAAAAAGCAAAACAAAAAAGAAAAGAAATCTCTTTGAAAGTTAATTTAACAGATAAGGTAAATGACAGAGTAGGAAAATGGAATACGTGCAGAAAGCAGAGGGGCAGGATGATACTTAACACTTAAAAAACCTCCAGAAAACAAATAGAGTTCAGTTACAAAGTAAATTTCTCTAGCTATTATTTTGAAGCTATTATGTGTCTTTTTGCTGAGACATTTGAATAAAAGACAATTAGATTTTAAGGAGTTTCATGCTATTTCCTGTCTTGTGAACAAGTATAGTGTCATCAGGTACAGTAACTGCTCAAGAACATTGGAAATTCTAGTACTGGATAAAAGTTTAGCACATTTCAAAACCTGTCATGAGGTGTGTTTGATAGCTTTTTTACCAAATAGGTGACCAATTTAAAAAAAAAAAAAAAAAAATCCTGGTAGTTGTTTATACAACTGTAATCTCCAGAGCTAAGAGTTGCTTCACTGCTCAAAATATTAAAAAAAAACCCAAACAAACAAAACCAACCAAACAAATAAAAATCAACTAATACTTTGCACAGTGTAATGAATTCATTTATAGGCATCTAGAGTAAACAATTAACATTTAAAGTGCTTGACAAATTTTGTTCCTTTTTTATTTTATTACAGTGTATTGTAGGTTTATAGATAGAGATTTTATTTCCAGATATTTCAAGAGAGATGTTTTATAATTAAATCCTTTGACTAGATTCATACCAGTAAATTAAGCAGATGATTTGAGGACAAACTAGAATATAAAGCTCCCTGGCTCCTCAGAGTGTTTCAGGTGGGCTTCTAACACTCCTCCCCCTCCCAACCCCCCCCACAAATCCTGGTCTTGGTTTGGGACTGAAGACAGGTTGTGGCAGAAAATGGTTTGGACAGACTATCTTTCTTAAATAGGGGAGAGCTTTCTGGGATTAATGGCATTAGGACCAGAATCTGTTTCATCACATGTTTAATTTAACAGGATACAAAGAGACTGGGTTAATTAAAGTGTTATGAAGTTTTGAGTTATACAATATTACTCACTTTGACGCAGGCATGCAAGTTAGTGTTGTAATACAGCCATCTAAATGTTGAAACTCTGACAGGTTTAGAATAAAATCTGAAAAACTGTCAATATTCCTCATATATTCATTGCATTTTATTCTTTTAATTGTGGTCTTTACATGGAATTGTGTCTTTACACAGAAAGAAAAAACAAGACCCACAGTCATCTCCCTACCATGCTTTTCCATTACTCTAAGAAGCAATTTGGGATGTGGACGACAAAAATTCACATATCCCTTCTCACTGAGGATTTGGGTTGTCCTAGACAAGTACAGCCATGAGGCTATAAGTAATTTTGGGTTAGGGTTATCTCAGTTTATTGTGTTGAAATTTTTCAGTTCAAACTACCATACGAGTAATAACTAGGACTACATTGAATGCTCTGCTTACTGACTCCAACGTCAGAATGCTAGCTGTCTGATGAGGCAGGAAAATGATAGAAGTAGGAGAGATGAAGGGAACATTTCTGCTTCAGTCCTGTACAACACTGCTTCAAAAATAAGTCCTCTACATTCCATGTCAAGGCTGTAATTAAGAGGCACTTTCAATGGATAAAGTGGTTCAGAACTAGATGAGGTGGGTTTGTATAAATATTTTTGAAATTGGCTATCAAATATCTAGACCTATAAACAAATAAATGTTATTTCCAAGTTTTATAGTACTGCTGTTGTTGAAGACATGGGGTAGAGACAGCATGAATATAAATTGTGTTGTGGATTTACAAAGAGTGAAGGTAAAGCTGAACAGCAGCTGCTGGATTTGTCTTTCTAGGTGACTATACACTGTTATTAAGGTAACTCTTAACCAGCCGAAGCTTCACTAAAAATCACTGGAACATCAGATGCTGGGCAGGTCTTTTTAATGGATTCAGAATGCCAAAAATTATAACACAAAGTCAGACATCAGAAAGAATGTAGCTAGGCTCAAGTTGTTATTTGAAATGTTTATGTTGTTTTATAGTCATGTCAGATATATATTTTGTTATGGCATGTTCTAACACACAATGCTTTCAAGAAGTGATTTGATGTCCTGTCATTTTTTACTCTAGCTAGATGCCATAATAAAGTCCTAAAGGCTAAACTAAAAACTGCAATAATTCATATTGTGAATAAAGTCATCCTCTGTATTTTTCTATAATGATTGTTTTAAGAAAGACATACAGCTTGAAAAGAAAGGACACTTTAGTTCTTTATCATTTACATTGTTATTGCAAGTGTAATTATTTTTATTTGTGTAATTATTTTATTTTTTTTTTTTTTTTGTGTAATATGAGTGCTGACTTAGACAATTAAATTTCAAAATAGTAGTGTCAGGAGTGTCAGTATTAGAGTTAATATTGAAGTTGATGTTGATATTGTTATTAGTATCATTTCACTTTGAAAGACTCCTTTCTTTTATGTCCTTTATTACTTCTATAGATTTTGTGTTGGAACTCATGCTGCACTAAGCATCCTTGCAATGGGTGTCTTTCAATGTAGTCACAAAAATATTTATTTGCAATTCTTGTAAAATTTGCCTTTCCTGTGAAAACTTTATTTTCTTGGAAAATTTTACAATTCCTGAATAAGACTACTGTGTGTTTTCCACAAATGTAAATGTCTTCATAATCATGAAATAAATTTATGTACAAGATCTATTCATTGGATTTTCTTATAGCTTTTGATCATGGAAAAGAAGAAAAAAAAAATTTAAGTAAGTATTATATATCAAGTGTCTATGGATATAGCAGTTTTTTGGTTACCCATGACAAGTTTATACAAGAAACTTTTTGGAAAACAAATAATTAATACTGCAAAAGTATTGCCAGAATGTGACAATCTAAGTCTATAAAAAAGTCAGGAAAGTTATCTTCTGTTAGACCAAACTTCTTTAGGTGTTGAAGAAATGCTTTTATTTTCGAAAAGCCATCTATTTTCTTCAGCTATATTTCAACATACTTGGTGTAGAAGTGAAGACATGCACAAGAGCTGTATAGTATAGTATCTAGGTAGCTGGCATGGAACACAGACATTTTGCTTTGACACTTCTATGAAAATAACACAACTTTTGGACGATTTGTCTTTACTGAACACAAAAATCCTTTTTTTCAAACAGTACTTTTTCTCTTTGCAATTATAGTGTTATTGTTTTTATCTTCTTCTACCTTTAAGACATTCATGAATAATATTTCTGTTTGTTTTTTAAATAAGCATATCCAGGGGGAAAAAAACTAAAAAAAAGGAACAAACCCAAAACCCAACCAAAGCTCAGAAAACAACCCTAACTGTTTCTTGGATCAAAAAAAGCAAACAAACAAAAAAAACCAAAAAAAAACAAAAAAAACACAAACCAAAACCAAAACCAAAAAAAACAAAGCCAAAAGCAAAACAAAGGGAAAAAGACACTGACCCCTCCACTCCCAAAAAACCAAACCAACAATAAAGGTAATATGGGAACTATCCACTAAAAATACAAATTAAACATTTGTTAAAATAAATATTTAGGAATTAGGAATTTCAGTGAGTTATGAGGGGTTTTCATAAAATCACTGGGAATAAAAGACATCTTTGAGATCAAAGAAAAACACCCTCCCTGGTTTGTATACGTCATTTGCCTCAGAAACTCCCACTTAATGTCAATCAAACCTATTATTTTATTTCCACCTACAAAAAATTTAATTTCTGACTGTTAATATAGCTGAAACAAAAGGAAAGTTCTAAAAGAACAGTAAAACCACAAAAAATATTTAGCCCCTCTTTCTGTAAGGTTTATCTAAGTATAAGTTAAACAACTATGAACAGCTAAAATGTGGCAGGTTATAAAAAGCCACAGAAGTGGAATTCTCAATAAAATTTTCTTCTCCTTATAAAAGAAAATATTCTCCAAATAATTTTTACCAGAAATAAATAGTATTTCTCTAGTGAAACAAGTTGGACGATACATTAACGAAGTTTCAATTTTTCTTCAATTGGGAAGTTTTAATTGTAATTGAAAGACAAAAGTAAAAAAAAAAAAAAAAAGTCCATTCAATCCACAACAACAGCAACAAATAGTACAGATGTAACAACCCCAAATAAAAGATTTGTCAGGCAACATGTCAAAATTGTTCTGGAAGTACTGAGGATTAAAAATTTAGACTGTGAGTTAGAAGACTGGGGGTTGTGTAGGCAGTATTTAATTTGTTTAATCTTAATCTAGTCTGCATTGAGGACTAGAAGAAGCACACTCTGGGACAAAATATTACACATCCTTAATGCTGCATGAAAAGATGGGTTTATGGCAGTGATAGAATATTTATTATTTATGCCACATTCACAAGACCTCTCATATATAAAGCATTTGAAAGTGTAGTCACATTCTCAGATGCACTTGTGGAACTGATTGTCACTGAAATGATAAGAGGATTTTGGATTTCATAATCAGCACACTTTGCCTTTAAAGAGATCCACAGGAGTACATGGGCTTTTAGCTACCTTTTTGCCCCAGAGTCTTTTTTATTTTATGTTTAACCACCCAGACATACACACATATACACAGATGCTTATATAAACAATTAAATGATATATTGTCTAAATTAGAAAAGATCTTTCTCTTGCTAATGTTGTTGCAGCCATGGAAATTTGTAACATTACTTGTTGAAAAAGTAGAAATGGCTCAGAACAGTTTAGGTCTTCTCACACTTTATATATGGAGTTCCATAAGTATTTGGTGGTTATAGCATATAGGTAGCACAGTAGTGCTCATCGACTTGTTTGAATCCATGCTAGAGAATAACACGGACACACAGAACTTATTCCCAATATTTCTGTGTAAGAGACCATATTATTCAATAGAAGATACCAGCTTGTTTTAGTAGTTGATTCTTAGCAATATGCCATCTCAAAAAAAGTAATAATTTGAAGAGTATTTCTGTGGCTTAAATAGTGCATTTCAGTTAGGATATGACATAAGGAATCAAAGATGTAAATTATTGACATAAAAAGATTCGGTCAAATTCTCCTAGACTTAGGATTTGCTGTATACAACACTAAGGTTAATAAAGTACCTCCCAGTCTGAGAGAGAACAGGATGGAACGGCTACATTAACTGGGTCAGTATATCCAGTGCAGTTATTAGTCAGTGATTAAAGAATTACATGTTCCTTGACAAAATAAAATGACAAATCTTCATCATCTTTTTGGGAAGCAGATAAGTACTAAAACACTAGTGTTTTTACCATTTCCTTGATTTTATTGAAAAGGATCAAAAATTTAAAGAAAAAAACTATTTATAAAGCAAGTGGCAAGCTGGCATGATGCTGTTAAAGGCCAAATAATTCCTTATTCTAATTTCCCTCAATACGGAAAGTTCAATTAATAGCTTTTTTTTTTTATTCTAACACATGTATGTGTATTCTCTGAAGCCACACTGAATAGAAAGTTTTGAAAAAAAAATAATTTATCAGATACTGGATCTCTGTGAAACTGCACTGTGGTAGACATTCTATGTACTTATAATGACAGATGAATGAGACCAATGCAGCAACTTTAAAAGGGATATTTTGGTTTCACTCCACTTAGCCATATAAGTGAATAAACAGAGAAAAATACTGAAATTATGAAGTATTATTCTGACTGAGGTTAATGAGCCTGCAAAATATACCCTACTTTTAAATCAGAAGCAAACAGTGAGACTTTGAAATTAGAAATTTTGATTTCTGTACCAAGCTTCATAAATGTCCAGACTTGTAAGTATTTTCTGATTAATATTCCAGTAAAACCTAAATCTCTAACAACTGCAGACAAGAACAATATGACAGTTGGAAGAATACCACTTTATGAAAATATACTCCTAAATTCTGTTTCTCAATTGTTATGTATTTTCCCTTTTTATTCTAGTATATTTTCCGAGCATCCTGTGTTATTTCATATCTGCCAAGGTTTTGATAGAAGTGACAAGTTTTTTTTTGGACAAGTCTGAAACTTGTATGTCTAAAATATTTGTCTTGTTGTAATTGAACTGCTCATTTGAAAAGCTACATGATCATAGATTTATTCTTTAATTAAAATTCCCTGTAATTTATTGACTATGAATTGATAGATTGATTGGTTGATTAATTGATTTCAGGAATTGATTAAATGGCTTTTTTCAAAGAAAAAGAAAGGTCTGAACTGAAACACAATTCAGCATTTTGACGCATTTCATTCAGTTTAGTAGACGAAAAATAAGACAATGCAGAAGAATACAATTTTCAATAATATTGAGAAAAAATGTCAATGATTACTAAAATGTTTATGATCAGGCTTTTTTTATGATGTATAAATCAAACTCTTAGATGAATGGATTTAAATATATGACCAAAATTAAAATGAAGTGTTTCTTTGAAGCCTCTCCTGTTGGAAATGGAGAACATGTTCAGGATTCATTCTGCATTGCAAAACAAGACGATTTTGAAGGAGATGATAGCAAGAAAATAGAATTCCTTTAACGTCTTCCTGCATAAAATGATATACTACATTTGTGTGGTATTTTTCTACCTTTTCCTATTGTCCATTATGTATTAACACCTCCATTCTTATATATTCAGTGGAGATAATAACATAATTTGTCCTTCATCATCCAGGTCTTGCTATAGAGCAAAATAATTATTTTTGAAACTACTATAAAATAAGATCTGCCACTCTGTGCTTGTTAATATTCTAAAACAAAGTATGCTTTCAAAAGCCAGAATAAATTCTAATCTCAAACACAATACAGTTATTTACATTAAAAATGTTAACTCAGGACTTTATAGTACTGAAAACTTTTTAGTCTATAAAATAGCTCTGTCATGGACAGTAAAATACACACAGTAATATGTATTTTGGAAAGTAACATAAGTTTCCAAAATGAAGGCTTCAGATAAGGAGATGTGAACTCTCTATACGATATGCTTTCAAGCTGGAATGGACATGTCTCTAGAAATGGAAACACTCCTGTAACACTCCAGAGTCTGTGCTTTAGGGACAGCTGTAATTGCAAGAAACCACAAAAAATGTCTGATCCCGTGAAGCCAATCACTTAAAACCCCAATCACTTAAAAGCTTCTTCAAAAGATTAGTTTTCCTAAATTTTGGGGGGATGCAACTGAGATTTTAATTAGTTTAAGAATGTTCATATTTTGTATGTGTGTGCTATACTACACAGACTTGCAAGATACAGATGTGATTGAAATAAATGCTTAGACAGATCAAAAATTCTTTTTATGCACAAGAGAGCAGTCCTGAGATATTTCCCTTGACTTTTATAAAGCTTGACCTTCTCCTTAGAACTGCAAAGAAATAAGGATCATTCCTGTAGTACTGTCTTCTTCACTGTGGTGACAAGTCTATCCATTGTCTTTGCTACTGTTCGTGGCTTTCCTAGTTTGCATCAGGCTAAACACTGGCTGGATTTATCTGTAGTTTGTCACAGTGATTGGAAGCAACAGATTGAAAAATGGGTTATTTCAGAACATAACCACCAACATAAAACATAAAAAATTCTCCCAAGATGTAGTATTTTTCTTTAACCTTAACATGATTGCTGTGACTAGCCTTTCCCAGATATGAAATGGAAGTAACATTTCCAAATCTATTTCTTTTTTTGTAGAAATCAAACTGTTTTAAGTCAGGCTTGAAGAAGAGTTATGCTCATAATTTTGAATATGAGTTTCACAGTACTGAAAGAATTAGATAAACTGAGCTCTGATGATAGAAAAGGCCATGGGCAATAGCAAGAGCAAACTGAAGATCTTTTCATAAAGAGACAAATAGGGCAACAAAATCTAATATGTGTTATGTAATAGCCAGGAAGAAAGGGATGGGATCAGAGAGCATAAGAACTTTTTGGGGTTTTTCGGTCATTTGTAGACAGAATTTTAAGAAAAAGCAGCAGAAGGGATACGTTAAAGTTTTGTTTTTTTTTTTTTTGTTTGGTTGGGGTTTTTTTGTTTGGTTTTTGTTTGGTTGGTTGGTTTTTGTTTGTTTGTTTGTTTGTTTTTTACTTCTATTATCCTTGTTCTATCAACTGGACTACATATTTTGAATGGTGTGACTTCGGTTAAATTTTTATTTTTTTGTCTAAGTCTTGAGGTTTGAGGTACAAAGCATTACCTAGGATTTCAGATACCAGTCTTGCAAAGTAATTTTAACTGTTTACCTGCAAGCACCATCTATCTAAAAGACTGACAAACCCTTAGAAAATAGAAGGCTTCACAGTTCCAGAATCTAAGCTTCTTCAGTAATACTAGCATTTATTTTTAATTTCTAATTGATTTTTTTTTTTTTTTTTTAATTTCGTGGCCAAGAACCATTTATTATGGCCTGACGCTGACTACACCATCTAGTCCAAAAAGACATCTAAAGTCCTGTCTCCATGTCTATTGAGAAATATCCTTGAGCATACAGAATGTGCATTCAAGGGTCATAATGCCAAGCAGAACATAGCCCCAGATAAGGTGTAGATAGTTACTCCTTATTTATTTCTGGAACTGACCCACTTTTAAAAATTAAATAATAAAATATTTTTGGGGGGCAAATAATCATGGCTCTCCTCAGCAAATGGTGGAAGGTCATGATTCGACTATTTAATAACCGTTGGACAGAAAATACAAAATGTGTCGCTATATTTCTGAGCACTTTTTCTGTCCACTCTCAGGGTGTACAGATATTGAAGAGAACTAGGAATGAAAACAATAGGCTGAAATAACTGCTGTTGATTTCAGGAGACTCTTGTCTCTTGTCAGATTGAAAAATAAAACACAAACCCAAGTTAAAACTGAGTTGTAGGTGGGAAAAGAGGAGGGAACATATAGCTGAATAGAATGAATCTGAGGACTAAGCCTTGTTAGAATTTATCTGTCGCACAAATTCTCCTTGTAGTAGTAAGAACATTGCTATCAAAGACACGTATGTGAAGTGTGAGTGAAGTACACTCATAAGCATGTATAAAATACACATATATTGTATATAATTGTCTTACCTCATTCTAATATTATCAAAACTTTTTCACCTACTTAAATACACAAATAAATAAATGAAAGAGGTGGAATGTCAGGGCAGTACTTACCGATCTTACTCTTCATACAGAACTTTTCAGACATATTTTTGCTTCTGGGAAGATAAACAAAGCATTATGAGCTTTTCTGGATACTTTTTTCTCTGTTCTTTTCTTTTTTTTTTTTTTTTTTTTTTTTTTATCCTAATGCACTTGACAAACAAATCAATGCCCTGTGACAACTCTGTGGTGGGTATTCCAATTTGTTTTAGTCAGAAATTACAATTTAAAGTTCTCTGTAGAAAATTATGGTTTCATACTTGTATTAAGAACTCCGAAAACCTAACAAAAATATTCTGGAAGTTATTATTTTATAATGACCTCCAACTACTCTGCTTAGTAATTATTTCTGTTTAACTCATTTAACATCCTTATTTAGTTTTAATCAACCATGACTACTGTTGCTTTCAAGTCAAATTATATGTTTAGCTTCTATCTGAGCTCCTCCAAAGGAGATTTTAAATTTCTCATCCAAAAAAATGACACACTGTATCAAAAATTTACTTCTGGGTCATCTGTTTTATTTAGTTGTACTTCAGAAGTATTTTGAGAGCCTACTGAACAGATATCTTTCCCACTGGGAAAGTTTCATCAGTCTTCATCATAGTTTCCCTGTTGCTGTTAAGACAGTATCTTCAAGAAATCCTGTCCCATTAGGCATTGCATTTGTAAGGGATCTCTCAGTGACAACTTCTTGTATATGCATAAGTTGATATGAATAACTAACAGTGAAGATGCATTTTGGGAGCTGAGTAAGAAGAGGTTCTATGATGGGTTTATATGAACTAGAGTTGTGTTGGCTTTATCTCAGAATGAATCCTTACTCTTTGAGTCCACTTAGATGATAACAATTAGGAGCGGATATTTAAGCACAAATAACCCAAATCATCCTCTTTGTTCCCAGTTAATTTTATACGTATATTTTACATAGAAAAAGCCAAACATATGCAGCCATGTCCCAAATGTAAGAGAGTTGTGTCTTAAATACCCTGTATACATGCACAGGACCTGGAGAACTACTATTTGCATTAACAAATTGTTTATAACAATTAGTGTTATAGCTGTTCTCTATTTCATAACTTGATAGAGCTTCAGCAAACTGTTTAGTCTATTTTTATGGCTCAGCCTCCCTCAAACTTATAATAATTATGTTACCTTTGAAAATATTTTCTTTGGGAAGAGTCTGTGATAAGGCAAAATAAAATTACTTTTTTATGGTGACAGCTGCTATGAGCACCTTGCAGTCCGTCAGCAAAGAAGGTAAAATTTAGGTTCTTAAAATAGCCAGAGATTTCGGTCTAGGCTTAATTACAGATCATACTGTTGTTATTTAAATTTGGAATGCCTTAGACGGGAGTCAGGAATAATTGTGTTATATCAAAAGTACAGATGCTATTTTAAAGGGATTTCAGTTACTTCTCTGAAGTGGTCTAGAGGTAAAATGAAAGATGTGATTGTTTTAAAACTGACGTGGTAGTGGGGATAAATTTATTCTTTTTCACTAACTTTTTGGCTTTGACATTTTACACTATTGAGGGAAATGCTCCTTATGTATAAATCAAAGAACAACTTTGGAAGTAGTGGAATCTGTCAAATAGAGGAAAAAGTCCCTGCTGAAAAAAAGGACTGCTTTATCCTTGCTACTTTCTTCCCATTTTCATGAAAAATAGCTGAAAGCTGTGAATAGTTTTTTGATTTCAATTCAGATAAAACCAAGTAAAAGCTGGATTGTAGAAGAAAATTGTTGCTGAGTTTGCATTTCCAGTCTTCTGTCTCTAACAGGCATACTAATAATTTATTAGAGTACTTAATAGCAAGGCTATTTTCCAGTTGGGAAGGCAGGCAAACAGCTCTCTCTGCAGCTGATGTTATTGCTTCTTCTAAGCTGGAGAGGCTTTTATCCAAGATGGCTGTCTCCGTTGACTTTTCAGTTGAGCGCACCTTTTCCATAATCCTCAGACTTTCTGCCAGTTCACATGCTTCATCCTTTAAGTGTTCTCCAAATGCAGTTTCCTCCCTCACCCAAACAATTATTATTTTTGCTTTTTGATGAAAGGTATTTATGTCTGTCTACTAGAATTATTGTTTGTTTTCTGCTGTAATGAAGCTTACAAATTTGTAAAAAATCATAGAATGATAGAATTATAGGACTATTCAGGTGGAAAGAGGCCTCAAAAGACCATTTGATCCAACCTTTAAAAAAATCCTGACAAACATAAAACCCCTTAATTTGAGCTCTGACTGTTATTGTTATATTACAATACGTCATCCATGATGGTTTGAAAATAACTATGCAGTAAGCAAACTTTTTCTGGATTAAGATCTCAGATCTCAAGATTTCTAGTTGCATGGAGTACTATCCTCTTTGCAGATCAATATAAACAATTTTAAAATTACATAAATGTGTGAAATAAAACCAAGAAACAACAGTATACATACACAACAGATTCTTCTGGCTTTTTGAGGATTCTTTTAAACATGTATAAACATTTAATATGAAACAATGATATCTGTTGAGACAATTTTTTTTTGGTTTTGACATCATTAATTGAGGGATCTCTGATGGAGTCCACTTTAATGTCACTGATGTTTTTGCATACATATTCACCATGGGAAGTCCTTTCTCATGCTGGAACAGGACTGGAGTATACAAAGAGATCTTCTTATACAGTATAAGAGTTTTCAGGATTCAAGAGTTTGAGTAAATATTTTGGAGTAATATTAAAAACAAACCAAACCAAACCAAATCCAAAACTTAATTAATAACTTGTTTTTCCTCTTAAAATTATCCTTGCCACTCAAATGGGAAAACAAACAAACAAAAGTGAAATATAAGTCACATTAGTTTGATGAGTGCATTTCATGCAGAGATGAATAAACATAATCACAGGTTGATGTAGGAGGAGGCCATCCCGGAGAAGAAGAGAAGGAAGACAACTTTCATGAATGGATGGGCTGGCAAGCATCAGAAGAGAAAGAAGTTACAGCTCCCATGTAGTTCTACTTTAATTAGACAGTTTATGGTTGTATTAGTTAGTTATATGTTCTATTCATTTGTACAATTGTTCCTATTGGTTGTTGCCCCTACCTCTCCCTAGTTACCCCTCGCCCATAGGTAGCTTCCCACCCGATTTTTTCATTGGCTGGCTGGTGGTGCATAGTGGCACTATCATAAGGCTGGCCATACCCCTTAACTCCCTATAAAGCTCCGTTCCACCCCTATCCACCCTTATTTGACCCGGTTCCGCGTTTTTTTCCAGAAGCTTCCCTACCCGACCCTATAAATGTCTCATGCGCCCTTAATAAACGGTTCCACCTTGTTCACCATCCCTCGTGTGCGGACCTTCTCCTTCTCATCCCAGGCGGACCGCATCAGGTTGAGATTTTTCAATGCAAAATATGTTTCTAAGATAGGTTCTTCAGCTTCCTCATGGATTAGACATTTGAGTTACTGCATAGTCACTTTACTGATTCTATCTGTCTTAAATTATAGTATTGGAAGGTTAAAAATATAACACAAGTTGCAGCTCCAGGAAATAGACCTGACATGTTCTAGTATCACCAACAGTAAATTTAGAGCTGAAAAATAAAACGCCCTATTCTTTGCCTTAGGCTTAGTCTACATCATGAAGATAGTGTGCCTAGAAATTTTTGGTTATTGCAAAATATAATAGTTTCAGTTTCATTTTTTTTCTCCCCTGATCCTTAAAGCAAAGGGCTAGTAGGCACAATAAACTGTTTTCATAGCTGAATGACCTTCAATTCTATAAAAAGCAGTCTTTGGGCATATTAGCAAGAATATTACTAACTCCTGCAAATGACTGATCCTCTAACTTTAATACCAAAGTTGTTATCCTGAGCTTACATTCAATAGGTAGAACTCTAATTGTGACAACTATGACAGTTTCACTTTGTACTGTCAGCTAGTTCTTTCTCTGTACACCATAATAACAGCAAATTTCAGTTCCCCAGTTTTTATTAAAGAGCTTTAAGGCAGTTTCCTGCAACAGGTCCTCAATAATCTTATGACATGGCCCTGCAGGAGGTGAAACAATGAAAATGTTGTCAAGGCGGAAAAGCTGTAGATTAAGTAACAAAGCATCACCAACACCTGTGCTGAGATCTCATATGTTACAAATATATACAAAAACTGAGGTCAAACTGGCAGAGGTCAGATTTATAAATTTCCTTGAGTCATTACATTACTAAGGTTAATAGAGATAAATGATATAGAAGTACTAGGGGCTCTGGAGTTGTACAGGTATAGCTATGAAAAGGTCATTTACTTGCAATCTTGTGTTGCTTCAGTGTCCTTAATGGCTTAGAATAGAAAGTATTTCTGATGGTTGGGTAAAATTAAGTAAATGGTGATAGAAATGGTTGTCACTGTATGCTGTCATAGTTACATTAAAAAGGTGGCTGTATTTGAACATTGTCTTCTGAAAAATTAATTTCAAAATACATTTACATAAATACAAAGTTTTGCATGTTTTACAGTTTTCATTTTTAAATAAAAATATTTGAATATTGAGAATAAGTGATTTTTCCTATGTTACCTTTTTTCATGTAAAACCTGCACATATTAAACATGTAAAATCTGTGGATTCTAGATCAACAACTCAGTTGATGCAACAAGTTCTGCAGAAGCTTGTTTTTGTGCTATTTTGGTACATTTTCTTGTAACATATATTTGCTGTGAATATTTTATAAATTTTGAACTAAATCATTGCAAGGGCATTTTCTGCTCTTAGTACTTCACTCTTCATGACTCAGTGCAACAAGAGTTTTGTTGTGTAGCTGGGCAGACTAAAAATATGCAACAACTCAAGAAAGGGTGCTAATGCTTTCTTTCCAACATTTAGGAGTCTATAAATTCTAAATAAAGTAATTGAAAACCCCTTTCCAATCATTTAAAGATACAGACAGAACAAATAAAGTAATGAAAAAAACCATACCCCATTGGCTGTTGAGAAGATATATGTAAGACATAAGATATTTAACATATGTAATCACTACTAGCAGACTTGTTTAAAAATCAACACCAACAAAACAAAAAAATGCCAAACAATAAAAATGCTCAGAAATATGTATTCAACCTGAAAAGTACCTTATACAAAAAAAGCTTACAAATAATGCACTTACTTTCAGTTTATCATCCATGTCAATGATGCAGTAAATTATTACCCTCAACTAGCTTAGTATTTCATGTAAAGCTCAGACCTTAACAGTAATTCAACATTCAATTAGAAATTTACCATTTTTGATACAATATTTTTCTGTGTTTAAAGTAACTTTTCTATCATTTGGACAGGTGCATTTTTCCTCTGTATTCAATGTCCCAACTATTTCATGTACATCTGATGCAAAAGTAATATTAAATTTAGTGAGGAATGTTAGGCTTACTTTCAAAAGAGGGTGGACATTCTGATTTCCTTCTTTGAGTGTCTTTACTTAGGCGGACAACATTTTCTGGGCATTTTTAAAGATAAAAGTCTTGAAGTAATATTTAAATTACTTCAGTCAATTAAAAGTGTAAAATAATTATGCAGTTCAGGGTTGGATTCAGTGCACTTGTCTATTCTGTAACCAGGCTGACCTCTTCATGGTTTGCTACTTAACAACTAGCTTGAGAATAGCAGTATTTATTTAGTCATGTTGCTTTTCATTAATTTATTTAGACCAAAGCATTGGAAGATACATATTCCTGTTTACCAAGAAGAAAAAAAAAGAAAAAAAAATTAGGAGTCGAAACATTAGAAAATGTTGACAATTGTTGAAAATATTGGAAAAATCTATTCTGAAAAAAGTGAAGTTTATGCTTTTAAAAAAAAACAAAAAACAAAAAAAAACAAAACAAAAAAAAAACCAAAAAAAACAAAACAAAAAAAAACAAAAACAAACAAACAAACAAACAAAAAAAACAAAAACAAAAAAAAAAAAAAAAAAAAAAAAAAAAAAAAAACCCAAACATTAATAATTCA
>JAWWTY010000106.1:59769006-59849695 GCA_035222235.1 Margarornis squamiger | reverse complement strand
TTTTTTTTTTTTTTGTTTTTTTTTTTTTTTTTTTTTTTTTTTTTTTTTTTGTTTTGGTTTTTTTTGTTTTGTTTTTTTTTTTTTTTAAATCATTAATGGATTTTAGTTAACAGGAAAATCTTTTTGTCCCTGAGTGGCTGGTCCTGTGCAGGGTTAAGAGCTGGAGTCAATGATCCTTGTGGGTCCCTTCCAACTCAGCATATTCTGTGAATCTAAAACCCATTTGAATGTCAATTACTTTCTCTATTACAGACCTGCAGAATTGTTGCACTGGATAGTCTCCTACCACTTGTGAAAGTACCATGATATTCATGTCTTAGTGTAATTCTTTATTAATTCTAAACAGTACTGTTTTGTTCTGTACACTTGTAGGCTGTAAAAAGAAAATAAAATTGTTATGGCTGTAATCCAATATTAAATATTCTTCTAATAATTATTGAATCCAAAACCAGTCAGTATTTAAGTATTCATTTATATTTATGTCCTATACAGTATGACTCCAAACCTGATGGGGTCACATTGTTCTTAGTGCAAGTTATTGAAGAGCCTTTGCAATTGATGGGCTTTATAAGAACTGCGCATGACATAAGTAAATTTTGGTGACATGTACGTTTTATATTTCAATTTCAACATTTCAGTGCCTAGAACCAAATCAGCCTTTCAAAGCTTATATGAAACAGCTGCTGCCCAAGCGTTTCCATTATTCCTATAACGACCGGATTGAACCGCTGCACTTCTATTTAGACTCCCAATGGCAGCTCGCTCGGTAAGTTGCAGTTTTCAGTACTTGATTATACAGCAAATAATTTCCTGTTTTCTCATAGCTTTTTTCCTTCCAGGTGCTTAGAGTTCAGTGGTATCTATTGCAGTGTGATATTCTTGTTTGTCACAGCAAAGGGACATTCCAAAGAAAGAGTGCATGCTTTTCTCTACAGGTTTTGCTGGCCTGGGGAGGCTTAACTCTAAACTGACAGCTATAGATACTCTCTCTGCTGGGTGTGGAGGTGTAGCTGCAGGTTAGAAGCTAAGGTCTTCAATCTTAGATACATGAGCACATCTTGCTATGGTTTAGGAATTTCCAAAGTGAGTCCATGAAACTGAAGCATGTAAGTAATTACTTGGTTGAATCAGTCTTGTCAGTCACTGGACTTACTGGGTCCACTGTTTTTAATTACCTTACATGTTTTGACAAAAGAATTTGCAACTCCTGTAATAGTCGTATCTGCTGTAATAATATAATTTTGAACACCTTTTGATACTTCAGGGCTTTCAGCATGGAAGAGTTTTTTAGCCCATGTCTTCAGTAAGTCCTGTTGTATAACACCACAGATGTGTGCAAGTTGTGCAAATCATGTTTGGGTTACTAGAACTGCATGTGTCTAAATAGTGTGTATGGACCTGGCATAGGTTGGAGGTTCGTTTTTATTAGATCATAAGGTGCCTGGCTGAATGGTCTAAGTTATGTTATATTTAAAAAAAAAATAAAGGTCTACTTATATAAAGTAGTGTAAAGTTCTGTAACCCAAATGACAGTGAAATGAAAATTTGTTATCCTGAGAGCAACTATTTTGTTCTTATGTCACGTGCTATTTCACTTGAAATGACTCTGATAGAGATGAGAATTTTGAAGGGATAACATTTGCGGAGAAAACTATCTTTCTAATTTTAAAGGTATTCTCTTCCAGAGCTTTAGAGACTTTTTATTCCCTATGGACAATCCTCTAAAAATCTTTAAATAGAGAAGTAGGCAAGGTATCACTGAATGTATTTTAGACCAATATGATTTGTAAAGTGTGAGTTATATAAACTGTGTATTTTTAATAGAAAACCACTTGAGATTAAAAGATGCACAGGTGGATTCCATGGCTCAGACAATCGCTTCCCCAATATGCAGGTGAGATTTAAACTTGTGTTAGCTCTCATTTTTAGCTCGTATTTCCAAATGTTGTGTTTGGTGGGTTTTGGGATTGTTTTTTTAAAGATCTGTGGCATTATTCCGCCTGCAATTAAAGAAATCAAGCAATTATAAGATTGATATTGTGATGTGCTGGGTAATCCACACAGGACAGGATTCCATTGTTTTAAGAGTTGGTCAAAAACCCAACAGGATTTACCCCAGAGATTTTCCTGTGCCAGTAAGAATACAGAGGTATGACAAGTGGTTTTGGTCTAACATTAAAAGCAGGAAAAGAGAAAACTTACCAAATCTGCAAATACAATAATTGTAGATCTCAAGTGAATTCAGATTGTAAGGGAGCTCAGGAGGTCCCTAGTCCCACCTGCAACTCAAAACAGTCAGCTCTGAGATCAGGCCAGGTTACTCGGGGCTTTATGAAGTTTTGTCTTTGTAGCTACCAAGGGCAGAGGCTCTACAGGTTTCTAAGCAACAAATTCCACTGCTTGACTGTCCTCCTGGTGTAAATGTATTTAGTTATAGCTATCCAGAACCTTTCTTGTTTCAGTTTGCCTGTTGTCTCTGTGGCTCTTACTGAGTAGCAGTGAAGTGCTGTATCTCTGCAATGAAGATGTTGTATGTTCAGGGGGACTGCTGCTGGGTCCAGCTGAAGCAGTCTCTTCTCTGTGCTCAACAAGCCCTGTTCCTCTTTGCAGGACAAGGAGTTCAGCCCCCAGCCACCTTGAGGGTCCTCCCCTGAATTTGCAATGATTGTTTATTGATGTCATTCTTATGTTGGAGGTGCAGTATCCTGATGTGGCCTAAAGAAATGCAGAGCAGAAAGGGATAATCCTTTCCCTCAACCTGCTGGCTGAGCTTCTGTTTGTGCAGCGCAGGATGCTCTGCTGCCAAGGTGTGCTGCTGGCCCAGGTTTGCCCTGCTGTCCACTGTGTCACCCAGGCCCTTGCAAGGGAATTGTTCCTTAGCCAGCCAGTTTCCTGGTCTGTAAGCCTAGTCCATTTGATTTTTGGGTTGCCTAAGAACAGAAGTAACAGGCTTAAACTGCAATAAAGAAGAGCTGATTTGGTTATTAGCAAACTTTTTTTGAACCATTATGAGTACATTAGTTTGCCCTGAAAGTCTGTAGAACTTTTACGACAGGGACTACCTAAAAAGTGGTCAGACAAACATCTTTCAGAAATAACATAATTACTTTTTATTTTGCCTTTTGAAAAAGTTGATTAAGTTATCTTCCAACTATGTAATTCTACTCTGTCATGATAGATTATGTATCACTGTTTTGAGGTAGCCTGTTCAGGAGAAAGCATGTCAATCACGTGTAAAATAAGGAAAGTCCTGAGATTCTTCTCTTTAATGAGAAATGGGAAGAGATATTAAGAAAACATGAAATCAGATTCTTAGTTTCATCTAACTTGGGGAAGTCACTTAACCTATCCCTGCTTTAGTTTCTCCTATCAATAAAATGAAAGGCAGTACTCTTGATTTCAAAAAGCTGTTTTCAGGATAGAATCCTCAAACAGTTGTGAGGTACTTGGAATTTTTACAGCGAATATTTGCGAACACATGTATATATAGAGAAAATTGTTGAAAACAAGTTTTATGAGAAGATCTACATAGTCCAGGTAACACAGAGATTTATCTTAAGAACTAATTTTTTTCCTGTGTTGTATAATTATATGGTGTTAGCATCAAACTATTTTTAAAAAACAGCCAAAAACACCTTAACCAAAATCTGTGTTAATTTCTTAATGAGTTTAACCTTCCAGGCCTACTCTTCTTCCCTGATTTGACAATAGAAAGCCTGTTGATAGTGTATCTAGTAATGGGTTGCAACCAGCAAGGCCTTGTGATGCCAAATGACAGCTTGTATATTGTCTATCTCTGATACAGTTTGGCTGTGTAAATTATTTTCAGTAGGTTTACTCTATTCAAACTTTTTGCCACGTTTGGGATGGTCAGTTCATAGCACCCCTAATAGGTCTTAAAACAGATACAATTTATCCTTATTGTGACTAACATTATAGCAGCATAGATTTCATGCTTTGTAATTACTGCTGTCAACCAGAAAGGAGGTAGCATGTCCCTTCCTCAACTGGTTCAAATTAGTCTTTTTGAGTAAATTATTAGCATATGGATTTTAGTATCAACAGTTGCAGAATGACACCCTCTGTTATGCTTTAATCTCAAAAAAAACAGGTAGAGTTCAGTTTTTAACCTCTATGAAATGAGACAATTGCATTGTTTGCAAAAAACTTGGAGATCTTACCCAGGGAGATGCTATAGAGTGTAAAGCATCTATCACTCACTCAGTAT
Organism: Margarornis squamiger; assembly: GCA_035222235.1. NCBI lineage: Eukaryota > Metazoa > Chordata > Aves > Passeriformes > Furnariidae > Margarornis > Margarornis squamiger. Next base: position 59,845,467 of record JAWWTY010000106.1, on the reverse strand, counting down.
CTTGATACCACAGATGGTTCAATCTGTTTCACCTCATTAAAAATAAGCTGAATATCTCAGGATAAGTTTTAAAACAATATTTTTGGCAGCAATTGAGTTTAAGCATTTGTTGCCCTTGCCTCCTTGTTCTTATTAGTGCAGCAAATCCTGCTCTATGCTGGTGCAAGCTTTGCATGGCTGCAATGTCAAGTAGGTTGGGGAATTGAACCAGAAGGAAAAGAGCCAGTAAGAAAAAAAACCAGAAAAGTTTTTGAGCTGGCTGTGTTCCTGGATCTGGTCCAGTACAGCTCAGGAAATGGTGCAAGAAGAAAGAACAGCTGCAAACCAGGCGTAGAAGCCTATGATCTTGCCATTGCTTCAACCACTTAAAACATTGCTACCAACAGATGTTTTCATAGCCTTAAGTTAAAAGCTTCCAAATTGTTTACAGGGCATGAAATGTGATGGTTATTTTGGATCAACATTTCCATTAAATCTCTTAAAGCATTTAAGAAAACTACTTCTTCAAAAGCAGGGAAGAGCAAGGGACTTCATAAATAGGTTAAGGCAACAATGACACAGGATCGGGTTTTCTAATACTCTTTTACTACTTTTAAAAATTATTCTTATACTTTTTTAAAAATACCAAAAACACTCATGCTTTTGACTTGATCTGACTGACCTATGTTGGTAAAGTAAAGATTAAGTTCTTGGAGAAACTGCTCTCTGAGTATGAAGATATATTCCATTTCAACTTGTCTTAAACAGAATTTCACTGTATACTTTTCTTTGTACATCCTAGGCTATCTTTATTGGTTTTGGACCAGGATTCAAGTTTGGCACTGAAGTTGATCCATTTGAAAACATTGAAGTATATAATTTAATGTGTGGTAAGTACAATTGATGGGGGTCATTTTTGTTCAGTAAAATAAAATATCTCTTGGGCATTGTAAATCTTTTAGTAAGAGATTTTTAAGTGTCCTCAGAAACTCCTCTTTAAGACTTGCTACTGATTTTCACAAATAAAAAGTTGTTTTTTCTGAGAAAGGTCCATCTCTAAATGACTAGCATCTGTTTAGGATCTACTGGTCAGGCTACCTTGTATGTCTTTTTTCCATTGATCACTCTGTGGATTCCTCTGGCTGCTCCAGAGCTGACACTTTGACTCACCACTACTAAAACTGGCTACTTCACAATTTCTCTACCATCAAGAAGAAGTGATATTTCTGTCTCATATCTAAATAGAGGCTTTATCAGGTTAATCACTCAGGTGACCTAATCAGGCAGAGCAACAATAACAAGCAGAGTAGTGGATATGGGTGTAGTTGCCAGGCAGCTAAATTCCAGAAAGCCTACATCAGTCACCCTCTGGTTTTTATGCAGGCTCCTTGTATTTTGTCACGTGTTTTCTTATTTGTTACTTTCCTTTACCATATTTTTAATTTTAGTTCCTTAGTATAAATAGGTTTTCAATTCAGATAAAGTTTAGGGTTTTTTTGTTTACTTGTTTCATGTAGTAAACTCCCTCTCAAATTCCTTATTTATGTATCACTTTTTCAATTTTTGTATTGTATCTTTTAATACTAGCTTTGGATGTTTTCCTGTCCACTCACATTGTCTAATACAACAGGTGTTTCAAATATGTGGGGTTTTTTTGCCTTCTGATGGACTGCAACTGCTTTGTTAATCTGTAGTTCCATTGCCTTGGAGTCTCACTCTAGAGTTAGTTGTCTCTGCAATACTCAGGTTTCCAGTTTCTCCCGGGCCCTGTGGTGTCACTGTAGAATTCATGATTGATTGCTATTCCATGCAGTCTGTTTCTGTGTCTGAGGGTCTCAGACTGTCTGCTCCATGTACAGATATTCCTCACTTGATTTTCTAACACCATGCAAACCACACTGCACCAGAGAAGTGATGTTTCTTTCTGAAATTAGCTGTCTTGCAGCCCCTTTTTTCTCCCTCTTTTAAACACATTATTGTGATCCCTTGTAGCATTATGTTTCTCCAAAAGACTCTTAACTAGATCTACCACTTTCTGTTCACTTATTCCCTTTGAGGTCTTCACCTGTTTTCCACTATTTCCTGCCTACTTCCCTCTTTTGTTAGAACCTGTACTGCATCTGTGACAAAGTATTATCCAGAAAGTATATATACTAAAAGTATATATATATATATATATCTCCAGAAAGTATATATACCAAAGTATATCCAGAAAATCCGTAATGAGAATACTGCAAATGCTTGAGATCAGCAGCAATATTCAAGTATACCATATTTAAACCATGTGTTTAAATTGTTTGCTGAGAATAGGAAAAAGCCTGTGGTCAGGAAGCATGTCTGTCTTAGCCTTGTATGCTTTGCTGTCTTCTCATGTCATGGTTGATATTGAAATACCTTCATGTGGCCACCTGAGCTGTTCTGTATATGCTGTAGAGTTGTTACAGTTAGGTAAGTTCAGTGAATCAGATGTTTTCAGTGCATTCACTCAGGTCTAGATTTCCTCCATTCTGTACAGAAAGAATTACAAGAATAGGATGTATAAAAGCCAGCACATTAACTTTCCAGTATAAAATTAATTAAGGTGACTTACTCAACCTTACAAGAAGACTAATACCATCCTGAATCCTAACTAAGAACGTATGTAGTCCCTTTTATATTGCTTTCCCTTTTGGGTGTTACGAGCAGCAAGCAGTTTGGCTTTATTGACTCATCCATACTTGTAAGTACATTACAATCATCTGAGTATTACAATCTTTCTCTTCCTGTTAATATCACTTGATTTTTTTCATAGATTTGCTTGATTTGAAACCAGCCCCAAACAATGGAACTCATGGACGCCTAAACCATCTATTAAGGAACCCTGTTTACAGCCCCCACCATCCCAAAGAAACAAGCCATCCCTCTGAATGCTCTGTAGTGGGACAAAGAGCCTTTTCAGTGAGCCTTGGCTGCTCCTGCAGGACAGCAGTAAGTACTGAAATGGTTACAATTGTGGAGGCAGAAGTCTGTCTTGTATTCAAAGAATGAAACTGCATTCTCCAGAGTTTCACAGTCCCTTAGAATTAATTTCAAAATAAAATCTTGCTTGGGTGCTAGCCTGTATTGGTGTATTGATTTTCACAGTTTGCTTATGTAAAGTCACATCTCTGAAGAGCCTGGAAAAATGCCACTAAAGCTTGATAGGCAAGGCATTCAGTTCATGCTTGCTTTACTTGATATGTTGAAATATCTGTCCTGTGTTTGGGCTGTGGTTTTCAAGTCTATAGACTACCTTGTGGCAAAACCAATTCATTTCTGCAAATTCCCTGTAGCTTGTCTCCAGTAGATGTCAGTGGGTTCTGTATATGTATAACTTGCAAGACAGAAGTTACATGCAGTACTTTAAATGTAGTACCAACTCATAATGTACTTTGTAGAATACTTTGTAGAATCTCACTGCTTTTGCTTTATAATTATAGGGCTTGCCAATAAGGGATTTTAATCAGCGTTTAAATCTCACTGAAACAGAAGGTAAGAACTTCAGATAATAATATAAAATTAAAAATTTAACCAAAAAAATTGACATCAAAGATATTTTTAAATTTCTGAGCAACTCTCAAGTAAATGATGTAAAAATTGTTTGAAATATTCATTGAAACTATAGTCCTGCCTGAAGAATTTGTGGATGCCTCATCCCTGGAAGTGTTCAAGGCCAGTTTGGATGGGGCTTTGAACAACCTGGTCTAGTGAAAGCTGTCCCTGCCTAGTCAGCGGGGTTAGAACTAGATGATCTTTATGGTTTCTTCCAACCCAAACATTCTGTGGTTCCAATGTTTTTGAATACAGTCCTACTGAACAATTTGTTCTCAAATAAATGTGTATCCTTATGCATGTTTCCTTATGGCATATGTATAACTTGTTACTCTTGGCTTTTCTGGCACTGAAGTAATGAGCATTCCAGAATGGGAAGCTAAAGTGGTGTAAGGGGAAGTACCTGATAAGAAATCAATGCAAATTCTGACATCATAGTGACAGCATACTTTTAATGAGGCATTAGGAGTGTTTTACATGGTTGAATTGTATGGTCTTTAGCTGTTGCTTCTTGTACTCATGCTTTATTTCCAGTCTTTGGACATATACATGCTGTGTTTAAGCTGCATTTTGCAAGGCTGTAGATTTGCTCATGACTCATAAAAGAAAAACTATTTTGAGCATGAAGCAGGTAAAACAGTAAGTAAATCATGACAACACTAAGTAAAAAATGGAATGCAGCCCTTGGTGCTAATGCCTTAAACGATGGTATCAAGAAGATTTGGCTGTCAGAAAGAGAAATTGGGTGATAGAGACTTTGCCTCATGTATGTGTATGTTCATGAAACCTGGGGTTTTTTAATGCAAATTAACTATAATTGGCAACACCCCACTGTAGCTCACTATTAAGAACTGGATGTAAATGCTAGTTGCAGGCAGGATCCAGTACTTGCTGCTTATCCAGAGCTAATTTAAGTCTTCTGTTGATTTGTGTAGTTTGTCCTGAAACAAAGAGTCGATAGAGCTTTCTTGAATCTTTTCCACTACAACAGAGCATAATTTTAAAATGTGTCTCAGAACCTTTTTAAAGTGTCTTTCAGTATTGTAACGCTCATGAGAGCAACAAAATGAAATCCAGTTATCCAGCTTTCCCCTGACCAAGCAAGGGCTTTTGCTGAAACAGACTCTGCTAATGTATCAGTGGGTGTCTGAATGCCTTGCTTAAACTGGCTTTGAAGAAATTTTGCAAGGCCAGGCAAAATAACCTATTTCAGTTCTCTTTTGTAGAAATAGGAACTTAAGGCTCTAAACCTATGTTTTGGAAAGAGTAGGATCTTGGCTTGAATTATCAGTGAGACCTGGCCAAGTATGGGTCTTATTAGCATTAATTTTATTATGAATTCTATTAATTAAGCACTAATGAGATATAAAAAACATTATCATGATGAAAGAATTCTAGTAATGAGCCTAGAAGCTGCTTAAGACTATTTAGAGTTTACTAGTTACCTCGATTTGCATATTTTCTCATTGATTGTCATAATTTGACAGCCTGCAAGAAGAAAAGTTTTCATTGTGTTTTTAGTTTTATGAAAAAATATTATTTTTTTCTTCATTGGTAAAGTCTGTCTTGGGGGTTAAACACCGAAACTTTCTACAGACATTTGATTGCAGCAGCTTTTTTTAAGAGCATATTTCTTATGACTGTTTTGTTACTTTGTTTTTTTTTCATTAGATAAATGATACTGGCACTAAAGTAGTTCTGTTGCTACTTCATCTTTTCTGTCTAATGACTTAGCCTCCTACTCACTTCCTGCAGAGCTTCTTTCTGACAGTTCTAAAAGAAAGGTTTCACTTTTCCATTGGAAGCAGTAGTTGGACTATAAACAAGGCAATGCCCTAGGCAAAGGGTCTCAGAGAACTCCTATGTAGCATCATACATGAAACACTTGGAGATATTTCTCTGTATACAAACTTTATAAATACATGTGGCCCATGAGAGAGAGGGAGAAGGAAGGTTATGTGATGATAAAGTGGGTCCTTGCACATTTGAAAATCCAGCCAGTGCTTCACTGTATTGTTCATTTAGATCACTGTATTTCTTAGTCTTTTAAATGTCACTTTTACATATGACTTTCTTGGTTCTAAGAAAATAGTTAATTTAAAATCACCAGAATTGGCTTCTCTCTCATCTAAATGTTACATAGAAGCAGATCCCATGTTATGGATTTACACTGAAATACAAAGTCAACAAAGACTATAACTTTGCAACTTAGATTAATCTCCTGTTTTAAATGGCAAAATGTTTTGGTTTAAGTATAAGCTTTATTTATGCAGTTTAAGTTTAAATGATTCCTTTATACTCGCTTTGTCACTAATTTATTGCCTTAGCATAGAAGCTATGCCTTTGATATAAGAATGACATTTTTTTGTCCTGTTACTGTGACATCTCTGTTTGGAAGTTTAAAATCAGGCAATCTTAAGTGTATAAAAGAGGAAGATACTTAACCAGTATTGAAAATATTGAAAAGTAATAAGCACTATTTCTGTTGCAGTTATGAAGACAGAGAGACTTACTTTACCCTATGGCCGTCCCAGGGTTCTGCAGAAAAGACATAATTACTGTCTCCTTTACCATTCCCGCTATGTGAGTGGATACAGCAAGGACTACAGGATGTCTCTGTGGAGTGCATACACTGTTAGCAAAGATGTAAGTACATGAACAAAAGTTAGAAGCAAACTTGAAAAGTAAAAAGCTTGAATGTCAGTTATTCCTGAATGCTCCTTAGATCTGCACCTGCCTATGAATCACTATGGTGGTGGAGTCACCATCCCTGGAGACATTCAAGAAACGACTGGACGTGACAGTTTGTGCCATGATCTGGGTGACAAGGTGGTGATCGGTCAAAGGTTGAACACTGTGCTCTTAGAGGTCTTTTCCAACCTCAATGATTCTGTAATATACTACCTTCCAGGGAACTAAGTTGAACTACATAAGATATAAAGAGGAATTTTCTGTGAGTTTTTCTTCACTTTACTATGCTCATAAGGATCAGCTTTGACTCTTTTCCGTTTCTCAGAGTGAAACACTTTTGCCTCCAGAGTGAGCAGATCCACCAGGAAGCAAGGAGTCCCTTGCCATTGGTATAGAACCCCTATGAGTCTGCACGGGCTTACTGCTTGGCAGCATAGCTCTGCTACAGTAGTCTCTCAGTGCTGTCCTAAAAGTCTGGTCTCAACATGGGTTTCGTGGTCTGAAGGCAGCATTTGTAATATGGCAGGATCCTTTTGAAAAAGTAATCTCTGGACTGTCTTGAACCATCCATGCTCTGATACCATCCTTCTCTCAGAATAAAATCCTGATAGGGGAAAAAGAAGTTGGTGGAAATAAATCAGGTCTTCACTATCCTGAACCCTATGCTAAGATACACCTATTTATGCAGAGCACTGATCTGGTAAATGAAAGTTTTTTTTAGTTGGTTGGATTTTTGGTTTTTGTGTGGGTTTTTGGTTTGTTTTTGGGTTTTTTTGTGTTTTGTTTTGTTTTTCCAAGTTGGCCTTTCCCATTCAGAGAAAATTTAGAAGCCATATCATGCATAAAAAGAATTAAGATAATAAAGGATGCTTTTAAATTTCATTATCTGGTAATCATAGGTTTTATATAATGACTGCTGTAACTAAGCTTAGCTAAAATCTGGCAAGGTTTGCTTGATTCTAAATATTTTGAAGTTAGTGTTAGGAAGCAAACAGTTACTGTAACAAGTGGCCCACACATCTGTGTCTCTAATTTCTAGCCTGAATGAACATTTGCTGTAAATCAGGTTATCTTTAATGGACACCTCTAGATTCTCCTTTGGAAGATGTTACTCTCAGTTTCACTAAAATGCTGCACTTCTGTTCACTCTGTTTCCAAGATACATGAAGTGGATGGAAGGGCTTGTTTTCCACTGACAGAAGAGGAAAAATTCTTGCATCTTACTTGTCTCCTCACACCATTAAAGGCAGCTAAATATTTGGAGTTCTACAGTCCCTCATACCAAAAGAATTATTGTAAGTCAGCTTTCAACAATGATACTTTCTTTTTGTTCAATAGGACAAATGGGTTTCTGCTACAGAAGACATCTCTAGCTGTTTACACAAAGATGTTCGTATTTCACAAAACCATAACCAGACATGTTTGTTTTACAACAATCATCCTCACCTAACTTATGGATTTCTTACTCCTCCAAGTAAGTAATTTCCTTCATTGTATAGCATACCTCATGGAAATAATTTTTAATGTAGCCAATGTAGTCTTTTGTAGATGTTTTTGACAACTAATCAGTCTGAAGCAGTAGTTGCTGAAGTGCTGCAGTTCACTTCAGCATATGAGAAAGAAAAACATTTTAGGTGCTTAAGTATTGTCCAGTGTCACTTAGTACTTCCCAGAAATTTTGAAACTTTCCAAGTTTCTAAATTGACATCTCATAGAAGAAAGTGGGAGGAACATGTAAACGTCATTAAAGTCGAGCAAGCTGGTAAATTACAAATTCACTTTTTATGACAGGTGTTAGTTAGAACTACCCGAAGTAAAATTTAGGGATATTTCATGAAGTAAAAAACTGCCTTAATAAGTTTATTTTATATTTGAAAATGCTGTTGTGTGCTGTAAGTGGTCTTTAGTGTAGAAATTCAGGATTGGTCTGGAGAACTTAGCTCTGGTTCTCAAATATATTACAAAATACTTAGCTCTTTGTAAGTGGATAAATTTGTTTGTGAACTGTCACTGATCTGATTTGAAAGCATTTTATGTTAACTTTACTGCACAGAGTACCAAGAAGTAGGTTATTTTAACATCCACATCAAATGTAATTTGCAAAGTTCCAAAAGAGCTTCAGGTATAGATTCTGCAGTCAGGGGAAATTGGTCTGACAGTCATGAATTTTATTCCCTTCCCCACAATGCAGAAGGCTGTTCTGATATTTTTAAATCTCACAAAGAATTGCCAAATGTATATCTGAGATGTGCAATTCCTGCTGCTACTAAGATACTTTTAGGTGGAATCCAGCATGTACTGAAGTTAGCATTTAAACCCACATCAGGTTTGGAAAGTGAAGTAAAGTCAGTTCCATCTTAATGTTATTACACTGATCATTAAAATCATGATAATGCAAGTTTAAAGTAAAAAATCCGAGTAACTAATTACTTTTTTTGTTTCAGATTTTATGACAGATGCAAAGAGACCTCACTATGATGCCTTGCTTACCAGCAACATTGTGCCAATGTATCCTGCATTTAAAGGTATTTTATTTGTATGCATATTTTATGTGCACAGTTGAATATAAGAAAGACTGCTGACTTTTTTGCTTGCTTCCAAATCATGCAAGTGATCCCTGGTTAAGCTGCCTCTCTTAAAATAAGACTTCCAGCGACTGTGTACCTCGGTGAAAAGTTCCTTGAAATCAGATTATCATTCTTATGAAAAAGGTTCACTGTCCTGAACTAGTGATTCCTAATCAACTAGCTCATTACATGGGAGCATAGTATAAGTGTCTTCATTTAATCTCTGGCTTTTCTTTTTTTTTGCATTTTCTTATGCATCTATATAAAATTTCTTCTAGAGAATCCAGATACCATATGTAATTATGTGAGTTATATTAATTTCCATTTTAGGCTCTCAATCACTAAGGAAATAGGAAAATATTCGTGTCTCTAGTAGGAAAGTTATAAAGACCTGAACTGAGAGAGAAGGAACATGAATGAGATGGTTGGCTGAGAGAGATTAAGAATATTCCTGGTGAAAAAGAAGGCACTTCTGAACAAAAGAGATGTCCTGTTTTGTAATGGAATGTTGTTCAACTCTTAATTATAATCAAAAGTATTATGTAGGCACTTACCAGCTCATAGGTGTGGGTGTACAAGCTAGCCAGGCTAACTTGATAGTGAGGCAAGACAGAGGCAAGCACGGTCTTCTCTGGCCTTTCCTCCTCTAGCCTCTCCATGATTTGGTTTCCAAGGAAAGAAACCCAAGGCCACAAGGGAGCAGCATCACTATGCCTCAGTCAGGTTTGTGGTTAGGGTGACTGTGAAACTACAGTGCCAGGAGATACTGCAGTGTGTGCTGCTGCCCAGTTAGGTGCAACCTTTGAGAACAATAAACACCTGTAGAATTTATCATTTTCCTAGCTGATATGTATGCTTATACTCCACTGAATACTCTACAGAGTTCCATTAGTAGCTTCTGTCTTGGAGATTGTTTCCCTCTTCCATTACTGTGTTTCAGTGTTGTGGAACTACTTCCATCAACACCTGCTACCTAAATATGCTGCAGCCAGGACTGGTGTCAATGTAGTCAGTGGTCCTGTGTTTGATTATGACGCTGATGGGCTCTATGACACCCCAGAAAAGTTGAAAAGGTGAGAATCTTTCACATTTTAATCCTATGTTTGTTTCCTTCATTAGGGTTCTAAAAGTAATTATTATCCTTGTTATGAAGGAACATGTTGGCCCTAAGCAGATACAGAAAAGTAAAGAAAGAAGCAACAAGCATAAAGAGAAAATGCACCTTCAAAATGTGTCATCCTAAAACCTGAAGGTGAAGTGTAAGAGAAGCTGTTGCATGTGGAAGAATATCTGCTAGCCTGAAACTTAGGACACTACCTCTAGAAGAGGACATGGCAAGGGTTTATCCATGGTGTCATGGCTGACGTTTCCTGAGCTGGCAGTGTTTCACTACAAGTTGTGACTTAGACTAGTTAGCCAAATTGGTTCAAGCCAGCAGGCAGATGGGCTTGGGCTGAACTCTTCATCTACTCTGGAGTTTTACACGTTTTTATGGTCAGTTTGTTGTTACACCTCATCAAACTTGTTATGTTAAATCAGCCTACAAGCCAACTTGATTTGCAAAATATAATCTGGAATTTTCCTTCCAGACCTAAGCTTTCTTTGGACAAAATAGGTGAATTGCTAAAATTCATATGCCACAATACAGCTGATTGCTCTCATTGGTTCTTTGCGCAAGTATGATTTGGTGGATTTACAGAAAAATCTTTTGCATTTCAGATACCCTGGTAATTCAGAAGTTCTAGTTCCAACCCACTTCTTCATTGTGTTGACTAGCTGTAAAAATACTTCTGAAACTCCTCTGGAGTGTGAAGGGTCTCTAGATGCCTTGTCTTTCATTGTACCTCACAGAGAAGACAACAGTGAAAGCTGTGCAGTAAGTAGTCTGTTCAGTCCCCATGAACATCTGAGGTTTGAGTTTGTTTTGCTTAGATATCAGTGATTAAGTGGTTAAAGCCTGTAAAAATGGTACAGTCTATCATGATCACCTTGAGAGAGAAGACAAAATTTTTGTAAACAGAATTATGTTCAAGTCTGCATATATGTTCAAATGTGAAAATAAAAGTTCCCTGTTCAATGAGCAAAACTTAGAGCTAGCAGAGGAGAGTAGAAGTATACAGAGACCATCAGTGTGATACATACATAGAATTCTGTAATGCAACTATCCAGTCAACAGCTGAGAAGGATGAACTACTAGGAGGAGTGACCCATAATGAAAGGTCAGTGCTAAGGCCATATGCATTCCTAGAAGAAGACATAGATGTTCCTGAAGAGTACTGGTTGCTTCTAGTTCGGGTACCTTGGTATTGTGATGGGAATGCACATAGCTCCACTCCATATACACAAAAGTGTGAAAAGTGTATAGACCTGTCCTGCAGTAAGGAATTACAAAAGTCACTGCTCAAGTCAGGCACAGCTCTCAGAAATACTTTTATCAAAGACATAGTGGGCAGATGCTGCACTTCACCTGCCATTCCTCATCATCACCAACTGGTGCAGCTACAGTTTTGTATACCTGAGGAAGTAACAGCAAATACTAAATTCAGACAAACTTCTCTTTGTTAGATGTTTGCCAACAGTTACTGCTTTCTATCTTTATAAAATATCAGCATTTCTTTTGTTAATAGTTTCAATGTATGTCAGGAAAAATTTTTACTTTTTTTTTTTTTTTTTTTTGCTTGCTCTGGCCCAATAGGATGGCAAATCTGAGTCCACGTGGGTTGAAGAGAGAATGAAGTTTCATACAGCTCGGATCAGAGATGTAGAATTGCTTACTGGACTCAGCTTCTATCAAGACAGAAAACAGCCAGTATCTGAAATTTTACAGTTAAAAACATATTTACCAACTTTTGAATTGGTCTGATTTTTCCTATGGAATGTTGTTACCCATTTCACAACTAATTTGTAAATAGACTGTTTTTAATTGATGAAAACTATTTTTTTTTTAAAATAAGCTGGAACATTTATTGAGAACTCTTGACCAAAATGCCAGTAGGGAGGAGAGTGGGTGCCATATTTGTATCTCAGGGACTCCTGATGGACTATGCTTGTGACACAGGATGGCAGCTCCTGTCATTCCCACTTGAATGTGGCAGAGCCTTGTCCATTATTATGCTAACAGCATTTGGTCATCATAGTCTGAGACACGAACACAAATGTTATCTTTGATATGCACTGGAGAGGGAGAAGTTTATAAAGCATGGGTTATGATCAGTATTCTGCTTTAAAAATACAAATAATTAGCAAATACAGTTCTAAAGAACTACATTCTTTGTGACCATTGAAATCTAAACAACAGCACTTCTCACTCCAATTTTCCTTGAAGTGTGAATTACATTCTGAGCTTTGTGTCTCGTAAAATAATGCAGCATTACAGTGCAAGAAGCTATAGTTAGGTTAGTAAGACTGGTAACTTAAAACTTCCCCAGCATGGAAAGGATGCCTGGCTACAGGAATTCCTGGCTAGGAAGCCTTGGAGTGTTGCTGCCCTCTGGTGGCTCCCATACTGACAGAAAATTTGATGCACAATTTGCATCCTGTACATGCATCCTCTGAAGGAGAGGTTTAGGATGCATCAAGTCACCTGTAAATGAAAAGAAATCTATTCAGGGATATCCATAAGCTGCTAGAAATAGGTATCTTATTTCAAACTAAACTTAGATTTGATTAAAAGATCTCACTTTATTGAAGCTAGAATGTGTTTCTCAGTTTGATACATGATTTTGTCAACTGTGGTTTTGAAATCCCATTTTTGAATGCAGATGCTGTCAGAGATGCAAATCCTGAAGAAGCATGTAATGAGCTTCCTTGGAAACTTTCAGGCTACACAAACAGCTGCTACAGGCACTCAGGAGTGTAGGGACTCCCTCCTTTTCCAGTACACGTGTTATTACCCTTGTAATTCTCCCACTCTCTGAAGCTGATGACCCAACATTGGCTCTGTTATATATGAAATGTGGCATAGTCAATTACACATTTATGTTCTTCTCACTTTAAAAGAAGAAAATACATCACGCACAATCATGTTAGAAGAATGAAGAGCCTGTGACCGAGCAGAGAGACATTTTACCTTCCAGCTTGGTCAGGGCTTGTTGAAAGCTGGATTCAGAGCCCGCTGAAGTCAGAGGAAGCTTTTCCATTAACTTCAGTCTGAGCAGGCTGAAATTCTGGGACCATTTTTCTTTTAACAAAATGTATTTTCTTGATCTTATGTTACGAGCATGATTTTCTTTTTCCTAAAATTGTTTCACTGTGTGAAATCTAAATGTGTTGTAGCAACCCCACATTACAATAGGACTGTGACAACATTATTCAGTGTAACTGCTTTGTAACATTGCCTGTGACCAATAAAGCCATCAGAAGTAGTATGCTGTTCATGGCCCTTTCTGCACAAAATGCTACTGACTGGTTCAGATATAGAGCACTATTTCACATTATTTTTGGGGGATGGCTAGGGGTTTGCTTCAGTCCTTGCTCTGGGATTTGGAGATAACTTCTTCAACTGGAATGTTAGTTACATTCATTATTGGAAGGGGAAAATAGGAAAAAAGATTGTCAAAGATTATTTTTTTTTTCTTTAGAACTGGTACTGTCTCCTGAATGCAAATAGAAGAGATGTTGGAATCTTGAGAAAGTGAAGTAATGCAAATTACTTTAATTAAAAGGCAGGGCTAGCCTAGCTCCTGAATAAAAGTGCAATAGGATAGACTTCAAGTAGATGACTGCTAGTTTGACTTAGGCAGGATTTTGGAATGAAGAGCAGCTGTGAAAGCTACTATGTCATCAAGAGAGGGTAGTAACTAAGAGAGGTTTGGGCTGTGGCTTTTTCAGAAATTGACAAATCAACTTGACAAGGAAGAGTTACCCTGATTTAATTGTAGTCTAAATAGTTTTGCTCATTCAATTTCTTCATCTTTGATTTTTAAAGACACCTGTAATGGTGGTGTCAGAGCATGTGAATAAGTGCTGCTGCTAGTCCTGGTATCTAGGCTGGCAATATCCCAGGGTGGCAGACACTGCGTTGTGTTTTTGAAGCCCAGTGGGCCCCAAGGAACTTGCTACAGCAACTCAGTTCTCAAAAAAACCCTACAGCTTTGTCCATCTGGATGTAAAATATTTTCTGTTTCAGCTGACATATGGTATCAGAGCTCCACTAAGGCTTCTCAGTAGGTGAAGCTGGAAGGTGTCATAGCAACAGTGTTGTGACTTGACTGTCAGTATTATTCAACATAACTGCTTCTTCTGTGTAGCCTGGCCTTTCAGGTGCAAAAGACAGTGGAGGGGCAGAATACAGGTGTGGGCTATCTAACTGTGGGATGAGTTAAGCAGTGGGGTGGACTGGTTATTTAAGGCATGAAATGGGTCATGAATTGCAGGCAAGCAAGCCTTAATGTACCTGAGAAGCTGATGGCTCTGGGATGGTGGTGAGGTAGGAATGAGCGGTGGGGAAGAGGACAGCTTTGAGGATGGCTTTGCTGCTGGAAAAAAAAAAAAAAAGAAGGATGTGGAGTTTTGCCTTCAGAGGTATTTGAGTAGTACAGGTTTATATCACTGGTTGCTGCCATCAGGAACTTTGAGGTAATTTGTTTGACTAATACGTTGTGGGTTTCTTGCTGATATTTACCTCAGGATCTGCCATGTTTTAAGAAAATGAAGCAGTATCTAACTGCTTGTATTTCAGACAGGCCTGTTCTGGTAAATCTCTTTTTACATAGCCAGCATTCACTAAACCACAGAGTCCAGCCCAGTACGCAACAGGCATCTGCTAACAGCACCTGCCAGAGGCTGCTGTGTTGTCTGGTGAGTGGGTGGCCCGGGCTTCTGCCTTTCCGTAGTCTGAGGAGATTCAAAGTACAAAATTATCCCTTTAAATACAAGGTTTTAAACCATACTTGGCAAGCTGGGAGGAGCTACTCCTCTGCTGCATGGGAGGGCACCCACTTTTCCAGGAAAAAGATTCGTAGGGACCAGAAGACAAAAAAGAATATAAAGGAAAGCCTAAATCTGTGTCTGTAGTTAGGATCCTCATCTGAGAGGAAAGATCACATTTCTGATCTCCCTGCTTCCAAAATCTGCAAAGCTCAAGCCTGTTGTAGAGGAGGCACATGTGCCAGGATGAGTTGCCTATTGTAGCACTCCAGAGTGGATGCTCAGGAGTGAGAGCACTATGAAGAACTGCTGCAGGTCATGGGGCAGCTGCTGTGACACTGTGCCCACAGTGGCACCACTAATGAGTTCAGGAAACCAGCCCAGGGCTCATGGCAAGGTCTATATTCAGTGCTTTTACTACTGTGCTGTGGTAAACTGTTTTTACCCTTCTGAGGAGTAGAGGGACAGAGTCAGTATGAGTCCAGCAACTTATTAAAGCAGAAATTTCCAAAGAATATTGTTTGTTTGCCAGCAGCAGCAACATCTCCTGCTTACCCTCGTATACTCTGGGGCAGTGTCTGGGAGGTGTTGGAGCACTATGCTGAGGTGGCTTGTGTACCATGAGTGGTACGTCTACCATAGCTCAGGAACCTCTGTATTACAGGAAACCAATCCAGGTTTGGCATCCTGTGACTCAGACTCCCTTGGAAATGAGTCGAATCCTTCACTGAACCACTGTGAGTCACCACACCAGCCTCAAGCCTCAGGAAAGGCTGCTATGGAGACCGTGGACAAACTTGGAATAATTATGGAAGCCTGGATTTTGGAGGATACCCTTGCAAATTATTGTATTTCTCCTCAGCCACAACATGTGTTACATTTCTGTTGCCATTTATTGCAGGTTTAGTCCTTCATATTTTTAGTTTACTGAAGTAAAACAAATACAGAGGGATGGAGCTCTGGACTAATCTCCCCTGATCAGAACATTGCAGAAATTTTTGGTCATGTCCATAAGACACATATTCATGGCTGTAAGTTGTAGAAATATAGAATCATTCAGATTGGAAAAGACCTATAAGATCATCGAGTCCAACCACTAACCCAACACTGCTATGTCCACCATGAAACTACGTCACTGAGTGCCACATCCACACATCTTCTAAATAACTCCAAGGATGCTGATTCAACACTTTTCTGGGCAGCCTGTTCTAATGCTTGACAATCCTTTCAGTGAAGAAATTTTTCTAATATTCAGACTAAACTTCCCCTGGTGTGACCTGAGGCTGTTTTTCTCTCATCCTGTTGCTTGGGACAAGAGACCGACACCCACCTGGCTACAGCCTCCTTTCAGGTTGTTGTAGAGAGCAATAAAATCACCCCTGAGCTTCCTCCAGGCTAAGAAACTCCAGCTCCATCAGATGCTCCTCCTGAGACTTGTGGTCCAGACCCTTCACCACCTCTGTTGCCGATCTCTGGACATGCTCCAGCATCTCAATGTCTGTCTTGTAGTGAGGGGCCCAGAACTGAACACAGGATTCAAGGTGTGGCCTCACCAGTGCTGAGTAAGGGGGTACAATCCCTGCCCTGGTGCTGCTGGCCACCTGGTATTGCTGATACAAGCCGGGATGCCATTGGTACTTCTGGCCACTTGGGCATGCTGCTGGATCGTGTTCAGCTGCTGTTGATCAGCACCCCCAGGTCCTTTTCCATCAGACAGCTTTCCAGACACTCTGCCTTAAGAGTGGAGCATTACATAGGATAGTTGTGGCCTAAGTGCAGGACCCAGCACTTTGCTTTGTTGAACCTCATACAATTGGCCTTGGCCCATCAATCCAGCCTGTCCAAATCTCTCTGCAAAGCCTTTCTGCCCTCCAGCAGATCAACATTCCTGCCCAGCCTGGGGTCCTGAGGGTCCTTCAATCCTCCTGTGCAAGTCATCAACAAAGATATTAAACAGGACCAGCCCCAATACTGAGCCTTGGGAAACACCATTCATGACCAGCCACCATCTGCATGTAACTCCATTCACCACCACTCTCTGGGCCCAGCAGTTGAGCTGTTTTTTTCATCCAGCAAACTGTGCACCTGTCCAAGTCATGAGCATCCGGTTTCTCCAGTAGAATGCTGTGGAAAATGATGCCAGAGGCTTTACTAAAATTTAGGTAGACAACATCCATAGCCTTTCCCCCATCCATGGAGCAGGTTCCCTTATCATAAAAGGAGGTCAGGTTGGTCAAGCAGGATCTGTCTTTCATAAACCTGTGCTAACTGGGCCTGATCCCCTCGTTGTCCTGTATGTGCCATGTGAGAGCAGTAAAGATGATCTTCTCCATGACCTTCCCTGCCACCAGGGTCAGGCTGACAGGCATGTAGTTCCTCAGATCCTCCTTCCAGCCCTTCTTGTAGGTCTGTATCATATTTGCTAACTTCCAGGCTAGTTGATAGGAGTCTCTGTGTTCATTGCATCATAGCAAAACTACATTTCAGCACCAGTCTCTGTCTGGGGCTTGACAGAGAATTTGTTTATGTCTTTTCAAATCTCTGTGCTGGACGCCATAACTTTGCCGTCCTGAATCTGTGCCAGAGCTTTGAAATTCTGTCTGGCAAAAAGCATGCTTCTTGAGGATAATGAATTCATTTTAAAATCTTGTATCTGTTGGCTGCAGAAGATAGCACTGTCCAGTATAAAAAATTAAAAATGCTCTTTTTTACAGTGCTGTAGTTAGGTCTAAAATTGTACTTAGCCTTTTTACACTGGAAAAAGGGATGATGTACACTTGGTTCTGCTGTTCAAAATAAGTTGCTTATGGAAATGCAAAGTCTGATAATCCTGTATGGATACATTTTATTTGCAGTTGCTGGTGATATCTGGCCCTCTTCTGGCCTGATCTGGAATAACTGGTCAACGATCTGTTTTACTCAGTGTACATTTTCTGATGAAATATGTCCCTAGGACAATAGAAATCCAGGCAAACCACATGAAAAATAATGGGCTTTCCTAGGGTTCTTATGAAGTACGTCCTATTCTTGTAATTAGCTAACACAGTACAGCTTTTTGAGATGAGATCATGGGGAAACCTGAAATACTGAGATGCAATGAATCAAAACGCTGCAGAAGGTTATGCTATGGCTTTCTATCACTGAGGAACTTTTTCATATAAACTAATGTATATCCTCTATATCAAACATGCTAGTGGAACTAATTACACTACAGATGTTAACACTTTCTTGTAGAAGTGAGTTAAAACCGCATAAGATGCTCATTGCTAACTTCCACTGCTGGCTTCAACAGAGCAGAAACGAACTGTGACTCTGTATCCACCACTTGATCACTGGGGAAAATAATTGTTCTTGGGATGTCTTGCAGAAGTGAATACCATCTTGGAGCTTACCTAATATAATTCATTGCTTTCTGCAGAAACAAAGGAAAAACAAAAATAGCAAAAGCATGACCCCAGACTTCATGCCCTGATACGCTGCAAGATCAGAACATATTGTGGCCAAAATAGCTTGATACAAATGGGAGGGGTGGGTTGGTGTTATGACAATGGATGCTTATGACTTCAAAGGGTGCTAAAGACTGTTTTCATTAAGTCAACAAATTTCACTGCAGATCTCAAGTTCCAGAGAACGGGACCTTGATATACTGTTCGCATGGAGGACAGGGGAGTTTTCCTTTGATTAGACACTTCTAAGTATGCATAAAGAGCAATGCAAACAAACTTGGGAAGATCAGAAAACACCTCGAGGAAGACACCAAATTTCAGACACACCCACTGGATGTCTCTGCATCTTTGTCAGGAGTCAGAATGACTTGTGTACTCCATAGCTTTGTCATCTGAGAGCATAGGTAGCTGTAGCTCTGGGAAAACAACTGGTGACATCTATTCAGATTCAGCACTTGATTTCATGTAGCTTCTTGATCTGTGGTTCCTTGAATACAGGAAGTGTGGAGGTTCCCTCAATATCTATAATTAATCCTTTGCAATGACAAGTTGCTAAAGCATCACCCATGACAGAATAAAGCTTTTGAAAGGTGAACATTTTTGTTATCAAAAACGTGATGGTGAGCCCAAGAAAAAGCTCTACTTACAAGCCAAAGTCCTATGGAGCTTAATATCAGAGTCCACAAAAATTACAGAGCTATAGATATGTCAGCAAGAGTGCAAATGTTCCACTACTGAAAGGGCATCAAAAAATGGGCAGTGCTTTGGGAGTTGGAGGAAATAGATCGATCAGCTGAGAAAATCACATGGCTTCTTAAAAGAGGAAAAGCCAATAACCTAAAGGATGTTTTCACCCAAAGGACTTGGTAAACATGTAAAAAAGACATAATTCCCACTGTTAGAGAAATTTTGAGGACAGAACACTCATTAATTTTAGTCCTTTCATTGGGAGATGGTTTTCTCAGACATGTAATATATAGCAGATTTTGATGGTGTAAGAGGTGACACTCTATGTAGATCATGGTCTTGCTAGGGTGTGTGTATGAGAAGAATTTCAAAGCCATCTTGAAGACAGTCAGAACATCAGTGTTACGGCTGAATCACAATGCAAAATACGTATATGGGGAGCACAGTACTCAGAAGAGAAGTTAACCTGAATATGTTTTTAGACATGCTTGGCTGAGCCACCACCCTTAACATAAAAATAGGGAGCAGAAGAATTTCTGTGTAATGCAAATTATGTAAGGGGATGTTTATTTAACCTGGATTCTCAAATCAGCAACATGAGAGAAGTACTTGTGAACAGGTAGTTACAGGACGTAACTCTTGGTAGGGATTTAGAATCTGAAGAAATAGGTCAGTTAGGACCTGGCTGATGGTGAGCATAAAGCTGGGCTATCCACAAGACAGCTTCCTTTCCAAGAAGGGGGCTGGCACTAGAAGAGTGAAGAGATTTTTCTGATATCTGCCTGGCCAAGTGGTACTGATAACTCAAGGCCTCTGAGTCCTGTGCCAGGTCTGAGATTTACTGAGCATTTCCAGCCAGGTTAGTTAAGAAGACATTGGCAAAGGCCTGAAGTTCTGTGAAGACCCTTCAGTAAAAATTGTTCACCTAGGAAAGGTGATCTGAGGAAAGGCATCTCTAAAAGGCTCTGCTCTTTGCTCATGCAGATGAGGTTCACAGTGCTGTTAAGGAGCAGAGTAAGGAAAGCAAATATCAGGTGAATCTCTGTTTCTGAGCGACTAAGAATGGCCAGTCCATCATTGCTACTATAGAATAAAGGCATTATTCAAATGAGTTGTAGAAAACATCTTTACGCATGAAGGAAATGTACACGCCTAACAAACATGCAGCATTTCTTACCACTTTTTTGAGTCTAAGTAGTGTAGCCGTCGTTGTACCAAACACTGCTCCACAAGTCAGCTGAGGGGTCAGCTTCAGAAGAAAGCATCCAGAGAACAAAGTGTAGCAGTGTCCTCTGGCTCATTTGTATGTCCAAATCCATTAAACAGTAATGGGTCTCAAGTAAGAAGCTGGATCAGAGTTGTTTTGCAGCAGGTTTGGGTTAGATCCAAAGCATCAGAGTCAAAGACTGATTTAGCAGATCAAACCTACACAAAATGGATGTGATTCGTTGTGTATGCATGTTGAAGAAGTAGAAAAGAAATTGTCCCTTTCAACAATTTAACTTAAAAGCTTATTGTAACATAATTACTCAAACGAGAAAGAAAAAAAAAAAAGAGAGAGAGAGAGAGGTGTGTAATGATGTAAGATAATGGATTTCTGACATCCCCAAAGCCTATGTGAGAATCTGTACTGGTTTAAGGAGCAGAAGCAAGTTCTGCTTGTGCTAAAACTTGAACCTTGGAGTTTTTAAGAAGCATCCGAGATAAAAAGCAAGGCAATTAGAACATACTCTTTTTTATTATTGTATTTAATAAATAGCGCCCTCTTATGGATTATTTTTCCAGCTACCTGCTTGTAACAATTATTGTGATGTATTGTGATGTATCTTAGTGATCTGTTCCTCCAGGATGGGTGCTATTGGGAAGTCAGAGGATGCCCAGGAAGGGTCTGCAATGGCTCCTGTTCTGCCTACTGCTGGTTCAAAGCATGGTGACAGTCCAAAGCAGAAGAGAAAGGTGGTAAGTGAAGCCTCATCCTGTGACTTGCAAGCTGGTTCCAGGGGAATTTTAACCACGCTCTTAGGTTTTATTTTCTGCATCTTTAGGTAACAATGGTGCACAAAGTGTATTAGCATATATCTAAGTCATGGATGGTGCTCAGGCACAGCTGAGTAGCAGTTACTTTGATACACTTTGAGAAAATAAGAAAGATTCCCTATATTCGAAAAGAGTCTATGCTTAGCTCACCCGATCCCTCGTTACAAAATAGCAAGAATTGTTTCAAGTGAGAAATTCAATACCTACAACCAAAAAGAGAATAATGAGCTTCTGTAGCTATTCATTCGTAGTGAGGCAAAGTTTGTATCCGGATCAACAGGCGGCTGCGGCTGCCACGGCTGCGGAGCAGCCACACGGTGTCAGTGTGATGCAGAGAAAGAGCCCGGTCTCATTCCTGTGGTCCGGCTTTAAGTCCGGCAGAGCCCGCTGACAACTGGGACCCAACAGAGTCTTTGTAGTACCCGGCTAGGCTGTATTTGCAGTTTCAGTAGTCCGATTCTGGTTCAGGTGGTGTATTAAGTGCTAGTTAAGTTAAATATGAGAATATAAAGTTAAATATGAGAATATACTGCTGTACTTCCTATACCATCTAGAAAGCATGGGTAGAGCCCTTTCCAAACCTCTGTTTGTGAAGCCTAGCCGTTATTATTACCCTATACCATCTATTAACAGCATCATCTAACAGAAATTATATGCTCCAAAACTGCTTCATCAATAAAGCCATTTTTATCTAAAAGAACTCATGAAATAAAATGACAGACTGACTTTTGCCTCCTCCTTATTTTGGAAAAGCAGACAGAAAAAATACAGGTGTTGGGGCACGATTCTTCATTTTCTCTCTAAAGGAGAGGATATTTCTGTACTAGCCCACATTGTCCTGGTGTGGATATACCCAGCAAAAAAGTATTCAAAAACTGGTTTAATGCAGTCTAATAAATAATCTTTGAAAGATCCTTGACCAAAGTGTTAACTGTTTGGAAGAAGAATCTACTGTCTCTCACAATCAGCAGTCACCATACAGCACAAAGAATTTTATCAGCCACCACCCCACTTGTATATTTGGCTCTGATTTATGTTGATAGTGCCATCCTATACATCTGTATGTGGTTGCTAGTGTATATACATACTGTTTTTAAACAGTTTTGTGATAAGGTCTATAGCAGGAGCCAAAAAAAAAACATTACATAAATAGCCTCTAATTTGCTTTTCAACTGTATGAAGTGAAAGCACTCTTAAGAACAGAAGAGTATTGCTTTATTTCTGCATATAGAAAGTCTACTATTTTTTCATACAGAAAGCAAGTTTCTACCCACACAGTCCTTGCACTCTTGAGGCTGGCTGTACTTCCAAGATTTGCCATGCTCATTATATTCTTGCAAAACTCAGGAGAGCCAGAACTAAAAATCCCAGTTGCATGTAGTTATCCAAAGGGTAAGATGAGCTTACTAACAAGCTTGTATAAGATGACACATTGATATTAAAACTGCATCCTCATGAGAATAACTACATAATACAGAAAGCTGCAAGTGGGGATGTGTGTGTGTGTGTGTGTGTGTGTGTGTGTGTGTGTGCAGATGTAAGGTTAGACTTCACAGGATATCCTCACATTAGATGTACTCTATACTGAGTAGTTCTAAGTCAGACACTCTGACTGCTGAAAGTGGGATAGCATTGCCAGTTCTTCTCTAACAGTATTTCCCGGTGTTTGTAATCAAATCACTGTACCATAAAATGGCACTTCTAGAGTGATCTTTAGCACTTCTATGGATCATAAGGATGAGCAGCAATGTTTTACCCATAACACAGCAAGCAAAGCCAAATGTTGCCTTCCCTTGAAATGCTAATCTCGGGTGGTTTCCCATAGGCATTAGCCATGCTGGGATCCATTCAAGGTCACTGGCTGAGGCATGTCCTGGTCTATGTAGTTCTTTCCAAAGTGACTACTTATTTGCTATGGAGCTATGGCTTGAAGTGTCAATGGAAGGAAAGAAACAGTTCAATTCTATGCCATCTAATAGAAATCTTTGGAGTCACAGGTAAAGAAAAATGTCAGCTGAGCAGATTCCCCAAGATGGGCAACTACAGCTATGTTACTAGTGGGAAAACCCATTGAGAGACGTGGCAAACCCAAAATAAGATGAGCTGGCCTTCTTCATTAAGTCCTACCATGTTAGACTTCAGAAGCTCGATCAACTTATTGACTTTGAACTTTTTGACCTCACAAAAAGCCTATCATTAGAACAATATGTATAAATGGAGAAGGCCAAATATGACTTTTTACTTATTCTCATTGCTCTGCGTGTTTGCTCTTTTCCACTGAGATCAATGAACTTCAACACAGAGCTTCTATAGGGTGGCAGAATTTGGAAAGTACTCCAAATAATGTGAAAATAAGTACTGTCTCAGCAAGACTGTGTACTTTTACTCTCTGGTTTGACACCATGTAGAGGTCCTCAACTTTTCTCATGTTTTTCATGAAATACATATTTCTGTCTTGTTCATGATCCATAGATAAGAAGGTCCAAATTTTACACAGTAATATCTTTCTGTTTTGCTCTTGTTGGCTGTGAAGCTGGACCCCAGAGGGACAGTTTAGCTGACCTGTTTTCTGTCATTTTACTATTCCTCTTCTCCTGCCAGGCTCTCCACGTGAGAATGGAGCTGTATGATAGCAGATGACTGGGTCATACCTGTTCTTGGATCAGTGAATGGCTCAGTGCATGTGATGTAATCAAAGTCTGAGAGTTAGAGCAGAGGAAAATCCTTCAGAGCATAGTATACTAAATTAGAAAGTTCATGATGAACCTCATAAGAAGACACTAAATGTCTTCTTCTTTGGTTAAGAGTAAAGATTTGGGAATTTTTTAATTGTATGACTTAAAAGTGCAATTAAGAAAGCATACTTAACACCATATCACAGTGTATTAAGATTATATCTAATACCTTCCCTGATGTTACAGTCTACAGTTTGAATAATATTTCAGATCTATTCTGAATCCTTGCCCATCACTTTTATTTACCAGGTACACTGGCTTATAACTTCCTCAGTAGGTTGTACTTGATTGTACCTTTTAGCTGTTTACAGTATACTTTCTTGCACAATTTGTGTTCCTGCCAGTGCTTATTGCTGAGCAAATGCCACAGGAACCAGCCTGTGTCCTCTCAGGAGCCCTCCCTGGCACACAGCCCTGTGCAGTTCCCCTAAAATCATACAGCTTCAGGATTTTGGGTTGCAGGTGGTCTAAACCAGTCTGACTGCAGTTATGTCAGTGAGCTAGGCTGACCTAAGCCCTGAAAACTGGCTGAAAAGCTGGTCCTTAGCACTTAGTTGAGGAACAGGAAAACATATTTTGTAGCTGCTGAAAGCTGTTAAATACCTGCTTTTAATAGGACTAATTTAAACCAACAAACATTTATTTGGATTGTGCATTTCTTTCAGTGGCTCAGTTAATGGGGCTGAGTAATGAATGGAGGCACCACTGGATTGTATTAACACTGCACTACCACGTTAGCAACCTTTTGGTCCTGCTCAGGAGGCTGTGAAATGCTTTGTTCCTCACAACATAAACACTATTATACTACTATCAGGGCTGAATTTACTTTCCATTAAGCAAATGTAAATAGTCCTGTATTTGGCACTGCCCAAATAACTGACAGGAGCTCAGGAATGCTGCCACAATATGCAGCCAGATGTTTCAGGGAGCGGGGGGGGGACATTTCAGAATCATCCCAAAATTCACTACTGTGGGGATGTGGACTTGGATCAGTGCAGAGAAAAGCTAAAAAAGCTAGGGCTAGCACTAATGACTGCAAGCTGTTGTTCTCTGATGCAGGAGAAACTGCTGGATCGTGCAGTGGAGATGGGACCTTAGTCATGCTTCTAAACTCTGTTCAAACACTAAATGTGTTGAAGGCTTTAGTACAGTTTGGGAACAGGTTCCTTGAAGAAATTCCTGGTATTTCCTGGTTCCAGGCAGGCTGAAAAGCACTGTGAGAATGTAGTGGCTTTTGGTATGTCCATTTATGGACATGAATCAAAGGAACTGCAGGGAGGAAAAAAAGTGGAAAATGAGAGGAAAAATAAGTTAACTGAACTACTTCCTCTCTCAGATTCTTCTTGGGGTTTGGGCAAAGTCTTACACTGGTATTTCATCTCAACTTCTTGCTAACTACTTCCATATGTAGGCATAGTACAACATCAGTTAAAGCCACATTTAAGCACTGTTTTTAAAGAACTTAGGTTCTTGGTGGTAGGATGCAAAGTCAGAATGGTTGAATTATATATTTAGGTAAGAATATTACTGTTCCTTCTCACATTTAATGTCCTTTTCAGTGTAATGGTACAAGGGTTTTCTTCAAGAGTGATGTCTGAAAAAGCTATGCTACATAAAAAAAACCCCAACAAATAATCTAGTTAAGAGTATGCTATTTCTAGCTGTGTCCAAAAGCCAGTTTTCTCAGCTGAGTCCTCGTCTTTGTGAGATAAACAACTGGATACTGTTCAAAGGCTTATTTGTTCCTGTGTGGTTATGGATCATTAAAAGTGGCTCATTCTTGAAGAGTTTCTTAACTAGTGTCTTTTGGATTTTTCTTAGCTCTGAGGAATCTGACAAATTTCCATCTGGACAGTAGAGCCTATTTCATATGAAAGGGCTATAATCTGTGTCTGTTGTTCACATCTGTATTGTGTTAGAAAGCTAAGCTGCAAATCCATGCAAAAGTGTTATGGTACAAAAATCTGAAATACGATGGCTTAGAGTTATTTCAAAATATTTGATACTCCGGTCTCCAGCCACCTTGAATTCCTGTATAATGTTTAATTATCTTTTATTAAATGAGCATTGACTTTACAGTGGTCCTTTACCAATGATGCTATTAATATAGCTGGAGATCCATTTTAAGCAGCTAGTCATTGGAATGAATATACTTTCATATATGAATAAAATATTTTAAAAGTACAGTAGCAAACCTGCACTATAAAATTTTCTGAGGATACAAACAATCAAAAGCAAACTTCCAAACCAAGGTATTTTAGAAGGAATGTGAACCAGTGTTCCCTTGTATATAAGTGACTTTGAACTTTTGAGCTCAAGTTTTTATTCTTCCATCTATGCATCTTAAGCACAAAGAATGAAATCAGGAAACTTCTTTACGGTTGAAAGGCCCACATTGTAACCATCGTTTAAGATGCCGTAAATTCCATACATGAGCTCCTTTTCCCCGGGATACCTTTGAAAGAAGGTCTTACAAACAGTATGACTACCTACACCTCTAGGAGACCTTACCAAAAAATATTTAAATTTCTTTCCCTTCAGAGATAAAACCTTCAGATGTCTAACACCTGTGAAATGGTGTAAAACATATGCTTCTGTCAGAAGACTATACAAGTTTCTGTAAAAGAACAGAGCACAATTCATCATAATGCAGTGACACCTGAGATTTATGATCCCTGATATGCTCATGGGAGAGCAACAGGTTGCTAAACAGATTTGCATATGCAGCACACTTCTGTATTTTGATTCACAGTGGTAACAGCAAAGCACTATTAAAATATTCTGACAGGCCTCTTCCATCCTCTGCTGCCCTATGAAACTGCAATGATTTATCAGATGGCAGGCAAGGCAGTTCCATCCTTGAGTTACCAGAGAGAGGATAAGTAGTGTTCCTGAGCTGTTTTGAAGGGCACCCTCTGTGAGTATCTAACTACAGCGTTGTGTGGCTCACATGGTGGAGACAGAGCCCACACTGCAGAGAACTGGGAGCAGAACCTGAGTGAACCTCATGAGCTTGTCATGAGGCTGATGTTATAAGGAAAGGCTATTCTTTATAGTATCTGATACCAACCTGCAAAAGACTGCAGGGCAGAATTGTTCATCAGCAGGCTTAAGGGGTGTCATAAACACCCGATCTCTTTTGGGCATTAATCCCAACCTGTCAGGAACATTGTGCTTCTTTCTGTTCTTATGATCCTGAGAGCTTCTACAGTGATGTCTGTGAACGAAGTCTGCATACATCCTGTCCTTGCTGAAACTAGAAATTACAGTTTTCTTGTTATTTGGGGGTGGAGTCACAGTAGCAATCAGGCAACGAGTCCTTGGTCTTCTGTGAGTGTTTGAAGTGTTTCCAGGGTGAACTGAATGGCTATATCATATTCATAACCTGGAAAAAAAAATGTTGAAAAGTCTCAGGGAGTTTAAGAGCTAGAGGCTACCCAAAACTATTTCATATGGAACACAGAAAGCCACTTCCTCATGCCAGGAGAATTCCTCGTATTTTTCAGAGGAAGGGAAAATGCTTCTATGGCCTTGAGCAAAGCCTGGTGAGGCCATTGGCAAGACTCCCATTGACTTCCCATTAGTTTAGGGCTCTGTTGTCCATCATTAGTCAAAGCTGGTGTTACACTGATTTGCTGCTAATGCTAGCTGAAATCAATGGGATTGGAAAGTGCTCAGGACGGATGGACATTTTTGTAAGCTAACACTCTTTCAGCACCAGGAAATTCCAGATTGAACTTGTTTGCCTGAAAAGGATTCTTGTTGGAGAGCATGTGTTTTTTTCTGAAAAAACAACTAATGCTTCTAGTGCAAAGGTTATTTTTGAATTCAAAGAATCAACTTGTCTCAATAAAGGGACAGAAAAGTCTGTTATTAATGTAGGACCTAGCATAGGACTGAAGCTTTTATTTAGCTTTACGGGGGATGAGGCAAGTGACTCACAACTGTCCTTACACTATTTTTTGCTTATCTAAGAAGAATGTTTGGACCGTTATCAAAATGTGTAGCTCTCACAGTGCTTCTCATCTGTGGGCCTGCAAGAGTTTAAATCAATGGACACTTTACACAGAACTCTCATGTAAAATGATTTCCCCCGGTCATCAAGTAGGAAGATAACCCAGGTAATTGCCATCCAAGTTCAGTGCTCTGTCTACCATACCATTTTTAGGTGTTAATTGAAGTAAAATTACATCTAAATTAGCCCTAGTCTGCATGAAGGTTAAATTGGAAGATTTTCAGAGGCCCCTTCAAACATGTACTATTCCATGATTTTTGTGTACAACTCACTAGCTCTTCTCTGAGAATTGTATCAAATTTCAGATTTCAGGATTTGACTTGAGTCAAGATCCACTTCATTGCTTTCAATAACTAAAAATATTTTCCTTACCTTAGTTGAAAACAAATCTTAACCAGTGGAACACTTCAATGAAATTAAGCACGTTGCCTGGTGTATTACAGTAGCCGTCCAATACCATGGTGACAAGCTGGCTCCCTTCAGAGCCATATGTGATGCGTAACAGACCTGCTGCACTTTCTAATGCCACACTGGGCTTGGCAAAGCAAGCCTGTCTCTTCCCTCCATTCTGAATTCAGAAGAGTAACAAACTACAGTTGGTTCACTAGTAACAGCATAAGTAACTGTAAATCATTAACTTATTCTTAAGTGTATGTGTTTCTGGACCAAGAACCCACCACACATTACTTGATTTTCATCTAGTGCAAAGCCAAGCCCTTTTAGGAATATGTAAAGGAATAGTGAAGATTAAAGGTAAATGAAATACCAAGCCATTTATATAAAAAATATAAATACTTTATTTTCAACTAAAAAGGTGCAAACATGTAACTTTTGGTCACACTTCTCAACAAATAAACTGTTCAAAAAGAGCCATAGTCAAAGAAAGAAACAAATGCTCGAGTGGAAAGACTGATGAGCTATAAAAAGCCATTTTTCTTAAAGCCACTTGTCCTATAAAATGTGAGTAAACATATTTTGCCAGATGAAATGCTTTGCAACACTACAGGCACCTCAACGTCATCTTGACCTCAACTCACCATTTGGCCCTATCTGAACAATTTCCACTAGAGTATCCATTTCATGCTTTGAATGCATTGTCAAACAAGCTTTAAATCTTACCTATCTTGTTCCAAAAAAGAAGGCTATCATTGAACTTTCAAAGCAATAAACAAAAGCACAAAACTTTAAATTAATTTAGATAACTGTACAAAGATATATACACACAGTATTTACAATATTAATAAAAAGTAGCTTGTTACAGGTAAATTAACTGCCACAAGCTGTCCAGTCTAATAGACGTGATTCTGATTCTTGTTGACCAAGCCATCTGAATCAGAGTGTCAGAGCTGAAACATTACTGTCCTGACTAACAGAACACCTTCTACTTATCATTTTGCTGGGTGAGTGTTTGCATTCCAGCTGTTTCTGTCACTAAACCAGTGCCAGCGAACATGCTAACGGTCTGCTTCTCAATTGCACTACTAGGTGAAGCATGCTGTACCACATTAAGGGAACATTTGCTTGACTCTGTTTTTCCTGCTTATTTCCCTTAACCCCATCACACCACCTCGGGAACAATGTGTTCTGAAGCTGTGTCTTGCTGTGGTTCCACTGTCCGTTTTACCTTCTTCTTCAAACCACCATTTGGGGTCAGTAGAAAAATTGTCTTAAGTCACATGGAGCAGTTTGTTGAAATTGAAAAAAAAACTGATTTAAATACCTTGTGCTAGTGAATCATGTTTACAAAATGAGATGCAAATCAGTTCAAGTTGAAAATCTAGTCAGCGTCTCCTTCTGGCTTTATGCCATGTCTCCATACATCTTTCTGTAGTACAGAGACTCAAAGATGTCATTGTCTCCAGGGCAGTTGTAGTGGCACGCGCAGGTCTTGATGAACATCATTTTCCTTTTCATGATCTCCCCATCAGGGCACTTGAACTCCACGGGGAGGGTGGCTGTTCTGTGGGGTGTGCAGCAGCGCCCGTCAGTGCAGACACCACAGAACTTGGCTCTGTAGGTCTTCACGCTGGTGCAGCCAGACAGCTCGAACTTGACAGGCTTGGAGATTTTGGGGGTGCGAATGCACTTTTTGCCTTTCTGTTAGGATGTAAGTGAATAAAATATGTTTAGAAGGCAGGCTTTCACACACACTTAAGCTTGCAAGTTAAGGGGAAGCAGACATGCTAATCCTTACTGTATTACCATTAGGCAAAACTGTCTTACACTGTGCCACATATGAGAGAAAATTAAGGACATTTAATTGCAAACTGTTCACCACTAGGATAAAACTCAAATTTCAGGGTAAAGCACTTGAAACTGACTACCTGTCAGAACTGCACCTTTGTTCACTGGCCTTTTGCTAGTGGATGGAAGCATCCTAGAAGATCATACATAAAGATAATCATATTTACCTTGATGTTCTCCTCCAGGTCTGCTTCGCAAGGTCTGACCATGCAGAGTCTGCTCTGTTTCTCCAGTCTGCAGAAGGCATTATCATTGGTGACCCTGGTAGAGATGCCCATGCCACAGGTCTTGGAGCAAGCACTCCATTCTGTGGTCTGCACGAGACAGTTGGCACGCATCATTGTTGGATCTGGACCATAAGTGTCTTCCAGTCTGTAAGCTGCAGGAGATGGAAAAACAAAATGAGACCACTGCTTGACTTCATGCCTTCCTAAAAGCTCCTTTCTTTTCCTGAGAAATTCAGGAAGCCACACTTATCTGTGGGGTGACTCCACTTACTGCAGCATCCAGCTGCTGGGGTGCCCTGCGTGTCAGCCCATCCCACGGCCTTCAACCTCCATGCCCCTTTTCCCCTAGCTGCCATCCACAGAGTGATCCCCACTCACCAGCGAGAGCAGGTCCCACGGCAGTCTGCTCCTTGGCCTCATCGCAGACCCACTCCTCGCAGCACTTTCCAGGGAGCTTCACCCGGCGCGGGTAGGGGCAGTCGGGGCTGGGCAGGCGGACGTCCATGCTGCAGAGGGGCACGCAGCCCACTGCCCCGTCCAGGCAGGTGCACTGGTACTTGCAGCTGCTCTGGAAGGACTCGCCGCTCCGGTACACCATGCCGCTGAAGACGCACGGGGCACCGTCCCGAGCTGCGAGGGGCAGGAGGCAGAGCGTGAGGCGTGCGGGCGGTCCGGAGGTTCCCTCTTCCCTCGCACCCTTTTCCCGGCGGGACGGTGTCCCCGTCCCGCGGCCGGCGGCGGCCCCGGCCCCCACTCACCGGTGCAGACGCCGATCCTGCGGTTGGCGGGGGAGCCGAAGTCGCAGAAGAGCCCCTTGTGGTGGTCGCAGGGGTCGCGCTCGGTGCACAGCTCGCCCAGCTGCTTGGCGCAGACGCGGCAGCAGCCGCAGCCGTCCAGCACCAGGGACACCCCGGCGGGGCAGGTGGGGCCGGGACCGGCGCCGCACTGGCACTGCCCGCTGCACTCCTGGCCCTGCGCCGCCTGCGAGTGCCCGGGGAGGGAGGGAGAAAGAGAGGGAGAGAGAGAGAGAGAGAGAGAGAGAGAGAGACGGGGAGTCAGACCTGCCGCCGGGACCGCCCGGACGGGGCAGGGGCGGCGGCGCGGGCGGCAGCGCTTACCGGGCTGAGGAGGGCGAGGAGCAGCGCTACGGCGAGGGGGGCGAAGGGGACCATCCTGCGGCGGTCGGCGGCTTGTGGGCGGCTTGGCGACGGCGCCGGGCTGCGGGGCGGAGGTGAGCCGAGGTGAGGCGGGATCTCCCCGCCGGGCGGTCCTCCTGGGCGGCGCGGACGGCGGCGCGGCGGGCGCTGTGCCGGAGGGTGTCTGCTGAGTGCTGCGCTGTCCGCTCCGCTCTGTCCGAGCGCGGCGAGAGAGCTGGCTGTGCGACTGCCGAGTGCCGGGGCGAGCGCCGCTTTATAGGCGGCGGCGGCGCGGGCTCGCCAATGGGCTGAATGGGGCCGCGGACAAACAGCGACATTCCGCGCATTCCTGCGCGCCGCGCCGCGCCGCCCGCCCCGCCCCGCGCCGCCGCCGCCGCCCCGGAGCGGCCCTGACCCCTGACTCCTGCATTCCGACGGCTGTGCACCCCCTCTCCCCCCACAACCCCCCAAAAAGGACACCCCCTCACCACCCCGCCCGGGATTTGTATTTTTTCGTCCATCGCGATGGGTTTTTAAATGTGACTCACCGCCGCTGCCAGCGCTCCCGGCCGCCCCCCGTCCCGGGTCCGGCGGGAAGGGGCGAGGGGGCGGCGGGGCGGTTGCCAGGGCCGGCCGCGGGAATCCCTTACTTCCCTTAACCCGCGCTCCCCGTCCGCCCCTTCCCCGGCCAGGGAGCGCGGGAGGGGCGGGTGGGTCGGGGGTGATGCGGGGTACCCCGGTGCCCGGCGGAGAACGGTCCCGGCGCTTTGGTACCACAGAAAAAAAAGGTATAATTACGCTACCGGGTATAAATTGACTCTGTATACCACTGAATCATACTGGATATTTGTAATGTGTTCCTTCCCTAATACATGCTCTCTATGAATAGAGAGAGAGTGCCTATTTACTCTGAAATACTTGGCACAGCGAATGGAGTCTGAAGCATGGAAGAAGTGGCTATTATTTTCCCACTGCCTGTGTGCAGCTGTCATTTCTGAGCAACACGTTCCTCGCACAGCCCTGCCTTCCAACCTTGTTAATGGTCCACCCCAGGATTACAAGAAGAAGAAACTGGCATGCCAACCCACTCACCCAAAACCTTAACACTGTGGTTTGTATTTGACTGAACCCAGGACATAAGCGTTGTGGCCTGTATTAAGTCATTGCAGATAACTGTTATGTTTTGGTTTGTTTCAACTAGGAGGATGGTTCTTCCCCCACCTCCTGTGTATCATTTGAATATTCAATGATGTCATGTTGTTTGACCTCCACTTTAACACAAGGAATGCCAATATTTTGACTTTTGACCTGCAAAAGTATGTCAGTGTTTAGTAAGAGAGACTGGCTTAATGCATCATGTTAAGCGAATTGAAATCTGATAGTTGTCTTAAAAGATACCATCTTTTGTATGCAGGCTTTCTCCCACTGTCATACCACTCCCCTCCCCTTCTTCTTTCCATCTCTCCATATGTAGTTATACTTCCATGCTACGATGCATCAACATGTATGCACAGGATTCATGAAAGAAAAAAAAGTTCTTCATGTAATGCCCCAGTAGGACTATTGTACTGTAAAACTGTTATTTATATTCTGCCAGTGTTGTACTCTGTCTGGTAAAGTCATTTGGATGTCATTTCTTCTACTTGAAATTCTCCATTAAAAGAAATGAGCTTGGCTCTGAAAGAAAAAAAATAAATCCCAGAGGAACTGTTACGGTAAATAATATATGTTCCCAAACTCATGAGGCCTCCCAAAATCTGTATTTACTTGAAGGACTCCAGTGGCCTCAGTGGTGGGTAAATACTGTGTGTACCAAACTATGTATGACATGCATACCAAAATGCAAATGTAACCAGGTAAACAGAATGCCTTTTTTAAATGCCTAAATATGGTAGAAGAACATCTGAGAGAGAGAGGCTCTAGACGTGTTTTATAACTTTCCATGTATGAGGTTTTTTCAGAGATACAATTTTATTAAACAAAACCTAAGAATCTCACTGACAGAAAAAGTGTGTTTAAAAGTAACAAACCACCAGAAAGCCAGGAAATCCAAAATTAAAGGACAAATCTGTCCTAAGTCTTCCCACTGCAGGCCAAGTACAGCAAGCCCCATACACTTGCTGTCCTGAGAAAAATGACTTAAATAGGTATTTGGACTTCAGAACTAATTCTGGTCTTGCACCGCTATGAATCGGGCATTAGCCCGCTAAATCACAAGTTGTACCAGCCCATGAGGGTGGGTAAGAATCAGAGTCCTTAGGAGTGTCTTTTTGGCATTTTGGTTTCTGTGCTTCTAGATGTGTTGGAATGGGTACTTCATTTGTTCGTGCAGGGAACCTGGAAGCAAAGGCAATTCTTTTAGAATCCAATCAGTCTTCAGCTTATTCCTTCTGGTGGCAATATCACAGAATCATTCAGGCTGGAAGAGACCTTCAAGATCATTTAGTCCAACCATCAACATGACACCATCATAATCACCCCTAAACCATATTCCCAAATGCCACATTCAGGTGCCTTTTGAATATGCTGTGAGTTGAAGAAGTGCATCTTGGCATTGATGTATAAAATGGTTAAAATGCGCTAATTTCGACTTCCATGCAGGTGTTTATACAGCACATGCTTTTAAGATAGTATATTTTTTCTGCTGAAACTAGGAATTCACTGCACCGGTCCTGCAGACTTGTTTACACAGCTATATACGGTATGTGTGTGTCTACATCAGTTTCAGTTGATGAAGTCTTGTAAAATGTACAGGTGTGGATTGCTACATTCCTCTCTTGTGTTTTTCCTTCTTTTTTTTTTTTTTTTCCTGCTTCCCCCCAAAAAATCACTTGATCAGGTATCAGACATAGTGAAAACCTGGCAAGACTACAGGAAAGTGGCTAGACTTGGAGTGTTTGTGTACTTAAAGAAAGAATCTTGCACATTTTCAACTTTCAGTCACAGATATTTTTTTATAAGAGCAATTGGAGGTCTGAGCCAGCCCTCAAAGCGGAAATCAAAAGCTCCCAGAGAAACATATCCGAGGAATGTGAATCTGATCCAACAACCATACGCAATGAACATACAGTACTGTCAGTCTTATAGGAAGTCTTGCCATATATGGACATCTGGACCCTGAGCTGTTTATCATCACGATAGCTTGTAGCTGGCTTCAGATGTTTCTGGCTTGCCTCAGGTTTAGCATGCCAATTAGTTCCTTTCCCAAAATGCTCACTAGGATATTTCTTAAAAATTGTAATAAATATATCTCAAAAGTCTGAGAGGTCTGGTTAAAGTTACATTAGTAGGCTTTTGCTTAAAATGCAGATTCCAAGCAAGACTTACTCTGCTAGCTCAGAAATAGGCACAGAATAAAAATAAAGGGATTTATTCCATCGTGAATGTGGTTGCCTGGTATTTCTCTTTCTTAGAAGTCATCTGGTAGCTTATTCTACATATCTGTAGGCATAGAAAGGGCTCTGAAGTAGATTACTTGCTGGACTTTTACTCATGCTTTTCTGGAGAGATGTGTGAGCCGATGAATCAATAAAGGCAAAGCAAAAACTACATCTCCCAGGATCTGTCAAGCAAGTTATCCATGTTGTGTCATTTGTATTGCTTTGTTAGAGTGATACAAAGCTCTTCACTTTGAAATTGCGACAGTTCACATCAACTAATCTTACCAATCAGATACATTAGCTCTTCTTCAAAGTGAACCAGAATAAGAAGGCTGGGAGGGGCAGTGGGCATAAGGCCTATGTACTTATGGACCTAGTCCCAGTTCCTTGAGACACTGGTTCAGATTCTCTGCTAGCATCAGTTGGGCAGATCACTAAGTGCACTGTCGGCCATCAAAATACTTGGACTTGAGAAGTCCAAGTCCATTGGACTAAAGCCGTTCAGCAGTATGATCAATGCAAGACCATTAGATGCAATTCCCATTCGCAGACCTGAGTTTTGTTGTTTTCTGTAGTCATCATTAGTTAACATTATGTTTTAACATACCATATTTTGTTACTTCTAGAGTCTCTGAGAGTTGGTCCTTTAAGCTCTTGGCTTTATTTCTAAAAAGTAACTGGAGTTTTTGTGAATGTGTGTGATCTTAAACCAGCAAGATGATTACTGGAAGTAGAATAATCTAAATAAGCATTCAAAGCACGTGTAAAACTATTTGTACAAAAGTGAGATTGTAAGTAGCCTGAAGCCAAATGTTCTCTACCTACTGAGCCCCAGGTCTAGTTTGTATGATTTTGTTCTGAAAAATTTGCCATAGATCTTATAAACAGTGTAGAAGCAGCATTCACTACATCTGTGAGGAAGCTGGCTGTGTCCTGGGTTTTTGTGGGAAAGTGTAGAGCTCCTCCACAGCTCACAAAGGTGAGTAAGGAGGGAAGAGGCTTTCAGTTGTTTTTTTCTCAGATTTGACCGAGGTTTGCAACCCCTTGCCATAGTAAGTCAACTAGTGTAGGACTGCAGTGAGTCACTAACCACTTCTTTGACAATTGTCCCATAAATGGTTAACAATTCATAAAAAGTTAGTGTTGCTGGCTGGAGAGCAAATGTGGCCAGGGACTGACTCAGAAC
Organism: Margarornis squamiger; assembly: GCA_035222235.1. Taxonomy (NCBI): domain Eukaryota; kingdom Metazoa; phylum Chordata; class Aves; order Passeriformes; family Furnariidae; genus Margarornis; species Margarornis squamiger. Next base: position 59,809,699 of record JAWWTY010000106.1, on the reverse strand, counting down.
ATGCACCAGAAATCCTTTTGAGATTCTCAGAGGACCCACGTGGAAAACAGCTGGAGGAACACTTCCTCCCACTGCCATGGATTATGTGGGAAGGAATGAATCAGATCTGCTTAGTCTACAATGCATGTAATTTTGTTTTCAGTCTGTCAGCCTGCTTCTCTCAGGAGCTGTCAATGTAAATGTTGAGGTTTTGTGTAGTTTTGTTTGTTTTGGTTTGGTTTGGTTTGGTTTGGTTTGGTTTGGTTTGGTTTGGTTTTTTCCCCCCAAGCTGAGAGACATCGATTTTTAATTCATAAGGTTTGACCAGATTAGGGACTTCCCTTAACAAATGCAGTTTGCTCTGCTGTAAACTACGGTTTATCTTAATTTATATTGTAGTGGCTGTGGAGAATCCTGTGAGATGCAATTGTCCATGTTGTCTGATAAGATAGGGTCGATACCTGTACAGGCGGGGGTGACAGAGTGTTTTCTTTGGGGACAAAGAGAGAACCATCTGTAAAATTTGCCTCATTTTTTGATGCAACCTGAGTTACTGACCTTGGTATAGTGGGCTTTTTTGTTTACACAGTCTTTCCTGAGAAAGTGGAAGAGTTAGCTTATTGTATAGGTCTGTAATGCCTCTGGAGGACTTGATAAGCATGCTGCATTGTCTGACTTGCAAAGAAACGTAATTTCCTCAATGTATTAACACTGGATTTTAGAGATTGTATGATTTTTCAGGAAAATGATTCTCCATGGTTCAGCTGCCAGCTTGGCTGGCTGTTTTTCCAGCAAGTGATATGTGGTATGTGACCTGTGTAAATACATCTGTACGAGTGACGCAGACAGGGAAACTAGGATGTAACCTACAACAGCCAAGGTGGCTTCCTTATTGACCCACAGATGTGTATGAAATTTAGCAACTACCGGGCCAGGTCTGAAAACCATCTTAAAATGCTCTAAACCCCCTGGTGTTGGTGGGAAATTCTCTGTCAGACCATTATTTACATGGAGACGAGAAAAGCAGATACCCCAAGAAATGGGCATTTTTAGGGGAGGGGGAACATGTCTAAGATATTTTGATTTCCTGTGGGAACTAATTGAGGAAACCTGGTTGTTTTAAATGGCAGTGGTCTCAGGTCTAGAGTTTACAACCATGTTGCTACAGATGTCTCAGTGATGAGTGGCTTTTAAGTAATAAGCATGATGTTGTAAAAGTGGTAGGACTTTCACTAACAGCAAATGTTTCTGAGCATATTACTCCATTCATAACCGTTTTATTAAAGGTTTTTAAATAGAAATCAAGGTTAGGTTTTTACTGTACCTGGGTATTTGTTTTGACCATTTTGGGCAATGGAGTCTTTATGAAGATTGAGCCTAAGAAGTTATTTGTGGTGCATTTCTTGTGAGGAAGTTACCCGTGATGGATCTTGTGGAAAAGTCTAACCTCAATAGCATGGTAGATCTGTATGATTATTTAAGATTCAATTATGACATGGGATGAAAAGGCAGTTCAGCAATTGCCTTTTTTCATTGCCTAAAATTCGCAAGGTATTTGAAAATCTTAGAACTGTGCTAAGCAATGTTCCTCTGTGAGTTATGAACTTTGTAATACAAAAATTTCAGGTGAGTTTTAAAAAAAAACACAGCTAGCAACATCTTTTCCTTTCTTCTTACGTCACTCACAGGCTACAGTTTCAAATTCCCTGGGAAGTTTTCTTACCTTACCATCTTAAATTCAGTGAGACCTCATCGAGGCCTTCACATATCCTTTTTTTCTTGATAAATGGCTTGCAAAGAGTGACAGTACGGTGTATGACTTGGGAAGCATGCTTTCTATTTTTTTTTTTTTTTTTTTGCCATCAAGCTGCCACAGGGGGGAGTAGAAGTTTGGAAAGGACTGTGCTGCCTAGGAAGGAACCGAGGCAAGTGGTGTATTCCACGTGTGTACCCTGGCCAGTCCCTCACGGGGAGAAGAGCAGGAGCAAAAGAGTAGATGTGCTAGGAATGTAAGGGTTGGTTGGAGAAAGGAGCTGGAGGGTTTCTGCAGCTGGGACAAGTTGAATGGTTCACTGCATCGCAAAACTACACTGTTTTTCTTATTCATTCCTAGCAGCTTTTCTGTCCAGATGTAAGGGGAATGTGACTGAATTGTTTTCCTGCCTCAGAAGGGAGGATGACACGTGGGAGTTTTAAAATCCCTGTCGTTCTGACCAAAGGCTTTTCCCACGTTAGGGCTTTTGAGTAAGGAAGAAAAAATGCAAGGCAGAGGCAAGGCAGAGGACAAAGGGAGGAAAATTTTGCCTACTTGATAGGAAAGGGTTGTTGGGGGACTGTTAGTGTTGCTGAAATCCATGCTGTCTGCTTAATGGATGAGTAACTGGACTCTCTGGGTCCTCCGCAGCCAGGATGGGGAAAACGGATGCGTTCCACATGCCTGGGCCATGGCTACGGGGTTGCTCCCTTGTCCCGTGTGTGACCACAGCTACTCTTGCAATGTGTAGTCTGTAGTAGCAGCATGGCTGTCAGCCACCATCCTACCCTGCCGCGGGGTTTGATGGAGCTTTGTGGAGGAGGGATGTGAGCAGAGATGGGGATGTAGGAGTGTGAGTTGAAGGAGTGGGTTGGATTTTGGAGTAGTGCAGTATAACAGGAGGGTAGAAAGGGGCTTATCCCTCCTGTTGGCTTCCCACCCATGTGCTGAATTTGAGCATAAACCCAGAGACAACCAGCCATGGCTGAGTGGAAAAGGCTAAAAAGGCCTGAAGAGAGAGGTTCACATATGTGTTTGTGTGGGAAGGGTTGTGGGGTAGTGGGGTGGACAGGAGAGAGTGAAGAAAATGGTGTGTGAGGAGAGTGCTGTAAAGGAACCAGGCAAGGATGAGGTGGGCTTGGCAGCTTCTTTCCTGCTGCCTTCACAGCTTTTTAACATCAGGAAACCATGCTTAGGTCAGTTCAAGCAGGAGCAAACTCATTTGCCAGAAGAAGAGAGATGTGTCTGCAGCAAAGTCTTGGTGTGCCTGTTCTCCACACCTTGGGATACCAGTCTCTGTTTTCTCTTGCCCCACTGCACTCAGGAACAACCTGCACTGAGGGGGACAGTGGGATGACTAAACGCTTCTTCCTTTTTGAGTCTGTGTTAGGGAGTTTTATCACTGGACAATCTAGTCAACAATTTTGGGGAAAGAATGAAGTAATTTTCAGAAACTAGTTAATGATCAGGAAAGCAACTGAAAGGAATGAATCAGGCACATTTTCTTTTACACAAACCCCCCAGACCTGAGTGCACAGACCTGTAGTGAGATAGAGTAAATGAGGAAAATGGGAGAATTAAAGGAGAAATGCATTTATGTTTCTGTAACCTATCATGAGAAATAGCAATGCTGTGTATTACTTGCTAAATGTGTTAGAGCGCAGAGAGAACTATGGCAAGCAGGTCTTTGCTTTTTGTTTTAATGGTGAAAATAGGATGGGAAGGGAAACAATTCTTTGGGTAAGTTTTTTTTTTTTTTTTTTTTTTTGTGGTGCATTTTATATGTCGGTGACTCCTGGGCTTTTGAACTATCATCAAAAGGAGCCTGGGAGAAATCCACATTATTTGTGCTTAGTATATTGATAAATTCAATGCCTGCTCCACAACCTTGTGCCTAACATACACACACACAAAGAAAGAGAATTAATCGTCCAGTTTCCAAATAAGACATAAGGAATTTGTTTATGCTTTTGGGAGGTTTGAGTGGAACTTTGTTAAGTATAATGAAATTCTCAAGGAATGCAAGGCTGGTTTTGCTCAAGAATAAACATCTACGATAACAAGAATATATATACATTTTCCAAACTTGTGCCTAAACCTCAGGTTTCTTGTTTTTAATTATGATAATTGCTGCAAATTCAGGAAGTTAACCAGACATAAAAATGCAAACAGAAGAAGATAAAATTTAGTAAATTCTGAGCAGCTTTTAATTTTTGCCTTTATTCCAATGATGCATGAATTATAGAAGGGATTAAAGTCAGAAGCATACTGGAAGTTTTACCACAGTTTACTGCACTCACCTGGAGTCTTGCAGTAAAACCCTGGAGATCACTGACCTGAGTCAGTGTCACAATGTCACATAAATTCATTGTAAAGATACCTACACTTCTGTCCTACTTTTACTAAAGCATTTTCATCTTGGTTTGTCAAAGCTTCCTCCCCCCCGCCCCCCGAACATTTGCTGAGGAAATGTGCAAAGAAGTGTGAGCATGTACAAGAAGAGAATGAAGAGGCTGGCACCTAACAATATAAAAACCTAGAGCCGGATTAAATTGTTTTTACAAAGTACAGTGTCAGGATACTAATTCTGGACATGGTGTGTGTTTTGTAGCATTTGATGAATCAATACATATACAAAGACAAAACCAAGAACAAAACCAGCATTACATTGGTTTGTAATTCTAGTTTCTAAGGATTTTCTGGTTTCATCACTTTATTCTTTTCAGGAAAAAAGAAAAAGTAAGTTTGAGAGAAATTATGCCATCCCTTTTGAGTGTTTAAGACATTCAACACTTTGACTAGACATGTTAGCCCTTCTTTTTCTACTCTTTGTCATAGTTTAGGGTGAATGGACAGCATAGTTGCTGTAGTGCAATTGAATTATTCTTCTAGTTGAAAAGGTATAGATGTGTATTTCTGGTGCTAGAGGTCACAGGTTTATTCATGCAGAGATTAAATTTTACATTATGCCCAGAGCCGATTCCTTGTGCGCTCTTGATATTTTATTATGATATATTATCATATATTTACAGCAAGAAAACCACACATGCTGTATTTCAAATCAAATTAGCTGATGAATGGATGAGGTGTCAAATTTTTCTTTCTTGAAGGCCATCAGAGCAAATCTTGTCAAAGTCATGGTTTTACTCAAAATTCCTTCATTTTTCCTGCTTTTGCTTCAGGCCAATACATTCTCATCATTTGACCATAAAACCAATAATAATAATATGGAACCAAAAATACCTATCAAGGTAACAAGAATTTCTATCCCACATTAGCAAGAAAGCTAAACAGGAATGCAGTTGCAGGACTTAGAGCATATTTGATAATCCCGGACTAAGTGAACCAATGCATTAATGTTTTGGGGAGAATTAAGATGGGAATAACAGGGAAAGCGAAGAGGAAAAAACTTCCAAAGGTTAAGAGAGTAGAGCACCCACAATTTGTGTGATATGGGTCCACAGAATTGATGCTGGGAGAATTTTCCTGTGAAAATAGGCCCAGGGTTTGTGATCCTCTTGCCTAATGATTGATCTTTCTTGGAAGCAAGTTTTGAATTGGTAAGTAAGTGTAGGGGATGAGGTAATTGTTAGACATACTACAATACCCAACTGTAGATAGCTTCAGATTTACCATGGGGCAGTGTTGGCACTCTGCCTGACCAGCTGTAACATATCATCACCAGAGCATGAGGGGTAAAACTTTCTTGCCTGCCTCTGCCCTTTGCATCTTGCAGGTATTCACTTACTTTTGCATCATTTGTGCATCAAATCCCTGCCCATTTTGGAAAGTTTCCCCTTTTCTTGAACATCATTTTCCCAGACTGAGTCTCAGTGCCTTTTCACCACCTTTCCTCATTTCACTTGTGTCTTGAGTGAACTGCCTTCTCTCAAGCAAAGAGACGTTGCTCCTCACCACCTTTGGTCTGCGTTCCCATGGGCTTCCTTTTCTGTCTTCAGATTGATGCTCCCTTCTTCAATAGGTGACTCCTTGATCTGCTTCTGACTATGAACTTCTAGTTAAGACTACCTTTGCTAGCCTAGGTGAGAAGTTTTTATGAAATGGTGTATAGGTCAATGTGGGGGGCTTTTTGGAAGGCCATTGAGGGGTCTTACAGATTTGTTTAGCCTGTACCATAGCTTGGAGGATGTTAAAACATTTCTGGCCTCCACGCTGGAATGGTCACTGTGTTTCTTTAGAATATTTTTGGAGATGTTTCTGTGGTTTGTCAGATCTAAAAATAAACTATGACCAACACACTTTAAAATTATGGCAGGATTTTTTTTTTTTTCAAGAGTATATGAACCAGTTAGATATTTGTTTTCCACTTAGGGAACCAGTCAGAACTACAGACAGGCTATGAAAATCTTTTTCCGAACTTCAGGACTATTTTTTTGGTGTGTGTTCAAAATTGGGGGCATCTGCCTGCTTATCTGTTCATCTGTCTTATGCAGTTTGTAGAGCCTATCATTTTCTCAACAGAGAGAAGAAGACACCAGAACATTTGTAGTCTTTTCTCCTTAAATTTCTAGGGCAATTGAGGAGCTTTGATCTAAGTTTGTTTTTATTAGAAAGAGGAATCCTGATGAAATAGTTCCTGTGCATCACTTGTGTTAATTTTCAGCAAAACGAAGCTGAGAAAAAACTTGGAATTCTTTTCTTCTTAAACATGTTAATGTGTTGGTTTGATTTTGGAAGGGAGGAATGTTGGGGGAGTTGATTTCAAATCCACTTTGTGTCAATGACCTACTGGTCTTGATTGGCCTGAAACACACATTTAAAATTTTCGCTTTGAGTGACATTTTTTAATGTCTGTCACTGTAAATAGTGCTGAAGAGATGTTTGTAAACCCAGTGTTCTTCAAGGAGCAAAAAATCCATTTTCTGGCCCACATCAGGGAACACTTAAAAATATTCTATGATTTGTTTAGAGTCATTAAAGCCTATTGTGTAAAAGCAAATCTAGTAACACAGTTTTACTGTTTTCTGTTGCTGTAGTTGTTCCTAAACCAAATTCCATTGTTGTGAGTGTCTGCAGTACAGAGCCTTGGGCTGGGTAGTTCAGAGCGTCAGTGTTGGGGACAGGCCACTGAGTCCAACAGGTAGGGATCGATTGCTGATGACTTCTATGGAAACCTTCAGCCATCATTCTGTATCTTCTGTGCTTTACTTGAGTCCTGTGCTTGAGTGTGCATTGTAGCTGGGAATATGGGCTAAAGCTTCTCTACCTGTAAAGAAATGGTAGTTGTTTGTCATGCTTTTTCATTGCTGGGATTGCAGGGGGAGTTTCTGAGACATGGCACTAGGAACTGAGTCTAGTGAGAGCTTCTTTGAAGACCCAAGAGTACTAAACTGTTTTCTGACAGTGCTTGCATGCAAGGGTCTTACCTCCCCTCACAGCTGCTTCAGAACCATTTTGTGTTTATTGAGTTTCATTTCAGTGTTCTAACACTGAACAACCCTCCAGAGTAGAGTAGTTGAGTTTCCACCATAACCCCTCAAGCATCTCCCAGAAGGGTTATGTGCCAGAGACGTTTTCAGAGGGCTCAAGTGTGGGCTGCATCGCCAGTGCCTGCAGGGCAGAGGGCTGGTGCAGGTTATTCCGTCAGGGGTCTCCTGCCTTTCATAGCCAAGGGCAGTAGCGCCCTTGGTAAAACTTCTCAGTTTCACCAGCAGCTGCCCTTGCAGACTCTGTTTTGCAGAGTGGCCATTGGCAAGAGCTGGGCTGCCACCTCTGGGGTACACAGGTTAGAAAAGTCACTCTTGTATTTAAAAAAAGACGAGGAAGCAGCATGATCTCTCTTTCTTTTGCACTGATTTAAATCCCATCCTATTTTAAAACACATCTTTGACAGTCTTATCTAACGCTGGCAGAAAAACAGAGGATATTGCTTCTCATCAGGACAGAGCCTGCATTTAGCTTTCTTTCAAGTGGCACAATAAAATATGGGAATAGACTTCAGCTTCCCATGTTTTAATTCTTCTTTTTTAATCCCTGTTTTCATTTTCAAAACTATTTGGATACAAGAAGGCATTTTTTTCTTTCCACTTCTGATTTGTTTGTTGGAGCACTGCCTGCTCACCCTATTCGGATGTCAAGAGACTCTCTATTTTTCCATTTCTGGAATAGTCATTCACGACTCAGTGTTTCTTGAGCAAACTCAGAATTTACAGTGTGTTTATTGGTCTCTCACCAACTGAAGTTTCTCTCTTGTAATACTTAGTTTCGAAGTTTCTCTCAGATACTGTTATATAGATTTTCTTCACAAAATAATTCTGTTGTAAGTCTAGGACTTTAAGTGGCTGTCTTCCTAAACGATCTAGCTAATTAGCTAATTAAAATGTGTTTTAAATAATCTGTTGAACTAGTAGATTTAAGTCATAACTGATACAGTAATATATTTTTAATAGTAAACTAATGTGCAAAGGATGCCAGTTGTGTGCAGTGTTGCAGCAATGCACAGTAAAACTGCTGCGTTGAAGAGACCATGCTTGAGTCCAGATTTTGCCAATTGTGCTCCACAGATTAAGAGCAGGTTTGTGTAAAAGGGCTTGTAAAATCTGGTAAAATAGGGGAGAACCAATAACCTGGGATGGGTATTTCCTCAGAGTGCAGGGAAGGTGGTTTGACTTTAGGGGTGTTGCAGTTGAAAGGAAGAGTGAGGAAGAAGAGGTGTGTGGTATAAACTGGAACAGAAATAGCAAGAAAGGAAAATGCTGAGGGGGAAGTTCAACAAACTGTAAAACAGAAAAAACATATGGAGGAATGACTGAAAGATTAGACTATGGTGGGTTTTTTATCAGGACCCATTGCTGTTCTGCCCAACACCTAATTGGCTTGGTACAAGGAAACATTAATAGACTTCACAACTCACTTTTTTCATTTTTATGGCTACATAAGTTGAAGAGTGGAAGGAAGCTGTAGAAGCGAATGGAAGTCTGGAATGTGCTACATGTGCATGAGAATGGCCAGGGCCAATGAACAGTGCAATGAGAGAGGAACAGTGGATGGCAACCAGTATACTCAGTCCATTAAATGAAATATCTGCCAAATCAGACCTGTCCTATGACTGCATTTCTCATTTTGCTTTCTTTCTTTCATCCATTAAAGGGTACAGCTTTTGGGTAGGCACTGTTGGGGGACTGGCTTAAAAGTAAAATTGCATCTATAGTTTGGTTTGAGTGCTACACTTTAAGCCTAATGATCTGGTTCATTAAATTAGTATAATAATTGTGCTTTAGAAATAGCCTAGTTTTGAGCCTGAGCATGAAATAATTCTAAACTCTAAATCTTCTAAAAACCAAGACTGTTTCTGAGTCTTTCTTTTGCTTCTTGGTCTTTGCTGGGTTTTATCCAGGATGTCTTTGGAAATGTGAGCTCCAGATATATCATAAGACAGCCTGTGCTATGTGCAAGCTGCCTGTTTCAGAAGAAAATGCTGTAGGACATGGCTAAATGTGCATCTAGACTTCTGGATGTTCATCAGCACCAATTGCAAACTTCCTGTTTGGTTGCTGGTCACTGATTAGTGCTATAAAGCATCACAAACAAGATAGATAGCTTTAAACACTAAAAATAATCCCTCTGCCGCTCTCATGGTCGCTCTAGATTAGAATTTTGTAAACAGCCAGATTTGTTTACAGGGATCTCACAATTCAGATTTTGGTCTCAATTAGTTATTTCAGGCCCATTTAGACTCTACTGAAAGATGGATTTATAAGGAAAATATTCACAAATCCCGGCCTCTTGTATCTCAGGTGGGAGCCATGATAATAATGATTCCTTTTAATAGTCTTCCATCAAATTTTTAAAGCGCTAGTTTTTCCTTTAGTGCAAACATCAAAAATATGGACAATTTCGTTTCCCCAAACTTGGACAGCATCTGTTTCTCCACCATTTCTGTGGGAATGCAGTACACCCTTTCCCAATTTTATTAAAAACCACCTTTTTGGCTAAGGCACCTTCATTCTGTCTCATGTATCTTGTTATAGGAAACTAGAGTCTATTTCATTTCTCTAGGACTTTCTTCATGTGAGTAGAATAGGTGAGAACTGTGTTTTTCCTCTCAGAATGCCTTCAAATTAATTGCCTTCCTAACCTAGGCATTATAAGTGTTTCCAATATTTAAATGGCAGTGATAGTAGTGTTTTACTGGTACTTATGTTGCTCATTGACCCAAACCAAAATTGAAGATGATTATAGTGAGCTCTGACATCTGGAAGAAAGTTACATTGAAGCCCGGATGCAGTTTAGTTCTTCACCTTTTGGGAAAAGCCTCTTGCATTCAATCTGGGTTGGGAATCTCAAAATCAGCTTTGGACATGCACATGGAAAGAAGGATATAAGAGAAAATGCAGGAGGATCTCACTGTTTCCATTGTTCCATTTTTTGAATTCTGCCCAGTTGTAAGGAAGGCACCCCACTAATGTCAGTGTAAAGGCTTGTCAGTGCAAGGCAAAAGTTGCATGTTAAAATGTATATCTATGTTCTATACATGGTTTGTTCATAAAGCAGTCTTCAATGTCTGACAGGAAGACTGAGGAAAGATTTGTGCTGGCTCATAGGATCCAAAGAAAGAAGCAGCTTTTCTCTGAGCCAGAGAAGGGTAAAATTTACACTCCTCTGAAAGTTTTAGTTAATAGTTCGTGAAAGGGGCTGGCCTTGCCTACATGCCTCTCATCACAAATGAAAATAGGCAGCCCATCCGAAAGAGTGGCCTTACTTACATGGAGACTGTTTACATAAGAAGAGGAGGCTGGTCCAGCAAAGGCGTGGTTTTATTTACATCTACACCCTTCCCTTATGATTGGAGTGTGTTTCAAAGGTGTGGTCTCATTTACATCCCGCCTCAACTGCCTTTGGCTTCTCTGGATTCAACCCTTGCCTGTGTCTGGAAAAGGAACTCCTGCAAGCAGAATAAAACAGCTGTGTGAAAAACATGACTGTTTTCTGCCTCTGTTTCTTCAGTCTATATGTTCCTGCTGGTATGTATCTGAAAAGGGAAGGCCATGTTCCTGGGGAGAGAGTTTTGGGTCTGTGTAGGTATGTGTATATATGATCATATGTGTGTGTCTTTGAAATAACGAGGTGAACATACCAGGTTTTGTGCTGCCCTGGGTGTTAGAGGATGCTAGAGCTGTTTCTGAAGAAAGGTAAGAAAAAGACGTTCTTCAAAATGGCTTTTTTTATTTTATTTTTTTTTATTATTTTTATTTTAAAAAGATGCTGCTGATAGCTCTGGAAGAAGGCCTGTCTTTGGAGGTATGTGTATGTGTGTGTGTGTGTGACATTTCATGTAGTCTCTTGCATCAAATTGAAGCCAGTGTAAACATGGTAGCAGCATCTTACATAATCTCTGAACCAGGATAGAAGGTTATAGCAAAGAATATGCAGGACAGTCAGGAATTGGCTCCACTACATGCAGTTGCCATTGAATATTCAGTCCCTTCCTCAACATGCGTATGGTGTATATTCAACTGTAGGAGCCACTCTACCTTATCTCAGGAAGCAATTCAGTTGTTACTGGCCTCTGTATTAACTTTGGAATGCAGATACATTTTTAGCAGAAAGTGGACTGGAGATGCTCCTTGCATGTGGATTGCAAAGCATCCAGAAAACCTTTAAGTTGCTGTTGACTTGATTGGATTGAATTTACTGGGATTACTCTAGTCCTTCTCTGTTTTTCTTCTTCCATCCATGGCTGATCGGGCACCATCTTGGTTAGTTCCAGGCAGTAAGAAAGGCAGAAGGCAGAAGAGGTAGTTTGCTGATTTTTCTCTTCTTTTTTTTTTCTAAAAAGGAAATTAAAGTACCTTGAATCTACAACACCTAGATGGTCGGTCCAGACACACATCCATGAGCACCAGTGTTATTTTCACTGAGAACAGAGCTGTAGTGTTGCTTTCATTGTAGGTGGAAGGTAAACAGAGAGTCACTTTGATGTGAAGCTCTGATGTGTCCAGAAGCACTGAGTACTGAAGGAGATGTGACCAGTGCACTGGGACTGGCTGCCCCTACCATGGGTGGGATTACTTTGCTGTGACGTGCTGTTGCTCAGTACAAGAACAAGGCACTTCCAAGAAGAGAGCCTTGTGTGGGGTTGTGCAGATCACAGCCCTGTTCTCTAATTCTTCTCACTGTTGCCTCTGCTACCTCTGATTATAATCCTGTAAATTGTGGCAAACACCTAGGCATGACAGTCTAAAGATACTAACGTTTTCAAGTTAGAGTCAGAACTTCTTTTCAGCTTTAGATACCTCTGAATGCCTTTATAGACACCTGGCAATGAGCCATTTCTCCTCTGCCCGCAAAAGCTTGGTGAAACTGGAAGTTTAGCTATCTGCCACACTCTGGTTTAGGAGATGAAAGGTAATAAAATGTTTCCTCTCTTTTTTGTAACCAAGGCAAGCTGAGGTGCACAAAAATAATTGCATGCCAGTCCACCGCAGGAGGAAAAGTGTCTGGCATTGTGTCCCTGGATTGCAGACAGACAGGAGAGCCAGAATGTTTGTCGTCAGGATCCCTTGCACGTACTCCAGAGCCGCAGCTGAAATTTTTAAGTTACACACACGTATTGCACCACATTACATCCCCTGGATGATGTAAACTAAGTGAGTGATACATGCAGAGGACACCCTTGTACTAGACCTTTTTAGACCCAAGGCACTCACCGATCTAAACTGCCATGGCAGAAGCTGTGTAAGCTAGCCTGAAATGTGTGCTATGCTATTCTGCTTCTCTGGAGCCAAACTAGGATGTTTAAATAAGGCTTTTGAATCTCTACACTGCCTTGCATTCATGGCTTAGACTGCACTAAGAGACATATGCCTCATTTTTAAAATTGGCATAGATTCCAAAACACAAGGGTGCTTTATAAAATTTTCTGGCTTCTTGATCCTCCTCTTCTCCTTGAACTTTCTTCCTCAGCTTCCCTCCTTCATCCCCAGCATCACGCCTGAGCAAACAGTCTGGTTACATCTATGTGGGCAAGTGAAGGTGTCTGCCCCCAATGGCAGCTCTCTGGTGAACGTCCAGCAGCTGTTCTCAGTGTCCTGATGGACGTGATAACTCTCTAGTTAGTGTGCATACACCGAAATAGATTGTTTCTCCTGTCAGAGGAAAAGATGGCAAGCTTATAACTAAAGGAAAAAGAATCCAATGGGAGATAAGAGTGTAAGAGACATTAATGCAGTTCTATATTTGGAATCGGTTACGTATGTGTGTGGTAACCCAAATGATGGGTGGACTGCACTTTCTCATTACCATAATTACATTTCCTTTCATAGCTAGGGTTGGGGACGCATCCAGACATTGCAGAACACATCAGTAGATTTAGTGTGGCTTACTCAGTCTCCATTTATCAGACTATGTCCCAATTATGTTACATTTAGGAAACAGAATAATTTTCTGGTTATAGCACATGGAATTTGTGGCATTCTAATCCTAGTCGTCCTGCTGTATGACCTTGGAGAAGTTGTTTTACTTCTCTTTGATGGTAAAAAATTAACTCGCCCCATGGATGAATTTTAATACCATGCCAAGTTTAAAAAAAAGTCTGGAGCTAAAGTTAGCCTTCTAAATCCGTATTAGGGGCTAAATGGGGTGACTTGTTTCCATAATTCTGAGCACCCAGTAGCTGTCTCCCATATAGGCCAGCTAGAGATTTTTGGTGTTCAGCAGTCTGAACACGAAGCAAAAGAAGAGTGAAAGCAGCTGCTTGTGTGCACATGAAGAGGAACTCACTGAGGTGGTGTGGTGAGACAGGGACAGCAGTCTGTCTTTCCTGAGTGGCTGTCACAGTCACAGCAGTGAGGAAATGTAGGTGGGATTAAGCTCACTAATTTTGCTGTCTAAAAGTGGAATGTCTGCCTTAGGCTGGCTGTTCAACAGCATTATGGAGGATCCCCTAGTTCAGTGGATCCAGAGCAGCTCTCGGGACAGATTAGCATCCCCTAATGTGTCATTCTGCTCACCTATCTGAATATGGGATGAGTTATCCTCCGGAGACGCTCAGCTCTGTCCTTGCAGTAAAGTGCTTCATAAATGCTTAGATGGCTTGCTCAGGCTCTGCTGATTGTAAAGTCAGTGGGTGACTTACGGTGCGTTAGGTAAGTCCAGGAGCACGTCGAAGCTGCTCATAGTGGCAGATAATGATGAAAACCTATCACAGGCCTGAGGTTTGGTTGTGAAAGTTATGAACAAGTGAAAGGAGGGAAAATAGTTGAGCCTTGCAATGAAAAGGAAATATAAACTTGACTGTAGTCATTGAAAACCTATTCCACATTGATGGCATGGTTTGTTTCCACTGGAGAGCTTTGTTCTGTATTTGAGGAGGAAGATTAATTTTCCCACGGGAGAAATAAGCTTTGAATAAGTCAGCTAAAATGGATTGTTCCTATGTGCACCACACATCTATAGGAGAAACAGAAGACATTTACATGCTCCCTGAGGAGGAACCATGACAAGCAGACAATTAGCCAATTCCCCGGAATCCTCAGATTTAAAGGACCACGTAATGGCTTAATTGAGTTGAGTTGCTGAGAGTGCGGCACTGCACTGAGATTCGTGCTGTGAAGTGCGCGATTCCCAGAGGCATCCATCAGGTTTTAAAGAATTGACTTTCCATGCTAATTGACCCAGATGTGCTTGATTTTACCTCACAATCTCCCCTTCATTCAATTACTGTTAAAGAGAAGGGAATGAGAAAAAAGGGGACTCCATTTGTCTCATTTACTATATTAAAAGGGAGCTTTCCTAAAGCAACATTTTGTAGTGCTGAACAAATTGTTCAACTTGAATTGGTACAGCATTTATTTCACTTTTTTTTTCTTTTTGATTTCCCAAATGACTGAGCATGTATTTTGTAGGGAGTAGAGAATATTAGTTAAGCCACTTTGCTTGGCAAGGGAAGAACAGGCATCGTCATCAAAAGAATGAGGGCAGTACAGATGGATGGACGGTGTCTGACCTGTGTGACCAGGCAGGGCTGAGCAGCACAGCGTGAGGGCTCAGGGCTCTCATGCCTTGGTGCAGTGCTGGTCCACCTGAACAATCAATAAATGAAGATAAAACATCATGGCTTAACTATTTTTATCTTCTAGAAGGCAGGGAGCCAACTTTGAGGGATACACTTTGCAATGTGAATCAGCAGCTGAACTCTTCAATGTACCAGGCCAGTAGGCACCTCATTTTGGCAAGCTATGATTGTCTTTTGTGTGTGTAAACAACCCTGGAGCACGCAGAGCAATTAGTCTAAGCCTGAGGTTCTCAGTGCATTTTGCATGTGTGCAGAACCTGGGCTTTGTTTCTTGCCAATTCACAGGGCTTAATTCATTTACAAATCTAATGTCTGTGTGGCGGACTGAGTCCACTGTTGTAGCTATATTCCTGGAGCACGACTGGAGGCTTTTTTTTTAAGGATGCTGCTCTCTACCTTGTTAATGATTTCAAGCTTACCTCAAATAGCACCAGCAAGAGGCACGTCGAAGAGCTTCTATACATTCATATTTAAACAGGCTCTGTATCATTGAAATTAGTGGAGTTCATCTGAGTTTACACAGTTGTTAGGGGAGCAGAATTTAGCCTGATGTTTGTGATAAGCCATATTTTATATCAACCAGTCAAGTTATGGAGCTCTGCTGTGAAGGAGTTCAAGGAGTTTGCTTGTTTGCTACTAGTTGTATGCCATATATGGTCAGTTTGGGCTTTTTTTGCTGCTGTTTTCTTTTTTTTTCCCCTTAAGAAGGCTCGCCTCCAAACTGCTGAGTCATATTGCAACCATAGACCTGGTGATTTTTCAGAATTTGAATCATACTTGAGCTCTCTGGATATCAAGCTGTGAAGCCACACATGGGCTCAGGAGTTTGGCAACGACCAAGTACTGCTTTGACAATATCATATTCAGAGTCCAGATGTTGGGTGGTTTCAGCCACAGCATACAGCATGTTAGAAGAGAGCAACAATATGACTCAAAACTGCTGTTTACTCAATTTAAATACCATGGGTTTTACTGTCTTCCATGATTAGCCTGGATATTAAGAACCCGACTGCTTTAGATCTGTATCCAATCCCAGAAGAAAGTCTCATGTAACAACCCCACATGAAGTGAGAAACCTGTTTTTGCACATTTTGATCTTGCATTCTTCCTGCCAAGGTCTTCTGTGAGAAACTGTCCCAGTCAGGCCCATTTCTGAAGACAGTTATAGATACATCAGGATTATCAAAAAGCACCGAGATCCTGTGAAACCAGAAATTAAAAAGTCAAGGTAGTACCTGGGATTTGTAAATGTAATATGATAATTTTTTGATTTACCATTCTGCTTTTCCTTTGCAAGCTGCAGCAATTAATTCCTTAGCAATAATTAGGGAAGATAGAGGCAGTCTCCATTAAAGTGGGCTTCTTCTTCAAAGCTTCTGCAGACTTAGTCAGTTCAGGTCTTTCTTGCATGTGCTTAATTTTAAATAATGTTCTGTACTTAAATGCTGTGTTTTGAACTCACTGAGTGTGCTTACAGACAGGTGCCATTAACTTTAATTGTGTGGGAAGCAGAAGTGGTAACTCTCATTATACCCTGTGTCATCTTATTTCAGGCTAGAAAGACAATGGCATCATATTGTGGGATTCTGTGAAATGTGGAATACCCTTACTTTCTTTCAGCACAGTGGCTGAGGATATTGCACCATAAGCAACACAGGATTTACCAAGGAACTTTAAGTAATAATTTGCAAGTACTAGCCAGATTCCTTAATTTAAATACCTTTTGAATGGAAAAGCAAATCCTGGAGTAATTTCTTATCTTTACTGCAAATTGACCATCCTGCCAATTCCTTATCTATCAAGTGGTCCATCTGTCAAATTCATATCTCTCTAGAGACAATGATTCTATGTGGAACAGTGTCAGATGTCTAAGTGGATGGTGTCAGTTGCTTTTCCCTATAGATACAGTTTTTGAAACGGGATAGTGGTTAAGAGATAGTACAGAACAATTATTCACCTATTTATCTCGGGATAGTTGGGATCTTATTTATTGGTTTCATTTTTGTTTTATAAGAACAAAATCTGAAGTAATATGTGTGGGTTGCTTTCTGAGAGCTTCAGTTTAACTGATTTCTTGCTTCCATAACCAGAACAATAAGAAATATCTTTTTGTCTTAGTTGTCCCAACCCCTCCCAATCACTCTGAGATCTTATCAAGCCCCCTGGTTTTGTTTTCCTTGGTGCTTGATCTCACTAGAGGAAGGTTTTAAATAACAGCTCCACATATTTCTTCAAGAATGGGATATAGGTAAAGAAATCCAGGAATGACAAATTTCCATTCAGTGAGATCAGAGTCACTATAGGATCCTGTGGAAAAGTGATTGCTAGGAAGGTAAGGAGAGGACCAAGGAAGGTTGAAGGAGTTCTGCAAGACAGGCAATAACTTTTCTAATCCACTGAGAATGATGAGTGTATTTCCTGGATCTGTCTTCCTCCACCCATATAGCCAGAGAATAAACTTTACATATCAGTTTCTTAGAGTATGGAATCCTTTCCAAAGAACATTATTATATGGGAAATAGATTCTCTTTTTCAAAGTACACATTCAGGTTGAACTTGACCTAAAGAACTTGTCTGGGAAGCACATGATTTTCTTTTTACATTGGTATTGCAAGAATTAGTTCATACCGCTCCCCACCCCCCTTTTTTTTTTATTTTTTTTTAAACTAGTTCTGTTTCTGCAGGCCCTGCAGGAAGATAGTTTTTGACTGGTCCCCAGCATATTAATGGCAAAATAACCTTTTCAAGAAATGGAAATCAAGAGCTTTCTCCTTGCTCCTTGGTAGAATACTTGTCCTAAAGAAGAAGAAGATATAACTTAAAAGGAAAATGAAATGCCTGATTGTAAGTAAATAATGAAATCACAGGCAAAACTGTAGATGTTATAGCTCTTTGCTTAGTCGCTTCATCTCCCTGTGAAAATAGTGATTTTGTCTATATGGTGACTTCTCAGTGGAATATAGTAGGAATTGTATGCTGTCTTCTAGTTTAATGTCAACTGGCAATCAGCTTCAGGACAGAATTCATAAATTGCTCTTATGTATTTTAGAGTAGCAATTATTTTTTCCATACAAAATACCTATACTGTATGTTATATTGTTGGGTCATCTGCAAGTTGTTTTTCCAGATGGTATTTGTGAAAGTTCTGAGTTGTAAGTACAAATGAATGAAGTAACACAACAAAGAAGGGAAATAGCATAAAATCTTTCATTTCCATTCAGAGAAGTAATTTATCTAGTGCTGACTGTATCATCACTGTGCATGTATTGTGCAGGGAGTATCCCCGTCATGCATGGCTGAGTGTCGCCATCACGCTTTCTAGGCACGGATTTACTCTAGGGTCAGGAGCCTGTTACCCGTTTCCCCTCCCTTCTCCTTGTACTGCTGCCGCAGGAACTCTGACTGCTCAGATCATGTGAGATCACTGTTCTCCTACCTAATACTGCTTGCAGCTGCATGCAGCCTTTCATGTCTACTTCAGCTTGGAGTTGTGGGTCTGCTGGGAAGGAAATCCAGCCACGAGACATTTTAAGTAGTGGTTTGATCTTTGTCAATGAGATCGACTCAGTTTAGACACATACCATTGAGAGGTCAGATCTGGACTGGAATATGTTAAGGGCTGTCAGAACATTGTAAGCGGGAAAGGCAGACATTGCAGCCACCAAGGGTTTGATTCCAGCAGAGAGTCTTGTAAATGGGGATGTTTAATAGACCGTGGAGAAGTTAAAAGAAAGGATTAGACAACTGGTGGGGTCAAGTGCACTTAAGTAACCATAAATGCATAAGGTGGTGCTGTAATTAAAAATGCTCCTGCAACTCACTCAGTTGGCCTCGGCGTCGGAGCCATGCCTAGTACAGGCATAGTTTCTGTTCCAAGGGGCTTCTGTAGTTGGTCCAAATCATATGAAAGCTTTAAAACTTATACATAGGGTTAAACTTAAAAAAGACAGGGTGGAAGAGAATATGCTAATGCTTCAGTCTCTTGAATAAACAATTTAACCACACTGTACTCTGAAGTAAAGTATTTGTGATAGCTGTTTGGAAAGAAAAATTTTTGCAAAAAATAAGTTTCAATTCTCATTTTATCATGCTAAAAGGAAACTGAGTATTTTTGTTAAACATGTTACCTGAAGAGACTTAATAAATGTTTATTAGATGCACTTTGATACTAAATATCTGTGAAAACCATAAGCAAAACTCTTTTATTTTAAAATAAAATTTTATTTTATTTTAAAATAAAAGAGCATTTTTTTATTGAAAAAGTATTTCTTTACTATTTTGGCTATCTTTAGCAAACACACAAGTTATGCAACTTCATTAAATGCTTAGAATAATATTTCCAATGCACACTTTGCTTGTTAAGTTAAAAGAGTATTTTCCTACACACCAGGCCAGAATCACATGATGAAATTCAAACTGATTGCTTTAGGCTTTCATTCTCTTTGATTACTTGTTTGGGTCAGACATTTAGAAAGAAAATAAATATCATATAAAAAATATTGACCTTCTTGAAAACACGTTTTTAAACAACTATGAGAGTTGCCGCTCTGTGCTTTGTCTTGTACTTCTTGGTAAGTTCAAGTTCAGATTTAGTTATATTTTTTAAGGGACAGGAAGCTGACAAATGCCCTTCTCATAGCAGTGATGGAAATGTATAAGCCTGAGGGAAATTCTGGCAAGAAAGATGAGGCAGGAAAGGGCAGCCTGCTAATAAAAGGATTATTAAGAATATGATACTTATGTGACCCGAAATAGTATTTCTGTTTCTCTTATATTATATTTCTTGTAGCTGGCATATGAAAATTCAGCTGTGATCCTGGCTTAAAAACTCTTTTTTTTTTTTATAAAAAGTGTCCTTTCTTCCTTAAATGTACTGGCCTTTCTTGGTCCTTATACCAATTTCAGCCATGTGAAATGGAAGAAAGTATCTTATCCAGTCATTCTAACAAAGGTTTTCAGGAAACTGAAGCAAGGACTGCATCTGGAGTTCATGTGAAAACTGATGGAGCTACATTGGAGCCTGCTTAGCAACAATTAAACTGATGAAGATTAGCTAAAACTGTACTGCTAAAAATCTTTTATACACTTGTTTGAAATACCTTTTTATACGATAAGCAAAAGTCAAAATCACTAATACAGACATTGCCAGTGACATGCTCACAGGAGCAGCAGGGAGTGGGAAGGATTTCAGAGGAAGTGGTGGAGTTGCCCTCCCAGAGTCTTTGCAGACAGCATCTTCTGGTGTTCTGGACAAACAGCTTTTAGGCCATTGGTCTGGAGAGAAAAAGAAGGAGGTGCAGGTTTAATAGTACTCGAGAACTCTGTTGCCAGATGACACTAGTGACATTTCAGGTGTCTTGCCATGAAACTCTCAGGTGATTTGTGAAAATCCAGAACCCTGCCTTTTTCATGAACAAAGAAGACCTGTATTTCTTGCCAGTATAATGTGCAGAAGGGGTTTATTCCTTTATTCTGTCCCTGAAGGGGATACATTCTCATAGTACTGTATATTTTGAGATTGAACAAACCATGAAAGCAAAATCATGAGGAGCTGTATTTCTGCCTGGTTCTTAGTAAGATAATAGGGAGTCTCACAGGGGATAAACATAAGCTGCTTTGTAACTTATTTTCTTAGCATTATTTTTCTTGTTTTGCCCATTCTGAATGATGCAGACAGGGAAAGAGAAAACTGCCTTTCCTCTTCAGTTATTTTGCGTGCCCGGAACAGCACATTCCCATGTGCCTTTCCAGTCCTACACAGACACTTCTGAGTTTGTAGACCCCCTAGCAGAGCAAGGACTTGCTCCAAGATGATAATTTCAGGCAAATCATCCACAGTAGTGATTTTTTGTGCAAAAGCAGATCCATGCTCTGCCATTGATGCCTTGTTCCCTGGTGGGAGGAAGCTGCGGGGTTGCTCTGTGCCTCCTCAGGTATCGGGGAGATGACCCTGCTCAAGGACCCTCTGGTCAAAACCTGAGCCCTTTTTGCAGTCATATCACAGAATCACAGAATATGCTGAATTGTAAGGAATCCACAAGGATCATGGACTTCAGCTGTTAGCCCTGCACAGAACCATCCCCAGGAATCCCACCACGTGCCTGAGGGTATCATCCAGACAATTCTTGAACTCTGCCAGGCGTGGTGCTGTGACCACTTCTCTGGTGAGCCTGTTCCAGTGCCCAACCACCATCTTGGTGAAGAACCTTTTCCTAATATCCAACCTAAGCCTCCCCTGACACACCTTCAGGCCACTCCCTTGGATCCTGTCACTGGTCACGATAGAGAAGAGATCAGTGCCTGCCCCTTCTCTTCTCCTCATGAGGAAGACTGCAATGAGATCTGCCCTCACTCTCCTCTTCTCCAAGCTGAACAGACCAAGTGACCTCAGCCGCTCGTCATGCGGCTTCCCTTCAAGGCCCTTCACCATCTTTGTTGCCCTTCTTTGGATGCTTTCTAATAACTTAGTGTATTTCTTATATTGTGGTGCCCAAAACTGCACATGATATTCAAGGTGAGGCTGCCTCAGTGCAGAGCAGAGTGGGACAGTCCCCTCCCTTGCCTGGCTGCCGATGCTTTGCCTGATGCCCTCCAGGACAGGGTTGGCCCTCCTGGCTGCCAGGGCACTGCTGACTCATACTACCAAAGACACCTGGTCTGGGCAGTGGGGAAGGCTGGAGTTGCCGGTCTCACCAGCAGGGCTGAACCCTTTGCTCACAAGCAGCAAAGCTGCTGCTTCACCCCAAGTGCTGCTGGAGCATGGGTGCCAGAGGCTCATCGCACTGCAGAGCCATGCCAGGCTGCAAGCACTGGCAGCTGGAGGCAGTATGCTGGGGAAAGAGTGTGAATCACGAGGCCTCAAGGCAAGTGTTCAAGCAAAGGTTAAAATGGCTGGACAGCTTGCCCACTAGAAAACAGGGTTTTTTTCCATAGTCATTTCCCAGGCTTGGATATACAGTCTCTAGTTACTGGAGGGATTCGGAGCTGGCACAGGCACCCTCTTAAGTATTAGACTGCCCCTGTGTGCTTGGCACTAAATTCAGACAGCTTTGAGAACAGTTCAGATCTTCTGGAGGGTGTTTTTTTCAGGTTTTTTTTTTGTTTGTTTGTTTTGGATTGAGGTGGTTTTGGTTTTTTTTTTTTTTTTTTGTATTTCTTTCCATAAGAAAGCAGTTCTATTTTTAGGACTTGGCCTAAATTGTTGAACCCAGCGGTTTTACTGTTGTTGTTTTTCCTCTCTTCAATCAAAATGAAGTGGTTCTGGCTGATCTGACGAGCAGTGCTGCTGTGTCTCTTAAAGTTACACTTGAGGAGATTTTGTGATTGCATGGCTGTGTATGTCTGCATGGAAAGTTTCTCTCAATTTCCTGGAATAAAAGAAGTCTTGGCTTCTTCCAAATCTATACTCCGTGCTTGTAAACGTCTCTATTAAGACTGGTTTTGTGGAACATTGTGAAAGAAGGCTGGCACAAAACATGATATGTTATTGAAGTGAATTTTATATTTGAAATTTGTCTCCCCAGTCTCTCACTTTGCCTGAGAGCATCTGTCCTGTTGTACAGGATGTCTGAGCAGGCAAGAGGGCACATGCCTGTTACTGGCTGGTTTGGGAGCTTTCAAATGAAATAAGATTTCTCCCAGCTTTGAAGGACCAAAGTGAGTAGCAGTCAGCCACTTCCCAGGGAACTGCATATGTAATCAGGACATTGTAGACTGTTCTGAGGTCATTTTTGCAAAGCATGGCTGGACACCTCTGCTTTTTTTTTTGTAATTTAGGCAGTTTTTCTACAGGCTTCTTGGTTTGAAGAAGCAAAGGCACCTTTCGATAACTCTTGAATACAACACATGAGCCCTTGAGGACAGAGCTAAAAACCAGTGCCTATCCTCAGGGTTTCCCTGTTTGCTAGCTGGAGAAGCTCTCAGCAGTGCACAGAGTGGATTCCCTGTAGCCACCCCCTGCATAGTACCTGACAGAGCATCACCAGGCTGGGTGCTGGCTTTCTAAACACATCCCTGCAGTGCCACCTCTGAAGCATTTTCTGGATGTAGACTTCTGCTCTTACTAATGAGTACAGACTTCAGATCTTCCTTCCAGGACTTAAAGGCATCCAAAAGATCCCAGGCTCTTTTTTTAAAGATTTGACTGCTTCATCAAAACCACAATGAATTGCCAAACCATTTTCAACAGTTTCCAAATGTAAGTCTAGCCTCAGGTCTTAAATCCTAAGAAAGAAAGTCATTTGTATCAAGTTTAGCATTTCCTGGGTCAGAAGTATCCCTGATTCTTTCTGCCTCTGGCACTAGCTTCTAGAAGTTCAGAAATGTGTGAAGATCAAAACTAGCCGTATTTTCCCTTGATTTTGCTTGTCTTTGACAGTTATGGCATTTTTTCCTTATATAAACTTGAAATTAATACACATTCAAGAAACATTTATTCAGTTGTATTTGGTAGGTTTTTTCCACCATAGCTTTCTTCCCAGCACTCTAGAAATGCAATGTTCACCTAGCAAAGAGACTTAGATCATGATGTGCTAAAAAGTACATTTTTCAAAGGAGTGGAGGCATTTGCTTCAGTTCCCTAGGCAAATTCTCACACAAGTAATTACATTCTCCCTACTGCATTCCTCTGCCACTTCAATTGGATATGGTGTTCTTCCTCAGTTTGTTCCCTACACTTTTGCACAGCATTATCAACTACTGGTAAATATTTGCTGTCTACCATCCCAGCAGTGACTTCATTGTAGAGGTGGTGATTAAAGGAAGCCACCAGGTAGATAAAAATTAGTGGCACATTCTCATGGACTATACCATCCAAAATACTTGTTAGCCTAAAACTTCTAGAGGAAAGTGTTTTTAACCATGACTAGGTAGTACAATAACTTATGACATAAATCAGCAACATAATCTTCTGTGGATGCTTTCAAATGAAGAGTGTTTGATGGTGACTTTGGTACAGCAATGTAAGAGGATCACTGTGGGCCACGTGTACTGGTACCTTCCAGCTGTGACCAGTGTTTTACAACAGAAGCTGACAAGTTACATTAGTGGGTGAATTAGAGCTTGTTTGCTCCAAGTAGATGAAGAGAATGATCAGGACTATCCAACCCACAGGTAAGATCTGGAGAAGGAGAGATGAGGGCTGCTCTCTTGGTATGCCCACAGTGCATATGAGCTGTTCAGGTATGAGTTGAAACAGCCCAATACATGATTATTAGATAATTCCAGGGAACTTTTCCATTGTTACCTGAAAATCACAGCATTTCAGAGCTCCCTGACAGAAGCAAGCCTTCTTTTCCTCATATTTCAGCACATTCATTCAGTGATGGCAGAACTGGGACCTGTGAAGCCAGTGTTAGAATACTAATTTTAACTTTTCTTTGATTTCACCATGTTACAGAAAAAAATATTCCTTAATTTGCATGGTCCTTTTCCTGGCAACTCTCAACGTTTAACATATTCAGTATAGTGAACCAAAACCACTGCTACTTTCTTCCCCTGAAATAATACCAGTTTGATTTCATCCACTCAGACTATTATACCCTGGAAGCTAGCTCTATATGTCACTGAGAGGGATACCAGTCCCAGTGATCATATAGATGTTCTTGGGTCAAGTCTAGGGCTGTGCTGCCTTTCCCAGGACCACTGGCTGGCTGGTGGCAGGGGGCCTGAGGTCAGGGTGAACTTGGGGAAAGCCACCCTGCAAAACCTGAAGTGACCAAACTCGATGACAAAGCCACACCAAATTCCTGTCTTTGAGAGGGAGGAGATCTTTTGTGTGAAGGAAAGGAAGGCAAGACAAGGCAAGGCAAGAATATTTTCTTCTGGGTGCTGTAGTTATGAAGGAACTGCTGAATATGTCAAGAATTTACAGTTCAGATGCAGGAAATTCAGCTGAGTGAATCTAAATGTGACCTGACACGGGTGCTGGAAGACTGAAATAATGAAATATCTGACCTTATTCTCTTTGCTTCCCATAGTGGAAATTTCTTTGGTGGTTCTGAAATGTGGTGGTCTGTTCTCTTTCAGTTGAGCAGTAACAACACAACTGGGAAGCAGTGGAATAGCTCACATTGCAGTGAGAACTGTAGCCTTTGATCTTGTCTTTATTCCCTTACCAGTCTTCATGTTTGTTTAATAGCTGGTTTGTTTTGATTGATATCTGATGCCATTTTGCTCCCAAATTTATGTTTCATTGATGTAAGTGGTTATTGTTTCTCCATGTGAGGAAAGAAACAATGGCAGGTATTGGCCTGCACTTCCACGAGGGTGTCAGGCAAGGGAGGAAGGTAAGGGTGCCTTTGGGTAGAGGAACGAAGTGACTCCAACTCTGAACCATCCACACTTTAAAAGGAAACAGAATTCTGATGATTTTGACTAAAAAATATAATTGCCTCTAAATCTTAAAGCCTGCTTGTTACCAGCTCAGATGGTGGATGCTTACAGGTACCCTAGCCCTCCTGATAATTTCCCTTTCTTCTTTTTCATTTTTCCTGAAGGAGATGCTAGAGCTTCTCAATACAGTAAGGACTTCAGAAACCAACTCAAGAAACAGTTTTGAACAGGGAAATATAGGACAGAATATTTTTCTGAAGTTCATAGTTCAGAAATGTTTATGATTTTTTTTGTTTAATTTCTTCAATTTGCACATATATTCTTCTACTTTGAAGTGAGAAGAGCAAGTGTTCTGCTTCTTGGAACTTTTTTGTGTACTTACTTGGTGCAGGAAAAACAGAGAAAAAGTATCATGAAGAAATATTTTGGCTTGTTTTCTTGAGATGCACCATAACTCTACACTCCAAACATTCTAAGTTTGTAAACTTAGAAGCCTGCTGAGTTTCATCTGCAAGTCCCCAGTTCTTTGGTATTCCTTGTAAGATGTTTGCACAAATGGATTTCACAGCTGCATCCCTTCACAATTGTTTCATGTCTCATATATGAAATGTATTTTCAATTTTTCTCACTTGTGGATTGTAGAAATGTCCCATAACTACCATTGTCTCTTGCTTGGCAAAACCTGGAAAGTGATACTGTTTGTTTCATGAAGGAAGGTTGTTTTGATTAAGAAACCAAGAAGGAGCTCTCGTTTTTTGTTGGTTTTGCATTTAGTACTGCTGAAAAGAACACTCACTTTTTGGGGAACAAAAGTGTAAGTATTGTTTTGTTCTTTTTAATGTTTATTTTTTCTTGGTGGACTTGCCCTGTTTTGGTTTGGTTGTATTTTAATATACACAGACATAGAGGCTGGTAATCTTTCATAAGATTTGAAATCAAGCAGGAGTAAATTCTGTACTGTGCAAGTTTTTTGGTTTTCATTTCAGAGGAAACCTCTAACAATGAGGTCTTTAGACCTTCACCACACCCCTGAAAGTCCCTAAAGCTGTGGAGCCCATTGGCACTGCCCAGTGCAACAGACCAGGAGGTTCCTCATTCTCTTAAGGTTGCACTAGGAGTGGGAATGTCAATAAAGGTGTGTGAAAGTAGTAGAATAGACCATATTTCCACAGAAGAATATGGTATTAATCAGTAAAGGCCTCCTTCCTACAAGGGGATGGACAGTAATGGTGTGATCATCAGTGTGATTAGCAGAAAGAAGCTCAAAGCTGTTCCCCCACTGACAACAGCAGAAGGTCAAAGTTATAGCACTAGCTGGCCAGCAGGCATGAAGCCTGTGCCACAGCAGTGGGTGAGGATACTGGCTTGCTGGCTGGCACTTGTGGGGTGCTGGGAACATCCGTGATTTGGTACTGGCTGTCAGTGCCTGATGTTACACCTCTTGAGAGGAAGTGAGAAGGCTGGAGAGTGAGGGAAGATGTTGAGGCAAGACCTCCAGGGGCAGCTGGCCAACCTCTGCCCAGAAGAAGAGCCTCTATCCCATCCTTTGCCTTCTGACAATTCCCCAGCATGAGGGCAAAGGGAAACAAAAATGCAGCTGCTTTACTAGCAGAGAATTGAGAACTGCTTGACTGGAGCTCGGGAGGAGAAAGAGAGAAGTGTCTTAAAAAGTGACATCTGTGAATATTTTTCCCATGAGCGTAACATTTCTTCTTTTGAGAGAGAAAAGTCAAACCCACAGGTTTCAGGAGTAAGGGAAAAGGCCACTCAGGTTTCCCAGTCTGGCTTGGGTATCCTCTTCTTCATGTCCTCTCTGCTCAACCTCCAGCTACCCTGCTGGGACCCAGAAAGGGCAGAGCAGGCCAAGCCTTTCTGTGACAGCTGTCCTTCTCTGTCCTTGCCTGGTGTGTGGCTGTTACTTATACCTGCTGAAATGCTCTGCATGTTTGTATAGAATCATAGAATAGTTTGGGTTGGAAGGAACTTTTAAAGGTCATCTAGTTCCAAACCCCCTCCACAAACAGAGATAACTTCAACTAGATCACAGTGCTCAGAGTCCCATCCAGCCTGACCTGAATATTTCCAGGGATGGGGCATCCACCACCTCTCTGGGCAGCCTTTTAACCCTAATGTTTCAGCATCCTCATCATAAGAATATTTCTTCTTCATGTCTAGTATGAATGGACCCTCTTTTAGTTTTAAACAATTACCCCTTGTCCTATCACAACAGGCCCTACTAAAAAGTCTGTCCCCATCTTTCTTGTAGGTTCTCTTTAGGTACTGGAAGGCCACAACGAGGTCTCCCTGGAGCATTCTCTTCTCCAGACTGAACAACCCCAACTCTCTCAGCCCGTCTTCATAGGAAAGGTGCTTCATCTCTCTGATCATCTTTATGGCCCTCCTCTGGACTCTCTCCAATGTCTTTCCTACGCTAAGGACTCCAGATAGATGCAATACTCCAGGTGGGGTCTCACCAGAGCAGAGGGGAAGAATCACCCCTCTTGACCTGCTGACCCTGTGCCACTTTTTTTTTTTTCTTTTTTTTTTCTTTTTTTTTTTTTTTAGCAATGAGCATTTGGCCTTTGTGCAAATAGGGGCACCAATAGCGTGATCATTCTTCTGGCTTCAATGGGGCTCTGTAGGGATATGGCCTATGGTATCCCAAGAGCTGCCATTCCACTGACATCTCCTGTGTGCATGTGAATATTTCAGAAGCAGCAGTCCCTTTGTGCACACATGGCTAACTGGTGCAGCTATATGGCTGTCAGCTGAAGGTCTGAGACAGTGACCTTGCACTAGGCTCAGGTGTCGTGGCACATCGTGGATGTGAGGCCAGCCCACTGGGCTCACAGGGAGGGATACATGGGAGGTGCCAAGCACCATTGTCACATGGATTTTCTCAAAGCAAGAGAAGACTTCTCCTGGCCGAACAAACCTGCCATAGAACTATACCCAAATCTCATTTTACAGAGTTGCTCTTGTATAGGCACATAAGATCATAGCCTCCTTGTGCATTGCTGCAGTCTAACCTTTTCAGTTCTCATGAGCCATTAGCTTCTTTCAGGCTCCCCTTTGACAGACATTTAGAGACATGTCTTGTAGTGGCCCTTTCCCATGAGATTGTTCTTTTTCTAAATTCACCTCACTACAATCTAAAAATCCAGATGGGACAAGGTTTTATTAGAAGTACTGACTATCAAATGGGATCTGAGAAAGTGGATTGACTTGATAATGGAATGAAAGTCTTGTTTTTTAAGTTTACAAAATGGAGACCGGGGAGTGGGAAGGGAGGGGAGAATTAAGTTTAGAACTTAATTCCTCCATGCTCAACAGCCTCATTTACAGGAAGAATACAACAAATCTCTTGTTTTTGCAGTACAAGGGCTTTATACAGGTAAACATGTTGAGAATGTTGCCTGTAGTGTTTGCCCAGCTAGACCATAAAGAATTCCTGTGAGCAGGGGGGATCTAGTGCAATTGCACAGCCCGGGAAAGTTCTGCTTTCCTCCTGCATCTATCTGCCCTGGTGCCAGGGAGGGAGACCGCTAGAGTTGTACTATTCCTATGAAACCATCCAGCAGGTTTATTCTGAGTACAGACACAGTGGTCTTCCATTTTGCAATTACAGAAACAAGAATATCCTGTTGAGCTTTCTCACTTTCCTCCCTTCCCCACTGCCACCACTTGCTATGGCTGTAGGGAATATAAATGGAACAGGAAATTTGACCACGTCCAGGATCAATGTCATTAAAGACACATCTTGTTTTAAAATCTAATTTTATATAACTGCTCTGTTATATAATATGCTTTTGTTTGTCGTCTTGATTTTTATCGAGGTAGTGTACATTCCCCTGGACCTTTTCATGAAGGAATGTTTATACCTGTGGGCAAGCACTAATGGCAGTGAAAGGCTTGCATTCATGGGAACAGCATTTAGCAATTCATGGTTGCCAAGGTAAGCAACAAAGGCATGCCCTCTGCCACTCCACTGCCTCTAAAAGAAACAGTCTCTAAGGTAACAGGCTAGCACCCCTTGAGGCCAAAAATCTTTAGCTTTTTAGACAGAAAAACACATTAAATAATACCAAGAAAAGCATTTTTTTTTGGTCCAGGAATTTTTTTCTTCACAACAGAGGAGGGGCTCAAAGTGTTCTATTTTTGGTTCTGCGCAGGAATTTAATTCAGATGCTGCCCAGTGCTTTGTGCACTCAACACCCCTTTGACAGTTTAGTTTCGGGGACACATAGGACTAATGAGCCAAGGCATGACTGCAGCTGGAGGCTGGCGCCTCCCAGGCCTGTGACTGTTGTTCAAGTGAATAGGCAATTTCCCTGATTAGCTTGGAATTTGCAGCTTTATCTGGATGGTTATTTGGCATGAGCCATTTTTCCAGGATCACAGTCAATTTGGGAGATTGAGTCACCTGAAGGTCTGAAGAGGCAGCA
This sequence comes from Margarornis squamiger, assembly GCA_035222235.1. Classification (NCBI taxonomy): domain Eukaryota; kingdom Metazoa; phylum Chordata; class Aves; order Passeriformes; family Furnariidae; genus Margarornis; species Margarornis squamiger. The sequence goes on along the minus strand of JAWWTY010000106.1, from coordinate 59,780,154 downwards.
GTTGCTAGATGTTGCTTGTCATGGGATGGGAGAATGGGCTCCTCTTCTTGACTTCATCTTGCCCTGCAGATGCTTGCCAACCTCTTTTATCATACTGTAGCAAAAAGGGAGAAGGAGGTGAATCATCACATTTTCCCAGTGCAAGATTTTAATTGGGAGAAGAAACAAACAGTAGAGGGCTGTTTTTGAAATGGAAGTCTAACTAAAAGCGAAATGCAACAGCCAGATCACCTTTCTGCTAATGTTGGTTCATCAGAGACCCACTGTATGCAGAAGACAACTTGACTCTGCAGGACATTCATATGACTCTAACATGGGTACAATTTGCTGGATGTGGGGAAAAGCAAAAGAAGCATTTTCTGGAATATTTTTTCTAAATGACTCAAGTTATTGCAATTGCTTGACAATTATGAAGTGGCAATTCATGGACTGTAACCAAGTAATACAGAACCTGCTGGATGTAATATGTCTTTTTATACCTGGTGCAGTTCCTGCAGTTCTGACGGTTGGAACAAAGGTCTTAGAGCTCTTCCTGAGGGGAGGAGATGCCTCCTAGAACCCTTTTGCAAATTGTTGCAGATTTGAAGCTGATATTAATATATTTTTATTCAGAATTGAGGCATCTCAATAATCAGACCTAGTCGTATCTTCAGGTGTTCAACACATGTCTTACATTTCAGTGAGTCTGTTACGCAGGAGAAGTTCTGGTCTATTTGAGGCACAGATTGACTGGTGATCACTAAAGGAGAAGCAATTTGATATTTATTCATTGCACGTCTTGCTCTTTATTCACATCTCAGATTCACAAAAGGAATAAATGTCACTTAAGGTAGGATAGAGACATGTTGCTGTCCAAACAATGTGAGAGATGGCCTGTCTTCTGAGGCAGAATCTGCAGGCACCTGAGCAGCCAACACAAAACACTGCCTTAGTTCTAGTGGTTTTGGTGGCTTGTCTTGACATAATGACCCCTTTCTGCTGTTTTGTAAGCTAAGAAGCCCCATGCCTAAGTCCAATGGGATTGCATGTTGTAAGCAATAGCTTAGTGTGCTTAGCATATGCCCACAGCACTGAGCTGGGCAGTCATAGCCACTTTCAGCTGAAACAAGATCAAGTTGTGAAATGAATCTGCTCAGGAAAACAAAAGCACTGAATCTCTAAATTCTTGCATATTCTCAGGAACATCCCTATAGACTTGGCTGAAACATTTTGGAAATGTTCATCTTGAGGAAGATATGCCATATGCAAAAGTTCAATTTGTGATGCTTTTAACTAACAGAAAATATGTTTTTGAAAGGTGATGTTTAAAACAACAGCAGTAATAGGGAGAAGTATTAGATTTATCTATGAACTAGCAAGTAATAACTAAGGACTGATTTGTGAAAAAACAGCTTCTCAAAATGCTGGCTTCATTTAACTTCCTTGTACTCAGTGTTGATATTTTTGTTGACTCCACAAAGTAGGTTAACGTAGGAACTCCACTCGGTATCTATAATTAGAAAGTATTATTTAATGTCTAAACTGTCATTATTAGCTGAGCAGTCTGAACTCTTTTGTTTTTCCCCTCAAAGAACCATTATAATGTTACTGTGAAAATGCAGAACCTTGGGAAAATTAAAGTAAAAAGTGATGGCTCATACTTTGACAATGTGGTTTATAAAGACTGCCTTTCAACAACTATAAAATACTTGCATTTCCATGTTAGAAAGATGAAAATATGTAACCACCATTCGCTTAACAGCTCTTAACTGCAGCTGGAAAATCTATTAGTTTTATCTCACTTAATTACCATCACATTTGTCTTTCTCTCCAATCTGTATTTTTGATCTGTACTTTTGCATATCCCAAGGCACAGTGTGCACATGCATTTATATAGCATTTATATTCCAAAGTACACATAATCTGACATCTTATGGGCTGATTGAAAATTCAACAAGGTTACTAGAAAGACTCCTAGCTAACCATCAGTCTATCCCTCTGGTGCTCTGAACAGGACTTTTCCTCCTAATGTATTCCCTAGATTTCAGTAGCTGCTCTCAGAGTAGGTACAGGGACTGCATCAATGAGATTTTTTTCACATTCCGGTTTTATTCCACCATTTAGCAAAAAGTTGACTGATGATGAGATTTAAAACAATCAATGTTTTGTACAGCAGAAGGATATTGAAGTTTTTAGAATATTCTTCCTATAACATTTAAAATGAACTAGTGCCCAAATATTTTTGTCCCAAAATGTTGGCAACTGCACTTTAGTTTCAGATACATGTTGGAGAGCCCAGCCTTCTATTCAGACCTTATCTGTGTGAGTCAAATGCTTGATACTGCAACACTGGAGAGGAAGTGATTTGAATATAAAAATTTTTTGACAGATTTCCCAAATGTCTGTTCCCAGTTGGCACTACCCCAGTGTTAGCTTTTATTTTGTAATGTTGTTATTTCCATGTCTCTCCCAGATCCAGAAGCACAAAACTCAAAACATTTTTAAAAAAAGGCCAACCTAACATTCCAGGAAGCAAGGCAAGCTTTGGGCAGTGCTGTTTGTAAGAATAGGCAAAATGTTTTATTTCAGTTCAACTGCTTTGCCCATCTTTGCCTTAGCATCTGTCAAGAAAGCTCAAGATATTAAAATGCAGATCTCTTAGATGAACAAAGACAAATGTAGTGATGCCAATGCTTTATGTATTAGTGAAAGGAAAATAATGATGAACTGTGTTATCAAGGATAAATTAGTTGTATTTACTAGATAGTAGTCGATACTCATGAAGAAGGAGAGGGGCCTTTCTCTCAGACCAATGTATTTATGGCTAGGCAGAGTTTTATCTTGTAAAGTGTTTCTCTAAAAATGCTGGTATAGGCCACAGTTTTTCTGTTCTTCTGGCTTAAAATAGATTAAATTCATTTACAGGTAAAATACTGTTTTTCGTTCAGTCCCATGGGTCATGTTTATGGTTGATGAGTAGAAGCTAGTAATCTTATCCCTGTGCAATGTCTGTGCGCTTACCCAACCCCAAATAACATACCTCATTGTTATAAATGATTGTCACTTTGTGGTGCTTTCCTGTTATTTGGACTTCTCAAGATCTCTCCAGTTTTCTACACTAATGTGTTACTGCAACTGGGACTGGTTTCGAGGTGATAATACATGGGGCCAGGAAGAACTCTACCTTATTTTCAAATCAAGAAACAACTCTTTTGACCTGACAGCTAAAAACACCAGCATCCTTCTGCTTTTAAACTGAAGAAAAGTGATGGGAAGTCAGTGACAGATAGTAAATGTGAAACACTTTTAAATGCCAACCTAGATTTAAATGGTGCTTTGGCAACATCCAGAAAACTATTTATTTTGAGACTTACAAGACTTCTGCAGAGTTGGTGCAAATACAATGAAAATGGTAATGTTTACATAATCTATAAATAAAAGAGTAAAGAAACCCAAATCCCACCAGGATTACAAGTCAAAAAGGAGTAGAAATAAACAAGATCATTAATACATGGATTGGTCATTTTGGTTTGTTTTTTTTTTGTTTTTGTTTTTTTCCCCCTGATAAACAATGAAGTCATTGATATACACATACCTGCAGATATGTATAAACATGCAAAACACAGAGGAAATTAAAGTGTTTATCAAGTTTCATTTCTCAAAATGCTACTAATGGGAAGCAGTCAAAGGTTTCACAGAAAGGAATCAGTTTCTTCCATTTATAGCTAATGTTTTTTAAGAGTGAGTTAGGTCCTAGAAAGACACAAGAACACTCAGATAGCATTTTCTAGAGATAAAATGAATTGTAGGATACAGCCTTATTCAGAGAGAAACACAGCGTGACACTATGTGCATGAAATTTTCCACATGTACATGTGTATTCTTGCATACTCAAAACATAAAACCTTCACTAAAAAAGTGACCTTATTATTATATATAGTAGAAAGACAACTCTTGATAAATTGAGGTTGAAAAATATCTGCCTCAAGTGTTTGAGGAGGCAGAGGGAATTACATACTTTGGTTCTTAAAATTCCTCAGGATTATTTTTTGACAGTTCATCCAAAATTAATGGAAATGCCTCTTGCTCCTTTGGATTCAATGCAAAAGCCACTTTCTTTTTCCCAGAATCTACCACATATAAAAATATTTCCATTTCTAATCTTCAAAGTAAATTACAGCAGATGAAGAGGTAATGCAAAAAGTTTCATTAGGCTCTTCACAGACACAGTATTTAAAAAATACACTGGTGAGGGAATCATCAAACATACAGATATAGCAAGAATTGGAAAATGAAGATAATTTTAGTGGAATTAAAAAAGTTTGCTGTGGGATTTGAGAAAGCTGAAGTGAATGACATGGAGTCCTTAAAAGCTGCTTACACTTCCCACAGTGTTGGAAGAGAAGAATAAAATGAATTTTAAAAGTTACATATCATTATCATTGATTGCCTGCAGAGCTCAGGCATTCCATTTCTGCCTGACTCAGAAAAGGAATTATAAATTGTATCTTTATACAGTATGTATAAGACTGAAGATGACTTCCAGTCACTGAGAGCTATGCAGAATAAGAACATTCTTCTATGTTTCCTACTGATATTATATAGTCAACTAAAAGGAAGACACAGTGAGAAGGTTTTGGAGAGGTTTATTTTGTTTTTCAGTGGACCACTAGGGCTCAGTTTGGTTCGATAAGAGACAGATCCTGGAAGTGGCAGGCTATGTGCCAGGATTCAGAGATTAGGCAGGATTTAAGTTTATGCATGCAAGGGAATTGCTACATTTGCAGACTTCTGTAAAAATGGGTGTAAAGGCACCGTTTCTTGAGCTAATACCAACAGAATACAGAAGATGATAATGAGATCTCCAATTGGCTTGAACTAGTTGGCCTAGGAAGTTTACAAAGTGTTTGCCAGGTTTCTTACATCCTTATCAGTAAGTTTTCTAATATCAGCAAGGAAAACTTGTAACCATTAACTAAGGATTTTAGTTTCCTAGCCTTTATCAGCAAACACCTACTTTGGGTATGCGTTTAGGCTTTACGCCTTAGCCGGTGATAAGTGACTTCCAAAAGCCCAGTGTGACTGCCTGCTTTCACCTGCATTGCAGTCAGGGAAGACTTCCCTGCAGCTTTAATATGCCTTGTACAAGGTCCCTGTCCCTGCCCTAAGGGACCTCCAGCAACTTCTTTTAGGGCACCGTTTCTCCAAATAATTTTTTTTCACAAACCCCAGTGACTGCCTTATAAAGTGTGTACTTTGACACAGATCAAGGAAATGTGGAAGTCAATGGGGCTGTTGCTACTAACTTTGCTGAGAATAGAATCAGACAGTTGAAGTTTTGTGTTAGGCCAAAACTAGTGTGACTGAGACAGCCGAAGGCCTGTGAGAACATTGGTCCTGGGCTCTAAACTCCTTCTCACCAATGCAGGTAGGTAGACTTGCTTGCACATTAGTGACCAAGATTGGAATGACCCTACAGGGATAAAACAAAAACTAATGTAAGGAGGTCTTTGTTACACCAAATTCTGATCAACCTTTTTTATTTTTCTTTATTTTTCTTTTTTTTTTCTTTTTTTTTTTTTTTTGATATGGAAAAAAGTTATGAAAAAAGCCCATTAGTTTTCATTTTTGTGTTGGTAAAAAGGAATGGAACACATTCTGAACCGTCCAACCTCTTGGAAACTCAGAAATCCCACAGAGCCCCTCAGCAGACAGACCTGTGCTCAGCTGTCATTTGCATGACCACTTATGGCTAATTAGGAAGAAGAGTTGAAAGAGCTAGGAGTTAGTTAAAAATGCCAGAGGCTGTGGATACGTCCACACTGTAACTCAGGTGCTCAGCCTGTTTTCAGTTTCTGGACCTCTATTCATTTTCTTCCATGGATACCAGAGTCCTGGCCTGCCCCTTGGAATAAATCTAGTCTTCCCTGAGATGAAATGCACTAATTATTTTGGGGATAATTTATTTCCAGAAAACACTAGTTCAGCTTGTTCAGCTCTGTGCAGTTTTTATATGTCATTCTGGCAAATTACTGCTCTTGGGTACCCTCATACAGACTCATACTGTGCTCCATGGTGTGCATTAATTTGACACCATGCTATAAAGACACCACTGCAGCAGGCTGAAATGTTCTGAAAGGTCACAACATAAAATAATTATGTCTTATGGCCTTGGGGGCTTCCTGTGGACTCCAGAGGTGACTGTAGGTGAGGTGCTCCACAGCATAGTCCTGAGCAGTATAGATACAAGTCACCCTGTGCCACCTGGTGTAGGATCACTCCCTGGGCAGAAGTCTATAGCAATGTGGCTGTAACTGGTGCTGGAGAGATAAAATTAAGAGTTCCTAAAACAGGGAGGAAACAAAGGTACTTTTAAGGGTTCTCAGAAGAATGAGAAAGATCTAAGGAGAAAAAAATATTTACAGTCTATTCAAACAATAGTTGGATAAAAGAAGCTCATTCTACTTCTGCCAATTCTTCATTGTAATATGCCTCAGCCAGGCCCCAAATAGGGATTTGCTCTACCATAATTCCTGCATTCAGTTACCAGTGAAATATATTTATTGCTGGTGGTTAGCAGTCAGCCTTTGAAATGGTGCACATTTGTATATTTTTTAGTCAGAAAAAGTAATAATTTAACTTTGTTTTGCAAGTATTCTGGCAGACCAAGGAAGGCTCTCTTTATTTTGCTGTCTAGAGGTCGGATGAGTCCCTTGCAGAACACTTGGCATCCAAACACTGACAGTTAAATGCAGCATCTTTTGTCCTTGAGCAGGGTGATATGGACTGAAGGCTCAGCCCTCCTTCCCATATCCCAAGTCCCTGGAGAGAGAAGAGGCAGAACAGTTCCTCAACCGAGCATAAGGCTTTGCTTCAGAGACACTGTAGCAAGGATTGTGCCGTTCTGGCAGAAATGAGGAACAATTTTTATTCTGTTCATAAACCTTCTCTTCAGAAGAAGACAGGGACTGGGAAGACGAAAAATCTCAAATTCTAGACCTGCTGTGGCCAACACACAGGAGAGCCTCCTCAGCATGCCACCATCTGGGATATGCTACCAACTGTAGGAAGCAACTGCTTGCAGACCTATGGAAACAAGGAAAACGTGCAACAAATGCAACAATCTTTTTCAAGAATTTCTGCTTCCCAGAGAGACTTGACAATCCTGCCTCAGCACCAGCCAGAGTGTGTCAGGTGGCCTGGCCGGGAATATATTGGCAGAAATGTGGGCAAATGCCAAATGAAATCTCTTCAGTCCCGTGCTTGGCCTGCTATCAACGCACGCAGAAGCGATGCGGTGTGGCGGTCTGTGAGAGCTCACTGCAGCAGTGATTTCCTCTGGAGGTAATGGTGCTCGGCAGCCTGTCTGTCCTAGCCACCTAGTCTTGAAGGAACAGGGATTGGTTTGGACAGATTTGGTGGGTGCACTCACTCTTTAATTAACCTCTCAGGCTTTCTTACCTATAGAGGTATAAGAAAGTGAAGGATCTGTTGCATGTACAGAAGAAATCATATGCATGTACACTAAACTTTAATTTGAGGCTATTAACATAAATAAATCAATTGATCTCCATAGGAAGAACAATGCAAAACAGAGGAGTGGTATTTTTAGATAACTTCACCCCCAGCTCAGGTTTCTTCTTGGTGCACTCCCTCTGCTTAACAGCTTGGATTCTTTTTTTTTTTTTTTTTAAATATATTGAAATATTGAAACACTAGAACAGAAAAAAGAAAAACAAGCAAGAAACACAACAAAACAAAACAAAAAAGAAACCAACCAAAAAACCAAACCAAGTCTCAAACTATTTCAAAGGCTGTTGTAGTCTTAAAAATTTAAGTAGTAAACTAAGTAAAGTGGTGTGCCTGGCAGTTCCCTTTAGCTGTGATAGACATGCATAGTTACTAACACAATGGCTTTTGTTAGCCATCACTTTACTTCCATAGCAAAAATATCAGTCATTTACTAAAAGTCTGGTTGAAACAACAATCCTAAACTAATGATAATAAAAAACAGTTCTACAAGCACTCCTTGGTTTTGTTTTAATTGTAGAAATCTTAATTTATGTGCACAATTTTATTTTAAAATGCTACAGTTCTTGTTCAGGAAGGCTTTTCTTCCTCTTTGGGGTGCTAATTCCCTTGCAGAGTTCATGCCTAAATATGTATATTAGGCACACCAAAGATCAGTGAACTGGTAATTTATTTTGTTTTGTTTTGTTTTACTTTAGTCCACTTAATTTTATTTTTAGCTACTCATGCTTCTACATGCAAGTAGTTCCAAAGGGAGCAAAATTGCTGAGATGGGTATCTCTTGGAGAAAGTAAGTAGAGTGAAAACATCCATAACTTCATTCAGTAATCATGGGACGCTCTACACTGCCACAGCTTTCCTTGTGCCCTCTTTCTCACCTTTCTTCAACATACACTGTGGCATATCCTGAAAGAGAAGTCTCCCACCACCACTCCCTTGATATTGATATAAAGGCAGCTTCACATCCACCCAGATTCTTCCCTTTTCTCAGTAACCATGAAAACACAACATCCATCTTTCCCCCTCTCTCACTGTGTCTTTGGACTTCAAACCAGGTAAGAGTATGAGCTATAAATTGAAGTGAATTATACAGCTGGGTAAATAAAGTGAGATGAAAGGGAGAAAAAGGGAAATGTGTTTCCTATCACAGAGTTTAAAAAACAGACTTGGCACACAAGGAGAAAAAACAAAACAGGAAACAAGTTTCTACATATAAATTAAACTTTTTCACCCTCAAACTTTTTAGATAGCCCAGGAGTAATAGGTACGTGTGTTTCTTGGACCAGCAAAGCAAGCATTCCAACATTAAATGGCTTCCTGTTCAACACATTCAAAGCCAGAGACTGTTTTTGGGGGTTGGTTAGAAATATGTGTGAAGTATGCACTTTTAGTTCAGGCCAAATCAAATGTTTTTAATTTCCCCACCTCCAGCCAAAAAGAAAAAGAAAGTCAAGTCAAAAAAGCAAAATTTTCGCTTTCACTGAGGAAGTTCAATGATTAGCCTTCCGTTAATCTGCAAATATTCTCTCTTCCCAGTAAAGATACTTAAATGAGAACCAGTAAATGTCATTCTGCACTGGCATTTGATGCTGTTGAACTGTAATGAGTAGAAGCATGCAGGAGCTCAAGAACTTGGTCATGTGCAAAGACAGGAAAAGAGTGAATATTCGAGGGTGCGAAGTGTGTCACAACATTTTCCCCCATTAGTGTCAAACCTATAACTCACAAATGGTTGATCCATTTTTTTCTGTCTTATCAGCCTCAAATGTTATTTGGTATTATGTGTTCTTTGCCGATAGATCCTTAGGTTTTTTTCCTGTTTTGGGGTTTTTCTAGGTTTACAAGGTTTGATTACATGGCAAAAAGTCAAAGTAAGACACATGGGAAAAAATCATGGAGCAACATTTGCCATGGGTGTGCCAAGGTGAGGTTTTCTAGTTCCTCCCTGAAGCCACAGGACACTTTTGGGAAAAAAAAAAGGTACATTTCTTTTCATCTTTTTTCAGCTGGTGGGCAATAGGTACATCTAACTAACCTAGACTTCAGTTTGTCTCTTTCTATAATTTCACTAATTACTGCTTCTAGTAACATATTTTCTCCCAGTTCCAAGGAAACAGAAGCCATAAAAGTGGTAGCCAACCATTTTCTTTTAGTATTTTTCTCATTCCAGTGTTTTTGAGCAAACTCAGAATCTAAACACTGTTCTGTTTCAATATTTGAGGAATGCTACGTTCTGAGTACAGTCCCATATGGTATGTTGTTGTGAGACATCAGTCTTGTCTGTTGCTGTTATGCCACCTCGAATGAACTGAGCTGCATACTTTGTTTTGGATCTGTCTAATTTTTACAAAAAAACCAACCAAACAAAAACCACCTTCTCCCCACCCTCCTTCCCATTGCCAGGCTCTTATAAAGATTTATTTTTGGGTTTTCACTTAAAGGAAATTCATCCTTGGCAAACTTCAGGGTCTCCACTCTCACCTAAATCAGTAATATTCAATCTGTGCTGATTTGCACCAGAATGAGCCAGGATTTTTTTTTGGCCCAGCCAAATATGGTACTTTTTTGGAGGTACTGCTGAAGGTAGAACTAACAAAGTTAGTGGAAGTTAATAAGTACTAGATAGACTTCACTGATGACGAATCCCTGGACCTCCATATACTTCAATATCATGTCATACTTGATATCCAGAGCTACTGCTAAAGGGGGAGTGGGGATGTGACAGAAGAAATGACTAGTGAAGGAAAGGTTTCCCTCTTTGAAAGTCTAACTTTCCCAAGGAGAGTCACAGGAATTCAATTTCTGGTGATTCTGTGGCAGCTGCTCAGTGAGGCTCTTCTGCCACCTTCAATTTCAGTTCAGCTCCATGTCCACATTGTCTTGTACCCATCAGACTCAGAATCACAGAATCACAGACTCAACTAGGTTGGAAAAGACCTCTGAGATCATTGAGTCCAACCTCCTTCCTTCCCGCAGGCCCATCCAAAATAAAAGCACCGTGTTTGTTTGCTCTGTTTGAACCCTGCAACTTCCTTTCCCCTGACCTTCATCATTACTCCTTTAGAGTTTCTGTTCTAGCGCCTTCACATCTAATACTGCATTTCTACTTAGCAGTTATTTTTCTGTTGTGTTAAATCATTCATTAGTAAGCTAATATGAATTCTCAGGGAAACAGGTTTAGGTATGTCCTGGGGAAACTTCAGGGTCCAAACTTTCCGTAGAGTAATGTTGGCGAAACTTCAGGCTCACAACAATCATCAGTACCAACAGGTTAACATCCAAGGTCATACACTCTGGTATAATCAATATTTCTTGTACCTTAGTCCATTCTTCTAAAACTGACGTTTGAAACACATCCTCTCACTTGCAATGAGGAAACAGAATGATCTATGAAGACGCACATGAATTTTATGTGTGAGCTACAACAGTTACTTCTGGGTTCCCCAGACACACATTTGAGGAAAGAGAGGAGTAGAACATGATAAAAAAAAAAAGCCAAATGAAATATAGAGTGGGATAGAGAGAGAGAAGGAAGAAGGGGAAAAAAAAAGGAAAAAGAGGCAAGGAAGGAAGGAAGGAAGGAAGGAAGGAAGAAAGAAAAAGAAAGAAAGAAAGAAAGAAAGAAAGAAAGAAAGAAAG
>JAWWTY010000106.1:59753581-59768901 GCA_035222235.1 Margarornis squamiger | reverse complement strand
AAGAGAAAGAAAGAAAGAAAGAAAGAAAGAAAGAAAGAAAGAAAGAAAGAAAGAAAGAAAGAAAGAAAGAAAAAGAACAAAAGAAAAATAAGAGACAGTCGAGAACAGAAATCCAGCTAAAGTGGAAAAGAAAACCAATGCAAAAGAAAGATTTCAGAGAGAATTTATGGTACTTTAAATCCCTATTTCCTTTGCCAGATAGAGAAATCTTAATGCTGTTACATGATCCTACCATCTTTCCAACTGCTTTCAGTGAATCATTGCCATTACCAATATGGGCAGAAATTTACTATATCAGCTTCCCAGACACTGAATATAGTGTTGGCAGGACTGACAGATATTAACTCAGTGAGTCAGATAGGGTGTTCTTTTTTTATCTCCAAAGCTCACAGGAGCAGCTCTAGCCGTGTTGCCACTGCAGCTGCAGTTGGCCAGCCAGTGTGCTAAGACTGGGACTGCTGATGATTGGTACTTCAAGACTTGCTGGTAAATGCAGGCCCTTCCAAAAGGTAATGAGTCTGTTATGGATATCCTGGAGGACATCCATGAGGTCATGTCAGTCATATTCAGGAATCTAGGAAAATCCCAACATAACACTATAATTGTCATTATAATGGTTCATAGTTGCAGGCATCATTATCTCGGTTGATAAGCTTTTTCTGTCTTGCAAAGCTCCCTCACTGGAGCTTTGTACTTGTGACATTATTTACTGTGGAAAATTTCACATTTAATTATTTTGTCTTGCTTGGTTCTAGCATACACTGTTTTCAGATACAGCTGCTTAAACAAAGTGTTACTTGTTTTGTGGAAGTGAAGTCCATACATCTAGTCTTTATATAATGGGAATATGTTTTGTTCTTTGGCAGGAAAGACTGGAGTTCTTTTCTGTACCTCTCCTATAGAAATAGCTAGGTCTGAAGGTGATTATGACAGAAGACAGAAAGGAACACACTCTACACTCAGTAGAAACACACTATGAAAGCAATCTGAAGGTGCTCTGAATTAGTCATATGTGCTGTGGAGTCATTACATGGTTGACTTCTGCCAAATGGAACCAGTGGTTGAAGTAACAGCCAGTATCTCAGGTTGCTTTTCAAGAGACATTAGACTTTGTTTTCTCTGATTTTTCCACTCTTTTCTGCTTTCAGTGTTCCATCCTTTGAATCATTTAAGAAGTCCAAATTTCAAAACCAAGTACGCACTGAGAAAGACAGGCTATGCTGATCTATAGCTGGAAAACTGCAGCCATTTCTTCCAGATGAATGGATCACTGTACTTGTTTTGTCCTGGTACTTTTCCTCAGTCACAGCTGGCCACAGGGCAAGGAAAAATGTTAAGGAGATGGCTTTATCTACCTCTCCATATGAGCAAACCTGCCTACCAGCATCCATCCCTTCTCTGTTATCATACTGCATTATTCTGAAGCAATGTCCTTTGGGCCACCTCAAAATATCAAACCTGCAGGACCTACCTGTTTGAGAGTTGAGCAAAAAGTACTTGTGATCTGTTTTTCATGAGCATTTCCATTCATTCCTTTGGTCTCTATCATTTTGATGAAGTTGCACTTCAGGAATATTGAGGACCAAATCATTAAGTGATTTGGACGGTTCTATTTACATAGCAATTGCTTTTTCAAGACAGTCACAACCATATTGACTCATCACATTTCTGCTGAACCATATAGGTACCAATGCACTTCAGGGAGATCTGGGGTGCTGTCCCATACTGCCTTAATACAAGTTTCCATGTATTTCCAGTTTATGAAAATTCCAGAGTCTTTTGCAGCTCACCAGATGAAAAGCTGCAAGTCCTGACAGTGTGATTTCAGGTTTCCATGAGTGCTATACTTCAAGGACAGCCAACAGATAGATCAGCAACGGACTAACAGGAAACAAATTGCAAGTTTCTACAGGAATTTCTTTCCTAGTCTGCAAAAATTACTGATGTGTTAGTCTAACATTAAAGAGAGGTTGTTTGACTGCTGTCCAATGGTAGATGTTAGGGTTCTGGGTGCAATGACTGCCCTGCTCCATCTGCACCTAGCAGTGATTACCTGCAGTGCTCCTCTTCCCCTCAGGGTCTCTCTCCAGCTTACTAAGTACCTTGACAGGAGATCGAACCTGATTTGAGTGCAAGGCCAACCTAAGTGATCGATTATAAGTGATATTTAGTGTTTATTAGCAGTCAAGCCTTTTCAGAAACCATATTAAATGTGAAACAGCAACTCTCACTTTCTCCCTTGTTCTCAGTCAGTGTATACACACACTCATGTGCATATATACACACACCAAAGAGCCCAAAGGAATTTCAGGAATGTCCAGATGTCATTGAGTGTGCTGGAAAGTGGCATCAATATAAGACTGATATCATGAATGTTATTACATTTGAATGTTGCCATCACTAGAGAAATGCTCTAACCTGGTAATTCAGGAATGGGAACTAATCCATTTTAGCCAGCAGTTCTGTCAAAAGGCATCAAGAGTGGAAAGATGCAATCAGGAGAAAGTAGAGGGGAAAGAACCCCCAGAACCTGACCCTTTGGTTATGCTGGGGGTCCTTTTCCTTTTCCTTCTGTGCATTAAAAAAGTGGCTGATGTGATATGTTTTACAAACACATAAAAATACACGCACAAGAGCTGAAAACATCTTGTACACAGATATGAGTCAATTCTTGGCAGGTGGCTAACTGGAGTCAGATTTCCCAGACAATAATTACATTTCAAAATAAGAATTAAAGAGACAAGAGAAGAAGGACTTATTCCCATCAGCTGAGAGTATGAGCTCTGAAGTGAAATTATCTTTTCTTTCCACATAGTTGATTCTACGTCACTTCAGGTGTTATCTGCATAAAACATCCAGGAATGATATGATGAATCTTGCAAGGACATAATTTTCTAAATGGGTACAGGTTAAATGACTAACTTTTTCCCTACTCTAAGCTGCTCAGCCAGTTCTGATCTAAAAACTGTACAGACATAATAATATAATGTGGTGTTCAAACATGCCTTGTAGAAAGATCTCAAGAGGACCCAACTATCAGTATAGTTAGCCAAGGAGAATGGAGTCTGGTACACCAAATATTTTACTGTTATTGTGCATCAGAAAGACATTTCCATAGCAAGACATCAAATGTGCCTTGAGGACTATGAATTCAAGCATGTCTGTTACTTCTGTGACAAAAAGCACCCAGCTTCCTCTTAGTCTTCCAGGACCATATCTTACGCTTACAGTGGAGTATCACTGTAAACAGATAGATGTGACCAGTACCACAGAGTTGTACATGGGTTATTGATTTGTACATTGTAATTTGACTTTTAATTGCTGCTGATTTCAAATTTTGATTATTCTCTGACAATCAGGGTTTTTTACAGATGTTTGAAAGCTGTCTTTTCAAAAACAGTACATGAGAAAATATTTGCCTTTGGTAGAAAATCTGCCTGTCTGTCTGCCTGTCTATGTACCAGTCTATTTATCTACCATACTACATATTGCTAACTGGAAAAATAGAATGGCAGTAGTCAGAACAAATTAGTTTGGGGTACAAAAGTAGACTTGAAACTTTGTGTTCAAATTTTCTGAAAAGGCACACTCCTGTGTTGACCTCTGCTCCTGTAGTGAACCAGGTCTCCTCTCCAAGTAAGAAGGCTATATTGTGCCCTGAAAAATGTTGTTTAACCAGAGAACTCTGCCTAAAAAGGGAAATAAGTCTGTAAAGCCCACTAGCTATAACATGCTGGTATTACACTATCATTTCTGTTTTCAGTGAGGTATGAAATATTTTAATGTTTAATATTTTTTGTTAATTTCTTAGCAAATTTTCAGTGGAAAGTCTTTGCTTTCCTCTTCAGTCCCAGTTCCCTAGGTGTTTTCTCTGTTTAATGCAGGATGGGGGTAGGCCATGGAAAAGTGTAATCCAGATAGGATTGGATCTTCTAAGCAACTGCATCTGAGACAGCGTGAGCCACAGGAACAGTATTAGGCTGTATCCCTTCACAAGATTTTTTAAGCTGCATACTGCAGTTTGTCCAGGATGTTATAATTTTTTTTTTGCTATCATAATGTCCTTTAATGTGCATACAGCAGTCCACAGAAAGCTGAGTGGATAGGAGCCACTTGTCCATGAAAGCCTGTGCAGTGTAATATTTTCCAAGTCACAGAAGCACCCTACCTTGAGATGGGTCAGTAGCTCAGAACAGGATGTATTTTTTATTCATTTTAATAGGACGGAGAAGGATTTCCTGAGAGACAAAATGCAAAAGCTAGCAGACAGATTATATGAAAAAGAAGCTTCACAAAAGTACTTTGTTGGGAAAAGTGAGATTAAATATTACATGACATCATTAATCTGTTATGGTACTTGAAGACTAAAACAAAGGAATGTTTTTGTATCCTCAGCTTCCTTTTTCTAAGCAAATTCCTGGGGATACTTACAGCACACAGCATTACAGCTTCCAGTTGTTTCCCATGATTGAAAGCCTCCAGGTTACCCAGCCACTGTTAAAGGAAATGCTGCTCTTGGCAGCAAGCATTTCAGTTCAACCCGGACTGTGGCCAATGGGAATGTTCTGGTTGTCTGAAATACAGCTGGATTCAGTTCTAAGGGACTTAACTTTCTGAGGCTCATGAGGATGTGGAAATTCCCAAGTGTGTGTCTTCGGAACCATCATGTACATGACAGGTATCATAAGAAACAAGTTTGGGCTGCAACTTGGATGTACCTGAGAGAGGAGCAGCCCCTTTGCATCTGGTGCTCAAGCCCCCTCATGCTGCTGCGAGAACAGCTTCCTGAGGTGTTGAGTGCATTCTGCTCAGGGAAAAGACACCCAGGATTTACTGGTAACTTGTAGAAAGCTTCCAGAATCACAGGATAGGTAAATTTGGAAGGGACCACAGTGGGTCATCTGGTCCAACCTCCCTACTTAAGCAGGGTTATCATAAAACACGTGGCACAGGATTGCATGATGATTCTTGAATATCTCCAGTGGGGGAGACTCTAGAGCCTCTCTGGACAATCTGTTCCAGTGCTCAGTCACTCACACAGTAAGCAAGTTCTTCCTGATATTCCAGGGAACTTTCTGTCCATCAGTTTCTGCCCATTGTCTCTTGTCCTGTTGCTGGGTACCACTGAGCAGAGCCTGGCGCCATCCTCCTGGCACCCTCCCTGCAGAGACTTATAGACATTGATGAGGTCCCCTCTCAGTCGTCTCTTCTCCAGGCTGAACAGGCCCAGCTGTCTTAGCCTTTCCTCATCAGAGAGATGCTCCAATCCCCCAGTCATCTTTGTTGCCCTCTTCTGGACCTGCTCCAGGAGCTCTGTATTGCTCCTGTACCGAGGACACAGCACTCTAAATGTGGCCTCACTAGGCCTGAATAGAGGGGTAGGATCACTTCCCTTGTCCTGCTGGCAATGCTATTCCTAATGCAACCCATGGTACCATTGGCCCTCTTGGCCACAAGGGCACACGGCTGGCGCATGGACAACTTGCTGCCCACCTGGATCTCCATGTCCTTCTCCACAGAGCTGCCTTCCAGCAGGTTGGCCCCCAGCCTGTATTTATACCAGGAGTATTTAGCAGAAAACTCTCACACGTTGTCAAGTTTCAGCCCTCCCTGCTGAGCAGAAGTCCAGTGTGCTGAGCTGGCAGTGAGGATCTGGCCCCTCCTGCTGCTTGTTTGCTTTTGGTCTTTCTATGGATGCAAGCAATGCAAAGGGAATGTATACTCCATGACCTAAAATAGTATCTCTGTTACTAGGCCTCAGATACAAAAAACCCATAATATAAAAAGTGTGTTATAAAAAGAACAAAATATTGATCTGTTTCTGTGGTGAATGGGCGTGAATAGGCTCAAAGTGCTGTGCTTTTACTCTTGTGGATCCCTGAGTAAAGGTCACTGTTTATAAAAACAAACAAACAAGAAGCTAATTTAAAGGATTTCAAATCTAGTTATTTCTGAGCTTCAGAAGTCTGGATACCAACTAGTTCTTTATCAGGAGTGCAATGTCCAGTTCTGATTTTAATCCATAGCTTATACTTTGATGGACATTTAGATAGGAATTAGTCTGCCTTAGTTCTCAAAAAGTTACTTAATGTAATAGTACAGTTGCCTAGTCCATCGGATGTCTGCTTTTAGATGTCCTTGAAGAATTTCTTAATCATCTGGCTTTGGGAGAGCTTGTTTTCAACAGCTTCTGTTCAAGAGGAAACCTTATGCAATGTGGAATCCTAGCACTCACTGGCCCGGGAGGAGAGTGAAAGGGAGCATGATGCTTAAGGGTTAGCAGGTTGCAGGGCAGTTTCTGTATTTTATCCAAAGTTTCCATAAAGTCATTCACCCTTCTCTGGGCATCAACCAAGATCTTGAGGAAGGCAGGTACCGAGGCTCAGCCTGTCCCATTTGACTTGCTCTAGGCAGCTGCTAATGATGGAGTGCAGGTGGTTTGGTGCTCAAATCTCTGATGTGCAGCTCTGCTGAGACATAGTAAAAGCAAACTGGAGATCTAAGCTTTTAAGCACAGCCAAAAAAATTCAGTGTTGCAACAATACTTGTACTTCAATAACTTACTTCTGCTTTTGGGTCTAATGTCCACTCTGATCCATGCACACTGCATGTGTCCTGTGCCTTAGTACACACCTGTGTGGATTCCTTTATCATCAGCCTTGCCACTCGTACTGCCTTGCAGGATATTTTTTATTTAGACCTACAGCTTTTAGCAAGCAAGTATTTTTTTGGCTGGATTGAGTTCTGTATGAAAATGCATTTTCCTTTCAGAACAAAAATAACAGAAGAGAATTTGCAATTCTCTCTAATGTCTTTGCCTTCAGTGCTCACTTGAAGGGTAAAATGTTCACCAGTACAAAAGGGAGTTTTGGTGATGGGGCACTGATGCTGATGTGGAATAAACACTTCTGCATAGCATTTGTGTATTTCAAGTGACTCCTCATTAGTACTGTTTATTCTAAAGTGAGCATAAATTTATAAATGAAGATCATTTCACTAGTGACTATTAATACTGCATCAGATTCTACAGCATTGGCTACATCCAAAAAGTGCTTACTTGCACCAGCAAGTTCTGTTTAAAATAATGTTGCTCTAATTTCTTACTGATTGCCTAATCTGGCTCACATTTAGGGATGCAATAATATTTTTTACAGCATCTGTAAGATAATAAAAACACTTTATGGAAAAAGAATTTTAAGGTCTTGAAGAAAGTGATGGCTGATGTCATAAGTATCATTCTTTCCAAATCCTTCTTATAGCAGTGTAGAGTGAGGATCTTCTGCTGAAACGGTTGCCAGTATTTTCAGTTTCACACTCTTTTTCAAGGGGTTATGACTTTCCTAACAGGAGTTTGAGCAGAAGGTTTTTCCTATCTTGGAAGTGTGAAATGGCATTTAAATTGAAAACTGAAATAACTGTTAATGTTTGTTAGGTTCTTTCCTGAGACATTTGTTTGTGTATATTAAAATCACCTGTGGAAGCCATTAACAAAATCCTCACTTTAAAAAGAAGGAAGCATAGACTGGATGGAGAAGGATGAGCAGTAATTTTATTTTTTTTTCCCACCTCTTTTTAACCATTTTAAGAAATCTGGTTTTAGCAGCGATATGTGTTGTGTTGGTACCAAGAAGGGGCTTGAGTTCTGTGTAACAACCCAGAGGGCAGTTGGGCACTGGAACAGGCTCACCAGGGAAGTGGTCAGAGCACCAAGCCTGACAGAGTTCAAGAAGCGTTTGGACAATACTTTGAGGCACATGGTGTGACTCTTGGGGCTGGTCCTGTGCAGGACCAGAAGTTGGACTCGATGATCCCTGTGGGTCCCTTCCAACTCAGCATATTCTCTGATTCTGTGGTTCTGTGATTCTGTAAACAGAGGCATGTGCTATATCTCTTTCAAAAGACCTGGCATTCTCTATTTATGTTAAATGGAGGGCTCTCTGACTCTCTCCTATTGTCACACATAAAGGCCAGAGTTAATCACACATCCACAAAGACATGCTGCTGCACTGCTCCCAGAGTGCCATTCTGACAACCATCCAAAGTGTGTCTGTGGCCCCTGTGTTCCCATTTGGTCTTCTGTCATTGCTATGCTTTCATTTAAATCTTATCCTTTGAGGTTTTTCTTTTTTTTTTTGCTTTATATTTTCCCCTTTTTTTTTTTCTTCTTTCCCCTCCCCCACCACTGCATTGTATTTGTAAAAAGATGCCCCGTTTTCTGCCTTGCCAAACCTATCATACCATGCTAGCTTACCTTCTGTGTAAATTTTTAGCACTCCTGAACTTTTGAGAAATCTTCTCATACTTCTTCACTTGAATATAGGTCATTATAGCTATACAAGTGCACAATTAACTCAAACTCTTACCTGTGCACACTGGGAAAGATGCTTTAATGAAACTTCTGCTGCCATTTTCTTATAACATTAGCCTTGGAGATATTCTCAAAAGGTATTATAAGAATCTGGGGTGAAATTTATCATCTCTTTGCCTGAAAACACTATTTCTAATCTTATCCTAATGTTATTCTAATATATAGATCATTGTAATCTAATCTTATCCATTCACCATATGTTTGGGGACCTCAGCTCCTGTGACCAGAATTCAGATTCATCTCATTTCAACACTGCCACTTGAAAGCTGACATCTAGTCCATGCTAGCTGTCTAGGGTAGGCCTCTAATTAAAGAGAGGCAACTCAGTTCACTGGTCTAAAGGTAGCAAGACTAGTATCTAGAAGTAATGGTTTCTCCTAACTACAGAAGAAACCAGAGGAACTGACTGGACCAGATATCATAACTTTGTGGTGGTTATGGTCCTACTCCATTGTTAGTATGTATACTAATAAATATACATATTCAAGTATATTTATAGCCAAGTATATCAGAGATGTGATGATGCAAAAAGATTAGAAGGAAGAGACAATACTGCATGTTACCAGTTCAATTTATAAGAAAGAGGGGGAATAACTAAAGCTGCCAGTACTGCACAATATATTAGCTGTTCCTAATAATAAGTGCTAAATGCTCTCTGTGCTATAAAAAAGTGATGAGCAAAGAGGCTTCTGAAAATTTAAGTGGAGAGTTGAAAAGAGAAATGTAAGAATTATTATTAGGGGTTCAGATTTGCTTATCAAGACTTTTAAAATAACATAATCCAGACTTTTCTAGCAAAGATTGCAATTTTGGCCTAAAGAAGGAATTAATGTTAATCTTTCAA
Organism: Margarornis squamiger; assembly: GCA_035222235.1. Taxonomy (NCBI): domain Eukaryota; kingdom Metazoa; phylum Chordata; class Aves; order Passeriformes; family Furnariidae; genus Margarornis; species Margarornis squamiger. Next base: position 59,759,689 of record JAWWTY010000106.1, on the reverse strand, counting down.
CATTAAAACCCCGTTCAAAGTTCATGATCTATCAAGATTTCCTAACCTTATCAGGAGAACCTCAAAGAAAATGTCTGAGAGTGGGTGTCAGCAGACAAAAAGAAATAAACACAAGCTCGCATAACTATGAAATTCAGCATGTGGAAAGATACAAGGCAGACAGTCAAAATTACAAGAACAAATACACAAAAGGGCAGAAGTCTTTCTGCCAACAGTTACAGCAATATTACATATCACTTGTGCTCTCGCTTATGGTAATGTTATGTTAATACAATTCACTTGATCTTTCTGGATCTAGTCCTGATTTTCAGTGATGTGAGAGCAGAATCATCCACATGTGCCTCTTTTACTTCTCCTTTGAACTAAGAGCTGAGGAAAGTGGAAACTTCTTGTGACTGTTGATATTATACCCTACGGAAGGTTGGGCTGAGAAGTGGGTGTTGAATATCTTTGTATATATTCTTCTGTTACACAAGAAATTATTTTTGAATGCAATCAAAATATTGACCCTGGATCCTATTGCACTTAAGGGTGGTGTTAAGAGTTCTCTGCAAGACAGATGAGCAAAACTAATGAAAACACTAATCAAAGTTCAAAGTCAGACATCTTGTTTCTGATGGGAAAATCCAGCAGATGCTTCAAATCTTGGTTTTCTCTAATTGTAACTTTAATGAGCTAATATGTTATTGAAGATCTTTTAAAAAAATACTTGCATTGAATACTAGTGCATTTTCAAATGCCAATTAGTTTCTCATCTGAAATAATTAAAAAAGTATTAGGAAAAAGACTCTGAGTCTAAGGGTTATTTTTACATTTTTGTGTTTGGTGCAGTGCTGATGAATAGGTCAGCTCCATGTCTGGCCACTAACAGTCATTATCATTGCTGCTATGACTATAGCTATGCAATGGAGAAACATCTTGAGAAAAGGCAGCTGCATCACTCATAACATAAAGAATACTAATACTTGAAAGCTTTTTTTATGTACAGTCTACAATGAGCAATAGCAGCCTCCCCTTATTAGTAGACCTTCCTGGTTGAGATGTAAGACAGATATAAGGAAAAAATGCCTGCAGTCCAGGAAGGTTGTTTTTCTTCCTTCTGAGAACTACAGCAAAAGCCCAACTGGGCTATTTGCTGGTATCCTGAACTGTTATTATTCTCTAAGTCTCATTAAAACAAAAGAAAACAAAACAAAAACCCTGCCTTTGTCTCAGGTCATTCCAGAACGTTTGCCCTCGCTGTTATGTATCCAGGCCGGAAATGTTTTTCTTCTTTTAAAATGAGCAATGCAAGGATATTGTGGAGAATGCACATAGGGCAATATGCTATCAGCACCCTTCAGTTGTTTATTATGGCCATTTTCAACCCAAATGGGGACACAAAGTTCTCTTGGATTCTCATGGTTCTGGCAAAATCATCTATGTGTGACAGCAAAAAACCCAACAACCACTTCCTGATAAATTTCAGAGAACTGCTTTTCTCAGTCTTATCTCACTGCTTCTTTCCACTGCTGAGAAGAAATGCAGTATTATAGCAGACTTACCTCTTTCCTGTATATTTGCCAGTGATGACCATACAGTTTTACCTTCTCACATGTTTTGCCTCTCTCTGGAGGAAATAATAAAGAGGACTTACTCTCATTTGTCTTGTGAATGGATGTGGCCTATGTCTAAGGTCATTTCAAAACAACAGACCCTCAATTGCAATTGTGGCTAGGGGCCTTTTCTATAAAAAAGTATTGCTTTGCTGGAGGCAGCAGACTTGGTAGGGTTATGGCATGCCAGAGATGCACAGGAATGTGAGGCTACTTCATAAGCACAATTTCCAATCTCAGCATGTTTCTCCACAGCAATGTTGTGTTATGAAATTAATATGGATGTTTTATGCAGAAAGCTTCATGTTCTGAAGACCAGTCATGGTGCCACTTAGGCAAGGAGGGCTTCTTTCTCAGTTAGGTCACGAGACTAGGAGTAGAGCAAGGGTAAGCCTGTTTTCGCACAGAGAGAAAGGAGAGAACTGACATCAGTGGAAAAGTCCTCAAACTTCCTCAGTCCTTTTTCTAGAGAAAACAATTCTCAGGGTATTCAAGCCCTAGTGGTTTGGCTGCTTGGTTACTTTATTGCCCAACTTGTGAAAGTTCTCCTCTATGCATATTTTTCATATGTCCACAACAAGTAGCATTTATAATTGCACCCTGAACAGAAAGCAAAGCTCATTTTCAAATTGTTGGTACCAGCTGACAAGTACAGGGCTTGTTTTCTTTCTAAAACATAGGCTTTCTTTTTAGCCCTTGCAACTACCTCCCACTTCCTCTCCAAATACGTGTTTGATGCTTGGTAAAGATCACTGTGGTGATATTACTGATGAGAGGAAAAAGACAGGAGGATGGTCAGGATGATAGCCACAAATTTAGGAAACCTAAATTAAAATCTCTGTCACATACTTCCTGTGTTATCTTTGACAGATCACTGAACGACAGAACTGTAACAGGCTGCATTTTCCTCAAATTCTGTACTGCAGTTTCAAATCTGTTAAACATGAAAGAGGATTGCATGAGTTTGTGCAAATTCAAATAACGAAGTTCCTAGATATTTGCTGTCATGGGGGCCACATTGGTGTTTAAACTAAGGCTTTTGAAGGGATCATTAAGATACATGGCAAGAGGGCTCGCTTTTACTTATTTGTTTATTCTCATGGTGAGGGAGATTAGCCCAAACACAAGAATAAGCACTGTGGAACTGTAGAAGAGGATTTCTTCACCAGAAACAGATGAGTAAATCCTTGCAACCTTGTTGGGAGAAACTACTCCTCTCTGTTAGCTTTTGCAGAAGAATAAGTGTGAAAGAATGGTTGAAGTAATAAATTCTTCTGAAAAAATAGGGTTTCCTGTTGCGTAATCCAAGGCTTTATTGTTTGTCAGGAAGCAGAGAGCTGCAGACTCTTCAAAAGAAAAAAATCATTGCACTAGTTAGCACAGACTAATAGAGTAACTGTTAACACTTAGTATTCATTTTTTGACATGTCTCTGGAAGTGTATTTATTGCCCCAAGAATTACCCAGTGGTAGGTTTCTGACTGGTTTTGTTTGTTTTGTGGGATCTAGAGTTGGTTGAAATGAGGTATAACTTAAAATATATGAGGATAAGAAACAGTTTATTTAATTTAAATAACTATTTTGCTTTCTTCTTGTTAATTATCTATCCAAATCTATGAAGAATACAATAAATAGAAGTCTCGATCCTGGGCCCACACAGGTAGAAGGGGAAATGATTGCCTCTAGTCAGAGTTAAGACAGCGGGCTTTTGCAAATAACAAACCATACCCAAGATCTGTGGTCATAGATCTTTTTGACTGAACCAGTGCAAAGATCAGTTTGCAATTATCTAATGTGAGTGCACTGCTGTGGTGGGATCTGTTGTCTGTGATCTAAGGGCTGAAGCTAAGTGCTAGAGTGGCCAGAAACAACATAGTGGGAGTAGTAGAAGAGAACTGGCCCAAAATTTCCTACAGCTTGACCCAAGCTCATCAACATCTACTGGAAGGAGAGCTAGTATTTCAAAGGGATGCCTCAATCTTCAGTTGCTTGACTTAAAAATTAGTGCTCACTTTTATTAGTGCAGTATAACAATGAACTCTTCTGCAGTGGTGACGACTTCAGAGTGATGGCTATTTCCTACCCACCAATGTCACCTGAAAAGTTTTTAGTGAGGTACTGCAGTAAGAAGACTTAAGAGGAGTTATTTTAATGAATGATTTTCTTCTCAAGTCTTAATGTTGCTAACTTTAAGAAGTCATTAGAATGTTGGCCTGAGCAGGGGACAATACCTATGGGTTTTAGTGAATAAAAATGTGAGGAGGAACCCATTTTCATCTTCTAAGAAACAGAAGAGGTTAATCTAAAATAGCATACTTAATTACTATAATCAGGCCTTCTTCAGTGAAAGGCAATAAAAATGAGAGCCTGTGATTATTTCTGTGTTTCTGAATTAAAATATTGATGCCATTAGCTAAGAAATATTTCAGTGACAGTTTGAAGCAAATGTCTCCAATATGCTTTCAATGTAGCTTTTAAAGGTTCATTATTCTTGGATAGTTATATGCCAGTTGAACATTAAAACCAGATTTGCTGAGGCTTAGGAAGCATGCATCCTTTACATGAATGTTAATCCTCAGTAAACATGCTTTTAACAATCAGTTGGTTCACGCTTTATGCATAGCAAGGAATTCAAGTCACAAAATGCTCATAAGATCCTTATTTTAAAGTATTATAATTTTCCTGCTTATTCTGTACTTTCTAATTCAATGGAAAACCAATTATTACATAGACATAAGAAACATTTCTAATTTGGCTTTTGCCAGATCTCATTTTTTACAGATATTAGTTTCTGACAGATTGCTCCAGTTTTATATTGAAAGTGCATAAATAAGATATTGTCAGGAAAAAAAGAAGTTTGCCAGAAAGAAAAAGTGTGCCTCTTCAGTTCATATAGAGGTCCATTGCACATGAACAGATCCATATTTTCTGAAAGACAGTTCTGCCCTGAGACTAGTGACAACTGGTTGAAGCCTAAATGGTTCAGAATGGTCTCTCCAGACACTGCAGGCAGATTAAAATTTGTCTAGTGTCCTGTCACAGACAAAATGTCGTAGTGCAGATGCATTCAAGGATTCACAAACGAGTGCAGCCATTTAAATTGGTTGCGTCAAAACAAAAAGCCTTGCTACAAATTTTCTTAAACCTTGAAGGTTACAGGTTAAAAATCCAGATCTCAATTTTGCACCTCAGTTGATCCCCTCCATTATCTAAGGCATGGGTGAAAAGTGCTCTCAGGTAGAAACCCCGTAAAAACAGATGATATCATAAAGTTGGGAAAAAATTGCCATTCTGGCTTAACTTAATTTTGTCTTTATTTCAACACAAAATTCAAATTAAGATTTGATAACATAAAGAAATAGGCCAACACAGACACTTAGCTAAACAACAAACCTTTCCTCATTCTAATTCCACTCAGGAGATGGAGTTTTTCCTCTCATTATTATACCAATGTATCACCCATGCAATGCTGGTCATTTTTCTCCCAATTCTTTACACTTTTTCTGAAAATGTGAGATATTTATATAAAGCAATATATATTTAGTTGTACTTTATTATTTTAAATATATTTATATGTTGACACTTTCAAGCACAACTTGATAGATAAGGCATATGGTTATTCCTTCTGGCAAGTGTAAGGCTTTCAATCCCTACTCAGCTATATTTATAACCAGAGAGATCATTCCTATTTGGTAGAAATAATTGCTTGTCTTCCCTCAGCTCTTCTGTGCCATCTACACAGGTATTCAATATAGGCATAATTATTTTATTTTCATCTCTTTTGATGATGTTAGATATACAAATACCTTTGTATGTATGTCCACTTGTCCCTGTAGGAGGGGAATGCCATAGAACACTGTTAAAGAGTTTCACGGAGGTAGAAAGAAGCCTGCTTGTAGGGCCACCATGTGAGTTGCCCCAGGAGAGTTTGGTATAATCCATCTGACTATACTGCCTGTTAAACCTGCTAAGATAATGGTAGAAAAGTGCCTAAAGGGTAAGCCTAGAGCAAAGCTTTCTGAGAAGCACAGGCTTATTGTTGAGAAATTGCAGAACCTGAAGCTTTTGCAAAGCCAGGGAATTAAACCCTGGTTTTGTTTTAAAGCAGCAAGGATTTTGCCAGTGACGCTATCAGGTATATCTGTCTAGGTGAGATGCAGGGCACCTTATTCCAGCAAATCTCTGGGTGTCAACAGCTCTGAAGAAGAGTATTTTGTCTCTTCTAGGGAAAGGTAAGAACTCTTCACAACTGAATGATTTGCAGGAGATGGGACTAGACAAAAAAATATCTTTTCCCAACACTGTTTGGAATCATTTGTGGTTATGGTGCAGATCAAGCAAATGACATAACATTGTTTACCTGTCAGTTTTACTACGAGGGAACAAAGGCTTAACCTACAGTAAACTACTGTGCCTCCCTCCCTTCCCTCCCTCATTCCCTTCCCTCCCTCATTCCCTTCCCTTCCCTTCCCTTCCCTTCCCTTCCCTTCCCTTCCCTTCCCTTCCCTTCCCTT
>JAWWTY010000106.1:59740082-59753481 GCA_035222235.1 Margarornis squamiger | reverse complement strand
TTCCCCTTCCCCTTTCATCCCACAATAGCTCAGACCTGAGATTCTCCAAACCACAGTAACTTCACAGGCCTTTTTTTTTCCCAAGCCCCTGGGCCAAACAGCAGGTGCACCACCAGGCTGAGAATAAGCCTCTGGGCAAAATGCTAATAGTAGAACTGGTGACCCACTTTGCACAGCTGGCAGGTGCACACTTCCTCTGAGGCTGTCCGTGCTACAGAGAAGGTCTGGGCTCTCAGACTGGTGTGTGTGTGTGTGCGCAGCTGCTTGCAGGAAGTGGAGGAACAGACCTTTCTTGTAAGCTTATTAGCCCCATATTTGAGACTGACCTTTTATTTTATGGTGGAATCTAAGAACGGGTGGCCCTTTGCTTCTTGAAAATGGACACTTGGTTGTGTACAGGGCTCATGTGATGATATTAATGATTGGTGATTAGTACAAGGAAATACCAGGCACATGGCCTGTTCTATAGGGGGTCATCAAGCTAGACACGGTAGCTGTATTTCAAGAAAATGCCTAACAGCCTGAAGACTTTATAGTACCATTAGAAGTTTTATGATCTGGAGTAAGGTAATCAAATCTCATGCTTCAGAGCACATGCTGATCTCTGCAGGAACCAGGAAGGCATTTCCCACTATGAGAGCTTTATGCAGTTGTCTGGGTGGTTTCCATCTTTTCCCAGATTGATGGCATATGAAGCCAGTTGGAGGCAGGACGCTGAACTGCATGGAGTGACCCTCAGATACCTGTGTCCCTAGGTAGCTCTTAAAGACCTAAAGATTTTGAATCCTATAGAAATGAATGCATTATGACAGGAAAGCTCCAGCAAAATGCCTTCAAAGTGAAACCCAAGGCCAGCTTTCAATCTCTATTAGGTAGAAGTGCTCATTGAATTCACTCCCAGAACAGAAAACAATACTTGGCAAGCTGCTTCTAGTGAGGGAGAATGATTAATGCTGTGTGTCAAGTGCTCATAAAATGGTGTGACACTTGTACACAGTGTCTTTTCTCTTAAGTATGATGCTGGTCACTGCATCAAAAGAAAGCAGTGTTCGCAGCATCAGTTTTGTTCTCCAGCTCCTAAGACACTGTCATGCCAGCCAGCTTCTCTGTATGCCCATCTGATAAAATCTGTGCTCTGTTTTGGCTGCCTCTTGTTCCTCTTCTACTTTTAATTGTCCCTGTGGCTTTTTTTCCTTCCCATTTTTGTTTTTCTTTTCATTCTCTTCTGCACAACTGAAGGAAATAATTTGTCAGTTGTTACTGAAATTTTTACTTTGATCTGGATAATGTAAAATATTTTAATCCAAAATGGAATATGATACTACCACTTTGTCATTACAAAAACTGATTTTTTTTCTCATGGGAACATTTATATAGACATATATATATATACACACACACAAACACATAATTACCAGTAGCATGGGCAAAAGCAAATTGCTCCAGCAAGGCAACTTTCACCATCAGTTCAAGCCATGACTTCTCACTTTTTTCTTCCTGGAACACAATGTTGAAGTATATTTTTCTTATGATGTCACAGTCAATGTTCCTTTTGGGCCCAAAGTTAACGTCCCTTTTCAACCACAGTTAGTATTTTTACCTAATAATTTATTATTATTTTGTTATTATTTTTCACAGCCTTATTAAAGTTGTGATGATTCAGCTGAGGAAAAGTTTTGAAAAGCTACACCTCAGACACTATGGTCTTGAAAAATAATTGTCTCCTCAGCCACTTTGTGAGTTTAATCACCAAAACTACAGTTTTTGCAAAATGAAAGCTAGTCCTCTGAGAAAAAGATGACAAGGTTGTCAAATTATTCTGTCTTTTTTATTTACCAGTTAAAAGGGGGGGAAAAAACCCTGTTCAGTGGAAAATAAAGAAGTAGAAAATTAGTAGGTACAAAGATGCATACCATAACAGTGTTATCTTTGTCATTCTGCATAGAAACAGCAGAACAAGGCAAAATAGTTCACAGAAAATACTACTGCTGAAGAAAAGCCTCTGATGTTCATGCTGAGGATCTATACAGAAACTCTGGAGTACACACGCTCTCAAAACTGCACCTCTGCAGAGAAGCGGCAAAACAAGGAATGACTGCACGTTTCACATAATGGTCCCTTGTACCTATTTCTCTCAAGGGGGACAAAGATGATTTGATTCTGCTTTGCACATCCTTGCAAAGTTGTCACGATCTCCTTGTTCTTCCCTAGGGCTTGATATAAACAGCAAACTTGAGAAGAAGCCTGAAGAATATGAGAACTGTGGATTTAAAAAGGTGGGTTTAGGCATGGGAAGTGATTAACTTGAAGTAAGAAAAGACTGAAGCTGTCACTTTTGATGCAAAAGGAAAAGAATCATGAGGGGTGCAGTTTTAAAAGGCCTTGGAGAAAAGGACAAGAACTGTTAACCCTCCTGCAGCAAAAGAAGTAAATCCAGTAGAGAGATAAGAGAAGATGGTCAGAATTTTTGTTAATGGTTTTGCTTTTTGTGAACCAGAATACTGCAATACTAGAGAGCAGTGAAGCAGAGATTATGAGAAGCACAGGTAAGATACAGGACACGGCTAAAAATATCTCCTAGAGGATGTTTTATTTGCTTCTCTGCTTCAGCAGAAGACAACCATACTCTCCATGAGAGAGACTAAAAATGACCTGCAATCATCAGATAGTCAGTCAGACACAACTCTCCTAGAGTGAGAAAGGATGCAGGTTTTTCCAGTGGGTTTGAAGGTAAGAGGAACGGAGTATCTGGGCAGGGAGAGAAGCATGAAGGAGGGAGATGTGAGAAGGTGAGTCTGTTCCACCTAGTGTGATTAAGGAGCCAGCTTTGTTGCCATTGCAACATCACTTACAAAACACAAGTCCAATCCCTAATGAGCTTAACTTTAAAAATACGAGAAAACCTTTCTTGCCTCAGAGTACTTGTTATGTGCTCAGAATGTGCTGTTCTCTTTCCAAAAGCTTTTCATCTTAAAGTGAGTTTTCGCCAACTGGTCTGAGACGGAGCTCTGTGAAACAGCATGGCAAAAGAACAAGACTGCGTGCCATTCAACTTTAATAAGTCATGGGAGAAGATATTGTTTAGCCTTGCAGAGTTTATACTCTCAGATTTGTAACTGTAAGTAATTAAAAGGAAGCAAGCCATCTTGGACGTGTCTGCTCCAGCTCTTACAGGGCCCAGTGTCCCGCATCTGGCATGGCTCAAGGGTCTGTGTTCCTTTTGAAAGGGAAGGGATTAATTGGGTTGGCTGCTCCTTGCTAGTGGTGCAGGCAGTTCTGTGGGCAGTGGGGAGAGCTCATGGGGTCTCCGGGCTGGCTAGGGAAAAAGAACATTACTAAATTTTTCCCTGCTTGCAAAGAAGATTTTTTGGTCTCCAATATATATAAAATAAAATATCCCCAATATTTTGGACCCTTGTGCAAAACTTTGGATCCCAAAGACCTGGGCTGGGGAGTGAGTGCACATGCAGAGCCACAGCAGAGCTGTGGTCCCACGCTGCCTTTGGGAGGCAGGTGTGACCAGCAGCTGGGAGCAGGCTGGGGCGGCATGCAGAGGTGGTGGATCTCCTAAGGAGTCTGGTCTGGCTTGTAAAATGCACCAAGAAGCATCCTGGAGTTCTAGTCCACAGAGGCACCCAGGACAAAACAAGAGTCAGGACAGAGATTTGGAAGACTAAATCTAGGCATCTTAAAACCAGCAAGATTTCCATGGCAGTGCTCTCTGAAAAGTTTACAATACTTTCTGTACAGGGCAAAAGAGAGAAGCCAAAAGACAGGGTTTAATGTCCATCAGAAATGATGGTAGTTGAGCAGGGACTCAGAATCATAGGAATGAGGCATTCTTCCGTTATACAGACTATATATATGAGCTTTGTATAGACATTTAAGGACACCAAACTTCTAGCGCTTGAAACAAAATGGTCGTAAATGATTTTTTAAACTGAAGAGCATCAGAAGAAGCTGATGGGTATGGAAGAGATCTCAGTCTGAGACAGTTCTTTTGTACTGGATTCTGCACCCAAACAGGAGACAGATTAGAACATCAATAGTCACATAAGAAATGGAAAACTGTCATTTGGGCTGCCTGCTTCTAGAGGATAAACAAACAGGAGCAGAGGAACACACTGATGAGAGAGGTATTGACAGATATTACCCAATCTCTATAATCCACTGCACAGGGATTTAGGCCTTCTCAAAGATGTGTGCTGTCTTTGTCACCCACTGTTTGAGTTCTCCATATGATTACATGTGGAGCTCTAGTCACCAGACCTGTATACTCAAGTGGGTATGAATATTGATTGTAGGGTTTTTTTTGTTCATTTTATTTTAAGGGATAAAAATTATAGTGAAAATTTATCATCTGAGAAGGGCTTTTTCAGTCACTCTGACTGGAAGAGCCAGGGGCAGCACACACACACTATGTGGTGTTATTCAGATACAAATACAAATGGACTCTGAATGTTCAAGAATTGTTCTATAGCTGAAGATATGTGGTAAAGCACAGTGGGGAAAGTGCTAAAAAATATGCCAGGTGTCTAGAGCAGTTTAAATACAACAAACTGCCTGGATGCTGATGCACAGTCCTGTCAGCTGTCTTCTGGGGTTTGGGTACCAGTAAAGCACTTGGGCTTAGAGCCAGAGATTCTGAACTGATGGTATCACAGCAGAGGATGATTTATTTTTGTTAAATCCTGAACATGGGTGCTTGCACGATCATTTAAAGACAGTCCGTACTGCTCCTGTGGAGGCATGTTGGTTTCCTTTGGCAAATTTGGGACAATAATTAGAAATTGTGGCAAAACTACTTAAAATTCAGGAGGACCACTGAGATAAAACAAAGGTCTAAATTAAAAGTGAAGAATACAGCATCAAAAGAAAGAAAAGCTGTCACTGGTTCATAAGGAGAAAAAGGAAAACCAGGTAGTATTATCATGACAGAAAAAGGTATCTATTGGGCATGAGCTGTTCTTCAGGAAAGATATAAAACAAATGATAGAATGAAAGGAGCTATTGACACATAAAGTGAAGACTCCTTTAGTCACAGTGGTGAAGACTTTCTTTTAGGGTATACATTGTCGAAGAATTAGGCTGCTAAACTTCTGTCTGAGACCAGTGGACATGATAGTTACTGCCTTTGCCAGTTTGAATAGGGAAAGGCTAAGCTGTACTGTAGGTATCATTTGTCACAGATGAACCACCACCAGCAAGAGTTTATGCTTTTAGCTGGCATATCCTTCCCCAAGCACCACTGTCAGCTATGTCTTCATGCTCTGGAGAAGGCAGGATTGATGTTGAGCAAATACACAACAACAAGAACAACAAAGTGAATACTTCTGCCTCCTTCAGGTCCACTGAAAGTTGTTCACAGTCTTGCTTCTTGCTCAGAGTATTTCAGAAAGCCTCTTCACTGTCCTCCTACAGTGAAGATCCCAACATCTTAACCACAATAACAGGTAACATCATGAATAACTTCACTGCAGGTAATGGAACCTTTAACACTCTACATACATAATTTAAAACAGCTTACTGGCAGGAATAGTCTATGTCTATTCTAGTAAGCTATTTCAGACAGCATAACATAGAACTTGCATGCAAAGTCCCCACTGGGAGAGATCCAGGGGATCTTCAGACCCCAGACCATACCCAGGAATTATTTGGTTGTGCTGACTGGCAGAGACCTAAAGTGTACCTGGGAGCCCTCTGACTGGGAAGTGTAGAGACAATTGCATTCCAGGGCCAAGGACTGTTCTGGGCACTTTCTAATTTATTAGCATAAACATAGCCTCATTGTCTAAACAGACTGACTCCAGAGAGCTTCTCAGCTCTGGATATATGTATCTGGATATAAGTCCCCTTGCCTCTCAGCCATGTTCTGAATTGAAAGAAACGCAATCTCATGCTGTAGAAAGGAGACTTGGATACACAAGTGAGAAGGGTGACTCTCTCTCCAGACAACTGTGGGACCAGAGTGCTCTGGCACACATTTCATCATTAGTCACAGCCACTCTTATAAGGAATTTCCTCTATTTTGTGCCTGTCCTAGACTGTTTATGTAATAATGTTTGTGACAGCAGATCTCAGTCTGCATCTATTTTTCTTCTGACCCTTTTCTATGGAAAATGGCTACGTCTGCCCTTGAATTCCTTCCAGAGCACTATCTGGCCATCAATGGTTCTGTAATTAAACCAAACTATTTCAGCTTACAGGAATAACTAAGCTCAATTTATCTGAGAGGAATGATGTATATGATCCCAATGGAAGCCTGGAAAGACTTTGTCAGCATGTCAGAATAATTTCACAGCTTAAGTAGAGACGCCTAGAATAAACTTGAGAGTCCTCATGAAGTGTGTTATTAAGAGCTTTGCTATATTATTTTCAATGCACTTGCTTAAAAATACCCTGTAAGGACACAAAGAAAATTGTATTCTTAATTGCATGTTGGACAAACACTTGAGAGTAACATCTTGAGACCAGCAATATGACTGCTGCTCTGCCTGAGAGCTACAGAGTTCATCAGAACTGCTTAAATGATGGTAAGTGGAGGTTCATCTTCTCCCATTGCATTCATGATGTGCTTCACACTACTCGAGACTTTAACAGTCTTAAAAGAGGTCAGAAGGTATTTAATCTCAGAACATCTGTCCATCAAGACCCACTTCTGGGGTCATGACCCCACTTTCAATTATACTGCCAAACTTGTGCATAAAAGTAAGGTTGTGACCCTCGTTTAGGAACTAATGGCTTAAAATAAGCCCTGGGAAGAGAGAATAAAACAACCTTTGCAAAGCAGTGTATTCTTGGAATGCATGTCAAGTGTAGGGTACTTTCCAAAGAGACAAGTCTATGGTGAGGTCATGCAAACATGCAATGCATGGTACTTCTCTTTAGGTCATTCTTTTTCTCTATAAAAGGGGAAAAGCTAACTATTCTCAAGACAGAGAGAATCATAGCATCTGCATTGTTTTGCTGTATTAGGTGATTTAGATCCCTGTCCTGTGTTAGAATCATCCAAGTGCAGAAGTTACACACCTAGAAGTAAACAGCAAAATTTTCCATTGGAAACTGTGAGTTCACTTGTTGGAAATCAGGATGGAGTGTATGCTACAGCAGCTGAGCATATTAGGCAGTCAGAAGACGACTGTGAAACACAGACAGGACCAGTCCTGAATAAGACACGTCATCCTAAGAATTATCAGATATGACATTTTTAGTATAGCCTGGAGATTATTCTGAAGCATCACCGGGAATTTAACCTCAGGCACCTAGTACATTTTCTCCAACAAGGTGTATTTAAACAAAGCATGTGCAGAGAGGATGATTGAAATGGCCAGGGGATTAGAGTCCTGTCTTGCAAGGTAGAGACTGAAAAGGTCAGTGAAAGAAAGAATGGGGTTAGTCTCCCTAAGTACATTGCTGAGTAAAAGAAAGCAGGGGAAGAAACTATCTGAGCTCAAAGACCATGTTGTACAGGAATAAAAAAATAAAAAAATAAAAATGACTATGAATCACCCTGAATTAAAACTGAAAGAACTGGCAGTACTGCAAAATTTTAGCAGAGTATTATGAGTCTGGGGCAAGAAACCTGACTGGTTTTAAGACACAGCTTGCTGAATAGAATTATATGGAAAGACGTGTGCAGTATCAGGAAACAGGGGCCAACTATATGGACATTAAGCAGGTGATATTCCTAGTCCTCAGGAACATGAAGAATGTGATTATCCTTTTGCCAGTACTGTACTCTGGGTATGGTACATCACCCAAAACTCTCCCTAGCCTGACATTGGAACAATTACAGAAAACTAAGGTGGAGTTAGGTCTGTTGCTCTATAGCAGATTTGTCTCTAATGAAGAGGGTTGTTTTCCAGATATGAAGCCAACATTGTGCATTGCTCAATGTCATTTTATCACTTGCAATTATATGCAATTCATCTCACTCTAAGGTGTTTACAACTTTTAAATGTGGGTACTTGATCATAATAGCATTCTTATAGTGTTAAGCAGTGTCTTCCTGCTCCATTTACTCATTTCATTTTATGTGAAACAAATGTAATTTCCTTCAGTTCTTAACTATTTTAATTCCATATATTCATTTCATGATCAATTAACTTGTTTTTACTGAAAAGTTTGCATAGATTTCCAAGTAAATGCTTATTCCTTTTCTTCCCACTGTGGTTAAGGTGGAAACTTGGTAAGATTTACAAAAGGGATTAAAGTGTGAGAGATGCTGCAGCCTGCCTTGTGTAATTTACTGGCTTTTCAAACCAGATTTACTCTAGAGAAAGGAAAGAGAGTTCACACTCAAATCCTTTATAGACAGTGCAAACCTGTTGTTCATACTACACAACATACTACTGCTACTAAGAGAGTAGGCAACACTTGGTCTTCCAACAATTCACAACTGTATTGAAGTTCAGGCCCTGATTGGAGTCTGATCACTGGAGCTCCAGTCCATGAGCTTCCTAAATTTATTTATTTAGTAAGTTAGTTATACTTTTTAAAATAAAATTGATGAATTAAGCTCTTTTAGACACAGGCAAAAGAAGAGACAGCGATGGAGGACTGTGTCACATAGAGAGATTATAGAATTGAAATGACCTTTCTTCCAGTCTTGAGGAAACTTCCCTGATCAACAAGATCTTTCAAAGACAAGTTAAAACTACGCTTCCAGTTACCCTGAACAGATCCATCAGCATCATGAGCGTGTCCTATTAGGTGCCATGGAGTTATGCTTGTCCAATTTGTTTAGAAGTTCCCTGACTTAATCCTCATCCTCCAAGAGTAAGTCTTCCTTGCAGTAGACTTTCCCACTGATCTCAGGAGCCTGGGATTCTTGCAGACTATTTTTCCCAGCAAAGACCAAAGTGAAGGAGACCTTGAACACCATGTGTTTTTCTGTGTCTTTTCCCAAAGGGCAGCTGCTCTATTCAGCAGTAGGCCCACATTTTCGATAGCCTTTTCTTGTCCACCAGAATCAAATCCACGTGGATTTTGGCTTTCCAAATTCCATCTCTGAACAACAGAGCAATGCCTTTGTGTTTCTTCTGTGTCACATCTCCCTGATTTCTTTTACAGACTGTTTTTATGTTTGAGATCAATCAGGAGATCCTTGTTCATCCATGCAGGCATCCTGTCACCTTTGCTTGATTTCCTTAATTTCACAATGGTCTGTTCTTGAACTTGGAGGAGGTGATCCTAGAAAACCAGTACAAAACACCAGAGTGGCTGAACAAAACTAGTGAGAAGCACAGCAGAGCAGAAAGAGAAGCAAACAGGCACAGAGCAACAGGCAGCAGCTGTTATGCATACAACTCAACTTCCAGGGCCACCCACTGCTTCACCACAGGAATTGGGATGGACTCTGTATCCTGAAGCAAGTATAAGGGAAACTGAGACCAAGAAGGATAGATGTTTGACTTAAAGTGAGCCTGAGGAAAGAGAGAAATAAATGTTTACTTAAGTGTTTAATTGCTTATATTCCCTTTTTTTTTTTCTTCCTAATACCCGGATCAGTGATAAAAATTTTCTGTTAATTGGTAATTAATTAAATAAGTAAAAATTGCCTAGTTTTTGCCTGTGACAGTAACAAGTACAATAGCCAAACATTCATTTCACAACATTATGGACAGCCTTTGGCATAATCTGCTTTGATAAAGTGTATTAAAATTAAGTGCATTAGAATCTTTGGAAACTACAGGTAAACTCACATTAAGACTCCTTACACTGAGTACTCTAAAGAGGGTTCTGGTATATAGTAGGGGAAAGCCAGTTAAGCTGTACAACCTAAAGCAAGCTTTGACTACATTAATACTATGCTGAATTAAAGCTAATTAACACAACCAACCGATATGTTGGTCTGAGTTTACTGCTGCCCTTTTGTAATTGCTCAGCTTTCAAACTACATCTAGTTTATGTCTGTTTCGGAGCCGCGGAGCAGACACACAAAGGACTGCATCCAACTCTGGATATACTGGGCTTGTTTCTACCATACTCTGAGCATGAACTGCTGTGTGTTTGCACTGTAAGGAACTAAAATTCTGGCCTCATCTGACTGTGGAAAAGCCTCTGAACATGTTTCAGAGAATGTTCAGACACAGAGTCTTTGTGAAGGCTCAGACACACAGCTGTAGACAGTATCAATGTGCTGCCACCATGATTTTGTCTGTCCTTGTAGACTCATTGTATGGCTGATACTATGCAGACAAGGCAGTAGAGGGTCCTCTCAGGAGAGGCTCCTTTATTATGTGCTAGAGGAACAGATAAATGCGATTTGGAAGTACTTTGCATTATCCTTGCAAAACACAGGTTCCCAAATCTGAAAAGCAAGTGTCCTACATTGAACTCTAGTCTGAGAGCTGTAGAATACATGAATTTTATGGGTAGGACTAGAATTTTTGTTTAATTTATATGTATGTTTTAAAAAAATACAAATTCTGAAATTAAATAAACAACAAAGAAACAGTGTGAGTCTTTCTTCTAATACTGTTTCCAAACTTATTTTATGAGATTCAGTCCAAGCTTAAGAACTCAGAAAGGGCATGGTTGATCAGAGGATCCCTCTACTATGTGGCCAAGAACAGATGCATATGGAAGCATCCAGATACATGAAAAGACTATTCTGGCAGATCCTCACAAAGAACTAGACAGCATATTCATGTCAGCAGTTTGAATCATCAGAGAGTATTCTCTGCTCAGCACCCTAAACATATGAAAGTCTGTGGGAACTGGAGCGGCAACACCTTCTAGGAGTAGGTCAACTTTTATACCCCCTATTGAAACTAAGTCATTTGGCAATCCAGGAACACCCTTGTTCCTTTTGGCTGTTTCTCTTGCCTTTTTGGCTTTTTTCTCCCCAGGTGCAGGGGAGGATGAGAACTTGCTGAGTTGGTTTTGAAATTTTAAAATGTGAAGAAAGGGAAATTAGACCCAGGCTGTGGTTTATATTGAAATGGAGATCAATGTCCAGCACTTTCAAGCATAATGGGTGTGTATACATTCTGGGAGCAGCTCTTTAAGTTCGATGTAAGTAGCTCTCCTTGTGTAATTCTACCATACCTAACCCAGATTCCTGTCTGCAGCTATGTTTATTTTAGAAAATGTCTCTTTTGGTATTAAAAAAAAAAAAATCAACAAAACAAAACAAATATTTTGTCTTTCTGACACAGGTCTTAGTAAAATCAGGATGAGAATTCTGCTTCTTAAAAACTAAGGTCTGCTGGCTGCTACACCGATTAAGTTACTTCATCCCTGAACTCTTAAGTGTACCCATTGTTTTACCTACTACTACAAAGCAGCATGTGAAAAGAAAGGCACTGTAGAAGGCTGGGTACCTTCTAGAGTTACTAGGTGATTTCTGATTACAACAGGTGGGAATGAAGTGCTGATGAGTGCTCCTAGTCTTCATGCTGAGGCTACTGCGCTGTCCCGTGGCTCCTACCAGAAGAAGATCTGCTAGATGCAGCTTCAGGGTATATGGGGAAGAACATTTCTTGCTGCTGTCTGTCTTGTTTGTATGTAGGGCAGCTATCTGTGATTGAGGGATCCCTTTTCACTGCCCTTTCCCCTAAAATTGTACTGAATTGGAAACCAGAGCAGTCTTTTGCAGGTGCTGCTGAGATCCAGAAAGAGTTCTGGGTATTAGTGGAAGAAAGTAGATCTCCAACATTACTTTTTTGTCTGAAGGGGATGGATTGTTATAGCCACAAACTCAGGTACCACTAAAAATGATGGAGTAATACTAATGGCCTGTATTACAGAACCCTGGGCAATGGTGAGTAGTATTTTGTCCTGGATCCTCTATTCGTAGAATATAAGTTATTGTAGTAAGTTCCCTTCTGGAAAGCTTTGTCTTGTGAATAGATGTCTGCCAAGCTCCTCTGAAGACAAGGACTGACCTGTGTATTCTCAAAATTTATAACCTTGGAGGATGCAAGTCTTTCAAGTACTTTGGCATTTACCTTGCCAAAACAAGCTGAGAAATATCACTCTAAAAATAGCACTGTATTTTGGCTCCATACATGCTTTAGGTAAGACATTCCTAAAACTTAATTACTAATTTAAAAAAAATAAAATAAATAAAATTCTTCTGCCGAAACAAACTGCAAAACTGAAGAGGATTATAATTGTTTTTAATTTCTATTCATTTTTACTCCTTTTAAGGTCAAATCCTGACCCTGTTTTATATACAATGGTTTGGGATTTCTTGTTCTTATTTTGACTTTATTGTGGTCTTAAGATCTTGGATGCTAAGGATTCAATGAATAGAACTTTTACCTGGGAACTCTTAATTAAGGAGGATTAATTTGAGTTAGGTGCTCACTTTATAGAGGCATGAAAGGAATGTGTCTCCAAAGAGACAATATTCAAAATCACTTACTCTCCCCTTCTCAAAAATGAAGCTCCCTGCCCCATCTATTGCTTATGGCTGCAGTTGAACTGACAAGAGAATCCAGTGCCTTGCTTCGCTGAAAGTACATGATGAAACATTAAGTACTTCCTGCCACACAAGCAGAACGAATATTCAATTATTTGACCAAAATGTTTTTTGCCTGGGGATATTCTGTCATCCTTCTTGTCATGACATCGAGTTTGTAAAGATGCACTTTTGATACATACATGCTATCCACATGTTTTACAACTTAGGAAACATGAACTCTCCATTGAAAGATGAGCTGATTTATTAGCTGAACAAACCTGGGAATAAAACAGAGGGCCAAAGTCTTCAAAGGGATTTAAGACTGTAACTCCTTTTTAAGCACCAATGCTTACCATTAAATAAATGGAGAATGGTCATCTCACAAAAAGGAATAGAGAAAAGACAAAGGTGTTTAATGCTTCCTTTGCCTTTGTCTTCAACATGGATGATAGACCAAGGGGGTCTCAGTGCTCAGCTCAGAGCTGGAGGATCATGACTGTGAGTCCCAGTCAACCCAGAAATTGTGTGAGACCTGCTGCTCCAGCTGGATCCCTACAAATCTATGGGGCCTGCTGGGATTCATCCCAGAATCCTCAAAGAGCTGGTTGATGTCACTGCAAAACCTCTCTTGATGATTTCTGAGCAGTCTTGGAAATCCGGAGAAGGTCCAAGCTGACTGGATGCCCAATTATACTAATTTTCCTTGAAAAGAGAAAGAAGGAGGACCCTGGGAACTACAGGCCTGTCAGTCTCACTTCAGTGCCTGGTACAGTTACGGAGAAGATTATTCTTGGAAGTATTGAAAAACAACACAGTCATTGGACGCAACCCTTTTATGACAAGGTAACCTACCTAGCTGATCAAGGGAAGCCAGTTGATGTGATCTTTTTGGATTTCAGTAAAGCTCTCGATACTGTCCCTGACAGGATCCTTCTGGACAAACTGTCCAGTACAGCTGGATAAACACATCATGTGGTGGGTGAGCAA
>JAWWTY010000106.1:59665368-59739982 GCA_035222235.1 Margarornis squamiger | reverse complement strand
TTGATGGCAAGTTGAATATGAGTCAGCAGTGCCCTGGCAGCCAGGAGGGCCAATTGTGTCCTGGGGGGCATCAGGCAGTGCATCACCAGCTGGTTGAGGGAGGGGATTGTCCCACTCTGCTCTGCACTGGGGCAGCCTTACCTTGAATATTGTGTGCAGTTTTGGGCACTGCAATATAAGAAAGATATTAAGCTCTTAGAGAGTGTCCAAAGGAGGGCAACAAGGGTGGTGAAGGTGGTTTCCTTGAGGGGAAGCTGTATGAGGAGCACCTCAGGACATTTGGTCTGTTCAGCCTGGAGAAGAGGAGACTGAGGGGAGACCTCATTGCAGTTACAACTTCCTCTGAGGGGAAGAGGAGGGGCAGGCACTGATCTCTCCTCTGTGGTGATCAGCGACAGGACCTGAGAGAATGGCCTGAAGCTGTGTCAGGGAAGGTTTAGTTTGCGTATTAGAAAAAGGTTTTTCACTGGGAGGGTGATTAGGCACTGGAACAGGCTCACCAGAGAAGTGGTCACAGCACCATGCCTGACAGAGTGGAAGAAGCATTTGAATGATACTCTTAAGCACACGATGTGACTCTTGAGGATGGTTCTGTGCATGGCTAGGGGTTGGACTCCATGATCCTTGTAGGCCCCTTCAACTCAACATGTTCTGTGTTTCTGTAAAGACCTTGCTTTACACCTTGTTGATCCCCATCCAGTGCCTTGTCTTAATATTTTCTCTTTTTCCAATAATTTCCATGTTTTGTGGAGTCCTGATTTATAACTATTTCAAGATTCACCTTGTGATACAAGAATGAAGGATGATAATTTCTGGGCTTTGAGATCACATGTTGGTTAATGTGATGTCTAACAGACCTAGCAGTTTATATGGGAGATCCATCAGTACACTGGCTTTGAAGGTGCCCTTGGACTGGTCCCCATGTGAACTTGGCTGCCTGTCAGCAGCATGACTGCACAGTTTTGGTAAGCTTGGAAAGTTCCTTTAAAGGCTTGAAAAAGGGAAAGGCCCCATTTCAGCACATTTTTACCAGTGACATAATCATCTCTTAATATTTTTGTATATAAAACATTGTGTCATTTACCAGGTCAAGAAACTCATTCCCAAAGAATGTATGCCTCTGACTCTAGGAGAGAGGGTTTTTAAACAAAAAATTGTTATTGCCGTTCAGCAGCTTTCCTGGGTGTCTCATTCTCTAGCTGATCCACGTTCTTTCCCAATGAGCAAGAAGATGATAAGGCACTAGTGCCTATTTATAACCAGCAGGGAGAAATACTTGCTTAATGATGCAGTACTTAGTGAAGGAAAAAAGGAGAAAAAGCAGCCCAGTCCCTCAACATATGCCCTGAGTTCTGCTGTAGGTTATTCTTCTGTGTTGGCATCCTTGCTGTTCTGTGGAGGGCACCATGTGTGATTTGGCCTTTGAGAGCCAAATAAAACAACATGCTCCGGACTGTGCAAAATGAGTCACCAGGAAACCACGTGTGCTTTTCATCTCCTCGCGGTTTTTGTATTTGATTTCTGTTTCTCTGAGAATGGCTATTTATATGACGGTAGTACTTAGAGGCCCAGATCCAAAGTGAAGCCTGCATTGTTAGGCTGTGTACAAACACATGGTGAGGGACAGACTCTGCCCTTAAAAGTCAGTGATCAAAGAGACCCTGACAACTAACAGATAGGACAGAGAATAGATATGGTGTGACTTTCCAAAAATTAAGTCACAGTTCAATCACATGCATATGGAAGAATCATTTACTTTTTGTCTTCTGGTTTCAGTTAAGAGTGAGGTAGAAGGTAAAACAAAGCTCAACAGACAGGAATTCAACTTCACTGTATAACTCTGGTCATCACTTGCTATTCCTTGGTTCATTGCCTTGAGGTGAATGAGAGAAAGAAGTCTTAGATCTGTTTTTGTTCTCATCACAGTGGTATGGAGATGGCAATTTTCCAGCCTTGCTGGTTTTGTGACTCTACTCTTTACTTTCAGTTTAAATGTCCCACATTGAATATATATGACATTAGAAATGAATAGTCATCAGTTGAGAACATGCAGAACAGCTTTCCTTTTAGCATCCTGTTCAGATGTGACTGTGTGAGAGCTGACAAAGACTAATTTTTGCCAGGCCCAGATGCCCGTTTTCGAATCTGGCAGGGAATGGATCAGTAATTTTATTCCTTTTCCAAGAGACAAGAAAAGCTGAATATTAGGAAAAAGGTATTAGGAAGAGACAGCAGAGATTTACCAGATTTTCATTGAAGATGAGATTTTTCTTTCTGTAATGTCTGTATCCATATTGTTTCAAGGCATCACTTCACCCACACAGGCTGCCTTCTTGGATGTCATTTCATGGTGTCTGGTGTACAGATATCTCTTATGTAAGAGATTTGAAGAGTATTATGTGAATAAACCCAATCATTTTCTAAAGATGTTAGAGTTCTACTGGAAACACTTTAAAATGTACTGACTATATCAGTGGCTGACACCCTTTTTAACGACTTTGGTAGAATGATCTTTTACATTCCCACAAATTAGTCAAACTGTATTTGTTGCTTAAGAAGTTTTCATCCTTTAATTAGGAAAAGCCAGTCTCTGCATGCACCTGTAAACATTACAATTAGAAAACTCTGAGAAAATTACAGCTCCATTTATTTAATAATTTATTAATTAATTTATAACATTTATTTATTATTGTTCTGAAAACTAATCTGAGTTATGAGTAATGCTGCTCTGGAGATTTAAGCATGTGATTGACAAAAAAAAAAAAAAAATAAAAAGAATTTTTTGTATGCCTGAACAAATTTTAATTGAAAAGTGAGCTACAAAACCCCTGCCTAGTACTTTTACTATTGATACCTTTTCAAGGTAATGTCTTCATTGTGCCTACGAGACACAGTCCTAGACTGCCAACAATGTGAGTAATAGTGTTGGGCAAGGTCAAAAGGGGGTGACTGTTCCACAAATTTATGGTCTCCTTAAAAGAAGATAACAGAGCTGAATACCAGCATAAGACTGGTTACAGGTATAAGGTTTTTACAGTGTGAACTCTCTGGCAGCGTAACTTTTGTTAAGATTTCCTCAGGCATCATGTCAAAAGGCAGATTTCAATAAAGATTTGAAGGAAACCAGTAAAATGGCTTTGCTTTTGAGACCACATCTGAAAATTGAAATAGGTGGAGTTATGTGATTGCAAAAGATGGAAGTTGACTATCAGTATAAGTGAAATAGGAGGGAATATAGGTACTAGACAGTGATGAAAAGTTGTTCTCTGGTGTGAAAGAGTGAAGTAACATAGTTTAAATTGAAAGAAGTAGGGTGAGAGTAGTCAAAGAGATGGATTAGGAAAATGATCATTGTACTAACATTCTGGATGGCTAGGAGAAGGGTAACCCTGTATGAATAAATTCAGAGGAAAGAAATGGATATTTAAGGTGGCATGGCTGGGCAGCACATCCGACTGATGGCAGAGCAGCTTTTCACATACTTTTCCTGCAGAAGTGAGAGAGGCTTAAGGCCAAGGAATTGTCCTGCCAAACAAGTGCTCCATGCAACCGTGCTTCAAAAAATGGGGGCTTCTTTGGCTGTGATAAGCACTCCTCCAACTTACTCCCTATGAAATACCCCTGCTTCTTCTGCTGAATCTCTCTGGATGGAAAACACAGAGGAAATACTAATCTGTGCTCTGTTTTCCCTTACTGCAGGGGATGAATGTTCAGGAAAAGAGATGGTGACATGGGTGTGAGGGACAGATGGCAGAGCTCTTCCCACAACATCTGAAGTGGCCAGAGACTGCCCTGGCTTGTGGGAGTTCCCCAGCAGTGAATCCCTCTGCCTGGCATACGCTCACTTTGTACAATGCAAGATGAATGAAATAAACGAGGCAATTTGGCTTTGAGATGCTGCAATTGTGAACAAACTGCCCAGAATAAAAATGTTTTGAAGACACAAACCTCCCTGACTCTGGATTTTCCTTTCCCCATGCTGAATCCATTAATTTCGATATTTTGAACCATGACTTAAGAAGGCCCTTAACTCTGCGGGTACTGACAGCTACCAGTTCATACAATCACTCCATGGGTGGGATTTAAATAAATTACTCTGAGGTGGCTCATGATAGAATCCCATTTTCCTTGTCTAATTCAGTGGGCACAGACTGGAATTTTCTTTTCCACACTTACTTACATTACTGAAGCAGGCCAGGCTGTAACAGATAACTGATGTTACCACAGTTTGGAAAGCACATATTTAAATGAAAATACAATACAGCCTTCTTACAAATTATGAAAATGGACAGGCTGTGACCATCTGGCTCTCCATCTTTGAGAGAACATCTGTAAGGGACAATGTTATTCTTTCTGTAAAAGTACTACCCTCTAACTGTGGCCACTATAGAAAGACCCTTCTCAACTGGAGAAAAACACTGAAAGTGCATGTGAAAAAACATTCAGAACTATTACATTCTTAAATCACACACTGTGCCTGCTTGTATTAGTATGGACAATAGTAAATACTGTGCATCTTAGCCTGACCTCCAGCAAGATGAAGTACAATGCAAAAGATTAAATATGATGTAGAACTTAGTGGGAGGGGATAAAAAAAAAGGTGTGAAGAGATCGAAAGCAATGCACAGTAGAGTTGAATGCCAACTAAATTTCCCTTTGGTTGTCTTTGTTGGTCCAGGTGAAGACCTCTACTTTAGGGAACAGAACTACATCTTTGTAGTGTAAACTTGAGATCAACTCCAGTAATAAATACTCCCAGTCTAAGAATCTTGGTGGCAACTGTCAGTTTTTCTGTTGTTCTGTAGTAACTCACAGCAGTAATGCTGTATAAGAAGCATGTATTTTTTTTCATTTATAGCCTTATAAATGAAGGTCTTCAGGGACAGAACAATTCAGAAAGTCAGTGGATGGAGTCACACCTGAGGATCTGCAAGTCTAGCTCAAATTCTGACCCTGGATCAAATGAAGTACCTGACAGTCTTCTCTCAACATTTGTTTTTCCTGCCCCACAGGCTGACAGAAAATATGATAGGAGCTTCTTCTCAGAAGATATTCCTTTCCAGCTTTCTAAAGGTGTGATGGAACTGTCTGGGAAGCCTTATGTGAGGATTGCTTTTACACCTGTTGCTACTCAGTAAAAAGTCAAGCATGTATGAAGTTAAAAATATGTGCTTAACTGTTGATGGAAATGGGAAATAGGCATATGTTAGGTGTTTGTCTGAATGAAGTCATATCTTTGAAAGTATACCCAAGGTGACTGCTCAGACCAGCATCCTGCATTTAAAACTAAGTAATATTTTCTTGGTCCAGAAAGACTAATTTCTCTCATAATTAGAGCTGGGTAGAGAAATACCCAGTTGCAACATCAGTTCCTCTGATGTCTGGTGACTGGTCAGAATGGAAAAGATGTTGGCCACTTGCAAAGACTTCTGGCAGAAGCCAAACAGGCTGCCTACATGCCTCTTCTCTGCTCCCCTGCATGCTTGGCTTCTTGTGCTTTGGTGGCTCTTCTGCTGACTATTCAGTTACAGAAGAATTTCTAGCCAGACTGTACTCACATTTGGAAATGGCAAAGTCCTCTGTGGGAGAGGACTGCTGTTCTTCCTCCAAACCACTTTCTGGTGTACTTAAATTTCTGTAATTTAGTGAAATTTAGTCAGCCTATAACTTCCTAATGTAGAGCTAAATGAGAAGACAGATATTTTAATAACTATTTCACCTTATAGTCAGTCTCCTCGTGGATTATTGAAGCCAGTGCACATGCCAGTATGGATGGAATAGTTACTGATGACAAGATAAATGTGCCTCAAGAATATGACAGTCTACGGACATAAAATAGATTTTGCTCTGCTGAGTAAGAAAATTAACACTGATCATGCCTGACATGTAACTCTTGTTTGTGGGATCTTTCCAAAGAAAAAGTTACGCTTTCACTGCACAGTGAAATCTGACTTCAGAAACTATTCAACTATACTAACTTGCAGGGTGCAGACAAAGCACTCCCTGTTTTGGGTCCCTCTCCAGACTGCAATACATATCTGGGGAACCACTCTTAATTTTGGAATACCACAATCAGATTTTTCTGCTAAGTGTCAAAGAGAATGTAGCCTTTCTGACCATATTTTAATTTTTCAATAAAGATGCCTTCTTTTTTTTTTTTATAAATTAGCCCTTTTCCTGTGGCAATATCTTTCCCATTTCTCTGTAGAAGAAAATGCAGTATTATGAAGAAAACTGCCAGAAATCAAATTTGAGAAAACAGTAGTGCACTAATCAAAGCATTGAAAAGTAAATAGTGTGGAAGTCAGAGAAGTCTACATGGGTCTGTGGGTAAGAAATATCTATTTAGGCTATGTCTTTGTGTTTGATTGTGAGCCAGTGTCTCACTGAGAAACTGACACAGGCGTTTTCGTGTCTTGACTGTTTTCCTCAGGCTTTTGTAATACCACTCTTATTTTCTTGATGTAAATGGACAGATTATCCTTTTGTGTCCAGGATCAGCAGAACACGCTGTTACCCTCTGTCTATATGTAACTCTTCCTTGGAAACCAAAACACAGGTATAGTGCAGCAAGGACCGAGGCTCTTTAAGGATATCCTGAGCAGAACAAAAGAAGTATAATATTTGAGCAGCTCCTCCTTTCCTCACATTTACCTTTGTATATGAATGGATTTCAGTCTTTCCACTCTGTGGAAGGCAGTACCCTAGGTCAATATTGCCACAGACATTTCATATTGTCAAATTAGAACTTTGGTTTGACACAGAAATATGGGCCAAAAAAAAAGAAAGAAAGTGGCTGTCGAACAAGCAAAGGTAATGCAACTCCACTCCATTTTCAGATATTAGTATGGAGAAAAATATTTTCCTATTCCAGATGGATTATGCTGTATTTCAGCACTTTTATTTCCATTTTTTGCTACTTGGAAGACCTTACTTGAATAGGTACTTGACAAACATAAACCTTTGTGAAAAGACCATATTTCATTCTGGCCTTGAATCAGACTTATTCTGCAGAAGTTTATTTTCATGTCTGAAATGGATTTCCTATTGTTTTTGACAAGGGTGGGAACTAGATCTGGCTACCTTTGTCTACCAGGCTTGTGTCCCATGGCTTGATTATTTTACTGTATGTTTTTACTGTTTATAAATTTTTAAAATTCAAAGATAGGGCAAGAAATCTGAAGTTGTACACTTTGGAGAGCTGTAGCTGACTACAGAATTTGTACCTATACCATTTCTCTGTTGCATATTTTGATTTAGAGATCCCACGGTCAGATTTTGTAATAACATTTAGAATTTCCTTTGCATTTCCAATAGGAGAGTGTTTTCTTGTACCCAAGAGATCCACTTCTGGAAAGACATAAAAAAGGCCACAGTTTATCTTCAGGATTTCAGCCTTCATTTAAAACAAACAAACTGAAACACAAACATATTAAACAAAATTATTTGGAGACTACAACAGTGAGCATTGTAATACCTTGCTTTTGAACATTAGGTTCCCTGTGGATTGCATAGCAGTTGTCACCCAGGGTCGAGGACAAGCACCATCCCACGCAGGGAGTGCCTTAGTCAACATCATCTCAGAAGGGACCTGCTGTGTGCTGGACAACTTTTCAAAAGAAAATGTTTATTTTCACTACTTTTTATGCTAATATAGTACTGCATTAGGTATGATTTTTGCATGTTCCTTTATTCAGGGAGAGGGACAGTCTGCTTTGTGGATATTGGTTGCACCTGTGTGTGAGTTAGGCCTCAAGTTCATAGGATCATAGGTAAGTCAGGTTGGAAAGAACTTATGGCATGTGAGGAAAAAAAATTAAGCACACAGGAAATTTTAACTTCATGAGAAGATGCACATGCATAATGTAGTTTGTGCTAGGGTTGGTTGATAGCTAAAATGAGATTTCCTGGACCAGGTTTCTATTATTCTGATACCCAAAATCAGCCTAGGAGTTTGCCTAGGGTGGTTTCTTAGTCTGGAGTTACTGGGATCCCCAGAAATGGGCTGTGAGCTTTAGAATGCTCAGTGTAGTCCTTACCTCTCATTCTGTCAAGGTGGTGACATGTAATAGCTGAAGTAACTAGAAACTTTGGACAAACTTATGACATGTAAAATGTTATAGTAATTTTACACAGAAATGGTTGTTTGGGAGTGTTTTTTTACTAAAAGATAAATGCGTCAGGCATTCTTGTGTAGCCACATGCCTACACTGCAACCATCAGTGGGAATTTAGCTGCTTATTTCTCCCTTGCAGGCACAAGACTGCAGGAACTAGGACAGATCATGAAAAGATAAAAGGGGCTTTAACATGAAAACAGTAATTTTTTTCTGTTTTCCAATGTCATAAAAACAAATATTAGCATCTTGTTGCTATTACATTAATGATGTATGACCTATACTGTTCTTGCTTTATCTGATGCTGCTTTACTTGAATCTCATTCATGCAGGTGGGTGGATTTTTGTTTGCAAACACACATGAACAGACTACAAACACAGAATGAAACAGCACTTCTGCAATGTGAATTGTCTCACTAATTTGTAGGATGATAACTTTAGTTCTTCCTTTTAATGCTGCAAATGTTTGTTTAAGATTTTAATGTTCAGAAGATTATACAGGCTTTCAAAAATGTGGCAAACTGCATTAGAAGGTAGTTATTTCACCCAGACAGCAGACATGAAGAGCTCTAAAAGCACAGAAAACAGGTAGAAAATGAGTACAGAAGAACAGTCATATTTGTGGAGTATTTTGCCTGACTTAGGCAAAGGAAGTTAATAATTTCCTAAAAATACCCTTCAAAACCAGACTACTTGCACAGAATGAGAAGTGAACATATAGCTTTGCTATGTGGCACTTCTTTGAAATTCTCTGTGGGTTTGATCTGACAAGTACCATCATTGCAAGACATGGCCTTTAGCCCAAATCATTTAATCCAAATTGCATGGGGAAATGCTAATGTACCCACCATATTTTAAACAGTAGTAATATGCAATATGCAAAAAGATTCCCTGCAAAACTCTCGTTGCATTGTAGCCAGCCAGACTCTTCCAGAAGAACTTGAAAATGCAAGACAACACAGGACCAAAACAGCATCTGAACAAAGGGCAGTGATCCCTGGGAGTAGTTCTTCCTTGTGCTTTTATCCAATCCAAGGAAAATAACCCCCAAAGCAAAGCCAGGTGTGTGTTCCAATCCTTATATATTCACAACACCTCACAGAAAAGACATGGGGCTCAGGGATATTCAGATCCTTGTACTGTAAACGTGATCACAAGGGTGAGAAACCAGAACTTACATTAAACCAGCTGCCTTTAGGAGCTCTACCAGAGCTGTAGCCAAGCAAAACCATGCAATTAGCAACAGTTAATACCTTTTTCCAGACAAGTATTACCCACTGACTGTTTTTTAATGGAAGTAAGGACAAACCGTGGGCACTGTTTTGATCCAACATTATCAAAATATTACGGCTGTCACAGTCACAGCACTTTCTCTGACAACCTATCCTTCTCTTTCTCTATGGGAAAATAAGCCCTGCTGTTCATTTCTGTGTCGTGACTTTGAGGTTTACCATGTTATGGTTCAGAGTGGGTGGCAATTCTCTCCTGACCTCATCATAAGAAAGAAAAAATTGTCAGCATTACAGATAAATAAATCTCCAGCCTGGGTCCGAGAAAAGAACTGAAAGATGAACCATATATTTATATGGCTTTTCTGCACTGCATTCAGCAGAGGGGTATGGGCACTCACATGAAGAGAGCTGGTGACAGTCCTGGAAGCAATCTAGCTGTCATAAACCCTCCACTGCTCTCTTCAGGGGAAATCCTGCCCATTCTGACACCCAACCCAAATTGTTTAGGCATATGCATACTAATTTCCATCTTGATGTATGCTTAAAGTCTGATTCAGCACCTAAATTCCACTCATTGCTGAACTTTCAAAAGCTTTTGGTCCTGAAGTTAGCAGTTAAAAGCAAATTAAAAAGAAAAGCCTCTACAAGAATAAATAGTACCATAGCCATCTCCTTGTACCAATGCCAATGGAAGAGGGGTGAATAAGACAGGGAAATATTAGTAGCGGTTGTAAATTGCTCTCCACCAACATATTTGGTAGAATCACCTTCACACAGTTGTGGATATAGAGAGGGGCAGGAGAAAGATCAGTCCCTGAAGCAAACATTTTATGTGGTATGCTTTAGGCAAGATATCTAGTTGAGAGACACCTGTACCATAAATGCTAACTTTTATTGTGGTTCTGGAAAAGACCTCCACCGAATTTCTGCCTCTGTAGACTCCTGAATTCAGTACTGAGCTTCCTGATGAAAGCATAAATCAGGATTTGTCTAAGTGAAGTCACTAGAGTCAACACGTTTGGTAGTGCAGAATAAGGCCCCTGCACATACTCATGTTTCCTTCTAAAAGAACTAGAGTAGCACTGTTTGCCTGAAATCTCCCTGTTTGCCTGTAACCACAACACTGAGATCTGCTCAGGGACTTGAATGCACAGTTCTGAATTTTAAACAGAGGAGTACAGTTTCAATCAGAATCTTTTCAGATAAGATTTGTATTTGATCTTAGAAGAACTGAATCTGTTGACCTCGAGGCTGTATTGCAGAATTGCTATGTTATTATTTTAGTGTCTCTCTGGGCTGGTGGGTTTGGATGTGGGAGGAAGGGTGGAGTCAAATCCTGAGTTTTATTCAAAATTAAATATTTTTCTATGGTAGCTTTAAATTTAACTATCATAAAGACATAGACAGCATTGTTGCTGCATTATCAAATTAAATAAATAAATTGTCTTTGCATTTTCCCTGTATTTTGGAGATATAACTACACATGAAAAGAAAGTAAGATAAATATGCAGATATTTAGACTGAAGTCTTATTTGTTAGAGAAAAAAAAATGGAAGTGCAAGAAGGCACAGGAGTGATGGCAGTTTTGTTTTCCCTGTCTTTCATAATTTTGGGAAAAGTCGAGCACATTTATCATTGCTCTAATAGATCATCACAAAGTATAGTGAAGGCAACAGCACTAAGGTGGACAAAAGCTCTTATTCAAGAAAGCATTAAAATGTGCATAAATGTTTTGTTGATGTATTTGAAGCATCCACTATCAATCAGAGTTCATTTTCCTTGATGCTGTGCAAACACAAGTTATTTTTTGTCTCAGCAAGAGCAAAGTTATCTAATAAGGTCTTTTTTGTTTATTTAGGCTTTTTTTTTCACTTCTGTTTTTTAGTGTGTGGGTTTTTGGTTTTTTTTGGGGGGGTGGGGAATTTCTTTCTTTTTAGTTCTTTAATTTGTTCTTTTTTATTAGCTTACCCAACTTACTTGACTTCATTTACATTGGGTTGGTATAACACTGTAACAATTTCTGCAAACTTTTTCAAATAAAACGGTACACAGTGCAATGTCTGAGGGGACTCTGCAAGATCCAGGTAGCTATATAATCTAGATGCCTTTATGCTTCATGAAGGTAAAATCCTTTTGCTCTTTTTACTAGAGCTCTCTGATATTTCAAATTTGCTACAAACCAGTTTATCTAATTTGCCATAAGAGTAGATGCACTCTTTACCCCATCTTTTTCTGAGTGAGCAGTTCTCTCAGACATTTCTCAGGATGTCGGAACCAGGTTAATTTCCCTCAACTTCTTGGAGAAATCTCCACTCCCATTTCCGAGATTCCATAATTAATAATCCTACTGCTAAATGGTTATTGTGAAACTTAGCTAAAGGAAGGGACACTTCATTTTTCTCTGGGACAGTATCCTGTTTTGCTGAAATAATGCAGTTATGGGCACCAAAGGTGACAGAGTTGGCCCAAGTACCAGCTCTGGGCTCCAGCTGCCCCCCTCACCCACCCCTCATCCAAGTGCTGCTGAAGTAGGGTATCCATCCAGCAGCTCTGCAACCTGGACAAGTAGAAACAGACCTACAAGTGCGTGCTCAGTCAATAATATAAACTGTTTGTCATCCCTGCTTTACGTCGGCTGATACGTTTGGCTTACTCAACCCAAAACCTCCGGGACTTTCTTGGCTGCCCACCTGCACAGAAAAAAGTCTGTGCTTCTGTAGGAATCAAATTTCCCTAGAAATATCCAGCTATTAGGCATCATTTAAATGGATAAGATGATGAATCTCATTTTTACAGTCTGCAGCATTCACCAGTAGACTTGTGTCTGTGGCTGATGTCACAACACACAAAAACTCAGGTTGATCACATCAGAATTTATGTCTACTGGTGCACGATACTGAAAAAAGAACCAAAACATCAAACACCAACTTTAAGAAGATTATAAAATATGATTGCTATTTTAGACTTTCTTTTTCCTATAAGGACTGATTCCATGAAACAAACCGAATATATTCTAAAGGTTAAATAGCTGATCTTCAGATTCCTTCTGCTTACAAGTAATACTCATAGATGGGTTTATTCACACTGAATTCAGATGAAAAAACATATGAGATCATATTCTTTCCTAGATCAGCAAAGTACTTTAAAATTTATGTTTATTATTAAGAATATTCTGCCTGCCATTAAGATGCTCAAGGATATTTCTGAACTGACATTCTATATATTCTGCATGGACTAATTAAAAAATGATTAAACAAGTAGTTGTCATGGTAGCAAGGAACGAACTGTAAATGTGTTGCATTGATTTTGCTTTCCTAAATGTGCATCTAACCCAAATACTTGGCTGGATTTGTTCAATGGCACCAACAGCTCCTTCCGGCACTTGTAACTCAGACTGGAAAAGTTTCATTCTTCCTGCTGTTTTGTTGCAATCAGTTTTGTCCAGACTGGACAAAGCATGCTGTCCAGGAAAAAGGCAAGGTCAAAGACAAACAACTGCAGTATAAAATGGCTATAATGATCTCCCTTATCGCTGCTCCTACTACAGTGAAACAAAAGTTTATTTCCTGTCCTGATAATGATTATTTAAGTGAGATAGAAAGTTATTTTTCTCTTATCTTAGTGAAAATTTAATTTAATTTTGGCTCACTTCAAAACAACTCTTTTTTTACTTTTATTTCTTATGGAATGGTCTTCAAGGATTTATAGGACTTTCAGATACAGAAATTGAACCAAGATTGTATCAGAGGCACTATTTTAAAATGCATAACATTCCACTTCAGGAAGAATAGCTGTGGGTTGGTTCAGAACTCTCTGGAATTTGGTATATAATCCATTAATCTCCACAGAAGGCTTCTATAACTCTTCAGCTACATATTGATTGACTACATTGTTTTGTATACTTATTTTACTTATTTTAATATTTGTTATATCAGTCTTTGCCCCCTACTTTTGACTATGTTATCTGCCTTTTTTTTTCAATTCAAGTAGGTTTTTAGTGGCTCACATTGAAACATGTGAATACCCATATGGACTTCATGTTGACATGTGAAACCTACTTTGATGCTTTAATCTTACTCTAGTGACCAACTCTTAGAGACATGTTCCCATAATTAATATTGTATGTCCTCCATCTGTTACTTTTTTCATGAGAGGGGGAATTCAGACAAGATCCATTCAGACTGGGTACTCTGAAAATGAACTATTTACTTTTTTATTAGTTATTATCTTTACTAGAATTAGGACTACAGAAATGCCAAATAAACATTCTAAAAGCATAGGTCTTCTTATACCAATGCAACATTGACTCCAAGAGGATTTAAATCAAAGTGCTTGCCAGGCACTGCCAACTTTAACTGCTTAATTGTGAAAAATATTTCATTAGCATGGCAGACTGGCAAGAATGGAACTATGTTGAGAAGAAAAAAAAAATGAATGTTATTGTAAGTTTCTTTCCAAAATAACATGAGAAATATGCTAATGACCTCTCTGATAAAACTATTGTCCCTCCCACACATAAAGCTACCATTTATAGGGTATTTGTATTTTAAAGTAACCTCCTCTTATTTAGTCTAAATAAGCATGTCTCCTTAGCAACAAATGTCACCTAATTAAAGTATGTCACTCAGCTTAGCATCTCA
Organism: Margarornis squamiger; assembly: GCA_035222235.1. NCBI lineage: Eukaryota > Metazoa > Chordata > Aves > Passeriformes > Furnariidae > Margarornis > Margarornis squamiger. The sequence goes on along the minus strand of JAWWTY010000106.1, from coordinate 59,725,994 downwards.
ATGAAAGATTGAAGTAGAAAGGGCACTATGAAGCAGCTGAAAGCAAAAGGGAAAAAATGTGAGGAATGCCAAGGGCCCTCCAGGAATATCAGATAAGAAAAGTCACTGAAAATGAGCTCATTAAAGGAGTAAAAATATATTGAAGTGACGCTTGTTTAGAATTGCATATAAACCTGGACTTTTCATTCTTTGCAGGTTTTTCAGGGTATCATCAGGTGCAACTTTTAGGGTCTTTTCTTTTTCTCCCGATGAGGAAAAAAAATATATAACTTATTCCCCTTAAGTAACTAGCTTAAAAATGCCCTAAAAGTTTGAGGCAAAAAACCCTCCTAATACTGTTCACCATTGAAAAAAACAGTGTGAGAAAGTTCAAGTTTTAGAAAGAAAAATACCTTATCCCATCATCACAAAAGTGGGATCCAAGAAGGACCTTTGGAAATGCCCTAGAGTTTCTTGAGTGTTGCTGAGATTTCTTTGAATAGAAGCAGGTCTAGGGGAGTGCTGAGGACTTCTTGTGAATCCCATTTTCCTTAGGCCTCTCCACAACAAATGGGTTGAAGGCTTAATCCAGGAATCACTGTGGGACATGAACTGGATATTTGCAATGACTTCTGAGGCTTTAAAAGGACCCCTGAGATGTTGCTTGTACTGGAAATGGGTGCCACTTCCAGACTGTGCCAGGACAAGTTTTTAAGCTTTCATACCTGAGATGGTCTAAACCCATCTATGTAAAACCCACTCAGCCAGCTGAGTGGGATGTCTTACCACTGATTATTCTCATGGAAAGGGTTAGGAAAAAAAACCAATATGACAAAAATGACTTCATATTCAGAGAAGACAATTTTGCCTCACTTAACATAATGAAAATTTCCATTCTTTTTTGTGGATCCCTGAGCAGATTAAACTCCTTTCTCATTTTCCCTTTTTGTATATCCTTTGAAGATTTAGAGAATAGGAACAATTTATATCTCTGTGGAATGGTATAATTTTCCATGAAGTATCAAAGCATTTATGAGTATTTACCCTATCAACCATGTGTAAAAGGATGGATAACATGAATGAAGCAGCTGAGATTTCCAGAGCAAATCTCTATATCTGTTTAGGTAATTAAACTACACCAGATTTTGCCTCTTAACTTCCCAGTAGTGACTACTTCTCTGCACCCCTTCCTGTCCCAGGATTTCAAGTCTGTGACTACCACTTCATGCCTGGCCTGTTCCAAAAGAACCTTACATTTTCATCTGCAGAAGGATGGCATGGAGCTCACATCACCAAAACATGGTGAGACAACATATGAAGTATGCTTTTCAGCACATCTAGACAGTAGAGAACACATGTACTCTTTACTAGAGGATTTTAAAACCATTACAGCTCAGCAAGCAAAATGAGGATACTGTGTAAATAACTTGGTCTATAGTTCCCTTCAGCAAACTTAGCTCTGGATTTGTGTGCAAGACAATAGTATCAACTTGCTGCCTGAAATAGAAGAGGATGACTGCACACACATACATGCATGCCCAGACTCTGAAGACCAAATATACTGTCTGGCCTCACTGGCATTGCTCAGGGTGAAGAGGCTTGGAACACTTGTTTTGGATTTACTACTTGAATGCAGTCATTACTGTCTCTTTCCATTCCTGAATGATAAGTGGAGGCATGATTCATTTGACAGATGAAGATCCCTGGGGTTTTGGTAGCCCTGTAGTTTGGATGCTAGAATCTAATCTAGGCATAAATGACTACTCACTTCGTGGTTACTGGGTTAGAGCCTTTTGAGGGAATTTGTTCCTCTTTCCCAATGCTTTGTAGAAAGTAACTAATTCTTAAAATCATTCCTGTGTAAAACAGTATTACCACCATGTACCTGACAGATACCTTTCACTATTAATGTTATTACAATAAATAGACTTAGGTGGAAAAAAACCCAAGTCTTTGTAAATCATGAGTTTCTGCTATGATATCTGACCCAACACAAACAAATCAGGCTAGTGTTGTATCCCTGTAAGTGTGAAGCATGCTGAAGGTAGGCCTAGTGTCAAGTCCTTCAGTTTTATCTTCCTGTTCTCACAGAACTCACATGAAGGAAACTCTCCTGGAGTTTCCTTCTCCCTGGATGGGAGACACACTTCATCCCTGCATGCTATTCGTGCTTTTCTCCTGAGCAATAATGTGGTGATAAAACCTGCTGCCAAATGAAGGCATTTTATTTCTGTGTAGGCATAACTAAAATTTACACCTATGAATGTAATGACTGGCTGGCAGATGAGAGAGTTTACAAAATCCTAATGAATTTATAACACTCACATAATCATCACTCACAATATGTCTGAGGTCCTGTTGCACAGTTCAATCAAAATACCAGCTTTTTGCAACATTCAAAAGTGCTCGCCCCCTCAAAATAACAAAGAGAAAACCCTCTCCTTGCAATATTGTCTTTTGAAGACAGTCACACTTACCAGAAAGGCAGAAGGGTCTTTTAAACAGGCATTTAGAAACATTTAAAACAATTGTTTCAGGCAATAATATTTTACTAAACTCTACTGCTTAGTCAAGTGGTTTGTCAAAAAAAACAAACAGGTAAGTATAGTAAGGTGTCTCTAGTTAAAATCAGCCTCATCTATATATTTATGTTTAAAGCTGCATTTCTTCAGTGTGGAGAGGAACAGGAGTATATGGCTTTTCTGACTGCCCACTGCCTACTCTATTAGCTCTCCATCACAGCTCACCTTCTCATGGTCTTTGATGTATCTGTTGGTCTAAGATCTGTGTTGACAAACTCAGGAAGAAAGACTCTGCAAACACCTCACAGATACAAAAAGAAAGGTATCGATAACTCTTCAAAGATCAAGTCGTCTCCTATTTGATGGCTGTAGGAAGGATGACAGAAATTACATTCTGGAACCCCCTCCTGGAGGAGGGGGAGAGGGAGAGGGAGAGAATCATAAGAGTAGAAGTGAGAAAACTTGTGTGTTGAGGCAGTTTAACAGGTAAAGCAAAAACTGTGCACACAAGCAAAGCAGAACACGGAACATTTTCACCACTTCCCATGGGCAGGCATATGTTCAGTCACCTCCTGGAAAGCAGGGCTCCATCATGCAGAAAAGTGACTTGGGAAGACAAATGCATTCACTCCAAATGTCCTACCACTTCATTCTTCTTCCTTCCAGTATATATGCTGAGCATGACTCCATATGGAGTAGCATGAGAAGTAGAAAAGGCCTTGAAGCTGTGGAAGCACTGCTTGGCAATAACAAAAATATTTCTATTCTATCAACACCATTTTCAGCACAAATGCAAAATATAGTTCCATACCAGCTTCTATGAAGAAAATTAACTTTACCCCAGCCAAAACCAGCATACCAACTGTGGTAGAAGTTGGTAGAAGTAGGTAGAAGGCATGATGTGTCACAAAGCCAGAATCATGCAACACTAGCTCTTCCCTAGTCACACCTTTTTTGTCTATAGGCTGTCTCTACTTGTAGAGAGGGGATAATATGTGGCACCAATGATTTTATGACTTGAGGCCCATATGTAGTTCCTGTGTTGAGATATCCATACTGCAAAGATACCTCACCTCTTCCTCCCTACCCTTGAACAAGAGAGCCACCCAATTTCCTTTGCACTCTGGCTATGACTTCTGTCCTCTGCAATCCAGCTTGCATCATCTGAAAAGCTTCCTTTTTCGTGTTTTTTTCCTTCCACTTTACCTTCCAGGCTAATGAATTATAGGGATCTTGAAAGAGAAAATCTGAGCTGAGAAATGTGGAATGCAATGATGAAAAGAGCCTTTCTTATTTTTTGTTTAGCAGTAGTTCAGAAAGGGACAACAGCAAATGCTTGAGAACAAGCCAGATGGAAATTACTTCAAGTACTATCTCAAGTGTAATGGAACTGAGGTACTTTTAGCATACCGTACTCATTAGGTACTTGTAACATCCAGCACTTCTAAGTGCTGTAGTTTGAAAACACTTTTGCACAGCCCTCTGAAAAGATCTACAGTGTATTCCAACTCAATTAAGTTTTAGCAGTAATTAACTTGGGGTTTTTTAGACATTCATCACATTTGCATGAGAATTAAATAACACTGAGTCACTAACTTAGATTGAAGAACAGAGCAATACTTTTTATAGCCACATTTTACATCTGTAAGAATGCACCTTTCACAGGCTTGCTTTCTCACAGTCAAATTAAGTAAACAGAAAGGCATTTGTTTTGTATTGCAAACCAGATCATATCAGCTGCAAGGCTCTTGTGGTTTGCGTGTTATAGTAAACACTACACCTGTTGATAAAAGGCAGAAATCATCTCAGTTTTGGCATGAATATGAAATTTTCTATATTTTGCCTTTGACTTTGTGCAAATTATAAATGGGAATGACTGTGTGCTGGAGCATTTTAAAAAGTATGGTGCTTATCTGTGAGATAAGGAAGTTTCATTCTGTGTATTCTTAGCTCAAAGTACCTGAGAACCTCCACTTCACTGGAAGGCACTGGTACACAACTTCTATTCCCAAACAAAAAAACCCAAAAAGTAAACAAACAAAAACAAACAAAAAAACCCCCACAGAAATATTTTAAACCTTCAATATCACAATCAATTTATAGAAAATGCTGGGGAAAATATTCAATAAATTAAAAGAAGACCAATAGAAAAAAAAAATAAGGCAAGGAAAAATCAATTTTTGAAGGTTCTGAATTTCTAAATCACTATTTTGGAACCAATTTATTAAATCCAAGATAATGCTAGAAAGGCAAAGATATAAACCTCATTTAAGACCAGCACATACCTGGGGGTATATATATCCATTACAGCAACTACCTGTAAATAATTTGAGAGTGTAAGCAGCACAAAGATATCATTTGAGCATGAGTGAAATTAACAACACGAGCTACAACAAAATGCAATAATAGCATGAAACATTTGCTGATTATATCTATGGAGAAATTTTTGGCTCTGGAATAACCTACTGAGAAAACAATGAGAGCCCCTATTGTCTAATTTCTTTAAACAAAACTGAGAAAAAACACTGGAAAAACATCACTCAGAGAACAATCAGTTACCAGGAGAGGAATGGAAAAATGAGTACATCATCTGAGATCATTTAATCAGTCCATGACTTTTATGATTCTGTGAAGCCTTACAGCTGCCTTAAAAAATGTTACTGGAGGCCTAATTCATTGTATAATATACACCCAACTACTCGCACATATTAAGACACACTGAAAAATACTTACATAGTCTTTTTCCTGCAAAAAATAACAAGGCCCTCCCCTTTCCTAGATATCAATTTCCCTCACAGTTTATGTAGAGGAGGCTTTTTGAAGGAAAGTAAGAGATGGTAGGGTGCTCCCCATTATACAAATCTGCACTGATTAAGCAACTAAACAGGGCTTTTAAACAATATTCTGTTCAAACTGCAGGTAAGCGTCTCTCTGGTATTTGGCATCCTAAGAATCTTTACTGACGAAGAGTAATTTATCAGACGAAAAGTCAAGGGAAGGGACAAGTCAAAAGTTATCTCCTTATAGGGTAGAAGACTAAGAAAGGGAGACACACATTCTGTGGTGACAGGGAAAAAGATTCATTATTGGAGTTCAGATACTAATCAGCCACTCACCTTCAGGAGATAGCTTGAAAGACAGCAAGTGGTAGTCACTTATTATTTAGTTGGCATATGAGGCCAAAGCCTTCTGTCTGCTGCTGTCATAACGTGAGTGTAGCCTTGCTGACTGAAAACGTGTCACATCTCCATTTGTGCCAAAAAATATCCAGAACTAAATATAGGAGAGAACAATGCCTTTTGGTCTTGAGTGAGACCAAAGTTCTAGAAAAAGTGGAGGGATATGAAGATCTTGCAAAAGGCTTCATCAAGGGAGAAGACCCACAGGGACGAGAAGGTGATGCACTGACCCCCAGGGCCCTGGGTTGGGTGAGCAGTCTGTCCCCCAAAATAGCAGGGCTGAACTATAGACTCCCAGCCTCTGGCAACTGAAGATCTTCAGTCTAACATGAGGCAAGGTGCCAGCACACTCACTAGCCTCCTTCTCTTCTGTTTCACCATTGTTTACCCTTCACCCACCCTCCAGGACTGCTTGGGGCCCTTGGCATTCTCTGTCAATCCAGTAGGTAGCACTGATGCAATGAGGTTTAAGCTTGAACAGACTCTAAAATGTGCCATGCCTTGGACTGGTGACATAGGGAATAATCCAAAACAATAATGGTCTATCACTTGTGTCCTTGTTTTTGGCCAGGACAGAGTTTATTTTTTCACAGTAACCATGAAAGGGTGGAGCCTGGCACTGTGTAGGTGTGTCTAGGTTGTTATTCTGTACCACCCATGTCACTGCTGTGGGGCAGAGGGGAGTCTCGCTTCCGAGAAGGAGGGGGATATGGTATACAGCTGGGAAGAAAAAGTTGGCTGCTGTCATTTTGTCCTTTGTTCCAGGGATTGTGCAGTGCCAGCTTGGTCAGTGAGCATTTTTTTGCATATAAATTGCTCTCTTTTTGTATACTTTTATTATTAATATTGTTGCTGTTACTCTTTGTTTTCGTATCTCATTGCTGTTTCCAGGAGATTGTTGTATTGAACCTGTAGTCTCTGCTGTTGGTATCTCCCACTGGAGGGTGGAGCGGACTGAGTGGGGGGCGGGGAGGAGGAGGAGGCACTAAATTAGGGAGTGGCACTCCTAAACCACGAAAACTTGTTGGAGAGTAGCTGAGTCATCTAACAAACACAGAATAAAATAAATTAATGATGATGGCTGCAATCAATGCTATTGTACTAGCTATTAAAACACATAAGAAGATCAGCATGTGCATCCCCAAGGACAGTTTACCAGTTTTCTGCACTTGAATTGAGCCAAAAATAGTGTGATATAAATCAGTGATTATAACTAAGGCTGGATAAATTCCAGGTTGAAAAAAAGCATACTGTGCAGTGGAAAACTGTAAATACTTCTACAACGTGTATATATCTGTGTATGCTTGTGTGGGTTTGTACACACAGGTGTATAAATATGTATAGACATACATGTGTATACATACAGCAAGGTTTATATATATAAAAATTCATATATACTATCTATAATAATAAACAAATGTATATAATTAACATAGGAATAGTCACATCAAGATAGCCGTATTCTGGTATTAATATGCTATTTATAATTCATTATACTATAGTAAGAATTATGCAATATACATAATATTTAATGTGTAGCATATAATACTATAGAATGTATTGTTGCAATTTAGCACAATATTAATATAGTGTGATTAATATATATCATTTATGTATTGGTGCTGAGTACTACAGCAGGCTTTGAGTAAGGCAAGATCTCTCTTTTTTAAGGCAGTTTTGGAGATTCTCAGCCTTTCTCTCTGATGGAGAAATCTCTCTATGACACTTTTTAATCTGGTGCTGTGAAATTAATTCAGGTGATCATGATGCTGTTCTAACATCATGAAAAATGTGAGCTGCAGTTCGCAGTTGCTAAGCATAATAAGGAACTGATAGTTGTGCAGGCTCATCCTGTCAAGCGAATCAAAGTGCCTAAGCATCCAAATATGAGAGATGACAAGTTAAAATTGGCGCTTGGCAAAGAAGACAAGAATAGGCTGTGTAAGAAACTGAAATGACATTTATCCGATGCAATGCTTCTCAGTATTTCTGATGCATATGACAGACAACTATGCTGATGATTTATTGGTCTTATGGTTATCAATTTGTCTCATAAAGGGAAGTAAGCTGATTTACATAAAGCATAAAGGAGTTGATAGGAACTTGTCAAAGTTACCACAGAACAGAAACAGAATCAGGCACTGAAAGAATGAATCCTGTATGGTTTGCAAACAAATCACTTCTGAAGTTAGACCACTTTCAACAGTAAAACCCAGTGAACTTTATAGGTGGTTAAGGAGTGTCAGGATTTGGTAGCTAGTAATGGAGTGACCTGAAAACCAGAGTGGACAAACATCCACATTACCCTCACAAAACCTTCCTTTTTACTTGTATGAGGTCAAGGCAGAGGTTATTCTTACCAACAAAATAAGAAGCAAATGGATTATCATTATTACTTCCATTTGTGGGTAGGCATTTTCATCCCATCTGGCAGTACCTATAAAGGCTTCAAATTTTTATTCTATCGAAGCATCCTGCCTGAAACACCAGGAAATATGTGAACATGGGCATGAATTAGTCAGTGTTTTCTGCTACATAACTGAAGCTATTAACTGTGTTTGCGATGTGCTCTTAAAATGTCACATGCAATGATGAGGTTTACAAAAACTGGCTGGAGCAAAAAAATCATCAGAAACAGTGAATAGTTCCACAAAACAGTAGCTTGCTATGTATTTACTAAATACAGAACAGGATCCTCTCGGATTCTTATGACCTACACAAATAGTCCAATTCCTAAAGAAGCTAAACACATCTCATGCACCTTGATTTGCAGTGATATGGATATTGATATGCAGAGTTATTCTATAAAGTAGTATTTTTACTCCCTTTTATTTAGCAGTGATAAAAAAAAGGCCAGATGAGTCTGGCAGTACATTTTTTGTCTCTAAATTACAATGTATAATTTTATACATAGTGTAGAAGATTCAGATAGAGCACTTGACTTTGTTGCCTTAAAATTTTGTCATATATTTGTGTGCAAAAAATATATATTTTCATCTGTACATGTTCAAAACAGAAAAAAAAAAAGCCTCTTTTTTTTTGGCAAACCCATAGCTCCAGCAGTAAAATATAGCATACAAATACATAGAGTTATGTATTTCCAGAGACCTGTTCCCTGTTCAGTGTACCAGACAGTGTGCTCCCAAGGCAGTACAGCCAATGCCAATTCATATAAGATGAAACAATGAAGCATATGATGGCAGTATTTTGTAGAAGATAGATACATGTATATAAAAAAAAAAAATAAAAATGCCTGTGCAAAATCTTGACAACAGAAAGCCTCGGATCGTATGTCTTAGTTTCATAGTATTGATGATATTGAACATGAGTGAATTTGTGTCTCATCCTATTCCTGTTGGAATTTACCTGCCATGTAAAAAGAGGGGAGCTGTGCCTGGAAAACTTGTTCTGTTTTTCCACTTTTTTGATACTGAAAGTATTTATTTCTCTGATGCTTAGGAAATACACACTCTGACTGAACTTCCTTTCTTATAAAAGACCTCAGTGTACAAGTTATCCTTTCCTTCCTGTTGCAAAATATTTTGACTTGTGATGATTAGGGTTGCTGAGAGAAAGCAACAAAATATTTGCCAACATTATATCTTTCTTCCTTCACCTCCCTTTTTTCCCCTTTAAGAAAAGAAGTTTACCTTTCATTTACTGTTGATGTTGAAAACATGGAAGTCTGGCAATATTTCTAAGGCATGCTGAAAGCTCAAGATACTATCAATCCCTCCTTAATATTTAGAAAAGTTCTCATACACTAAGTACTATTTTGAAGTGTATATGTTATATTTATGCTTCACTACCTGTCATGGTCTTCCCCTTGATTTCTGATGAAGCTTGACCTAAGAAAGACATAAATCCTCACTCCAGAAAAGGTTTTCCTTCTTCTCTTCTATTTGTACGGCTGTGATTGGCAGAGTCTTTTGAACAGAAGGTCCCTGTCAGTAATGTTGCTCACTACAGCAGCCTGCTGGAGTTCACTGGTTTCCTGGATCCCCAAACCTTTAATCTGGTGATCTTCCAGGGGTAGCCCACCTTAGTAAATAAACATCTGGAGGTTCATGACCTTGGCAATAAGGTACAGAAATGTAGTCATCCCTTAGGGACTGAATTTTCATCATTTGACGGTATTCCAGAAAGGTCAGACATCCTTATTTACCTAGTTTGACTTTTAAGTGCTCACACAGGTGATAGGAAGTTTAGGATCCATCCACATACCTGACTAAGTCACTTATGACGTTTTAAGTGTCCTGTGGTACCTGAGATGTGGCACAGCTCATATCTGTGGGAAACACATGTTATTCTGAAACAAGAGGTGGATACCAGGTAGGACGCTTCAGTACCATCCTGCCATTTTAGACATTGAAGTTCACATACCCATGAGAGACTGAAATGGTTAATGGCTTAAATGTTGTTAAGATCATTGGAGGACTTTTGTCCACTGTAGCAAACTGTGCAAAGAAAGGACTGCTTGCGGAAGCCCACTCTAACCCAAAAATGCCTATTAATTTGTACTGTGATAGGAACTTAAGATAAAGGTGGTACTAGTTATCTGATTGGCTTCCCAGATTTACTCATGAGGAGATTGTCAAAATATCACACAATGCTTGCCACATTTCCATCTTAACCAAAAATCTTAATCAATGTCATGGTGTGCCCCAGCTCTGTGTATGGATTACTGAAAGGATAGGTCTCAGGTTTCTGAGCCCCGAAAGAAGTCCTCTAAATGGCATCCTGTGCCCAACCTCCAACACCTTCTCTGGAAAAGAAAGGCCTCACAAATGTTCCTAATCAGAGCTGCCAGACCAGCACAGTCCCCTTAGAGACCACAGAGCATTTAAAAGTGCATGAAAGCTGGTTGCTTAGGTACCTATTTGGATCACACTTAGCTCCTTTCACCTTGATCCTTTCCCTTGAGGGGGTGGGTAACTGAGTAACCTGCATCATTTCTTCTCCAGTCTCCAAACTGATTTAAGATTTTATACCTGAATGGTTTGCGTGGCTTTGCACACAGCGCTGGCCATGAGAGCCAGTTGTATATTCAGCACTGTGAAGAACATTGCTTAGCCCCACAGCTTGGGTCTTCTGAGCACATTTGTTTTGGCTGGGCATTTAACTCTGTGACTGGCTGTTGGGTTTTTGTCTTTGTCAGGAGTGGTAAAGTTGTTTATTTATTTAATACTGCATTCTTGGGCTGCAACACTGTTCTTGACTTTGTTCTTTGTGAGCCAAAATACACCTTACCACTAACAGACAAGGGTTATTCAGTGATTGTGTCAGAAATGGGAAACAGCTTATTGGAAGAAGGTCAGACGATGAGTTATTTAGGGTGACTTCCTCTGTACTCCTCCTCTGTTTCTTCTACCCATGGGTACACATGGGAATGGGTGTACGTGTAGAAGCACAGTGGCAAATGGGACTAACCCTTTCCAGTAGCAATCTCAGAGTGGGGCTACCTGAGGGTGGTCAGATTTTCCAACCTTTGTTCTGATTCATAGCAGTTTGGGTCAGGGCAAATATGGTGTTGTTTGTAATGAAATATGTGCGACAGTATGCACCTCCTGAGATCTCCTCTGCTGCCTGCATGGTGAGCCCCAGGCAATGCCATCTAGTTGAGAAGAATAAACAAACCATTCAAGACCTTTGTTTGCCCGTGAGTCATGAGGGGGCTGCTCACTAGAGTATTAAGAAAGATAAACATATGGCAAAACTCTAAAGACTATTTCTGGAAACCTTTACTGGAGGGAACAGCTAATCCATTGTTCAGAGCCTGCAGAGAATTACAAAGCTGGAGAGAGGAATGGGAGCAGGAAAGAAGCAAAAAAAAAAAAAAAAGCCCTAAAATCCGAGAGATCAAAAATTCAGAATGGTTGTAATTACCCATGTAGGCACGAGGGCTTTGTGGGAAGAGGGGCATGACTGACACAGGGGACTTGTGGAACGGGTTGGATCTGTACCCAGTCATAACAGGAGGCAGTTGTTATTCGTCTCCTCAGAAAGTAAACAGGGAATATCATGCATTATTTGACTGTTACTCCAAAGGGAAAGAATATTGGTTAGAAATTATGAAGAATTATTTTCTGATTGAAATTAGCACAAAACCAGTAGGTCATTTTCCCCATATGCTTCAGCTGAAGGGCCAGAGAGAATATTAAACCTGAAAATGCAAAGGCCTCCTTTTCTGTTGTCTGCATGGAGTTTTTTGTTGAAAAGGAACATTTCTTTCCTTTTCATTACCTATTTTATTTTCTGCTATTTTAGTAGTTTTATTTATTACTGTAAATGAAAACATCACAGACGTGTCCAGAAGCTTGTGGCATTTCATGAGGTGTTGCTCAGGAGAAGCCATGCAGCAACCTCAGCATTTCCTGAGATGCTGACATCATCTCTCTCCTCAGGGAAGTCCATTAAAATCTCTGTGAGGCACCTCTGCACCTCATATAGGCTAGTGCAACTGAGTCCCTGTCTTTTCTCTGTTATACCAGAGAATAATGTGCAGCTACAGGAATTTAATAAAGTAATTGCAAGTGTTCAGTGGAGAAATATAGCTTCCATCTTTATTTTAATTATATTGGTCAACCTGTCTGGCATGAAACTTACCTGTGAAGATCTTTAACAACATAGTGGTTGAGACTTAGATTCAGATGGGAAGTAGAACTCGTACACACAGCACAGTACCTTTTAATCACTCCTGATGTAAGCAGGCACTTGTGAATTGACTTAGGATTGCAGCCAGTAGATAACACTGAATAAGATTATGATTATTTTCTCTGAATAAATTTCAGTGATCTGGAGTTCAGGAAGATAAGTAGCCTCAGCTATAGGTATAAATATGGCTGGAGTTTGCATTGAGTACTAGTAGACAGCAGCGTAAAGATAAAGCTGGGTCTTTTGAAGGGTGCAGTTCCCAGACTGGTCTGCTGGATTTAGTCTTAATGCTAGATCCAGACTGCTAGTTGCCCTGTGCCTGAAGACTATCCCCAAGACAGTGACTGACCCCTAATGTATCCCTTGCTCATAGACACCTACTACCTCTATTTTAGCAAAAAAAACCCCCAAAACAAACAACACCCCCAAACCCACAAACAAACAAACAAACAAAAACAACCCAAAAAAGCCCCACGTATAGATATAATTGTAATCAGTGCAGTGCCTGCAATTTAACCAAAACTACCCCTTGGCCTGAACTTTGTATCATTTGCTGTGTGGCTTGCCATGGCAGCCTTATACCTGGTGCAAAGTCCCACCATGCCATGTCCCAATTCAGGTTCCAGGACTTCCCTCCTTTTGGGTCTCTCCCTGGTCTGCACCACAAGTCATCTTTGATGGTGGCCCTGGCACCAAGCTGCTTGCTGATCTGCAGCTCTGCCAGCCCTGTGGCTTCCCTCTGACAGTACTGCCTGCCAGCTCCAGCCACTGCCTTGCCTGAAATCCTTCATGGTGGTCTGTACCTGTGGCACTACAATTTTACCCAGCCTTTGCTACCCTGAGGTCAATCCTGAGAGCTAGTGTTTGGATGGATGTACTCAGAAGCTGCGCTGTCAGTCCTGCCAGATTTTAGAAAAATCAGGTATGATCTATTGCCTTCAAGCTTTTTGCTAGTGCAAGACTTCCTTATGGCCTCTCCTCTTGTGCCGAAGAGAGGCTGCTTCCCTGTTCCACTCACAGCACTGAGTTGACTCAACCACTCCCTCAGCACTGAGCTCCCTAATTCACCAAACCTGGACTCTCTGCTGTGTCTTGGATTCATCCTCAGTCACACCCCAAAGTAATCTACTAGTCCAAATCCAAAACCCAGTGGGGCATAGCTTAGGACCTGGCCCAGCTACTTCACTGACTTTAAACCTACTCTCAGCCCTCTGCTTGCTTCTAGTTCTGCCTGATCTAAGATAGCCATGGGCATTAGGCATTTACTAAAACTAACAAAAACTATCATGTGATAACTCCCTACCATTTTCAAACTGCCTGACATCTGATCTTAGGCCTCATACTAGTTATAGCCTAAACTCTAAATGACTTACCAACAGGTCACCTGTGGTTTATCTCTTTGTTAGCTTGCCACCACCAAATGAGACACATCATAAACCCTTAGCCACATACTGCTACTGCCTGAAACTCTACACAGAGACTGCCTACTACCTTCAAGCCCCAGGCCAAGGTTATTGTTAGACCTAACTATATTCCTAACTCTTTGGTCTTTATTAGTCCCAATCCTATCTACAACTTCATCTGTTAACTCAAGTTGCCATCAGCCAATTCCAAACTCTGTCTCAACACAACTTTTTGGCTTGTCAAAGTGTAATGTCACTCTATCTCTTTGTGGTGAAAAAGATTTCACGAGTCTCACTTGATTTGAATTATATTTCAAGACAATGACACAAGAAGGCAGCACACAAAGCAGAACAAAAATTTCTATTCAAAATGGAATTTGCAGGAGGAATGCTTAGGGGAACCTTGCTACCCTAATAATCTGTATTTGTTCCTATTATGAAATGGAATAGCCAGTTTGATTATTTTCTCCTTAACTGCAAGAAAGGTCGAGAAACATTTTTCCCAAAGAAAACAGTTTATCATGTTTTTGACCTGGCCTATCTATTTGGTCAAGTCGTGCATCTTTTGAATGCATTCACTAATTTCAACCTGACTTGTCACAAGGTTTAAATAATCAAATTTTGTGAAAGCTGGTTAGAAGCAAAGAAGCAGAAAGTTCCTTCCAGAAGCAGAAGGAGGCAGAGATAAGCCCTAGGAGATTTTGCCGGGCAGCAGCTGCCCATTCAGTCAGAAAATGGACCAGACAAGAAACCATCCTTTATGTGTGTCTGGATGAACCACAGCCTATATTTCTGAAGTCTGGCATGACTATAATAGGTTACAGAAAAAGGTGATTGGAGACTAGCATGGAAGAATGGTGATGGGATAAAGTTGATTACTTAGGTCAATTGATTTCACTTGCGTTAAAGCTCACAATAATATTTTGTGGAAAAGGGAGACGAGTTCCAGTACATGTAAATTGGGACTTTCAAGTAATTGTGACTGCAGAGGCTAGGACTTTTTTTGGGAAAAAAAATAATGCGATAGTTGTAGGAGTAGGCAGCAATGAACAGGACTGCAAACCATTTGGGGTAAGTCCTCCTTTTGATTTATGCATCCCAGCACAATGCAGACCCTCCTTAGGACTTTTACATGCAGCTGTTATTAATAACATTTTATATCAGAATAGTAATAGCGGTAGAAAGGATCAAGTAGCTCTTCCTCCACACTCGTTCTATGATTACTTAAAATCGTTGGAGACACAGAGTAGTGAGCAGGTTATGTAGCTGTATTTGCAGCTGAGGTTCTGGAAAGAAGCATGTAATGGCACAGGGTTCAGTTATACTGCTTGGGTGAGTGGTGTCCCCGACAAAAATAGACAGACCCTGGTGTCTGCAGTTTGCAAAGAGCAGCTGAGGGAAGCAAAACAATCTTCTAAGGTGGTCAGTCAGGAGTGGCCAAGGGCGGCTGGAAGGGGAGGAAGCGCTGAGTAAAAGCTTTGTAAAACTGGCAGAAAAGTCAAGTTGTCAGCGTCCCCTTTACTGATGTTTCAGACGTTTACTTTGAGCTGCTTCCTCTCTGTGAGCAGGGCTGCAGGCAGGGCTTGCCTTTCTCCTCGAGTGACGGTGGCTGCTTCTGTGTTTCCATTGGGCTGCCTGTGCCTGCGTCCTTTTCCTGTGGAAATAGAAGATATGGGCAGGAGAAAAGACATATTTGGTAATGTTTCTCTTCAAAGCATCTTTTTCACAAGGCTGCCTCAGCTGCAAAATGTTAAGGGGAAAAAAAAAAAAGAGATCTTGGAACTAACTCCAGACAGACCCTAATGCCTACAAATTTGTCTAAGGAAGCCAAGTCCAGAAAGGCAAAACATGAAGAAGGCTCATTATTTGACTGCTAGGGACACTCAAATAACCAGACATGCCAGTACTTATGATCTTCATATTTCAGACAGCTCGTCTTTCATATCCTCCCTCATCCTGCATTCCCACCCTGCTCACTTCTTTTATTTCCCTTCATCCCCACTAATTCCACTGCATTTGAAATTGTTTATAGAACATAAAAAATATAAAGATATTGTTTAAAATTCCTATGGGGAAACAGTCTGTTCATCTAACCATCTGCTTGATGGAGCCATTCACAGCTCTCCTAGTCGCTTGCATGATCTTTTTTTTTTTTTTTTCTGTCCAGAAAGTCCAAAGTACCTTGGCAGACCTCTTTCTATTTTATTTTAACAAGAATTGACTGAGGAGGTGCTATGGTGCTAAGGGCATTGTGTGACTGTCTCTGATTCATGGTTCTGCTGGAGCTGTGGCTCAGGGCAGGAGGCGGAGTGACTGCGTTCTAAGTTTTGAAGTCTCCTGGGGAGTTACTCCTTGAGATGTTTTAGAGCATCACAAGACTGCTAAATCGTCAGTCACCATCCCTGGCCAGAAGGAGGGGCAATTTACATTCCCTATCTTTGGTACATATCCCATACCCCCGGAAATCTGTGCAGGACAAAAATATTACATGTTGTAAATGAATTAACAAAATTACTGTTTTAGCTATTGACAAAAAACCTCACAAATTCAAACAAAATCCCTGACTAGTTTAGGCAGGACAAGGATTGTACTTCAGCTATTCTCAAATGTACAGGAATAAAAACAAAGGGTATATTGTCAATCTAACAAATTATTTTTTTTCCATGTATGTGAGGTGGTCCTCACATAATTTGTGGAAGAAATCACCTTTAATTTCTCATTCTAAAGTAGATTTAACACCCCGAAATGGTCTACCAAGAGATATTTGAATATAACAGTCCCATCCCTTTTCCTTTTTTTTCCTTTGAGGCTAGATTGATTGTCTGTGAGATGTAAATTGAATACAGTAGTGCAAAGAAATTGGTATTTGAAGGCAAAATTACAGAGTTTTGTTTTGATTTGTTTTGGGGTTTTTTTTTGCAGAGTTTCATCAAATCTAGTTTTGTTTCTTATGGATTCTTATTAGTATGTGTTGATTATCACCCACAGTCTTTTCCAGCCTCTTGGAAGTCTGAATTTGTCCCCAAACTGTAAAATATATGCAGTCTGATGAGTCACTTCAATACAACATAAAAATTTTAAGGGGTGGTTAGCATGCAGACACTTCAAATTTGAGTTTAATAATGTTGTTTATGATACTGAAATAATAGTTGTTTTCATAGATGCTAATGCCAAAAATGGCTATTCAAACATCTAGTCTGATGTCTATATTATCCTAGCCATAGAATTGGATTGTTTGACTAACAAATGGTAGACTTTTACAGCACAACCCGGTAACTGTCTGCAGCTGCTAAGTTACATAAAGCATAGCTTTTTTCCTTCCTTCTGCAGTGGACTGATGAAGAAACTGTAGTCTAGAAATTATTTTGTAAGACTACTGTTTATAGTATGAGTAGGACAGACAGAAATACGAGAAAAGCCCTGGGGCTGCCAAAAATCTCATTTTTTGGAAGAGAAGCCCTTGGGCCTTGAGAAAGTAATGTAGGAAAAATGTTATTTAAATGAGATAATTTCTGTCTCAGTACAAAATAATAATTCCCTGACATAAAAGATATTTTGCGGACCCCCTCCAGCCCTTCTTGCTAGGGCCAGGCAGTGTGGTGTTGCCTCTTCTTTCAGGCTGTGCAAATTCCTTTCTCTTAACACAAATTCCAGAGTTTGGGGAGCAGATGAAACTTTTAGGTTATTCCAAAAAACAGGAAGCTTTGTTTTGGGATTAAATCCTGCTTTATTTCTTATCTGTATTCATTTTGCCTTATTGGACAAGCTAAGTATATATAGTATTTTTTGCCTTTTTCGTCTTGAAGTTGCAAAAAGACTTTTTAATCCATGCAGAAGGTGGTCTATGACTATTACATTAAAGGGTGCAAATGGCAGCTTGTGTTAAACATCAGTGGCTGTGACACATTCTGCTCCCTTTTCACTGTATGGTTTGGCAAAGGATCTGTGGGCTTGCTACTGTTGAAGTCAGAGACAAAATTCTCCTTTCTTTCTGAGGTGAGAAATCTGGACCAACCCCTATTCCTGTTCACAGCTAAATATTCCCAAAACAGTGATACTTCTATAAAAGGGAACTAGTCTAATGGGAGTAAATGTTGATATCTCTCATTTTGTTTCATGAATCATTGTTCTCTTACCCTTTGCATCTCAGGCTCTGTCACACTTCATACTGCATTTTTCAGACAATCAATCCACTGAAGGAAAGGGGATCAATCAGCATTTATAGAGTGAAAACCACTCAATATTTATAAATGGTGTGTACAGAAAGCAAACTTCAGTGTGTATAGGATGTGATCTGGCTCACATAGTAACGTCAGCACAGGAAGAAGTTGTGTGAAAAGAAAGGGTGAAGGACCAGCAGGACCCAGTGTTTTGGTGGCAGTTTAAGGTTAGAGCAGCAAGTTGAGAGAAATTATTATTTGTCTCTCCATGACACTTGTGTGGCTGCACCTGGAGTGCTGAGCCTGGTTTGGGGCTCCTCAGTACAAGACATGAACATGCTGGAGAGAGTTCAGCATTGGTTCACAAAGCCAGTGGTCTGGACCACATAATGCACAAAGAGAGGCTGAAGGACATGTGTTTACTCAGCATAAAGAAGAAAGGGTTCAGGAGTGTCTCACTCATGTGTACAATTACTTAAAGCGTGTTTGGACAGAAAATAGAGCCAAAGCTGGAGGTGCACAGTGACAGAATAAGAGTCAGCAGACAGAAGTAGAAACAAATAATCAAATTTATAACACACATGAGATATTATAGTATCAAGAGTATTGATTCCATTAAATAACTCTTAGGAATGGGAAATGGTGATGTCTAGAATCATATCCTGAGCACTCAGAAGACTGGGGCCTTTCAGTCTAGAGTCAGTTGAGAACAGGAGATCTGGAGATATCTGAAGTCTATCAGAGGACTGAACTTTGTGCCAGCCTTAGACCACTGTCCTGGTTCTGGCCAGGACAGGGTTGATTTTTGCAGTAGACAGAAATGGCATGCCCAGGACCCTGAGGTTGTTCTAAACCACCTCATGGTATAAGTAGGGAGTGCGGGGAGGTTGGGTTCCTTACAGTGTATTTTGTAGTGTGGGGTTCCCCATTGTGAGCAGTCATGTGTGAATCGTTTGCTTATCTTGTACATTCTGTTATTAATATTGTTGTTATTACTGTTCATTTCTTATCCAATTGTTGTTTCTAGTAAATTTTTCTTTACCTTTTGTGCCTCCAGTTCTCCTCTTCACCCTGCCACAGGGAAGGGGGTAGGGAAAATGAGAAGTGAGCAAGTAGCACACAGTTTGAGATGCTTCAGTGGGAACATTAAATGGGGCAACACCATACCAAAACCACAACAACCACTTTCAGAGCCTTCACAGCTGGGTGAGAAGATGGGGTTGGCTGAGTTTGAGTTAACTATGGGGTCTGTAAGTGCTTCTCTCTAAAGGCAGATTGAAATGATTTGAAGTTTGATCATGTTCTGTCTGAGTGAAAGGAGCAAAAGTGTGTTCTTTTTCCTTAACGACATCAAAGATGTGTGACACTTATGGTGGGAGAGTGTGTTGTTTGTATAGTGCATATTGTCAAGTGATAGAAGATGGGTCCCAGCTCGTGTACTCCTTACTTGAACCTCAGCCTTTTCCAGGCAATTTGAGGAGAGGGTGTGTAGGGTCATGCCTGCTCCAGCTCCATAGAAGTCTGCAGGGTGGGGAGGTAGGAACTCAACCACTTAAGAATGCTACCACAAAAGGGTATAGCATGCCCATGCTCTGCTGAGCATTGCAGTAATTTAGTGAACTTCAGAAGACTCAACAGCTCAGATGTCTCTTAAAAAGCATGAACAGTTAATTTACTTCTGCTTGTGCTTCTATTAAATTCCAGTATTGAAATTTCTTACACAGAAACCTGCGACATTTTAGACATACAGTTATACTTCTGTAGTGTATGAATGGAGAGAGATATAGTTCAGGAATTTCCCGAAGGAAAAGAGGAAAATTCATCTTCGAAGGCAATGTGGAGGAAATGCAAGTCAGAAGAACAGAGAGTTCAGTAATTGTCATTTAGATCTAAGGTTCAACAATAATTAAAGAAAATCTTTCTTAAAATATTCATGTTTCTGAGATACTGGTGTTCTTTAGGGACAATCAGTTGATACCGCAGTGGAGCAATTTATAGGACTGCATCCATGAAACTGATTAATGTGTTCAAGCATTATTAAGGCAAAACTTTTCAGAGTCTGTAACCCACACTGATTTCCTGAGACTGTGTCAGAGACCATGGGTCTTGGAAACAAGACCAGTATCTGGTCAGTGCTCCATTCATGTTTTCATGTCAGTATGAGGATGGAAAGAACATTGTCCTCTACTGTAAGCCCCACACTCCCTATAGGGAGGAAATTGAGACTCTTCCACCAACTGAATTTGGAGCCTGGCCAGCTCCAGATAAGAGTCGCTGGCCAGGCTCCAAATTCAGTTGGTGGAAGAGCAGGATGGTGGGGACCTGTGGAGTAAACTTTCCCATCAATCCAGTTATATATATGGTTCACCCAATTTTATCTGTAGTGCACATAGACATAAATAGAGCTTGCTATCACGATTCATCTTAATGTGGCCTTTCCAAGTCAATGGAAAATAGAATGAATCATTGAATGATGACTTCTCTGTGTTTAAAAAGTATCTATAACGAAAAATATTCTTAAAAGTAATCCACTTGTGTCAAAACATCTGTTTGATTGATGCTGATTGAGACACTAACACAAGAGTCTGGGGGTCTACTCGAGTAGTGTATCAAGTATCTGGATACTACATAGTATCGTAACATGATCTGGGGACACCAGTCAGCTACTGAAAACCAAATACAGGAGATACTCTCATCTGGTATTTGTTTGCTTGAATGACGATGTTTTGAAAGCTTTATACATTTATTCCACAGCTTGGCAGCAGTGGGCACAAAAACTGGAATGAACTGACCTTTACGACTTTTATCAGACAAAGAGAACCTCTGTGCCTACCCTGCTGTTTGTCACTTCTGGTCCCCACTCTCTGGACCAACATTTCTCCTTCCATTTTTTTCCTTCTTCCTTCAGTTTGTTTCCTTTACCACTCTGCACCTGCTTTTAAAATGCAAGTTACTAGCGAAGTTATTTCTTGCTCCTGGGAGAGACAGATGGACTCTGAGAACCAGAGCCATGACACCTTCTTCATGTGAGGTGACAGAAATAACTCCCATGAAATACACTGTGTAACTAAACACAGATGGTCTCTTCATGATGGGGCATGATGACTTAAGAAGATGGGCAATGCCACACACACATCAGGTGAGTAAATTGAAGAATAATAATTCTCCTGTTGGCTGTAATTACATGGAAGACAGCCTCTCAGTGAAAGCAAGCTGTGCAGGCAGCAGTCTCAAGGATGCAGTGTAACTTTGAATCATGCTCTTTGCAAATTTCCAGTAAGTAAATTTGGGAAAAGCCACAGAACTTGTTGCAGATCTTGATCTGATATTTTGATTTCCTACAGGTTCTTTCCAGAACTCTTCTAGAACTTTCTATGTGTGAAAGTGAAGTTGGGGTTTTAATATAGTATCATAATTGTCATTAGTGCCATCTAGGAATCACAGGTATATCAGTGTGTTGTCTGTTAAAGGAGAGCATGTGGTGCTTCAGCAGGAGTATATATAGTTTGTCTTCTGTTAGCCACAGTGTCATACTTCTGCAGATATGGATTACAAATTCATATATACCCAGCAATGGAGAGACATCGTAAGCTCCCCGATTAAAGT
Organism: Margarornis squamiger; assembly: GCA_035222235.1. Classification (NCBI taxonomy): domain Eukaryota; kingdom Metazoa; phylum Chordata; class Aves; order Passeriformes; family Furnariidae; genus Margarornis; species Margarornis squamiger. Next base: position 59,704,491 of record JAWWTY010000106.1, on the reverse strand, counting down.
GATGAGCAGTATACTTGGTAGCACCTGGGCATTATTTCTGTCTAACTCCTTAGCATCCAGTAGTCACTAGGACAGTTGTAACTTGCTCAGCAGCCAGATTGACTGCTTTTGTTATAAGAATATATGACTGGTTTTCATGCAATTTTTATCAAACCTAATGAGGTGTCCTTTTGCATTTGTATAACTCAAACATATAATGATGTTTTGACTTTTTATTGCTCGCTCACTGTCCTGTCAGCAACAGTTTAAGTTCTGGGAGAGCTTATCAGATCTTTTCAGATGTTGCCAAAAAGGCAAATACTGCAGCATCAGTTCAGGGTTAACTACTAGCCATAAGAAGAATCTTGGGCTACACAAAACACAGTAGAATGAAACTAATTTTAGTTGGTTTGTTGTCCGTTTATTATCTGCAAAAAAAAAAACAAACATGGAGGGAAAGTAACAACATTGTTATATGTGCAGAAGTAGTTTATAGACAGCAGTGGCAGCTTGAAAGAATTTGAGCTCTCAGTCCCACTGGTTCAAATGTTACACTTCACAATAAGAATTTTTTGAACCAGCAGAAAATCTGCTTATTCATTAGATTTTTCTTCAGAGACTGGAAACCTATCGCAAAGTTTTGGTTTAAAAATTGTCCACACAGAATGATGCTGCCACATGCTACAGAGTATTATTAGAAATTCAATTGTCTGCATAGTTTTAAAATATTGCAAGAGCACATGATCGTGGTGGTAAAATGAAGAACTTTTTTTCTCTCCATTTGGACATAATCTAAATTCAATCAGTCTGCTTTCCCACCTTTCTTGTGATCGTTCAATAAGGGAAATAATACCTAAATTATGTTTAGAGCAGACAAACAGTGATCACAATTTGGATTTTTCTCAGACTGAATATTCACAGGTTAGCAGATTGAAAAAGGTGAATGTCCCTAGTTAGGCTGGTTCATTTCTCTCTCTCTCTCTCTCTCAATCTCATTTTTTTAGTCTTCAGATAACCACAAATGTGCAATGAAAAGTAATATAAAGTGTGTTAGGATCCTGAGAAGAAAGGCATTATAAAACCACAAAGTATTCTTTCATAGTACAATTTATTAATGTGGCTTCTTTTCTACCTGCCAGATTCAAATGCTGTGGTATGCAATTATTCCAGTTTAAAAGACTAAAGTTAGTCTACTTTATTGTATTATAAGATATATTGATTGCATTACTACAAAAATCTCAAATATGATACAGCTCTCTCAAGTATAAGCTAAGAGCACAGCTAACTGGGACAGCTGTTGTTCTGGTGTTTCCAGAAAAGTTTCTTTTATCAAGTTGAGACAAATCTGATGATATTTTCAGTACAAATTATATCTGACACAGGGCACTCACATCCTGAGGTAAAGGTCATTCTGTGGTGTAGTACATGAGCCTTTAATAAACACCTCTTGAACTCGAGGATAAATGTTTCTTTCACAATGAGATAATCCTATTTAGCCATCCTGAGCATGAAAAGAGAGTCTAAGTGTCCTAATAAGATACAACTAAATGATTGCACAATGTTATATCCTTTCTGTTTGTATAAATAGAATATGGTTTTCAGTTCCAAAACCTCAGTGTTAATTCAGTCAGGGCATGGAATTGTGACCTTTGGGTAGAAATTAGAATATTAACAAACTTAGTTGTGTTTATTACACAGGAAAAGCATACGGAAATGAAGGTGCCAAGACATTTTCTTGCACTCCTTATACAGCTTTTCTGCAATACCCTATAATTTGTCAGTGTTTACACTTTAAACCTTTGGTCATCTTGAAAAGATACCAATAGGCTTTGGAATAAGCCAAAGCAAAGGGGCAGAAGGAGACAGATATGGAGCAGATGGCTACATAGCCTTGGAGCATTTGAGGTGTAAGAACTCTTGACTCAGCAAGTGACGAAGAAATGGCAGGAGCAGCAGTTTCTGCAAGCAAAAATCAAAATCAGATCTCCTCAAACTTTTTCCACACAGGAACTCACCAGAATCCTGAACCTTATTTGAACAGAATCCTTAACTGAAGGGAATCATGCATGTTGAAATACAATATCCCTATGGGATGGGCAGCTGGTGCAGCTGTGGTATTTGCCAAAAGCCAGGTAAGTGCATGATCTACAATGTGACTAGTGAGGAAGAAGAGGGGAGGATTCATAGCTGGCAAGACATGTGGCCTTATTTCATTGCATGTAATATGGTCCAGACGAGCCTCTCCAGCTCACTGACAAAATCAGAAAGTGGATCGTGAGTATATTTTCAGTACTACTGTGATTAATTCTTCTTACAGCTAGATTACAAAAACTCCCATTGCAAAAAAGTCCCATTGGGACTGTAAAGGAAAAGCAGTCTTGCTACTTGTACTTCAATACATTTTTCATTCTTGATATCTGGAAACCAGACAGGAGCGATGAAACAAGTCTTCAAGGCTTTTCATAAGATGGAAGATAAGTTTCCAGAAGACAGGCCTTAATGCATATCTGCAATATAATGTAAGCCATGGAATGGCATTTCCACAATTTTGGAGTGACATCCCTGAATAACCCAACTTACCTCTGCACTCATGTAGTACTGGTAAACCTAACACATGCTTAGCAAGGAGGTACTTAATTCCTGAATACAACATACACTGTGGATCCCTCAGCCACCCTCAATTCAGACTAAATTACACAGACCAGTGTTTGTATTCTTTGTCAAAATTACTGAATGCATCATTCCAATCCCTGACTGAACACAATGTATTGTTAATCACCCATGTTATCTTCAGGAAACAGTTGACATCTTTAAATTCCTTCTGCAAGGTGCTAAATGAGTTGGTCTGAGGATTTAAATCCACAACTCACCCACAGAAAATACACAGTCTTCGTCTTGGCAGTCAATACTTCCCATATTGCCTTCAGATGTATGCCATTCCTGGAAGGAGCGATTCCATAAATAACTCTAGCACATGTTTAAATTCCTAGCACATGTTTAAATGCATCTCTTTTGAGGAAAGCACATGCTTAAAATTAAGCATGTGGCCTAAGTACTTTGATGAATACCAATGCTTTCCTAAACTGGGGACAGTAGGAAGGAGAGTCTGAGATCTCCATGCCCAAATGCCAGGTGAGATGCTTTCAGTGATGTGGGTACCGCTTGGCACTGTACCAGTGCTAACAAACTGTCTCCTGTAAATCACTAAGCAGCTGTCAATTAGTGATGTGTGCTGGTTGTTTAAAATACGTTTACTTTCCTAACTGGAATTTTTCCTTCGGACTAGGTTCTTTTTTCTTGTTTTTTTCTTTATAGTACAGGGTTGGTCAAAAGCAAGCGGAATGAAAGAAAGTCCCAGCTTTTTGCAAGAGACTCAATAAGCTTATAGAAGTCACTGAGGAAGTTTTAGTTTGCTTTTTGTTTAATGTTGTTTTCCTGAATGTTTCTGAGACTCAGGAAAACGAGCCTCAATCCTTTAATGAGTCTGGGCTTCCTGAGGTTTCCCCCTTCCTTGCATCTGAAATACCTTTACCTACCTCTAGCCAAAAGGGGAACTGTTTTGCTTTTTGTGGTTTCACCATCATTTCAGGATTTTATTCATTGACTGATGTTTATAGTGTCCCACCAAAGGCCAAAAGGAATCTTTTCTTTCTGTCTTTTCTATTTTTGCATTTAGAAACACTAGATAGAAAACTATCTTAAGAGGAAAATTACTTCTTTTATTAATTGACTATTATGATTGACCCTGCTTGTTTGTTCATTAAAAAATGAAGCAGAACAATCAGCTTCTGCCAAATAAAACACTCTCAGCTATTTCAATTACTGTTTTAATTGGCTGGGCCTGCCTGTCAGATTATCCTCTAATCTGTACAAGAATGTTGTTTGGAAGAGATGAGGCATGCCGGACTTGGAGACCACAATCATCATTCCAGCACATTCTGGTCCAAATATTGTTCTGTTAGCACAATGGAGCTACATGACCAGTAGGTCCTGGATCTGCTTCCTTCTAGAGATCCCAAGTAAGACACATTGCATAATTGGAAATGGCTGGAAGACACTGATCTGAGAGGAAAAAAAGTGAAAGTGAAAGCTGTAAAGCTCTATAAATGGGCACACTTGGATATGTTTAGATATTATCAGAGCTGCCCTTAGGCTGAATTTAATAACTGTTACAAGAATAATTGTGGAAAATCAGTCTTGGGACCTGTGAACCCTCACAGAGAGGCCTCTCCATAACGTGGTCTCGGGATTTACCATTTTAGTGAATCTTTTGTTTGTGGACATCGATACTCTGTAGGAATCACCACATACTTGCCCTGCTTCTTACATCCTTCCCCTAAACGACGACCTTCTACTGGAGAGGATGAATGGTATTGGCAGGTTTTATATTCTGAGCCAGCATGTTCACAAGAGTTCACAGAATATTCTGAGTTGGGAGGGACCCACAAGGATCATCCAATCCCACTCTAAGAGTGAATGGCCCATACAGGGATCATATCTGCTTTAGAGTTCAACTGAAGCAGAACTGTACTTTTGAAGTGAATATGACAGTCCTACTTGCTTCGTGTGCTTTGGTCTTTGGCTTGCACCATGGAACTAGTTTAGGATTAATGAACTTGATTATTATTGATTATATTTGATTATTACTATAGCTGAACAATGGGACTGCAGCTAGTACCCTTCAGCTCAAGGCAGACCTGATGCCAGACAAGAGTTAGTCTGAAGTCTGAAAAACCCTGAAATGTGTGCGATTTTGGATATCAGGTCCTCAGAATAAATTAGTTAGCACTACAAATTGTCTTCTCTTGAAATGCAATCCATGTTAATTCAGATATATACATGAATTTCAACCTCCACACAACCAAATCATCTGCATAGGATAACAAGAAGCAGAGCAATGGCAAAATGCAGTTTATAGAGTAAAAAGTGGAATGAACTAAGGGTTTAATATGCTTTTCTCTTCTTCTGCCTTTAGGGACAATAGAATCACTGAGTAGCTCATAGTGCACTGACAACACGTGAAGTAAATACAGTTACTATTTTTGCAATAAGCAATTAGTGCCAGCTCACAACCAGAGACATGGTGATGCTAATGAAGAGCTAATAATAGGCCAATAAATCTAGCCATTCAAAGGCCAGAGCTTTAACTTTGACCTTGATGGTTTACATATTTAATTGCTAAAGTACAACCTGACATTATATTTTTAATCCAGTAAACTATGGAAAGGCAGGGTTGTTTTTTTTCTATATTTTATACAACCTGGAGAAAAAAAATCTGAAATTTCTTTGAAGAGATCTGCTCTTAGAACTCAGTTTTCACCTGACTGGTTAAACTTTTATGACAGGGCCTATGTTTTAAGACTTTAATTTTTTTCTTCAATATTTATATAATGCAGAAAAACAGGAGAGCCTTTCAGAGGCAAACAAACTTCATGCCTTAGAGACTTGTTTTTCAAGAGTCTTATGGTTAAACTGCATAGCACTTTTTCATACCTGTACAACAAACACAAGTCTAAAGAAGATGAGCATGGAGGCAGAGCAACAACTCAAAGAGAAATGCAGCTCATAGAACTTCATGATTTTTCAGTGTTTAAGTATGGCTCAGAATTTAAACCAGCTGGGCATTTGTAAGTAGTAAATAGATTCTCTTTATCTGTTTCTTAAGATGCAAAATAGAAGTTAGATAACAGCTAATGCTGCCTAAAGCGTGATGATATTTATGCTGCTCCCTTTATGTTAATTTATGTTGATATTTGACATCAAATGATGGAGCAAATCTACATGGGACAATCATGATCTATAAACTTATTTGGTGATTGTCTTGAGTAATTTGTTGAATACCATATTTTATCTGCCTGGGGTTATTGTACACTGTGAACTGATAACTATCACAGCTGAATAGGAGGGACACTAACATCAAATCATGAGCAGTGTCAGAACCCATATTAGGCATCTAGGACGTAGCAGAGCTTTTTTTGCAGAAGAAAAACTTCCTACAGAAGATTGTTCAGTTTATGCCTCAATTTGAGGGTAGGGTGGAGGTGGATATTTTATTTCATAATCTTTTAGTCTGGTTTCTTGCCTGAGACATTAAGGATTTGGAGATTGTGTTGTGTGTATCTCTGTCTGTCAGGTATTTCAGTATAATTACATTTGAATCCATCAGCCAATTTCAGTCAAACTCAGAATACTTGAAAAGCGAGATGATATACAGGCAGAAGACAGATGAGTGCTCACTGTGGAGAGGCTGCAGTGAACTAATAATCATGAGGTAAACATCACAAAAGGGAAATCTGATGAAAAGTCTACTGGGAGAAGCATCAGTAAGGTTTGTACCTAATTTTCTATCAGAAACCTCGCTTCTTAAGGTTTCTTTTATGTGTGCGACTAGGACTGCAGAAGAGCGAAGGCTGGAGCTTTGATAATGTGAATCACATATTAGTCAAGAAAAACTTCCATTATAGGAGAAAGAGCAATATCTCCTCTTGACTTTGTTTTGATATCCTTGGATAGAAAAAGTATCCTTGCGAAGTAACATGAAACTTAGTTTGCATTTAATTTTGGAAAAGGTTAGGTCCAAATTGAGTTGTGGATTTTTCCTCTCAGGAAATGGGGATTTAAGAAGAAAACCAAACCAAACGAATTATTACAAATAAAATTGTAGTGCTCTACCATCCATCCCCCGACTTCCCTTGTTGTTACCCAAGCCACTGAGAGCAGGTTTGATCACAAAACACTTTCTCAGGTGAACATCCCTGGGGAATCATGTAGGCAAATATTCTACAGCAAAGTCTATCAATCAGAGCCTAACATAGTTGCAGTTTCACCTTTTGACCTGTTCAATCTGACAGTAATAAAAAAACCCCGTATTTCTTTCATGAATCTTTGCAAAAAAATTTGTAAAACTGGGTCTAAGAGGCTTTTCTCCCCTCCAAAACAAAGAAGCATTATGAAGTCAACAAAACTGTTTCCACGTTAAGGACAGATACTCTTGGTGTAGAGTCAACTTCAAAGAAAGATGCTAACCTCTGAAACCTGGCTGCCAAAGAGTTTCATATAGTTTCTGTATTTTCACATATGCACATATTACCAGAACTTTGCTGAACAATGAAAAAGACAGTGTACCTGACCTGAACCTTTAACAATTTTTATTTCCAAATACTAATTATGTGAATAATAATAATAACAAGAACAGCAACAATAGCAATAATAATAATGAGGAGGAGAAGCAGCAGAAGAAAATGTGTGAGGAAGAAAAGAAATTATGAAGAAGGGTTTGGAATTGCTATGTAATGGTGGCATTATTATTGGTATAATTATTACAATTGCTGCTGTAGTAAAATCTTTCTAAAGGTGACATAAAAAGAGAATTTTTTGAGCAATTTTACTTAAAAGTGAGCAATTAAATTAATCACAAGACTAAAGGAGATGTTTTCAAAATATAAGCAGGACAGAGCTATGTAAAATCAGGAATTTCAATAAATTACATTTGCACCCTTTGCAGAGATGGACAAAATAATTTATGTGTGTCTGTTTACTTGCAGTTAGACTCTGAGGAGGGAAATCAAAAGAAGAAACAAAGATTTTTTGTTTGAATTAGACAAAGAATGGTGTTCTTGGTAGCCATAGAAAATGTGAACAGAAAGGATTTTGGAGGTAAGACAAAAGGATAGGTTTTAGTTAGACTACACCTGAGTTGACTTAAAGACATTAAGGAGAAACCTTCGGGGAAAAAAAAAAAAAGGTAAGAAATGCTAAGCAGCAAGAAGCTGGAGAAGTAAAGAGGAGACATTTTTTGAAGCAGACTTGTTAACTCAGAGTTAATAAGTAAACCTGTACAAATGGTGACATACAGCTGGTGATTGGCGGGAAAGAAGAGGTGACTAACAAAAGCGTTGGAGGATGAGCATTCACAGCTGACCATTGCATATGATGGGCAGGCATTCCATTGAGGTACAGAAATACCACATGATTGCAGCCAACCATTTAATTTAGGAAGTAGTTGAATTTAAGACCTAGACTATCAAGCAAGTGTGATGAAGCAAGTTCATGCAGTTCAGAGCAAAGGTAGAATATCTTCAAATAACTAATTTGGGAAAATGCAGATTCAATCACTAAAGTTCTTCAAAAAGAAGGGCAATTTAGTGTACTCTCTGTTAAGAATATTGACAATTCAGGGTAAGTAGCTATTTGTTTCAGAGGAATATTTAATAGCTTAACTCACACAGCTATAGAATATACTTGTAGATCATCAATTGAAAGATGCTAAAGTAATGAAAAACTCTATTAGTTGTATGTGTAATTATTTTAATAAAACACCAGTTTTCTTTTAAGAAAGAAAAATAAGAACATTATTAGCTTTAAGCATACCTTAAAATTCCATTTAATTGAAGCACCTCTTGATGTTGATTATTCTGGGCTATACTCAAACAGCCTGATTTGTCCTTTAGGTCCCCATGTCTAAGACCACTAAGCATGCTTGCAAGAATCATTCAAAGAACTTACATGTTAAGCACAGTAGCAGTTAGAATTAGCTAATAGGAAAACACAGATACAGATACTTAGCTAAAATACAACATGTATTTATACACTGTCTTGAAATGAAACTTGTTAATGTGTTCCTTACTGCTTTCCTGATTCTAGGCCTATGTGCATAGTTAGGTATGAATTCAGTGATGAATAACCACAGTATTGCATCACTGACACTCTCCCAAGTAATACTTTAATTAGGAAATGGTCCTGTTTGACCTAATTGGGACCACTCTGATTGCATTTTGAAAGTAGTAGGTGAGAAAAGCATTTAGGGAATGGCCAGTTTATTAGGACATTATTTCTTGTCCATAGTAGGTCTGCTTTGGGGAAGAATAAATTAATGGGTTTTTTTTTTGTTTATTTTTAACTAGAGTTGAATATTTTAACACTATTTATAAGGCCACACATTTTAGCATGCAGAGCACTCAGAAACATTCCATAGGCATCTGCTGGGACATGGGCTACTGCTCTGCCAACTTTCTGTGGGCAATATTTTTTTTACTGCAATGAAGAGAATTCCTTTGAAAAGAACAGGCAAATATATGTGTGTAGTTTACATACTTTTGTAGTTCACATATTTTGTGGCTAAAAATATCCAAAGTTCATATCCCACCTTCAGATTCAGACTTGGAAGCAGATCCAGCTGCAGAGTGCAGCTCTTGTGTGCGGCTGATTTTCTTGTATGTGAAAATAATTTATAAAAGTATCAAAACAAAAAAGCCCCACAGAAACCTTAAACCTTGGAATCTGACTTGGCATGACTATTTCTTTCATAATTTTATTTCAGGAGATGATTGGTCTACCTGTCTCTATGTAAGGATAAACATGCAAAGCTTGAACAGCAGCTGAAAAACTAAAATATGAAGACTTCCTAAAATCTGATATTTGGACTGACCAAGCTGAGGAAAAATATATCACTTGGCTTTAAAAACTCCAACATCACAGCAACAGGCTATCCTAGATTTCTGGCAGGTTCACTTGCTTGTTCGTAGACTCACAATTATTTTCTCAATATAAACCAGAGAAAGCTACTTTTACTACTGAATTTAAGTAGGATGTTGATCATGCTCCTGCAGTGCTTCTACAAATGCAGATATGCTACATGAAGGGCAAGACCCCAATTTTAGATTTGCATCTAGACAAGTTGGGAGAATGGGAACTGCTCTTACAAATTAAGAAGTTCAAGATAGTAATTTTCAGCTGGCAAAGATATATTATTCCTTGCTAATTTAAGGTCTATAGTTACAAAGGCATGCTTACCATTTAAGGTGAATATGTTTATTCTGACCAGTTTTCTTTAAACACAGATAATGGAACATATAAAACGATAATCCAAAGAAAACCTAAGAATACATGATTTATCTGGGGTGGTGGGTTGACCTTGGCTGAATGCTAGGTGACCACCAAGCCACTGGACAAGGGAGAGAAAATAAGATGGAAATCAACTTGCACATTGTGATAAAGCAGGTTACTAAAGCAAAATTGAAAGGTTGTGCATGCACAAGCAAAGGAAAAAAACCAGATATTTTATTCTGTACTACCCATCAACAAGCAATATCCAGCCACTTTCTGGGAAGCAGAGCTGCAGCACCCATAGTAATTGCTCCAGAAGGCCAATGTTGTAAAAAAAAAAATAAATGCCCCCCCTTCCTCCTTCTTTTCACCTTTTTTCTTTTGCTGGAAAAATGAACTCCATCTCAGCTAGACCCATTACGTCTGGACATTTGTGCAATGATGTGAACCTAGGGACTTTTTGTTTGTTTTTCCTTTGTCTAGAGCAACTAGTTACCCTACTTTCTGTGACATGTCCCCTCCTTTAATCCAGCCTAAAATGTAATTCAGTTGGGAAATAGGAATGTGATCCTTTGTCTGTAGGGTCTAGTGAGTGTCCTGCTGCCAGACCAGACAACAGCAGTAGCTGTCAATGGGTTGCTGTGTGTCCAGATGTCTTGGACCAGTGCCCAGAGCACTGGTGCAAGCTGACTCTACAGACACTCAAGGCTCACTGCACACACTCACAGGATTTAATCTATGCACCTAATCTGATGCACCCAAAAACATTCCTGATTACATGTGTTAGCCATCTGTATAGTGCATGCATACATATATATTCCAGTCCAGGATTTCCCACAAGGAAACATGGGAGCACTTTCTCTACCCACACTGAAGGAGCCATTGTTAGGCATGACTTGAGTCCATGCTTGTCCTTCTCAGTACACAGACAGAGCACCAAATCATCTTTCATTCACATGGATACGTGGGCTCAGAGCAAAACATTAATTATTTAAATACTGCAATAACTTCCTATCGTCCTCACAAAAACTTACTGTCAGGAACCAAATTTTTTGGTTCTGAGAAAAGGGTTAAAAGAAATCCCAAATTTTTATACCAGAAATGTCATTTGAATTGTTCTTAATTTAATTTTTGTACTGTTCACCCTCAAGAAGTACTTCTTTGACCTGATATTCAGTTTCCAGGGTACCATTCACATCTGTTGATTTCATTATGGGAAATAACTTTCCTTTCCTTTGACAGATAAGTAACATCAGGAGACTGTGTTTAACTGGCCACAGTTGCCACCAAAAAATTCCAAACAAACAGTAAAAAGATGGAAATAATATGTTTCTTGTTCTCTTTGAGATATCTTATACCTTGTTGTGGTATCCTTTGCTATCATTCATCTCTAGTTGGGAAAAATACGTACAAGTCCCCTGAAAAATGGTCTCTGATGGATTAGAAAAATAGATCAGGATTATGTGTTTCACATCCACAGGTTACAGGGAGGTCCCATATCCATTCCTGAAATGAAAAAAAAATATATAACCATCAAGGTGCTGAAAGTACAGTAACACAGTTTTTTCTTACCCAGGAGGAACTGAGTTAAGATGGAAGAGTAGTTCTGCTGAGAACATTATTAGGGAAAGGCTCTGCTGTTTGAAGTATAGTCATGAGATATTCAAAGCCATATGCCTGCCATTAAACAATGCAGACCATATAAGCACCCATTCAGTGATGAGGTTAAAAAAATTCCACAACACCACAAAAGCACAGGAAGGGAACTCATTTGTTCCACTCCATGCCTCAAGGGAGGGTCTGGTATGCCTAGGTTCAACCTGGCAAGTGTTTAAGAGTTTAAGACCTCCACTGATAGATATTCCTAATACTTCTCAGATAATCTGTCTCAGTCTCTTGTTACCCTTTCTGTAAGAATGTTCAGTGTATCTTCAATTTACATTTTTTTCACCTTTGACATTTTAAAATACTCTGCATCACTCTCCCTGTGGACCTTCTTCAGCTAGTCCACTTGTTAAAGAGTAGGTCAGACTTTCTGAGCAAGGTACAACCATAGATTTATTATTTATATGCCACCAGCTAAATGTCCTGCCTCTAATCTTCCTTGCTTTCCCTAATTCAGAAAGGTATTATGATACCTGTTTCTCTTCACACCATTAGATTAGGTCAGATTTCTTCATGGGAACAAGGCATAGAGCCTTCATAGAGACATGAATTTACAATTTCTTTGGGAACATCCACATGCTTCAGCAGCACCTTTAGTGTGAGGAGGTCTCTTTTTGCTTCACAGCTAGATTTTACTACTTCTCTGCCCAAAGAAGTAATTCAACTTGTCATGGAAATAGACAATAAAGAGGAGAAAGTGCAAGGATGTACGTGTGATCATAAATTTGATTCTGGTTGGCATTTGCTAGCAGAAGTATTTTTTTCTCTGATAACTATGTGTAGTGGACCATGAAAACTTGAAGGGAGTCACTGAGGTAGATTCTGAGAGCCCTTGACTGTGAACCTCAATGCTGACTTCATTCTGTGCATCAGTTTATTTATATGTATACCATCCATTGTCTTTCCTACAATCTTTTTTTTTCCTAAAGATATTATGACTTTCAAAAAGAGAAATCAGTTATTTTGACAGGAATGCCTTTGGGAAGAAATAGACTCAGAACTATAAGGGCAGTCAAAGATCAACTGGCCAAATCTGCCTATAGTATCACTTCTTGCCTTTCAAAAAATATAAAGGAGTCTGATATCCATTGAACAAAATTGACCAAATCTGAAACAGAACTAAAATTAATACAGAGGATTGGCACCAAGCTAACAAGGAATGGAAAGGGACTTCCAGAGACAGTAATGAGCAGACTTTTGAAACAATATTTGTGCCCTACACACACTGGAAGTGTAGGTATTTGAAATGCGGTCACTACAGTTTCAGAGCTCAGCTCGGCAGCTACAGCTCAGCACCAGCCTAATCCTGTACTGCTAAAATTAGGTGTCTTTAGACTGAGGCTGATGCGTATCTGTCCATAACAAACCCACAGCAGAGTGTCCAAAACCAGTTTAGACATACTCAACACACCATATGCAGTGAGCTGTTTTCAGTGCGGGTTCATCTTTGTCCCTTTTGTTTCAGTTTCAGCTCTCCTTCTCCATCACATGTATATCTCACTTATACTAAAGCCATTTATTTTACTGATTCTAAGACCTTTTGCAAACAGCAATGCTGTAAACTAAAGAAGCCTTCAAGGAGCTTCTAAGGGTTGATTACCATCATCTTCAGTAAATGTTTGCTAGTGTGTGTTTGGCTTGCTGGAGGCCTGAGCACACTGCTCCTCCAAACACCTCAACGTGCATCTAGACCAGGAGAGCAGCATCTGCCCTTATAGAGTGAAATGCTGCTCACTGAAGAATTGCAAATCCCAGGCAATGCCATTTGTGCATACCTATAAATTTTGCTGCCAGAGGAGGCCTTCAATTCAGTAACATTGTGGCAGCATTTATACCACAAAAGGGTATTTACCGCAAAAGTCAGGAGATCCCTAATTCAAACTGTGAGGTTTTATTTTGATCCACAGAATCCCCAATTCCAGAACAGAAAAGGTGTTCCAAAACATTGGTAAACCTTTCAAAACTCTGCCTCTCTTCTTCATTGCTTGGAAAAAACAGAATCAGAGTGGCTAATGTATAAATCTAATAAGCTCTCTGTGTAAATGAGTTCAGTCACACAAAGGGCACTAAATAAAAAAATATCTAACAAAGGATCTTCACAATTTATAGCTTGTCAGGCTTACGTTATGACAGCAATGTTTCTTGATTTCTCTAGAATTGGACTGTAGAGTATTACCCAATGAGTACTGCACCCTATTGAGGAATGCTTGCCTGGAAATCTCAGACAATAAAATGTCATATTTCTTGCCTGATCTATAACAGAAATGAACACTTTAGCAGAGGGTCAAGGGAATGACATGCCATTACTGCAAAAATTTTCTCCTATGGCTACTCTTTATTGTCCCAGTGGGATTCTTCCCAGGATAATGATGGAAAGCTGTTTGCACATGAAGTGCTTCCCTTTTAGATCTAGCAGCCTGACAGGAATCATTCCTGCTCTAAAGACCCTGAAGTCAAGTGAGCTGAACTCTTTTGGAGTGGGGCTCCAGTGCTCACAGCTTTTCTATTGAAAAATGGCTCTCTATAGGGTGAAAGAATGGAATTTTCATAAGATCTGTTCATCTTAGATAAAGCAAAACTGAACTAGAAAGCAATTCACAAACATGGGAAAGAGAAAGAAAATGCAGGAACGAAGTTCTCTGTTTTTAAAGACTGAATAAGCAGCTTAATGATATTGGTATAATAGCAGACAGAAAATGGATGCATATACTCCGCAGATTAGAAATGTATGTACTACTTCCAAAAAGCAGTATATGGACAACCTAGCAACAGTCATCACATACATTACCTGTAGCAGCTGTAATGCAAGTTTGGCCCCTATAAACTTGAAATGCAGGCTTCGAAAAACAATAATTTGTTGCAATGAGTTTATTGACAAACAAAATCAGGGAGCTCCTGTTCTGTCAGAGGCGTGCTGAAGAGAGGAGTGGTTCACTGACTCCTCAGTGGCTTCCCCCATCCAGAGGCATGCAAGAGGCAAGACTGAAAATTGCAGAGCAAGACATTACCTAGCTGTGTTTTTCTTGTACAAAGTTTTTGCTACTGGGCTATGGAGGAGGAGGGAGGAAGGAGGGCTTTCTAAACCTCTTGCCATGCACCAACCCCATCAGTAAGATGTGTGGCACTCCCCTCTACTTCAGATGTCATGTACTCCACCTCGAACACCTGCAGGACCAAGCAGCTGTTAGACATACCAGCTTCAAGAGGGGCTGCTGCTGTGCCAGCTCCTATTCATCCTGCTCTGGACTATACCAACACCTTTCAAAGGCGTCAGAACCATCTGTCTCACTTCTCCGCCCTGCAGTCACAGCAGTTCCTCTTTTGTCCACCCTGTCTGCATCACTTCACCTACCAAACACCCTGCACCCACCTTACATCAGGCTGTTAACAGCCAGGATTCCTGTGCTGATGTGTCCCTGATCTCATGGCCTGAACGAGAAGTGCCAGAACTGAAACATCCTTGCTGCAGGCTCCAGTGGTGGAGCAGCTGGAGAGCTGGCTGCCTACAGGTGATCAGCAATGCATTTCAAAGTTGAAAAATAGAGAAAGAAGTTCAATAATCTCAAATACAGCTTCAGTGTCAAAATCTGTGTGTCCACACAGAGAATTGCATATCTTATTTCTATTCTTCTATATTGCATTGAATCATTATTATCTAATGAATCCCTGGTTATTATAAATGTGAAGAAGAATGCATCAGCTCTCTTCTTTAAAATATGCCTCCCAGTACAGTGAAAAACACAGAAATTGCCAATGTACTGTACTACTTACAGACACCCTGAGCTCTCATCCCCACTAAACCCAACTCTGAGAACAGCTGCATGGTGACTTCTGCCCTGCATGAAGAGGAGTGCTCTGGGAGGGGAGGGTGGCAGGGCAGGGGGCTGCACTGCACCCAATGAGCAGTGTTTGGCACAATGGACAATTGTCTTCCAGGTGTATTCATTTGTCTCCACCAAACAACATTCCCCAGAGCACAAAAGCCTTCAGTGTGGGGACAGCTAAGCATAACAAATGACATACCAGACTTTTCTGAGGTCTTTGATGATTGTAAGAGGTTTCAGTTCCACCGTTATTGACTTTGCTGTCTTTGTGTTATTCCTTTAAAATGGACTTAGTGTGTTGCATCATTTCAAGTTCTGGTGCAGGGTTTGTGCTGAAAGGTAGGGAAATGGGAGAAGGAAGAGGGAAATAATTCTTAGACTGGCACTTTCTAAAATAGTGTGTTAGTTTGTTGTCTTGCTGGCTGCTGGTTTTGTTGTCTACACTTTTTTTTACAAGGCACACATTTTTACAGAGTGAATGATCTTCATGTAGCTCCAAATAACCACTTATTTTGGTAAAATTTATAACACCAGATTCTACTTTTAGCCAGGAAATGCAAACAAAGCTTGGAGACAGCTTGTTCCCTGACCCCAAATTCATTCCATGTTGCTATAGCATCACCCCCTGAGAAAATGGGACCCGCTCTTTTCCTCTCCTTAGACCTGCTCAATGGGCTTTTGTCAGCTGTTGAATTATAGCATTAAAATTCAAATACTAGGGATTTAATGGAGGATTATTATGACACCCTGGTGCATTCTTTGTGTTGCTCTTGGCAACAAACCCAAGGAATCAGTGAAAGAAATAAAAACTAAGAGCTTGTCTTGTTAAAATCATGCTGGTGCTACGACATATTTAGGAGGGAGAAAAATGGTTCTCTAACCTTGACTATTATTGTTGTACCAAATGGACTGAAAACTCTTTTCAGCTAGTAAGCACGACTTGCAGCTGAACTGTATTTCAAAGCTGGTATCATTTTCTGAAAATAGGTTTCCTTCTACCTTGTGCACAAAATAAATGGAATCAACAGTTAGGAGAAGGGTATTGCATCTGTTTACTACTTTCTCTTGCCCACCAGAAAATAGCAACACTTTGTAACATTCCAGGATCTCAAAAGTGCCAGAGGGGTTATTTTAAAGCAGAAAGTGTGATCTGTCTCCCTCAGAATCTATGCATAGTATTTTGTGTATGCATACTGCATATGCAGGACTGCCACATAAATGCTGAAGTTGCTCATGTTTTCTATATGTCTTTAGATTTGAGGAGTTTTTCTTTGCAAAAAAAAAAGAATCACCTGTTTCATAGAAGAGAATAGGATTTGGTGTTAGGCTTTAAATAGGAATTGCATTCTGTACCACATAGCCAGACTGTGCAGTGAAACATCAAAGAATTCATACAGAGAGCACACTCTTCACTGATCAACAGTTTTCTCTGGAGAAATTGAGTTCAAATTTGTCTCTAGTATAATGGTTCTGAACTCTACATTGGTGTGTTTCCACTCTCTTTCTTCTGTTTGTAATAAATATGTATAAAAAAGAGAAGTATCTGGAAATACCAATATTATCTAGTTTTGAACAATCTAATACAACAGCAGCTTGAAGCTTTGGAGAGCAGCTTAACATGTCCTCAGCAAAGAATATGAGAACAATATACTTAACATGGTAAAATTAAGATCATGAGCTGAAGCAGAAATATGTAGCTAGTTCCTGTTGAGTTGACTGAGTGGGTCAGTTATCCTGAACTCCTCTTTTTTTAGGTAATGAGAACAGACCAGGGCAAGCATATTAAATATGTCCCCGCACAACCCTGTGTTTGGCTGAGAAGACTCCACTAACAGTGAGCATCTGACTACTGAGCACAGTTGAGACAGAAGCAAATTGGACAGGGGTTATAGATAAAATGAAATAATAGCCAACTAATGGCAACAGCAACAACAACAAAATAACCTGATCTCAGACATGTTCACCTTAGCATTTAAATATAAAAAAAAAACATTTCAGTAAGGAAGAACAAGGGGAAAGGCTGCTTCAGTATTTTGTTCTCATTAATAAAAACCTAAAATCAGTCTATGTAGATTACAGTGTACCACAAATAAAATAAAATTAAAATCAATCAATCATAAGGAAAAATCTGGATTTTTAGAAGTGTATAGAAAGAGGAGAAAAGTGGTTTTTATAACCCAAAGAAGTCAATGGCTGTAGTGATAAGTTCCTAGGGGGTTATGTGAGCTTGCCTTACACAGCAAACTTCCTTTCTATTTCAGGACAGCTCTACAAGCTCTATACACGAGATTTGTCTAGTCCTAGGCTGAGGATCAGAGCAATGGACATTAATTAATGCACTCTGTCCTCTTGAGGGCTTCAAATAAGGAACAGATTAAGCCCCAGGTGTTTCAGGAACGATTACAAGTTTAAATTCACTTGAGGCATGCCCATTATGTCTGTGCAGCTGTCGAGTGAAATCAGTGGCAGGAACTGTGCCAAAAAAATAAGTCAGCTGCTGGGAGCTTCAGGGGCAAAGCTACCTTGCTTACCGGAAGGACAAAGAGAGAAGAGGGGCCTCCAAAGAGGCTCAGGGAGGGGTAAAAACATCTGAGAGAGGACTGCAAGGAAGTGTAGAAAGTGCAAGGCAAAATTTTGAACATGCTGTTCCCATGCATGGGATATCTTTTATTTTCACAGTAAAAACACACCTTCCAAAGTACTGATCTTTACTGATATCTTCCAATGGCTAACTAAAAATATGTCAAACATGTATTAGTCCAAAAGATATGATAATAGGTCCCAAATAACACCTGGCCTTACCACCCTGGAAAAAGGTTTGAGTGTAATGAAAATTTTGACTGTGTAGAATGAAAGTAATGATGAGAGTAATGTGTGGAAGAAAATATATGACCACCAGGTGCAGCAACCTAGAGTGGCCTTGTTTTTACAATTGATCTGTTTGCTCTGGGGGACATGGCACCTCTGCTAGAGAAAGTACCACATCTGGGAATGTGAATGTTTCTAGTTTCCATTATGCGCATTATAGCACCTGGAATCTTTCTTTTGTGTTTCTGTGGAGTACAGTATTGTCTGCTGCTGGCTTTGCACACTGTAAAATGAGCATGTGTAGTAAAGAGAATTAAAAAAAAAAAAAAAAAAAAAACAAGCCAAAAAACAAACCATGAAAGTACCTATTTCATTATCTCACAAATACCTTCCTGTTTGTGTTTTCAGACTGTCAGGAAAGATCTTTTCAGAGCATTGTGCAGCTGGAACACCTGAGAATTTTTCTTTACATGTTCCCACTAAAAGGCTTAAAGATTAGACTGTAGCTTTTCTTATAAATGTTACTGGTCACACAAATATCAAGGACACAAAATATCTGGCTGGCTCTGGATAACCATTGTTTTTCTATGCTACACATTATTAAGACATGATAAATCCATTGCTAGGATTTTGTTCCTTTTATTTGAACATGATTACTTACTGATTTTTGTAGTACCTGTATTTTAAATATGCATTTAGTTTATGGAGATGGTGAGAATTTTAGAACCTCTCTACCATCAAGATAGCTAAACTAAGACTCTATGAATGGTTTTAAAAGTACCATTTGCTCTTGAAAAAGTACTGTTGGCTCCTGACATATCTCAGATTATTGCACATGGCATAACTACCACGGATAATTAATAAACAATGAGGTAAGAATTCAAAACTGTAGCAATTTTTTTTTTCTCTGTGTTTCTCCCCTGCCCCCCCCCCCCCCCCACTTTTATTTCTGGGATTATTCCATATTTTCACCAGTTCAAACAAAATCTGATTCAGGACACTAGTTATATTATAATTTCCAAAGCAAGTGGTATTCCTACCACAAAACTTAACATTTCCTATCAACATGAAACAAATCACAATACTGTGGGAAAAAGAAAAAGTGCCACATACCTGGCTGACCTCAGAGAAAATCACCTACTGAGAGGCAAAAAATATTATTTTCTTTCAGTAGGAGTCCTTTTTTTCTTTCTCTCTTTTTTTTTTTTTTCCTGACAATGAGCCATGACCACACTGAATAGCACCTGTGGAACAAATAAACAAGTGTATAAATAAAAAGGCCTTTATTGATGGCAGAACTTTGCTCTTTTTTAACCTGTCATCTTCAAGAAATACAGAAACAAATATTAGATGTGAACTTCTCTGTCTTTTCTGGACTGGCTTCAGAAAAACTTGGCAGAGAAGCCAAAATGACAAAGCAAAGGGAATTATCCATCAGAAAAGTATTAAACTACAAAAAACTCTCAAGGTTTCCTGTGCATTAACATAAGCATTTTCAATCGCTTTTGGCTATTTTCTGTTCTGTCGCTGTCAATGAAGAGAGGAGTAGCCAGCTTCTTGCTTCTTGCTGTCCGGAACCTCGTTCTACTCCAAAAGCTAACTTTCCCCAGCTGCCTTGATAAATCCCAAAGAACTTCCTCTTCATGGCTATGTGTCTGGTGTTATTCTTCTGCAATGCCAGTTGTGAGAAACATATCTGCTTTTCACAAAGGAAAGTGCTTACACTGCGTTCTTTACTGGCTGTTTTTCTACATATTCCACAAGGATTTTAGAAATTTGTTATGAGCACAACTGCAGAACAATGCTAGCCAATAGAAATATATTATTTCAATGTTAGTCATTAAACATCTGACCTTTAGCATACCCAAATTACATTAAACACATCAAAAAGTGGGTTTATCCCTCTTTATTGTTCTAGTGTTTTTAGATTGCACTTAATATTGAAAATTTTTTGTGATGTCATATAAATTCATAAGGATCAAATTCTGTCTCAGACCACATAATCCATAATGAGAATGCAGGCAAGAGGTGGCAGAAGAAGTAATCAGATAGTGATGATTTGACTTATTGAACTTTGGGAACAGAGCAGTATTTTGGGAACAGAACACACCTCTTGTTTGTCTGCTTAGCAGTTTTGAAGTTGTCTCCAATTTCCTACTGCTTAAATGACCCATTTTACTTCCCTGTAACATTATGGGAAATATTTGTCTACAGAGCTCCTGAAATTAGCTCCAAAATTATTTTGCAATTTTTTTTCAGGCAAAAATTATTTTTCCAAAATGAAAACTACCCTCTCAACAAATAATTTAATGTTCTAAAAAAATATTAAAACTATTAAAGAAAAATGTAAATAATGTTTAAAATGCTATGAATTTTATGAGACAAAGAAATATAAACCGGATGTGAAAACCATTTTTTTTTTTGAAAACTTCCCATTGTTGATCTGTTTTCATTCCAAATTGTCGAACCTATAGCCCATAATGTTCATCAGCATAGCTCAGAAATGTGTCAATTCCTTTGATCTTTCCCATCTTTCTCAAAGAGAATAACACAATCTCTGTAGATCTTCATTTTAAAGAGAGTTTTATTTTCCTGTGAAAAATATCCCAAAAATCAAGCTGAAAAATCTCTCTTTATTGTATTCAAATGCACCATTGTTTGTTTTTTGTTTCATCACTGCTTCTTTCTCTAAAACAGCATCTCTTTCTCCAAAATGTTGAAATATGTTTGTCAAAAACAACCTTCTCATTCTCATGCTTTGTAACCATTTTGTGATACTCTCAGTTTTTTCAATGGCTCTAATAAGTTGCATATTTTCATTTATTTTGCCTCTTAATAATGATGTTTCCTTTTTATTTATTTATTTTCAATTTTCCAGCTCTTGTTCCAAGACCGTCTCCAAATTTGGTAGCAGAGTCAATGGGATGCTTCCTGGAAAATGTATTGCTTGCATTTTTGTTCTGTGATTGCATTCACTAAGCCCCTGCTAATATCCCAAGACCTTGAGGGGGCAATAAAAGCCTGTTTTCTGTTGCAATAATGTTTTTGTGCAATCCATTTCCTTCTGCTGAATTCAGAATGACTTTATCTCCAAAAGGTTCTCTACTCTTTTTACAATTCAGGGCTGATGTAATGGTAGCAATTTAAACAGTTCTGGGCAATGTTTTTCCTTCGTGTGAGCATATGGTCTAATCTACAAACAACATGCCCTGGTGATTTATCAAAAAGGCTTCTTTTTTGTAGTCTTTTATGTTGTACTAGGCTTTCATTTATCTTGGAATAAAATTAATTCTTTAGCTCATATCTGAAAGTTCTTTCAGGAAGACAACTAGCACTCTAGCACTGGCTGTGATACTACTTCATATCACCATTTCTTTGACGTGGTGACAGTCACAATATTTCCATATTTAAAAGCCATTTGCTGTACAGAGTTTCTTTCCCTCCCAGTGTGTCTAATTTATTCCACCCCTTATTTGTTCTTGCTTTACAAACTGTAACAACATCCTTCTATTGTCATAGGTCAGGCATTTCTTTTCCTCTGCTCTTTGTTGGCTTTGTCGTTTGACCTACAATAAGTCAAATGATTTTTCACAAACATTTTTTTTCATTGTTACTACTGAAAGTTTTATTACATTGCTTCTTTAGATATGAGATCATACCATTAAAAAGAGGATTTTGCCCTTCATATTTTCTTGCTTTTCTGTCTGCTAACATTTTCACAATTTATTGGAACTTTTCATATCTCCTGTCACTTCTACTGAGCAATATAATGATTTGCAGTTATTAGGGGGTATTTCATTGCAGTTTTGTGTGCTGTGGGCATGAAAAAATGAGTTCTTTATCATATTAATGGAATATCTTTGAATCCAATCTGGTCCTCAGTCTTAGCCAAGGAATTTAATTGACAGAAGTATCTATTGCATCAACTTGCTTTCCAAAGAACTTCCTCTTCTCCTTAGGTAAATCTGGGTTTCGACATGCAGTATGCTTTTATATGCTTCAGATGTATCCATATGTTTTCAGTACATCATGGATTTGGCATTCAGCTTAGTCCTAGTCAAATTATTCTGGTCCATAAGGCCAGACATAGTGCACAGAACTCACCTGTTTGGTCATATATATCTTTCATTTCAGACCAATGCCAATTACTTCAGGTAGGTCAGCACCGTTGCTCCTTCTGGATCTGTTCTGGTAGTTCAGTGTTACCTGCTTTGGCCAGCTATCCTTTCGCAACTCCCCAGTAAAGGTCCTTCTGAGGGAGCAAGAGGCTCCAATGAGAAGTTTCAGCAGTAAACAGCATCTGAAAGAAACATGTGCCTAATTTTAGGGTAGTGTCTACTTAGGGTAGTGTCTACTTATTGTAAACTGGAGGCCCAGGTTTGATTAAACACACCTTAGTTTTGCAGCGGGGTGTTACTTGGATTAGTTTTTAGACTAGTACTGGTTTTCATTTCCACTGATACAGGCTTTTAGATTAAAAAATACTGGTTTAGGGGGCATTTACTGTTTCTTGTATTCATAAAGCCTGTGCCAATTATCAGGACATTCAAAAGGAAAAATACTGGTCAAAATCTTATCCTTATTTATATCTACTTCCAACCATTTCTGAAAGGGATGGCATGGGTACAACTGCTTTTAAAAAGTAGTTCCCAGAGAAAACAACAGCAGGGAAATTGGATTTTTCCTGGAATCATACTAAAGCTTTTCTGGAATCAGACTCAGTACTAAGAGTAACTCCAGATTTTAAATTCTGTTCTTGCCCAGATGGTTTTCAGCCAGACTTCATTATTTTTGGTGAGCTCATTTGAATTTTTACTTTTTTCCTCAATCTGCAGACAGCTGGAACATTAAACATAGATTTCAGCTCTTGTTTTTCTTAAAATTTTAGCAAATGTCTGTGCAGTTAGTGAACCTATTAATCTAGACTCATGTAAGGGGCAACAGATGCATTCCTCCTCTACCTGAAATCCAACAGCAGGAACATAAGGGCTGCCCTAGGAGATCAGAATAAAATTTACAACAGTTTTCCATTAATGTTCTATAACAAAGTTTTGAAAACAGTGATTACAGATAGTTTTGCCATTTTTATAACCATTTTTAAAGTGAGTTTTTAGTCCTAGTTTAAGGTCCCATCTGCAAGCGTGACCTTGCTTTACTTATATTAAACTTCTTAACAATTTACTCTCAAATACCATGCGAAACAGATGCACTCTGCAGAATGGGAAAACCCTGGAGCTAGACATGAGAGTAGCTACCAGGCTTTTCACCTTTTTTTTTTTTTTTCTCTAATTTGCCTTGGTTTAAGCTGTTGACCTCAGTGATGTCTAGTGTCATTGAGTTCCTCGAGTTAATCAGGATCTCTGAGAACATTTCCTTTTGTTTGACATCTGCTGCTCTTCAATTTCATCAGCACACCATCTTTCTTGTATTATGACAAAGGCTAAATATAAGAGCCCACATGCTTTCTCTATAACTTCAGATGTTTTGAAAACAGCCATCACATCTGCTCAGCATGCTTGGTCTCTTCACTGTTTCATATGAAGGATGCTGGCTCTAACAACTTCTGTCACCAGTTGCAGACTCCTTTCCACGTGTTTGTCTTCCCCAGAACCGATGAGGGACTTTGTGTGAGAAGGTATTGACAGGTCTCAAAAGAAACCATTTGCAATTTACAGGTCCTCTCCATGTGCTCTTGGCTCTTCTTGAGCTGTTGATCGAGATGGAGGTTTCTGTGGCTGACCTCAGAGGAATTCTTCTGATCCACAGGAAGGCTGGAATGTTTGCCTGATGACTCATCCTTATACTCTCTTTTCCTGCCCTTGTCTCTCATATTTGAGTGATATCAGATAACATCTATTAAAAACAAAGCCAAAAAAAGGGCTCTCAAAACTTATGTCCCTTTATAACAATGGCTTTCTCTCCTTGAGTAACTCCTCACTAAGAGCTGGATCAGGACTACTCCATACTGGCTTTACTTCTGCTTCTGTGCTGTGTCCATCTCCTAAAAGTCCTTGCTGTTCTCCTATTGCAAAATCAAAGGTATCTCTGACATACAGTGGTCGAACACAAAATGTTTTAAGTCTAACCATTGTAAAATCAATTATGGAAAAAATACATGACTGTTTCACTAGAAGAATAAAAAAAAAAATCAGTTATTCATATTTAGATCTTGATGTTGGCTTCTGAGAATTCCAAATGTCAAAACACTAATGCCAAGGAAAATGGAAACAGCCTTATTGACATTTCCACCAAGTGACAATATAAGGTTACAAGTAGTACTTGTGAGTTAATGAGTGATTAACAAGTCATTCTTTTTTAATTACTGTTCCAGAAGGACTTCAAAGACTTCAAATGGAATTTCAGCTTGGTTTGGCTAAGTATTGGCAAGAGCTAGTCTGCAAAATTAGTTGGGCAACGGACAGGCATTTTGGTGAGATTTCAAATTCTTCCATCAGGTGACTTGGAAATCTCAGACGTAGGTTCTACCTTGGCCTTTTTTTTGGTATTTTAAATGCAGCTTAAATCCAAGGAATTGAACAGGTAATGAAAACCAAAAGGAAGGCAATTCAGAATGCTGCTGAATTTAAAATCTTAATCTTTCTAAAAAAGACTTTTGCTACCCCTAAAAATATATTTTCAAAATTATCCTAGATATTAAAGAAAATACCGTTGTTACTTCTGTGGCTAAGCAAAGAAATAGAGTGCATCTGAAAGCCATGAAATGGGTGGAATAGCCTCAGATAATTTTTGTCAATAATGTAGGTTTAAAAACACAGGAAAATTTTCATTTCCAAGACTGAGAGTACAAAAATAGCACCAAAACCACTACCAAAGTTGAATTTTGTCGTGGATAGTTCAATAAGTGCAAACTAACATTTATAGCTCTGGCTTGCTTTTGGCAGTCAGCAGTTTGAATCCATGCACACTATTACTGATAAAGGTAGACTGAGTAGACCACTGACTACATTCTCAGTTTTGGAGTATGGATTAGGTTATGTAGAAAACAAAAGTATTAAATGTAGCGTGCCTGATAAACATGGACTCTCTGGCAGGCTTTAAATCTACAGTCCTAAATAAAACATGCAGTTTCTTAGTGACATTTGACTTTCTTAGTGACACTTGATCTATGAAGTCAACTCCAATAATGTTATAATACATCAAAACAAGAACAAAAAAACAAATTAAATGTTCCCTGGTGCCAAATGATTACAACAGGTTTTGACTAATTTTCTTCATTTTACTTCCCTTTGCTATTTGTCACCTAGCCCTCAAAGTCTGCTTCATATGTTATGAATGCCTGTTTTGGGTTTTTTCCCTGTAAATTCAGAAAATATTAGGTATAAACATGCACAGCAGTTAAATGCTTACAGCAAGAAAGATCTGATTAATGAAACATTTTCCAAAGGCATGGAAGGATGTAATACAACACTATTACAGCAGTACATTTACATAACATAATCCTTTACATGTTTTTTGGTTAAGATAATGGTTATAAATTTATTCAACTCATATAAACATGAAACATCCATAATCTGATTTTGTATAACCCTCCAGCATCACATAATCTCCCCCTGCATACTGCGATCAATGTTCAGTAGTCACATTTACAAAGCTCATTTGTTTTTAATAATCCTCAAAGACAAGAGCTAAAACTGAACACAAAATTAGCCATTCCAGCTTAGCTGGAACATAGTATATACAATTCTAAACTCTATTTTTCAAACTCCATCTTGGAAAAAGTACTGCTGAACCTAATGAAGCTGTCTGAGAAATGGGAGAAAAGTCTAACTTTGTTGTAGACTGATGCAGTTTTGCATTTCCATGTTTTACAAGTGTCTTCCTTGCAGTTCTATAGATTGGCAAAAAAAAAAATTGCCTTGGTCTTGATTTTCTATGTCCAGGCTATTTTGAGAAAAGTAGCACAAAGCATTCCTTAGCCTGTACCTTGACTACACCTGATCTTCTGAAATGGTGCAATAGGGGTAGAGATGGATTGAAAATTTGGCTTCCAGATTCCACTGTGATGAATCTGTTATGGTGAGAAATGTGTTGTGTGCCCACAAAATACTGCAGCCTTCCCTTGGAGATGAGCTGTGGAGTACACCACCCCACTCATTTCCCATGTGACCACAAAGCTTTGCTCAGGACCACAAGGCAGGTATAATCTGTCTGAGCTAAGTCATTATCTAATATATCCAGTTATGTTATTTTAATCAAAGAAATCTTCTGTCATGTGTTGTTTTACACAAGATTACCAAATTCTGGGAAGTTCCTGTTTTTACTGTTGACTAGATGTCAAAATGGAAATGATAAAGTAAAAAGTAATTTATAAAAAGAGTGCATAATAAGCAAAAAATCAGTTGGAGCTCTAATTCAGTCTTTCCATGTACTTTAGAATTTTTACAATTGAATGGCACTAAAGGATCTCTTGGTAGATGACAATCAAAAGTGTAAAGTCTTGCTGCAAAGTAATGGTTGACACTGGTTATCCCTGAATGGAAAATACTCTGCAGAACAAAAAAGAAAGAAATTGGTTGTATGAAGCAAAATAAATTAGTCCTTCATTCAACAGTTCCATTATTAAGTATTAAGAACCAGAACTAAAGTTTCAGATTAAATATAAATTGATGGGATGTAAATTAAATGTATAATAAGCAGAGCAGTAGATGAACTGCAAAAAATGTGTAATCAGTACAGTGACTGACTTAATGATACATGAAATATAAATTGAATCTGTGTTAAGAACAAAATACAAGTCAAAAATCATCAAGCTCATTTCACTTTTTTGAATTGTACAGGTCTAAATTAATGATAACAATAGTTAGAATTATATCATATTTTTATTGTTATCTAATTAATTTAAGCTTTCAAAGTGGAAAAAAATAGTGTCTATGCCAACCTTTAGCCTGCTGTGAATTAAAGTGTCTGGGTTCTAAATTAGCTGCAAAAAGAAGGTTTTTAATGGGAATAGCAAATGACCCTTGGCAGTCATAGTGTTAAGAATTACTGCTGTAAGATTAAATTACACCTCTGTTCCCTGGGCACAGTTGTACAAGTTATATAACAACAACCATTGCAGGATTACTCAATCCCTTACCTAATCCTAACTGCATGCTGGAGTTGTGGCTCCTGTAATAGTTCTGCATTGACATGTTCAAAGAAGATGTCAGAGACACCACCAAACCTAGATCCTGCTGTCTGCACAGACCAATAATGTTCTGCTTACTACTACCACCCACCCTAGGCGACATTATTTTGTTTTTCCTTCATTCCTGACTGGCAACCAACTCCTGCCCAAAATGATCTACTGCCAGAAAAAATCTGGACACGTAATAGATGCATAAGCTACAGGTACAGTACATACTGTAATTCATTTCTTGGTACTTGTATGAGACAACTACCCAGCTGAAGAAGGAAAGAATAAGACATTAAAATGTGTGATACAAGAGTATTTTTTTGTAATTTTTAAAAATTTTTTCTTGGTTTTCCTGGAAATCATTTGCACAATAGCAGCAGCTCTTTCTATATATAACATAATCTTTAACATGCAGAACTTGACAATATCCAGAACAACATTTTCAAACTTGTCTACCTGTAGTTAGGCAAGCAAAAATACGTTTTAAATTGTATCAGTACTATGACTTTTCAGAGAGCAAATCATCTGCTAGATCCCTATTAACATCTGCTTGGTACCACCTTTCAAATACATCTTAACCTCCTTTCAAAGACAGAGGGCAGCTGTACCTCACTGTTTTCATAGTCAGGAGAGATCTGACTCAGAGTTCTCTTTCACCAGCCTGATGGGCAAGCAAGTATCAAGAGTATCTTCTGAACAAAAATAATTGTTTCTATACAGAGAAGCCTGGCTCACCCCTTCTAACTCTTCCAGTTCATCTTGTAAAACTTTTCCCCGAGGGCAAAAAGCCACCTGCTACCAGACTGCTCAGTGTGAAGTCGGATCATCAACAGTGCAAAGACAAGACTTCAAGGAGGAACAGACTCTCTGCCTTTCTATGCACCCATGTTCATCTAAAAGAACTGTGTTCAGTGGAAATGTGCCTGCAGGAGAAATCCAGCCCACATAGTTTCACATCTTGTCTACAGAGTCATCTCACTTGCAAGTCAGACTGGATAAGGGATTTAGCTACTTCATGGCATTCAGTGTGTTGTACAACAGATGGAGATTTCTCAGAAATCTCTCTGGCATGGTTTCAGCACGCAAAACATCTGCGTGAAAGGCAATGGATACGCTCTGAAGTTAAAAGATCTCCTTAAGCGTGCACTCTAACAGATTTGGTTGCTAATGAGGCAAAGACAGAAAAGGATGCAGCATACTGAGAGCATACTGTTACCTCTCCTGACTTGAAAAGTTAGCCTGACTCAGATGTTCCTCCTAACCTGCAGATGGATCCCAGCAGAAGGAAAATTTCATTATGGAGATAGGCAAAGCAGGATAAAACAGTGTTTGCTCAGTGTTCAAAAGCTTCTTTCCCAAAAGCATTTTGCTTGAAAACATACTTCCTTTCCCCCTCTTCTCAATTGTCCTCCATCTTAATGTTACCCCTAATTTTGCTACTTCATTCTACATACATTTGGCCACCTTTATTTTTTTCTTCCTCTCTCTTAAGATCTTCTGTATAACATACCGTACAAGTGGCAAGACCCTGAAGGAGGAGCTGGATATATATTCCCTGGTGTTTAATTTGGGAGGCACTTGGCTAATTTCAATTATTCTCTGGTTCTTCTTGTAAGAAAGGGCTTCTTGTTTCTATATACTCAGAACAACAAACAAAATGTCTGTATAGCACCGTGGTGATAGCTGTGCACTTCTGCACTAATCAGAAGGTGACAAATGAAACATAGAAAGGAGTAGATTTTAGGAAGGTAAGGTTGATTTAGGAAGGTAAGGGAGCAATGTGGTAATTGGGAAAAACTGGATCAAAAAAGTATCCTCTGCTTTTTATTCCTAATATCAGCATTAATCATTCTAATGAATGATTACACATTTCACCAATATTTTAAAAAACAAATTGTCATAATGCAGAGCTACATGATCTTCATAGGTGCTGTTGTATCAATAACCTTCCAGCTTGCTCTCAACAGTTTCACTATCTTTGTGGGATCACTGACATGGGGTGCAAATATTGTAGTTGGCTGTGACCTGTGGATTTGCATCAGTAAGCATATAAAAGGAACAGCCTGTATTTGGAGCACGAGGGTCTATATTGTCTCTGCTTTTACAGTCTGGGGGTTGCACAAAGTATTCAGTATTATGCTTGCCTCAGTAGGAAGCTGGAACCAGAAGAACACACCCTGTTCTTGTTAAAGTCTAGAAGTGATTTGGTGGTATAATTGTGTATTTGTCTACAAAAGTATAATAGTAGTATGATTGTCTAATGACTAAGTTAGACAATTATAACTGGCTGAAAGCATAGTACTGTCCATTTCCTGTGTCTCTAATAATTTTCTGCAGTGGCTGGGCAAATTACTGATCTACTTGTTGCTAACACTATTGTCTGCTCACAAGTTGCCTAAGTCAGGCTTCCATTTCATCAGCTAGCCTATTATTTAAATTACAAGACACATTCATAAGTTACACAATATATTTCCTTGAAATACACTACTTTCATCATTTGCTATTCATAAATCTTCTCCTGCCTAGCTGAATTGTGTGATACTATTTCAGTTACTGCACTCAGTAACTTACTTTTAGAAACAAAATGTAACTGGACTAAGTCAAACAGCTTTAATTTCTTCACAAATTCTATCACAAGCCTTTACATGGAACTTTAGATGTACCTTAGTTACAAGGGTTTCGTTCCTTATAAAAAGTTACAGTATACCTTTGGTGGAGTGGTGATAGTTTTCATCAGACAAAGGTTTATATCACTTGAACTACTTCAACACAAAACAAAGGCACTAAGTTATTCAGTCAGTCACTGAAAAAAATACGCTGAGTGGAAACATGGATAGTAATGACAAATTAATCTGTGCAGTATAAAGAGTGGGACCGCATGCCTTGCTGCATCACAGCAGGGCCTGGACCCCAGCTGAGACCTCAAGGAGCTATCAAAATACATGTAAAACTGAGAAAATACAGGGAAATCTGGCTTAGTACAAATGAGTGATGACGAAGAAGTAGTGATGTCTGCCTGAGGACTGCTGATGTAAGTTTGATGCTGCAAAAATCACCACACCTGCCACCAGAGCAACATGTATTTGCTCTGCCACTGTTTGGAGGATGTCTTTGCAATACAGAGCTTAGTGTGTTAACAAGAGCAGGGGCTAATGGGAAAAGCAGTTGAGTTGGAAGGGGAGAGGGGGATTGAACCTAAGCTGCCATCACTGACATTGCAATCACGCGCAGGTGTCTGTGGTGACAGCCCTCGGATAAGTACAGCAAGATACTCAGATTCTTTGTTCTCATTCAGACAAACTTCTTCTGGCTCCAAAGCAAGCTTGAGTGGAAACTGGATAAAGTGCCTGGTATTTTGCTTAAAGCTATTAGAGCTGGAAACAGCTTATCAGCTTGTTAGGGAACACCATAACATGTCTATGAAGGTTTTATCAAAACTACACAGAAGCAAAGGAGCTACAAGAAGATACTTATCCTTCATGAAAGATTAATCATAACCAAATCTTCCAGAACTTGCTCCTACTGTTGATCTCATGTCTGCTGTCTCTGACTGTGCTGCAAAAGGATTAGTAAACTCCTGCGAGACAGTACCAATCTCCATGTCTATATGCTTCTTCTCAGCAGCATTACTTCATAGCCTAGTTATCTGCTGTCGACCAGAAGTGCTGGCCAGCCCATGAAACAAACACAGTAGTCATCAATAGCTGATTGCAGACATCTGCCGTGCTCAGGAGCAGTGTTCAGCTCCAGTGTTTGTATTAAAAAGCTTTTGTGGCTAGACAGCAGGACTGACTTGCTCAGAGCTTGGTTATGGTAACAGTCCCCCAAGGCAATGACGCACGGCTCGAGAGAGGAAACAGGTTCTCTGATTTACAAACCATGCTCCCCCTCTTCTCTGCCAAACAACTAGAGTGTCTAATTGTACCTTAAAAATGGTAAGAAAAAACAAACTTACTTAAGAATAAGTGCTGATTGTAGCTTATAGGGCTCTGTATTTTTTTTTTCTGTCCTACTTGCACTTTTAGCCACTATCTCAGGCAGGGAACTGTGTCTACCACCCTAGGACTGGTCCTAAAGGGTGCTGGGATTCAGTGGTGCCCTTAGTCCTTCTCTGAACAAGTATAGTGTCATGTTGGCAGGATCCTTAAGCAGGTAGCACTGTCTCCTCCTTGACAACACATTGAAGGGGCTAGTCTTTTGAAAGCTGATATTTCCCTAGCAGTACATTCTTTCCTAAACAGCAGCAATATCATACAAGGCTTCCTCAAGACTCCAACAACTGATCCATGAAGCAGTCCAAATTTCTGATACAGGTCTAATTCATGGAACTATGAATATTTTCGTCACTGGTTTATTTTGCTTTTGAGGTGCTATAAAGGAACTTTACATCTGGTCCCTGTCTTCCCATGCTGGTGCAATTAAAGCTGACAAGCTGTGGCTCAGCACTTTCCCCCTGGTGCTTCTCTAAGGATTTGATATGGTAATATCAGAGAATGCCATTTATACACAGTAAAACTGGCAGAGATAGTCAGTTTTCAAAATGAGTTTACTTTGAAAACTCAAAATAAAGCAAAAAATGCTGTTCTGCAAAGTGGTCTAAAAGCTCATGAAACTATGGTTTGGTGACAGTCACCCTTTAAAATTCTATCATCAGTAACACTTGGCACACTCTGGCTGAGAAGCACTAAAATGGGTCTGATTGAATTATTGAAAATGGAAAAAAATAAGATTAATTATCTGACATATTTAAACTTTTTGACCAAAAATTTATTGTATCAAGCTTGATTTCTGCATACCAAATGCTGGTGGTCTTGCTTGTATTATTTGGATTTTCATGAACACTGATTTTGCCTGTTCAGCATTCACCATTCAGGGGTGTAATCTGTTCTCTGCATTTTGGTCTCTGACTGGACTGCAGAAATTTTCTAAACAAATTAATTATTTGTGCTTAAGAACCTTTTTTCAGTTATAGACTCAAATGAAGGACTGACATTTTTTAAATAGTGACATTAAAAAAAAAAAAAAAGATTATCTGTGTGAATATGGTCTAGGGAGAGAATTACAGACAAATTGAATGCTGGAATGTGAACAAATATTCTCCAAGTCTGTATTTGCAGCAATCAGGCATCTCTCACTACAAGAAGGGCAGTCATTCCAGCATGTAGTAAAAGGCTCTCAGGTTTAATCTTTCAGTATTTCTCTGCCAAACAGGTTCACATAGTTTGGACAACTTTTGACTAAGCATCAGTCTTTTGAATACTTATCTAAGACAAACTTCGGAAAATTTTCAACTGCCTCTATTGGACCTAATTAATCCTCTGAGCTAAAGCCAGTGCAGCTGGGTTTATACAATTTTCCAAGGAAGGGAATTATTACATTAAAAAAAAAAAAAAAGTTTTTTCAATACATTTTGAAGAAAAAATATAAGATACCTTATTTAATAGAATAAGTCCCTGGTTTTGAAGCTGTGGTCATTATATTGTATGGAGTTAAGTATTAGAATAGCAGATAACTGTCCATAAAGGAACCTGTCCTTTCTGAAATCAGCAGTGCATGCCTCAACTCTCACTGCACCTTATCTAAAATTATACATCATAGGCAAAATTAATGGTTTTCTGCTTTTTCTTGGAGCCTTTTCTCAGAAGAAATCTCTTCTTTCTCACTGTTTAAAGACCCAAAGAGGCAAACATATCACCTTTTTGAGAATGCCAGTGCTCCATTTACTTTTTTCTCCTGGTGCTAATTGATGGTGAAGGTTTGTACCTGACTGTCCCTGACTCTACATTTACTTCTACATTCAGTGCAGCTCCCTCCCTGCAGCTTTTTTTTTTTTTTGTCAGAGCAACCTACCTAACTATAAAAGTGCTAGAGAAGTAATTTACTGAGTGCATGAATGAAATTCAGAGCTTAGATGAAGGTGTTTGTGTGGACTGGAGTGCTCCCTCCAAAGAGTAAATGTGTTTTCTTGACAGCTGCCCCTGGTTTTCTTTGCTTGTAAAGCCAAGAAATGGGAGAGGTAAGGCATAAGCAGGTCAAAACCATGCAGAGGTGTTCAAAAGATAACATGTCCATATAGCAGAAACTGCTTTTCATTCTGCAGTAGAAAGATAGCAAAATCTTCCCCAAATTTCTGATAAAACTGAGTTGTTCTAGTCTTTGATTTTCTTTGAATTGGACCTCAGTTTAATTTTTCATCCTAATCGCTTTCAAGACAGGTGAAGAATGGACTTTAACCCCAACATATCAGGCCAATGCATTTTTTTCACCAGGCTATGTTTTATTTCATTGGTCTTGTTTCCATGAAACATACTGATCTAATCATGTGATTGTATCATTCTATTCTTAGTTGGTGATTGTTGTATCTACGCTTGCTTGTGACATAAAGACAGACTTCCAAATCTTGTGGCTCAGATATACTTACATAAATGCATGTTCATGCCATTGCCTTCCTCCTAAAAAAAATAAAAAATAAAAAATAAAAAAATCAAATAATGTGTCTGGAAAAATAAATAATTCAGAAAAGAAAGTCTCAACTTTGTGACTTCTTCCTTTCTGTTTTATGCCCTTTTCTTATCTGTCATCATGAGGTACATCATTGTCTATCACATTTTATTTTCCTCAGGAGAAATACCTGCAGTGTTTTTAATTCACTCTGATTCAGGCAAACTGAATTTTTTAATTTATTTTTTTTCTTGTTCTGGGCAAGTGAAGACCCACCTTGATGAAAAGATTTCCTCAAAGTCTCACAGTTGGTCAGGGTCAGAACAGAGCTCAGGACTGAGTCTCAAGTATGGATACACAGATCCTTTTGGGTGAAAGAGAGGGTGTCACCTGGCAGAGGGCACCTATTCACTTGACATCCTTGAGCAGCAATATATCTGCCTTTTTCTCATGTCCCAGTGACCTCAGGGTGAAGAATTGCAAGGGGGTGGTGGTGTTTCACTCAAACTCACTCAGCTGGGACCTCACCTCTCACTATGTCCCTGTTCTCCCTTACCAGGCTCTGCTGCCTTCCACAGGCCAGCTCTTGTGCAATTCCAGACCATTATCTCCTTCACAGTATTTTTCCAATGATTCAAATCAGAGGTGAGGTGTTTTTTTAAAAAAAAACACAAACAAAAAAACCAAAAATCATAGTCTTTGGGACTCTTCTGGAAAATGAATGTTCCAATGCTGCCCTTGAGATTAGAAGTGCTTGGTTGTTAGTCTCTATTAATAAAGTTGTGGGGGGTGGTTTGTTTGTTAGGGGAGGCAGTTGGGTTTTTTTGTTTTGTTTGTTCAAGTGCAAAGGACTGTATTCAAAGCCGGATCTGAATTTCAAAACAGAATGTTCATGGATGTTTCATCTGGAGTACAAGGACATCTCTAATCCAGAACTATTAATGTATCTCCACCTATCGTGCAGTGGTTATGTATGGGATTTTTACCACAAGACTGCTGAACACTTCAAGTAGGTGGATAGTTTGATATACTCTGAAAAAAACCTAAACTTCTCTATGTTTATCTTGTCTTAGTTTCAAACCTCCTCTTTTATATGTTTGTTTCCAGTGCTGCAGTGAGTATCTATCTTCAGGATATATTATCAAAAAGGGAAGGCAGGTCACAAAAGTCAATTACAATTCTTGTTTTAGCAAAGACCTATGATCACAGGCATTGGCAACGTAGAAAGAGATTAATGGAAGTTACCCTTTCCTTGGATTCACCCTTTTAAAACCAATGATTTATGCAACGTCCCATATACCCTACATCTTTGCTATGAACTAATACAACATTCACATGACAGCAAAGCTCAAATTTAGCCCTTAGAAAGCTGCTTGCTGAGGTCTGAGATGACGTGAGGGGAGTAAAACCTCTCTAATGCTTAAATCCTCCTGCTGCTTCAGAACAGTCAGCACCTCATTAGCCTTAGCTCTTTGTTTGATAGGAAATGTCAGCTCACCACAGGAAATCTTCTACACCCAATGGAAGGAGCATCTGTCTCCATCTAGTGTTCATCCCTCTGCATTTGTAACTCATCTGCCCCACAGTGGAAATTGCAAACTGAGAAGGGGAAACTTGGTCACTAAAACATCATCCTCTTACCCATGAGAAGTCAGAGTTACATGCTTGGTGAAGTCAGAGGTAGCAGATGGCACATAAACCAGCATGTGAGCTGCAGGGGCATTCAGCACTCACCTCTGCCTTGCACTAAAAGAGTGGAAAGTGACAAAAAATGGTTGGGAAATCTTGTCTTTTTAACAGTGCTCCTCTGCCCATGACGAAAGTCACATTCAGGCCCTTTCTATTGATTACTGCTGAAGAAATTTCTTATATGAGAAGTGAAATGTTTATTTAAGGAAAAATATCTTGGAAACATTTATAGGAATGCTTTCCACTGTCATTCCCAAAGTACTGGATAAGAGTTACTCAATTTGCCTCACAACATGACTGTGAAGAAGAGAAATGTCACACCCTCTTTGGGTTGTGAAACCAAGATAATTCTCTCCCTAAACCTTCTGGGTAGTTTGAGGGCATTTGAAGGGAAACCAAGGACAGACTACTACCAAGGCAACCCTTGGCTCCAGGGGCCAAGCTTTTAGATGTACATCTTACCCAATCATTTATAAGATGAGAAACCTGTGTAAAAAGTGCAGGATAACCATTTTGTGCTGGTGGAAGCAAAACTTGAGGGGAGTGGTGGGCCACAGAGGCACTTTTGGGAAGAAAGTGATTTCCTTCCATTAAAAGTCCTAGAGGGTCCTTCAGGCTGCCTCGCTGGAATGGGACCCAGCCTGGTGCCACCACTGAGGAGGTACCGCTGAGGCTAAACTGAACTGTCAGCCACAGAGACAACACCCTGAGAAACCCAGGATGGATACAAACACAAATTCTTAGGTTTAAAATGAGAGGTAAGAGATAGATCCCACAAGCTCGATACATAGCAGAATACATTAAGAGCCTATTTTGGGAGCCATGGTCTTTATCAGTCTTTGTGAGGTCATTTTTAGTCCTATAATCTTTAGCTGAAGACAATTAAGCCCTAACCTTATTTCTTAACACTTCTAAATTTCAGTAAGTGGAACGAATTTCAAAATCTCAGAGAATAATCTGAATGTCAGTGGGGTTAACCCAAATGGTACTGGTGAAAGCCAAGAGAGGCAAGCAAGGAAGCTATGGAGCTCCAGCATGCAGTTAGTACTGGTATCACCTTCCAAGTGTTTAGTATTGTCTCTAGGCAAAACAGATTTGCAGCAAGTGTTAGCTTGTTCACACATTTCAGTTTTTCTATCTCATATCAGAAGGTCTTCCCAAAACATATTAACCCACTGACAGTCAGAAGAATCTGAGAGGTGTAAAAGTGTGAGGGATCCACTGCTTTTCATGGACCAGAGAAGGAAGCCCAGAGAACTCAGCAGAAGAAGGAATTTAAAATTAATAGATTGTATGGTCTGTGGGAACATATTAGACCTTAAGGAAGTTCCTGCAGTGCCAGGGTATAGGAAAGTGGCACACAGGATGCTCCTGAAAGAGGTGTAGGAGTACAGAAAACTTCAACTGCAGCTTAGAAGCAGCAACAATGCAAGACTCCAAGACTTCACATTCCTGGTTTTATTTGAGAACCTAGTCTCTTTTGTTCATACTCCCCTCTCTACTGCTTGCTTCTCCCTTACTCTGAGGACTCATCTCAATTATAATCTCCAACACTGAGTTCTTGCTGACCTCCAGTTAATAAGAACAAGACAAAGACCACCCAGGGTCTGACTCATGAAAATACTGCAAGTGCTGCTGATGTTGGATGTCAGTAAGTGAAAATAGGTTAAAGCTGTCAGTAGAAAAAGAGTCACCAGCATAGCAATATTCAGCATTTCATGTAAATTTTATTTTAATATTCAGCTTCTCCCATCTGCCTACCTTGCCATTCCTTGGGCTAAAAAAAAAAAATGGGCTTTGTGTTTAGATTTTGAAACAGACTGCTGGATCACTTTTACCTTTAACACTCCTAGTTAGCATTACCTGTGTCAGGAGGTATAGTTTCTCCTGGGTGTTAGGGGTAACGAAAAACATGAACATGAATTTTACAAAGTACGAGGGCTGGGTTTAAACTTTATAATAAAACCAGATGAGTTTTTCATACTTCTGAATTTCACAATGACAATTTCACATGGTATCAATCATAAACAGGCATACTGCAAATGAAGTTGTTTTGGTTAAGCATCCAAAAGCTTGGATGCATTTACAAGCATCCCTGGTTTGGAAATAGGCAGACATTTTCATCAGATCTGAATTTCCTAAACATATTCCAGGGCTTTTCTATTTCATCCAGCTCAGAAATGATACAAAAAGTGTCACTGGAGTGTCTCAATACTCATGTAACTGATTGGCAACAGACAGATGTGGCATATGATGCATTATATTCCTATCCAATATTAATACTAAAAATACTAATCATTATTAGTATTGCTACAACTGGTATTAGTTGTGTGTTTATATGTGTCTTCCACATTTCAAAATATTTGAGCTCTGGTTGTTTGTGTTTTTTTTTTTTTTCCCTGAGCTATGTTGCACCTTTGTAAGCAATGACAAGAATTCTGTTGAGTAGATAAATATATACTTGTGGGTATATGTATAATTTAAAGTGAATGTAGTACTAAGGAATAGGCATTAAGTGCTTCATATTATTCTCAGGATAGTAAAAACACTTGTAGTGACAATGCTTTCTCATACTACCAGCATATTCAGTCTTTTCTTGTGCAAACGTTCTTAGCTATGAGAGGGCAGTCCAGTTTCTGTGGCCATTTAACTCTCAGCTTCTTTGCTGAAGCTGCCAAGAAAGCTTTTCTAGAGTAAGAGATGCCTTATGTTGTTTTGAATGTGAACAATGATAATAGTTAAAATGGTCACAATAGTAGAAGTCAGTTTTGAGCAGTTTGGGTATGTCACATTGCCTCTTCCTTCAATTGCATTCAGTGTACTAATTTGACATTGTGCCAATTTATGCAGACAGTCTTAAAACAGCTTCCATTTTGAATAAAATGAAGCTCCTGTTGCTTGAGTAGCAGGGATACCATATAACTGCCATGGGTTAACTAGGATCTTAGGACATTAGTGGGAAAATACCAAATTACAAACCTCTCCACAAATCCAGAACTTCTCTTAATCAGCATTGATGCCACAAATCACTAATCTGTTTAGTACTTAAGAATGTCACATATGGCTTTAACTACTTTCATGGAAACTCTTCTGCCCTGTAATGGTAGGCACAAGCCTCTGAATAAGCTTATGTGTGATATATGAAGGCAAACTGACTCAAGAGCAACTCATAAAATAATGACTGGAAAAAACAATGATCTGTGGGAATTCTGCCCAGATCTATGAGAACCACTAGGACTGCTTTTCCCAGACTAATGAGCCTTGGGCAGCAACAGCTTGAAATGTTGAAACCAAGAGCATTTTTGAGGGAGGACATTTTAGAAGAATGTCTTGAAACGGCATTTTGTAACTGTGGAGAATAAAGTGGAGATTTTGAGTGCGGGTTGAGACTGTTGGAATTAAGATGCATCTCACCTAACTTCAGATGTCCTCAAGGAACATATTTAGTCTAAAATGGTCATTTATACTTCCTCTGTCAGCAATGGAGAGAGACAAGTCTATGTTTAGTCTGTATGAAAGACTTCTTGATGACACCTTTTTTAGGATATGATGCATTATCCTTGTGTCAATCATTCCCCACTCAACAGCACCTAGACAACTAGATTAGACAGAATAATCATCCTTTAAGCATCTCGACTAAAATTACGAAAGACAAGTTGTGGAGGGTTGAGTTGGCTCTGTGCCAAACCCAACGGCCGGCCACACGGATTCCCCCCCCCCAAGAGAAAAGGGGAAAAAAGTACAAAAAAGAC
Source organism: Margarornis squamiger (assembly GCA_035222235.1). Taxonomy (NCBI): domain Eukaryota; kingdom Metazoa; phylum Chordata; class Aves; order Passeriformes; family Furnariidae; genus Margarornis; species Margarornis squamiger. Next base: position 59,665,372 of record JAWWTY010000106.1, on the reverse strand, counting down.
AATT